>JASXTE010000003.1:17076606-18276606 GCA_030280995.1 Hemileia vastatrix | reverse complement strand
CTATAATATGTCAAGATGTTGTTATAAGAAGAGTAAATTTTACTGCTAATCACATGATGGGGAATGTATGTGAAAGATGGAGCTGAATCTGGGACATGGTAATCTGAATAAGGAAAATATAAACCAGAAAATTCTAAAAATATTATTAAAAATCAAGAATTAAGCATAATAGAAAAGATTTAAAAGGGGAACTGTCAGCCAGGCTATTCCAGGAGTCCAGTAAATGATATAGAAATTATAAAACCTTAAAGAGTGGGTAAAACTTGTATTTAATGAATATAACTTAATATTTTATTACATAATGAAATTATATAAGAATTTTATTATATACAAATGTTACATTAAATTTATTGGTTATATATATTTTTATATACAATTAAATTGAGCATAATATAATATATTCTACAAATAATGGCGCATTTTTATATATTTAATAATTATAAATTTATATTTAATTAATTAAAAAACATATATTATAATTACAAGTGTAAATTTGATTTATAATATATTTAAATTAATTACTTAAATTTATATATTAACTAATACCTCTCATATGACACTAAACAATTATTAAGGACGCTTCTTTTGACCCTTAATTGTGTTAGAAAAAACAAATAAATTAATTTGAACTAAATTGAGATTAATTGATTGTTTTGTTGCGTCAAATTATTTTTTGTTTCACTTAAAATGTCCTCTAATCAGGATGTACCATCTGTTGGGAATTATATTTCTCATAGTTCCTATGTTTCCACTCTTGTTTAGTTATTTACTATTGTCACTTACTGATTTGGGGATTAATGGCGGGGAAATTGGATTCTTAATTGGGCTTTTAATTAATTGTTTCATGTTTTTCTCTATATTGTTATGTTTCATTTACTCTTTTTGATATATTTGTTTTATTCCTTTCTAATCATTGTATTTACTGATATAGTAGCGCTTCAGAGGACCCATTGCCTATAAAAGGGCCTTGGATAATCCCCTGTAGCCTGATGACTTATTATACACTCAACAATTAAATACAATTTTTATATTACGTTTATATTCTTTTTATTAGTAATAAAATTCTAATTAAAATTTTATATAACAATTTAAAGGTTGCTTTAAGTCTGATAGTAATTATTTTGGTTGCCGCGCAGAACTCTTACTTAAATAATATTAATATTAATAAAACCAAGTTATTGTCACCTCCCAGCTCACTCATCGTTGTTTTTCTCTCAATAAATTAAATACTTTTATTAAATTTTATTTTTTTTATTACCCATACTCCTTTCCTCCTTCTCCTCCTCTCATTCCTCCTTCTATTTTCTCCTTCTTCTAGACGACCGGCCGACAACTGAGGGCCTTTCCAAACGACGACGACGATCGAAGCCTGGCGACGAACGACAAAACGCACGGACCACCTAGCAAAACGAAACTTTTGCCGCGACTGTGTTTCGAACTTGGGTTCAACATATTAGGTTTATATAATATTAATTTTTATATTATTTTGAAGTGATTTTTCGATCACTATAGTAAGTTCACCTTTGCGCCTCTCACTCATAATACTATATTTTTATTGCAATAACAGTGATTGTGGCTTAATTGCTGATTCACTGAGTGTAAGTGTTCAATTTTTAAAAAATTTTTTTTTCCTAGTTGACCATTATAGAGTGTTAAATCCTCTTAGTCCTAGAAGAATTAACATTATTATTAATACAAATTGAATTATTAATTTAATTTTTTTTTTATTATTAATTATTGTTAATTTTTGGTTGACTTAAAAGTACATTGTGCTTAGTCCCAATATATTGCCATATTTAATATTGGTAATTAATTGGTTGAATTAACTAACTTGTTATTCCCAATTTAAACTTGCAATCCATTTTTTTTTAAAAAATTAATTTTTAATTATTACTTTATATTGAAAGTTAATTTTTCTATAATTTAATTAATTAAAAAATTTTTTTTATTATTTGGAGCAAATTATTGACTAACTTTGATTATTTTTTATAAAGTACAAAGTAAAATATTAATCTTCCCACTAGTATGTCCAACAATTTGACAGAAAAAATGGATAACATGCAAGTGGATGAGATAGAAATTGACTATGATGCTGACACTGTAAGTTCTTCTAAAGTTGGTCATAAAAAATCTTATGCTAACACAAAGAATTCTCATACTGCAGGATGTGGAAATGACAGGAAATGCAAACAAACCAAACCCCCTTCCCCCAGTACCACAGAAGGAAGTAAAGCCTCTAGTGCCTCAAGAAGGTCTTCCAAAAGGCTTCAAAATAAAAAAGCTTCCTCTGCCACAACAAATCAGCAACCTCTCCAGTCATATAAAAGAGTTGAAGACAGAAAATATGACGTACAAAGCAAAGGTAGACACATTGTGGGATCAGGTCCAAGAACTCAGGAACCAGATTCAGGCCCAGGCCCCTCCTCAATTGCCTCCCAATCAGCTTCAATTTCAGGCTCAACCTTCACAGCCACCCAGCTCAACCATCCAAAATCCAAATACTATGGAAGTAGAGCAATGGAAATGGGATTATCTAATGAGTCACTACCAGCAGAATGTGCAACACCCTCCTCATCATCAGCCTGGCCCATCCAGAACACCCAATTTCCATCCACCTCCTCATCCCTACCAACAAAGCAGGAGAAAGAAGGCCCAAGCACAATCCCAAACCCAGTCCCAGGGGAAGTTTCCTCCTCTGCCATGGTAAGTAATTTGGTTGATAGTCACTTGGGTATGTTTTCTAATAAATCTTCTTCTGCAGGTAATATTATTGAACATGGTGAAAGAACAGTTAAACCTGTTAAAAGACAGCTTCCTGTAACTAGTAGCCCTATTGATGTAATTAGCAAATTGTCATTTGATGAACCTTTACATTTAACTTCTACATCTTTAATTAATCCTTCTCTTGCAATTAAAAATGATTCTGTTCCCCCTGAAATCTATAACTTAATTGAAAAAACTTCTGAGGAAATTTTGAAAGATACCCTTGATTTTAATATTGTGAAAGACAAACATGTGAGAGATGTGTTAATCCATGAAAATGATAGATTAAATAATTTACACTTGCAATGTAGAGTGAGTTCTTCTGTACAAGATACAGCTTATTTAAAAATCAAAGAAACCTTGAATATTGTTCTTAGTCAACAAAAACAAATAAGAAGTGACCATAGAGCTATCTCAGATAGAAATATCAGTCTGCATAAAACATTGAGTGAATTGAAACCCCTTATTGAGGAAAATTATTCTTTCAAAAATGAAATAAAATCTCTACAAAATGAGTTGAAGAAACTAAAGAATGACTTCCATGCACTAAGTACCAAACACTCAGTTTCTGAGGACAGAAATGTTCTATCTCTTGCAAAAGTGAATGACCAGATGTCTGAAATTCCAAGAATAAGAAACTATGTGTCTGACCTACAGGAAAAGTTCTCAACCTTAACCATCAATAATGAATTAAATGAGATTTCTGCCAGTAAGCTGCATAAAAATAAAGGGAAAAAACCTGAACAAAGTTCATCCTTTCTTCCTCATATTCCAACCATTAAACAAACTGACAATGAGTCTGTAAAATCTTTTGCTACTAGCAAAAAATCTTGTGATAATCATGCACCAGCTGTTTCTGTAAATAATGAAATTTCTGAACACCTGGCTAAACTTCAGGAATTATTACTAATGAATAATTCAAACCAAAAAGTGGACCATCCCAGTAGTCAGAAAAATTGGCCTAAGTTAGACCAATATCCTACCTTTGATGGAGATTCTTCCTCTGATTGGCAACACTTTATCCAAAGAATTGATAATTTAAAGAGATCTTATAAACTACCTGATGAGGAAATTGTTTCTAAGCTAATTTCTTTATTTTCCAATGTAGCCTTGATGTGGTATGAATCTGTCCTCTTAGATAACAATCATTATACATGGAATGATTGGAAATCCTTGATTGAGAATCAGTTTGGTGGTTCAAAATTCAGGTTAGCTCAGCAAAGACTGTATGAGAATACTAGATATGTATCCTCCTCTGTTGAAAAGCCCATTGTTTTTCTGATGAAAATAACTAAAATCCTTAGAGAAATTGATCCAAAGATGGATTATGATATTTGGAGAGATAAAATCTTGTATAAATTACCAAATTCTCTTAGGGATTTGATTGTTGCTAGAACTGAGCATGTAAGGGAAAATTCTTCTTTCATTAATATCTGTAATGAAGTACTACTCAACCATAGATATGAACCAAAGAATTACCTTAGTAAATCTTATAATGATCAGAATAAACCTTCTATAAAGCTCCCAGAAAAATCTGGTAAACCCTCTGCCCCAGTTGCACCTAAAAAATATGCAACAAATACTTGTTATAAATGTAACAAACCGTGGCAGAAGGGTCATGTTTGTGACAAGAAAATTCATCTTGTTGAACAAAATGAAGACACTGATGAACTTGAACTTGATGTCAATAATTCTTCCAGTGACTGTGAAAGTAATATCTCCTATGACAATGAATCTGTTAAAGATGTTTTAATGTTGGAACATGATGTCCATTATTTAAATAATATATCTGAAGATTGTGTATTGAATTTATCTTCAGTAGAAAATGCTGAGATAATTAAAGATATTACTAACAATTCTATTCCTATATCCCCTTTAAAGGCACCTGTTATCATTAATGGTAAAAATGTTGATGTAGTTCTTGATTCTGGTGCTGGAGGAAGTGTAGTATCTGAAAAAGCTTTGGCTTCAGTGGATAAGGAATATTTGAGTAAATTATTGCCTATAACTTCTGAAAAATGGAGAGGGTATGGTTCTACCTTATTTCCTATTGGCAAATACAAAACCTCTGTATTCTTCAAATATAATGGTGGTTTTGTCAGAGCTATTTGTGAATTTGTTGTCATGAAAAATGATAATTTGAGCAATTGGTTTATTATGGGAAATGATATTTTAACCATGTTTGGTGTGAAACTGGACCCAGCAAATAATTGCTTTACCTTAGGAATGAATGGGAAAAGAAAATTCAAAATTTCTTCTCCTAAACCTTCTGGGCATTTGTTGAAATCTTGTAACTCACTGACCCAATGTAAAGGTAGAACAACAACTGAAATGGATGATTTATTACATGAAATAAATACCGCTTCTTTTGGTGATCATTTGACTAATGAACAAAAGGATTCTATTGTTGCCTCTATTACCTCTTTCCCTATGGCTTTTGCTCATGGTTCTCATGTCTTGGGAATTGTTCAGGAAGAGATGAAAATTACCTTATCCTGTAATTTGAGTGATATTCCTCCTTCCCTTAAGAAAAAACCATATCCTGCTTCTCCATCAAAAAGAAAAGATATTGAAGATAATATTGAAACATTATTGAAAATGAATATCATTGAGAAAGTGGATGTCACCCCCAAATATTGTGTCATCTCCCCAGTCTTAATTTCTTATGAAAAAGATAAAGCTAGATTATGTGGTGATTACAGAGCTTTAAATACTTATACTGTTGATGATATTTATCCTTTACCCAGAATTAATTCAATACATGCTACCTTGCAAGGTGCAAAATTTATTAGTTGTCTGGATGGTAATAAAGGGTATCATCAAGTTCCAGTTGAGAAAAATTCTCAAAATTTTTTGCTTATTGCTACTCATATGGGAATATATAAGTATGTTAGGATGCCATTTGGCCCTAAAAATGCTCCTTCAGTTTTTCAGAAAGTCATGGATAACACTTTCCATCAAGAAATTATTGAAGGTTGGCTCATGGTTTATATTGATGATATTATTGTTTTTTCTAAAACTTTTGATGAACATATGATTCATTTACATAGAGTTTTCCAAAAAATGGATGAAATCAATATGACCTTATCTTTAAAAAAGTGTAAATTTGGTTTTCAATCTTTGAAAGTCCTTGGCCATGTTGTGTCAGGCTTACAAATTTGTGTAGACCATAATAAAGTTGCTGCCATTCAAAATGTGAAAGCACCAACTTCTGTAAGAGAAATCCAAAGTTTTTTAGGTATGTGTGGCTATTATAGACAATATATTAAAAATTATCAGGTCATAGCCTTGCCTCTTACAAAACTAACCAGAAAAGATGTTGCTTTTCTCTGGAATGATGAATGTCAAAAAGCTTTTAATACATTGAAAAATTGCTTAATGTCAGCCCCTATATTGGCTCTCCCAGATTTTAACAAGCCATTTGTACTTTATACAGATGCTAGCTTTATTGGTCTGGGTGCTGCCCTTCACCAAAAGCAAATTATTAATGATAAATCCTCAGAGGTTGTAATTTGTTATATTTCAAGATTCTTAAGAAATAGTGAATTGAAATATGGTGCCACTCAATTAGAGTGCTTAGCAGTTGTTTGGGCTCTTGAGAAACTTCATTACTACTTGGATGACCAAAAATTTGAGTTGGTAACTGACTGTAGTGCTGTGAAATCTCTCTTAAACCTCAAAACACCTAACAGACATATGTTCAGGTGGCAACTTGCTGTTCAGGAATACAGAGGAAGGATGACTATTATCCACAGAGCTGGAAATGTTCACTCTAATGTTGATATGCTCTCCAGATTGCCTCTGCCAAATAATGACTCCAATCCTGCTTATGTACCTGAGGATGACACTGTTCATATACATGGTATATTTATAGTTGATATGGAAGAAGAGTTATTACAGTTAATACTGGATTCATATGATAAAGATTCTGACTTAAATAAATTAGTTACTATTTTGAATGATCCTAAGAATGCTTGAATTGAAGCATTAATAAAAACTCTTCCTGCAAAATACCAAAATGCTTTAAATAAAGGAAAGTTTTCTATTGAAGATGGTTATATTTATTATAGAAGGAAGCTTACCAATGTAATTGTTATTCCTCCTTCAATGAAAGAAACTATCCTCAAACTTTGTCATGATGACATATTAGCTGGTCATTTTGATCTTGAAAAAACATTGATTAGAATCAAAAACACTGCATGGTGGGCTAATATGTCTGAAGACACAAAATTATATGTTGAATCTTGTGATTCCTGCCAAAAATCTAAAAGGTTAACAGGTAAAAGAGCAGGGTTGTTACAACATATTGAAGCACCTAGTGCTCCCTGGCAAATCATTAATATGGATTTTGTCACTGGTCTTCCTGTTGCAGGTAAAGACAGCTTTAACTCTTGTTGGGTAATAGTTGATAGATTCACAAAAATGTGCAAATTTATTCCAACCCACAAAGATGTATCCACCAAAGAATTAGCTTTCTTATGGTGGTCTTACATGTTTAATATTATTGGTTTTCCAAAAGCCATTATCTCTGATAGGGATCCAAAATTCACTTCTGAGTTTTGGACCTCTTTGATGGATATTTGTGGCTGTGAGTTAAAATTGTCTACAGCTCACCATCCTCAGACTGATGGTCTAGCTGAAAGAATGATTCAAACTCTGGAAGATATGATTAGAAGGTATTGTGCCTTTGGTTTAGAATATAAAGACAATGACAGATTTACTCATGATTGGGTCACTCTTTTGCCTGGTCTTGAATTTGCTTATAATAGCACTGTTCATTCTGTCACTGAGAAAAAGCCTTTTGAGCTTTGGTTAGGTTATGTCCCAAACACTCCTGCTCAGATTCTCAATAATAAATTACCTAAGTTGGAACTACATCCTGGTGTAAAATCTTTTATGCAAATGCAACAGCTATGCAGAAAACATGCTCAGACTTGTATTGATAAAGCATTTGAATATGAAAAGAAAAGATGGGATAAATCCCATAAAGAATACACATTTAACAAGGGTGATGAAGTGTTGATCTCTACTGTCCATTTCAATTTACAAGGTAACCACAAATTAAAAGATCCTTTTGTAGGACCATTTGTTGTTAAAAGAATGGTTGGTGATAATGCAGTAGAAGTTGTATTGTATTCTCCATATGATAGGAAACATCCTGTCTTTCCCATTTCTTTGCTTAAACCTTATACTTCCAAAAGTGACTTATTTCCAAAAAGAAGAGGAAGACCTAAGAAGAACCCTCAGGAAGTCACAGAAACAGCAGAAATTGATAAAATTCTCAATGATAGAATTATCACTTCTGAAAGAGGTACTGAATATTTATTGAGATATAAGAACAAATCATCTGAACATGATGCATGGATACCTGGCAAAGAAATTTCAAATCTGCCTGCTCTGTTGAAAAAATACAAAAAGAAAAAATCTTAGCATTTTTTTATTGTTTTTTTAGAGTGAGGGAGTGTCAGCCAGGCTATTCCAGGAGTCCAGTAAATGATATAGAAATTATAAAACCTTAAAGAGTGGGTAAAACTTGTATTTAATGAATATAACTTAATATTTTATTACATAATGAAATTATATAAGAATTTTATTATATACAAATGTTACATTAAATTTATTGGTTATATATATTTTTATATACAATTAAATTGAGCATAATATAATATATTCTACAAATAATGGCGCATTTTTATATATTTAATAATTATAAATTTATATTTAATTAATTAAAAAACATATATTATAATTACAAGTGTAAATTTGATTTATAATATATTTAAATTAATTACTTAAATTTATATATTAACTAATACCTCTCATATGACACTAAACAATTATTAAGGACGCTTCTTTTGACCCTTAATTGTGTTAGAAAAAACAAATAAATTAATTTGAACTAAATTGAGATTAATTGATTGTTTTGTTGCGTCAAATTATTTTTTGTTTCACTTAAAATGTCCTCTAATCAGGATGTACCATCTGTTGGGAATTATATTTCTCATAGTTCCTATGTTTCCACTCTTGTTTAGTTATTTACTATTGTCACTTACTGATTTGGGGATTAATGGCGGGGAAATTGGATTCTTAATTGGGCTTTTAATTAATTGTTTCATGTTTTTCTCTATATTGTTATGTTTCATTTACTCTTTTTGATATATTTGTTTTATTCCTTTCTAATCATTGTATTTACTGATATAGTAGCGCTTCAGAGGACCCATTGCCTATAAAAGGGCCTTGGATAATCCCCTGTAGCCTGATGACTTATTATACACTCAACAATTAAATACAATTTTTATATTACGTTTATATTCTTTTTATTAGTAATAAAATTCTAATTAAAATTTTATATAACAATTTAAAGGTTGCTTTAAGTCTGATAGTAATTATTTTGGTTGCCGCGCAGAACTCTTACTTAAATAATATTAATATTAATAAAACCAAGTTATTGTCACCTCCCAGCTCACTCATCGTTGTTTTTCTCTCAATAAATTAAATACTTTTATTAAATTTTATTTTTTTTATTACCCATACTCCTTTCCTCCTTCTCCTCCTCTCATTCCTCCTTCTATTTTCTCCTTCTTCTAGACGACCGGCCGACAGGAACTCACCAGAATCCACACTGTCAAGACAAAAGTTTAATGGCTGATTGTGTATGTGTTTTTCCTTGAGAAGGTAGATGAAGGGGTTTTACAAATTTTGGCATTCTATATTTGCTGGTGGTAGATTCTTTTATAGAAGGAGGGAATATTTTCTGAGGAAGAGAACAGGAGCTGGAGGCTTTTGATTTCTTGGATGGGATGGAAGAGTGTTGAGAAGGATCAAGGCTGTTTTATCTGGATTTTTTTTTTAAGTGGTCTTCTAACAGGACTAAGAGAAAAAAATTATTGAGATGAAGAAATGTCTAGTATTGATTTGTTAGAAGGAGGATTAAGCATAACTCTAGGAGCAGTTTAAGTCCTAGGTAGAGCACTAGCAGTCCTAGATAGGAGGGAAGGAACAGCTGGAATCAGAGTTGGATGGATGGGATCCATAGAGTCGAAATCAGAGTTAACATTAAGGTATTCAGAGGGACTAGAAGGAGGATAATTGTTTGTAGGATTAGAAGGAGAAGTAGTAGGATGAGTTGAAGGCTTTCAGAAGGAAGAAAATCTGGTGGAAGATCTAAGGAAGGAGCCATATCTCAGGCCAGAACATTTTCTCTATTTTTCAAAACAATTAGAGAAATTCCTATTATAGGTATGCTTTTCAAGTAGAAAGTGAGAAAACAGTCTCTATGAGTGAAGGAACAATAGTTGCAAGCTTGATCTGAAGCAGCAAAGTTGGTTGGAGAAATCTTGAAAAAGTTAAAAATCAAGATTGGAAGGAACACTCAATGAAAAGTTGGAGCTTGGAGAAAGGACTGGTGGTAAATTATGGGCTCAAGTTTTTAGTAGGGATGTTGATTATTTATTGGATGTTTGGGTCCCCCATTACCTTAAACTGGAAAATTATAGATTTGGTCCATCATGACCATAAACTGGAAATTCATTCATTATTTGTAAAATTTAAGTAGGGATTTACAAAAGGTGTAGTCCACCAAGACTATAAACTGTAAATTGATTAAATTTTGGGTCCTAAAGGACCTAAAAATGAAAATTTTAATCTGTTTGGATCTTCAATTCAATCTTTTAAATTTATTACTGGCTCATCAGTACTCAAACTGAAAACACTCCCTAGGAAAGCTCAATCATTGATGAATAGGGTGCAGATGAACTTTAGAAAATGAAGATTTCATAAAATGTGGAAAAGTTAATTATAGTGAAAGAAAGGTAGAAAGTTTAAAGAATTATTGAAAAAAAATTTTAAGGAGAATATAGTTTACCTTGCACCATAGAGAGTGTAGAGGTGTTGGATAATAGGGTGTAGAGATTGGATGCACTCAAAATCTAGAAATAAAGGTGCAAAGAAATTCTGGATAAATATGAAAAATTCTGACAGTTATAAAGCTGTTTAAAGGGTTGGATATTTATTTGAATGGTTTGATGCTGAATCTTTTGAAGGTGTATTAGGTAGTTGTAATTGTAGTGTGTCTCATGTTAGGCTATATAGGATGAAGCTTGGAAGACCTTATGGAGGGAATTGAATAAAAGTATTCAGCTCAGTAGGTGTAATGCCTACTGGAATTTTACTGGAATCATTTCAAGGTAAATACAGTTCATTTCAGTTTATATCAAAAATATTCAGATAGAAAATTGGATCAACCAGACAATCTATCCAACAGCACTAAAGAAAAAAGTTTTAAGAGAAGCAAAGAACAATCAAAACAAATAATCTCTTTAAAATATTTCTACATCAGCATCAGAAATTCAAATCAATAGTTTTCTCTTCATAATATCTTCATTATTATTAGCTGGAGTTTCTTGAAAATAAGTTAAAAAATTTCTCTTCATATCATCACAAAGTTCTAAAAAGAGATATCTATGAAATTTTGGATAATGATTAATATAATAAATTTGTACCTGGCCAAAAACAAAATCTTAATTATTGGTAATTTAATAGCTTAAAAGAAAAAGGGATGGATAAGTCAGTATAGAGGAATATTGAATTTAAAATAAGGGACAAACTTTTAGAGCCAGGAAATAATGCTTCAAAAAAACTGGAAGGAGAAACTGGCATAATGGGATTGGGATATTGAGAAGAGGGTGGTAGCTCAGGATCAGGATTTGGTTTTTAGGAGGATGAAGCTGTTTTGGCCTCAATGTTTCTGAAGAAAGTTAGAATTTTTGATAATCTCTTTTTAGGTATAGTAGGATCAGGTAAACTTTCTGTGCCTGTGTAGACATTTTTTCTTGATGGAATTATTGGAAGAATACATTTAACTTTTTTTAGCCTCCAGAGATCACATGCAGTTTTTCCAGGAAGGCCAGGATTGGACCTTAAACAAGGAACTTGATATCTGGCGCACATTTTTCAGGGAACAGCTAAATCTTTTCAATAAATGATGATGGTGATTAAGTTGAAGGTTGGTTGAGAAGAAAATTTGGTGATGAGGATGAAATTGGAAGTTGATGGTTGAAGAGGATGAAGAGAAGATGAATATGTGATCAATCAATTATGCAAATTTTAAGAATGAGGACATTCATCATTGGAGGGAGGATGTGGAAGTCTAAAGTTAAGTATGGCACTAAAAGATGCTTTAATATATATTTGGATTTCTTATTATGGAGATGTGAAGGGCTATTTTAATTTAAGGTTTTAAGGTTCTAGTTGAGTCCAGAAGTTTGTACAAACTCCGGAAAAGTGCAGAAAAACTCCAGAAGGGAAAAATGGGGCATGTGACTGGGCTATGCATATAAAGTCTGAGAAGTCAAAGTTAGACTGGAAGCTAACATTACAATTAATATTTTTTTGTCTTGAGGCATAACAGTGGTGCAATAATTACGCAACAGTTATGTAACAATTATTTTTGGCACTTAAAGGTCTTAGGTGGGTCTTAAGTGCCAAAAAAAATTGTTTCATAATTGTTGCACCCCATGCCAAAACAAACATGTGCTGTAGTGTAACAATACAATACTCATAATACAACTTAATAAAAAATAACCACTATCATATTAACATAATATTTTACAATTCGTAATACCCTTATAAATATAACTTTTTTGTATACCTCTTTATAAATATATACTTATAGGGTATCATTAGAAAGGTCTCAACTACAGAGAATAAATTTTAACATCTTTTCACTAAAATATAAACTTTATAAAAACATATAAATTCAATCATTTAAATAAAAATTTTCAGTACAACTTTATTGTTGTATTTCTTTATCCTAATTTAAAAAACACAGATTCTACATCTCAAAATGGTTTATAGAAACTGGTTGACTAGTCCTTTCTTATCAAGTATAAATTTGAGCTTAGTTAATTTTGAACTCTTTATTTACTTAAAGGGACTGGGTTTGCTCAGGTTTATTCAACTCCCTTCGATTCTGCTTACAGAAAGGCAACTTTAAGAGTATTTCTACACCAGGGTTTTGGTTAACAGCACAATAAAATGGATGGATAAAAAGACATATTCATAAATGACATATTTGAATTTGTAGACAGGTACAGGATGATACATAAAAAACAAGAGATTTGTTTGTATTCTACTAAGCTTCCAATTATTCCTGAACAAACCTTCCCACCTACTCTACAAATCTTTCATTATATTCAATGATAACTATGCTGATGTCATCTTCCATGTCAAACTCTAACTGAACTCTGAGTTTTCTAAATCTTTTATAACATTACTTCCCTCACTATCTGTCCCATCCTTAATATATAACTTAATCATACATGCTAAATCTCTCCTACTCTCTCCTCCCAACAACAACCTACTCCAAAAATCAAGAGGTAAATTTAACCCACTTTTCTCTCTCACAATGTGTTTGAGTATCCCAAATTCACAAGCCACAGTTTATGCAGTGTAACTCAGGTTACTCTCCAATAAAATACTATCTCTTCCACTTCAAATCTATCGAATACTCCATATGTGCTCTCTTCCACCTTGAGTCAAATGAAACTATTGAACATGTCCTAATTTTCAGTCCAGCACATGCTGAATCATGTAGAGTACTCTTTAAGTTTTCCTAGGAGAATAAAATCCTCTTCACAAAATCTCCACTACTTTTTCCCTTGCCCATAATCTTGAACATTAATCTCTTTTTAAATAGTACACAAAATTCTCCTGACAATTTACCACACAACTACACAAGGAAAAAAATGTTGGCATCTGCTATCAGGTGCCTTCCCCCAATTGAACTACCATAGTTAAGTCAGAGATGAGAGCCTGCTAGCAGGTGCAAGATTTTTCTTCTGGTGCTAGTCATTACTTACTAGCTTTTTCTTAATTTCACTACTCTTCCACTCCATGTGTTGTACTATACCTTTTGTGCTTAGCTTAATGTCTTGCCCTCCTTCATTCCCTTTATTGGGTAAGATTGTATTAAATAAATAAATAATAAATAAATTAGACTTTGAAATATTTATTTTAAATGTAGATATCAGACTTACTTGTTCCCATGGCTATGAACATATAAGGGTGCAGCATCATTATTGTTTTTTTATATTTAACAAAATTGTTAAACCAGATAACAAAATAATTTTTAACTTACTTGAATATTTAAATGAAAGTGACAAAATTATATATTGAGTCAATCTTTTTTTCATATTTCAATATAATAACTGTATGATAACAGAGAAATAGACTATATAGTGTGAATGAAGTTCCATTTCAGTTCAGCTGCTACTCCTCAAAATCATTTTTTTATGTTTGCTAGATTTCCTAGGCCTCTTTTTGAAATGATGATGGTTTTTCTTTTTCTGAGTCAACTTTTAGGGTTTCATTAGCAGATTTTAGTCATATCCTTACATAGAGATTATGATCACTAGAAAATGTCTAAAAGGACAAGTGTCACATTTCTAATATTAAAATTAATACAGTTTTAGTATATGACCATTTACAGGGATCACACCATCTAATACTATATATCAATACTTAATATTAATACTTTAGTTAGTAGAATCTAAAAGTTATATACATAAATCATGTAATAGCCCTGTAGTTAATTCTATATAAACCCCAACGGATTTGTAGCAGAAACCCAAAAATTCCTCTTTGAAATCTAATAATATACAAATGCTTCACTCTGAAAATTAGGATTCACTTTTTCACTCTTTTTATCTTATATACAATAAATAAATCTTTTTACTACTTCTTGCTATGATCACCTTCTTATAAAATAAAATATTTTCTAAAAAAGAGAAAAAAACTGTTTTAAAAGTCTGCTTGGTTATCTCCTATATCAATACATACTCTGCTCAAAATTTTTATGTGCTTTTCATGCTGGCTATATTCACTGCCCCTATTCTGGAATCAGATCAAGATCCAGAATTTTTATATCATAATTCTTCTACTCTATTGTCAAAAATTTCAGGAACTCTTTACCTTCCTATGTCTAATCCACAGACTACACCATCCCCATCAGAGCTGGCTGTATTAACTCAACAAATGCAACATTTTCAAGAAATGATTCAGAAACTGAAAACATAAAATCAATCCATTTGCCAAAAAATAACCACTTCAGCTTCATCTTAATCAAGGACCTCAGAAGAAACTGGAATTTTACATGGTTCTAGCAAACAACCTTCAGAAGTAGCTCTTAGTGCTATCCCTAACATTAAATTTCATGGAGACTCACAATCTCTTCTGTTTTTTCTTGAAAAAATAGATAGAAACTTGAGGTTAAATTCACATATTTTCTCTTCTACCACAGATAAAATAATATGGATATCTCAGAATTTGGACCCACTCCCTGGAAAACCTACTTCTACCTCAAAAATTTGGTAGCATTCAGTTGTTACCCAAAATGCATCCAAATTAGGACTCTTTACTCTCTACCTTAGTTTTAGTATAATGGAACACAAGCTTATTTTTCTTATTTTGGTGGATACCTTCACTTCAAAAATTATTGAGGTATTTGGCAAAAAATCAGTCAAAACTTCTGCAAGGTAACTTCTTAGTAATTGCAGCAACAAAAAAGGACAGTTGACAAATATTTCAAAAAAATCTACTCCCTAGATTTTGTGGTTAACTCACCAGAAGACAACCAAGCCAACTGTTTTATGGAAGGTCTTCAACCAGAGGTCCAGGATTAATCTTTTCTCATCCTGATTATTCCAAAACTAATCTTAGCCTAGATATTCTGCTCAAACGGGCACAAAAAGCAGGAAATCAAATTTACCTGTATTACCTTGTCATCAATCCACATAAAAGAGTGGGTCCTCTAATTCAAACACAAACATCATTTTTTAGTCCAAATCATGTTACAATGCACATAGATGCAGTCCATATTTCCTAACTTTGTTCCTTCAAAAATCTATCTGGAACCATTCTACCTAAATCTTTATTACCCTTGACCCAGGAAGAGTGAAAGAGTTGTCAGGAAAACAAGCTATGTTTCAGATGTCAAAAATCATATCAGGACCCCAAACATTCTTTGGGTTTTTAAGATTGCCCATATTTTTCCAAGAATCATACTAAGAAGCCCTCAGTTTCAACTTTGGAAAAATCACCTTTACTGAATACAACTTCTTTCTCACAAAATTTATCTACAGTTCCTGAAACCGGTTCAAATCCCTCTTCTTTTATTCCTTTAGCCTCATTCAAATTGGATTGATTAAGTGAAGCTGTTTCCAACTCCAAATCTGAAGTAATCACAAGCAAAATCAAAAACACCATGAATCACCTTTTGCAGGAGTGTTCTACTACTGTGGCTTCCATATTTTTGGGACAGATTTAGGAACTCCTGAGTATTCTCTTTCATCTATCTCTACTAGTAGTCAGTTTACTAAAATTCCTTTTTTTCTCAGAAATGATCAACCTTTCATTCTTCTTTCTTTAAAATCAGTAAACTTAACACATAAAGAAGTTGCAGTAATTGATTCTAGAGTGACTGAAAGTTTCATTGATCAATCATTAGTATCATTGTTAAAATAAACTTTGATGGAGAGTGTCACCAGACAATCTACGCACAAGGTCGAGGATGTTCCTGGAAGTGAGATGAGGAGGGTAGTTTAGAAACTTCTTCAAAGCACAGAGGAAATGTTTGAGGAAGTGATTTGAAGATGACTTGAAGGAAGAGCTACTACTTTGAGATATGTTCGAGAAGAATTCTAATATAATTTAAAGTTAATATTACAATTCTTAGGATCTAACAAAGGGTTGGAAGCTCAATAATAAAAGATTTAGAATTTAGAAATTATTACTGAGAAAATAAGGAAAAATACAATAATAATGATTTAACCTGAAGATTTACCACTATTAACTATATATATGTTTTATAATTTAATTCTAAAGAATGTCAAACCAAAATCCAACCCCTTTAATATCCATTACTCCTCCTTGCATTGACCTCATACCCATCCATTATTTTGCACACCACAGACAACCAAAATACACCCGTTAAACCTGGACCCTCCTCACTAACATCCGTTAACCTTTTAATCCTCCACTAACCATCCTGTCAATGCTCACTACCCCTTTTAATAACCCACAGATATTTAATAAACCTTTTAGTGGACTATTACATTGACTATTGCGCTATGTGTCGCTTATTGAGGAAAAGACTAAGACACACTATTGAGAGATGGACTAATTTAGATTTAGAATTTAGACTAGCGTGGTTGAATAGTGAGTACACAAAGGAAAGTTGCAGTTGCTATGTAGAATTGCTTTCTGCGCTTTGAGTATGGATTTAGACCTCTGTATTATTGATTTAATGAGCTGCTTTTGCCTCGAGTGTCACATGGCGCCTGACATATGCCCGGGTATAAAACGCAAGCTCCATTGAGCGTGAGATATACTTTCCCAAACAACTTTCTCTCCCTTATTGCTTTTAATTATTTTACTTTATTATGTCGACTTGTCCTACCCCAACTCCCACACCTCCACACCCTAAAGCAGATGGTGGAATCATTACCCCGCAGTATTCTCAAGCCTGCACAGCCTGCGAATCAATGGAGTACTTCTGCGTTGAAAGCACCGCAACACAAGGTCCCTGCAAGAAATTCAAGTTTTGCCACGGGAGACGGGTGGCCTGTGATGCCTTGCCAAAAAATGTGGACATCGAGCGTCAATTTACGAAAACCAAATATTGGGTAATACCAAAGACCAAAAAGGTGGTCAAAGATATTTGGGACATATTGATTGGGGACAATCAGTCAGTGGGAGAGACTGAGGAGGAGGTTGAAGATGCCATGGCAAACTGGGTAACCCAGGCCACAAGTAAGAAGCGAGGGGTCAAAGAAGAGGTAGATGAATTAGTTGAAGAGTATGAGGATGAAATCCCTATTTCGAGACGGACGCCAAAGAAGAGGCAGATTCTCACCGAGGATGATGAAGAGGAGAAGGAAGTGACGGTGGAAGTCACCCCAAAATTATTCTTAGAAGCTGACCCATTGTTTGAAGTAAGTCTGTTCTTCTTTTATTTAAAAAATTTTGTTACTGATGACCTATGTTTTAGAATTCAGATGTAATCGCAGAAGTTCCGATTGTGGAAGCTGCGCCATCTCTTCCAGTTGAGGCAAATTAACCAGTGGTTGATTCAAAGGAGGACAAAGAAGAGACTCTTGACCAGGTATGGTCAAAGAAACCTCTGCAAGGTCGACAAACTTGATTCATCGAAGATTTAAGTGGTGAGGTTGATAAGATTGTCAATGCTGCCTCCTTTGGTGTGGCCGAAGAATTACTAGAAATTGGGGAAGTGGTACCGGTAGGAGAGGAGGAGGTATTTGAGAAATGCAGGAAGAAGATAAGAGTGGTTTTGGAAAAAATGAAGAAATTGGTTCTAGAGAAAATACAGGAGAAAATTTGAAATGGAAGGAAATAGAAAAGGAAGAAAGAGGGAAGGAAAAAAGTAGAAAGCAATTTGTATATTTATTTATTTATTTGTTTTATTTTGTTGTTTTAATTGAAAATGTTAATATATATTTTATAAGATTTTGAGAAAAAAAAATAAAAAAAAAGGAAGAAAGAAAAGATTTGAATAAAATTTTGTTTTAAATTTTGAAAGAAGAAAAGAAAGAATGTTTAACTGAAGGAATTTTAGTTTTAAGTTTTGAAAGAAGAAAGATTTAAGTAAGAAGAAAAAAATTAGTTTATTGAAAACAATTTTGTTTGAAATGAAAATTTAATGAGAGAAAGAAGAAAAAATAGTTTTTGAAAAAGAATTTTTAAGAAGTAATTTGTTCGAAGAATTTTAAAAGAGAGATTTAAAAGGTTAAAGTAAAGTTTGAGAAAGATTGTCGTATTGAGTTTGTGAAAAAATTTTGATAGTTCTAAAAAAAAGAAATAAGGGAAAAGGAGGAAAGTTTGAAAAGAGAAAAGAAAATTTAAAGGAATTTATTGATTTTTTAAGATTTTATTTTAATGAATTTTAAGATTTTATTTTTTATTATTTTATTTTATTTATTTTTAAAGAAGGTTGAAAAAAAAACTTTTGAGGAGAAGAAAGAAGAAAAGAAAAAAGAAACAGAGTAAGTATTTTAGAAGAGAAGAAGTTTTAGAATTTTAAGAAAAGAAAATAGAAAAAGAGAAAGAGAAAGAAGAAAAAAGAAAAAAGAGTAAAAGAGAGTTCTAAGGTTTTGGTTTTAAAGGATATTTAAGATGAAAAGATTATAGGAGTTCAGGGGTGTTAGAAACATTGGTGGCTGGTTCCCAGGATGTTTTGTCTGAGTCATCGAGGAAGCCTTCCCATTCCACGAGGTATTGAAGTTTCCCCTTGCACATTCTTGAATCAAGGATACAGCTTACTTCCCACTCTAGATGATCTTCTACTTTGACTGGTTCTTGAGGAGGCTGGTTCCAGCCCAGGTATGTTTCTCGAGCCAGTTCCAGGAGAGATAAATGGAAAACAGGGTGAATAGCCTGCCATTTAGGAGGTAGCTTGAGTCGAAATGCAGTTTTAGAGAGATCGGAGTCAATTTCGAATGGTCCCAAGCGTTTTTCAGCCAGTTTCTTTGATGGTCAAGTTGTTCAAATGTTTCGTGCATCAAGCCATACTTTGTAGCCTGGTTTAAAAGAAGGAGAAGATTGTCAATGTTTTTCGGACTGTTCATTGTACCTTTGAATTTCTAATTCAAAATTTGATTTGAGTTCTTCTTGGAGTTGTGATATGGTTAGAAGATAATGTTCAGCAGGATGACTAGTTATTACATGGATTGAGTTGAATCAAGAATGTCTTCCATAAACAGTTTTGAAAGGAGATTTTTGTGTCAAAGAATGTGTCAAGTTATTATAAGCAAATTCAGCCAATGGTAACCATGTGGTCCAATTGTCTTGTTGGTAACTGACATACATTCGAAGGTATTGTTTGAGGATTTGGTTGACCCTTTCTGTTTGCCCATCGGTTTCAGGATGATAGGCTGTGGAGAGATTCCTTGTGATATTGAGTTGTCGACACAATTGAGTCCAGAATGTGGATACAAACAATGAGCCTTTATCTGAAGCAATATCATTAGGTAAGCCATGTTTGGAAAATACATATTCTAGAAACAATTTTGAAAAATCTTCTGCTGTAGCAGTAGTAGTGGTTTTAATGAAAATAGACATCTTTGAAAATCTATTGACTATTACTAATATAGCATCAAAATTATTAGAAAGAGGAAGTTGAGAAATAAAATCCATTGATAAAGATTCCCAAGGTTTAAAGGGAATAGGAAGTGGTTGAAGTAACTCATGCTTCTGGTGACGGGGAGCCTTATTCCTATTACATTCATAACAAGATCTTATATAGGCCTTGATTTCTCTGGTGATTCCTGGCCAGAAGTAATCCCTCGCAATTAACTGGTAGGTTTTATCAACCCCAAAATGACCAGCTAATGGATAATCATGTCGACTATTGAAAATACATAATTTTATTTCATTGTTTTTGGGTATGACTACTCTACCTTCCAAAACTAATATACCTGATTCAACACTAAATCTTTTGGCCCCTTGCTTTGAGAATATTTTGTCTTTTAACCCTAAACAATAATTTTCCTTTGACTGATCTTTGAGGATGTAGGATAGTGGATTTTGGAAAGATTGAATTGTCATCGAATTAAGTTAATGAGTCGTTAACATTGATTTGTTGAAAATTGATTTCACATTTGCTGGGTTCTTGTCAGAAAATGTGTCCCCCCACTGTAGGTAAACGTTGTCCCAACGTGACAGGGTATCTGGGACAATGCAGTTCTTACCTGGGCAATAGGAAATAGAAAAAGGAAATTCAGACAAAATTTCAGCCCACCTGGCTTGACGCCTGGTTAACACTTTGGAAGACATAAAGTATTTCAAAGCATTATGGTCAGTCAGGATTTGAAAAGGACTATCTAGGCTGAAAAGAAAAGAGCACCATTTTTTAAGACAATGGATAATAGCTAAAAGCTCCTTGTCATGAATTTCGTAATTTAATTCTGCTGCAATGAGTTTGTGTGACTCGAAAGCAACAGGATGAGACAATTTTGTTTCAGGATTGAATTGAGAAATAACCCCTGCGATAGCATATTTGCTAGCATCTGTCTTTATTATTGTTGAAGCAGAAGGATCAAAGTGTCAAAGAATTGGAGCTGTGGTAAATGCAGTCTTCAATGCTTTGAATTCCTTTTGTGCTGTAGAAGTAAAAACAAAAGGAATATCTTTTCTAAGAAGAGAAGTAAGATTTGGAAATAGTTTTAGAGTAATATTTAATAAATCTTCTATAGAAATTGGCAAAACCCAAAAATACTTGGAGGGATTTAAAGGTTTTGGGCTCAAGCCATTCCAGGACTTTTTGGACCTTTTTGTCGTCCATGACTAAACCATCAGTGGACAACGTAAAACCCAAAAAATCAATATATTTAAGATGGAATTCGCATTTATTGTGCTTGGCATAGAGACCGTGATCTCAAAGGCGGTTTAGAACCTGTTGAACATGATGAATATGTTCATCTAGTGTCTTTGAGAAAATTAAAATATTGTCTAAGTAGACGACATCAAATTGTTTGACAACATCTTGAAAGATGTCATTAACAAAATTTTGAAAATTAGATGGTGCATTACATAATCCAAAAGGCATTACTACATATTTAAAACTACCAAATCTAGTGCGCATTGCAGTTCGTGGTTCATGACCTTCTGCAATGCAAATAAGACTATAAGCGCCTCTAAGATAAATTTTAGAAAAGAAATTAGCACCATTAAAAAGGGTAATAAGCAATGACATAGGAGGAACTGGGTATGCATTCTTCTTTGTAACTGTGTTGAGCTTTCTATAGTCAACACACAACTTAAGGCTACCATCTTTTTTCTTTACAAAAAGAACAGGGGAGCCAGTTGGAGATTTACTGGCTCTGATGAAACCTTTGGCTACATTATCTGAAATGTAGTCTTGAAGAACTTGAGATTCATTCTTCAACAAAGAATAAACAGGACCTGCCGGAGGTACTGGACCTATTAACTCTATTCAATGGTCGTAGTGTCGATGAGGTGGTAACTTATTGGCCTTGCGGATTGAGAAAATATCAAGGAAATCATGATAGATTTCCGGTAGAGTTGATTTAATGGCTTCAACATTGATTTGGTCCTCCTCATCATCTTTGAGAGAATCTGTTGAGGGAAGACCAGAATTGAGAGAGCAAAATTCAACTACTTTGAGGAAATTTAAATCCTCTTTGAGTGAAGTGATCAAGCTAGAAGAGTTAGCCAATTTCTCATTTAGAGAAAGATCAGATGCTTGCAAGTCATCTGGCAGAGATTTGTCCTCTAGAAGGACATTTTCAGGTGGGTTGTTTAACTCCCTATTGACCTGCATTGAAGAATTAGAAATATACTTAGTGTGTGGGGTGATCAATCCCCATGACCAATCAATTTCTGGATTCCAATGCGTTAAAAAGTCATGGCCAAGGATGGTATCGTCCATTCTTGGGGCGTTTAAGACTTATAATTCCGACTCAAAGGAAGGAAAGTTTGTAAAGTTGAAAACCCATAAAACTTTCTTACTTACCCAATATTTGGGTTCCTCTGATTTGACCAAATATATTAGAGTTTGATTGATATCTGTGAATGTGAGTTTTAACTTCTCGGCAAAAGATAAACTGACAAAAGAAATTGAAACTCCAGAGTCTATAAGACAACTGAAGGGGGTATCCTCCTTGAAAAGAATGAATATCAAGCAGTTTAAGGCAACTCCAGTCCTTAAGACATGGAGGTTCTGTGAACTGGGAGAGATAAGATAGTTTGCTTTGCACACAAGTAAACTATCTACTAGTTTTTTGACCTTGAACTAGTACCTTCTCTTTCCTTCAACTTTACACAATCTTATAGCTTGTGCTTACCCCCACAATACATACATAACCCATTATCTGCTGGCCTCTTCCTCTCAGCTTCTTTAAGTTCCCCTTTTGGATCCAGTACTTTGCTGATATTGCCTGGGGTCAAGCCTTTTGGTCGAGGTTTGTCCTTTCCCTTATTGGGTTTAGATTGAGTCAAGGAGGATTGCGTTGTCCGTGGGTGTGAAGAAGGTCCCGATTTAAAATTTAGGCCTTGAGATTTGTTGGCGTATTGACGATGTTGTAGTCGTCCTTGGTAAACGCTGTCAAGTTTGAGGGTTGGATCCATTAAATCCGTTAAAGTAGTCATCTTCTGACCATGAAGATTTAATTGATCCAGAATCTTTGAAGGAAGTCCTTTTTTGAAATGATACTTGAGGGCAGCATCA
Source organism: Hemileia vastatrix (assembly GCA_030280995.1). Classification (NCBI taxonomy): domain Eukaryota; kingdom Fungi; phylum Basidiomycota; class Pucciniomycetes; order Pucciniales; family Zaghouaniaceae; genus Hemileia; species Hemileia vastatrix. Next base: position 18,253,583 of record JASXTE010000003.1, on the reverse strand, counting down.
TTCCAACCTACTCAAGTTTGAAGTGCTCTGAAGTTTGAAATATATTCAGAGGCCTTACCTTTATCACTCATGCGAAGGAAATCAAGTTCAATTTCTGCGTTGTCAGTTTCATTAGGGTCACCAAACAATGTAAAGAGTTGGTCTTCAAACTTTTCCCAGTTATTAATAAGTAAGTGGGTTTCTGTCGAAGAGAGCATGAGAAGATAAGGTTTGAACCATCTTGCTGCTTTTCCGGCTAGGAATGAACTAGCGTAAAAGACTTTCAATCGATCATTATTGAAGTTTCAAGGGTCATTATGGAACAGTAGCTTGCAGGTTTGCAAGAAGGGCTGCAATCTGTCTGGAGGTTCTCCATCAAATTTATCAGGAGATTTCATGGAAGGAGTTTTGAATTTAGATCCTTCTGAAGACGTTGGATTGGAAAGGGTTTTCATGAAAAGTCTCATGAAGTCCTCCAGCAAATTAGATGGTCCAGTTTCCAAAGGTTGACCAGAAGGGTGAGTAGCAGGGGCGGATGGTGCCTCATGCATTGTATCCTCTCCTTCTTCTTCCTTGCTAGAATCATCAAAATCCAGGGGAATGTCTTCTACAGATTGGACGGAATGTCCCTGTTCCCTAAGGTCAAGAGGTACCAAGGAGTGAGTGCGGGAAACAGGCTGTGTAGCTGTTGGCCTGCCTCTGGCACGAGCCCTAGTAGTAGCGTCCGTAGGAGAAGTGCATTGAACAGGTGCCATTTAAAGAATTTAAAACATCTGAAAAAAGGATGTAGTAGTGCCAAAGAATGAGAACTAAGGAGAATTAAATTATACTGTCACCGGACGATCTACGCACAAGGTCGAGGGTGTTCTTGGAAGTGAGATGAGGAGGGTAGTTTAGAAGCTTCTTCGAAGCACAGAGAAAATGTTTGAGGAAGTGATTTGAAGATGACACAAAGGAAGAGCTACTAATTTGAGATATGTTCGAGAAGAGTTCTAATATAATTTAAAGGTAATATTACCATTCTTAGAATCTCACAAAGGGTTGGAAGCTCAATAATCAAAGATTTAGAATTTAGAAATTATTACTGAGAAAATAAGGAAAAATACAATAATAATGATTTAACCTGAAGCTTTGCCACTATTAACTATATATACGTTTTATAATTTAATTCTAAATAATGTCAAACCAAAATCCAACCCCTTTTATATCCATTACTCCTCCTTGCATTGACCTCATACCCATCCATTATTTTGCACACCACAGACCACCAAAATACACCCATTACACCTGGACCCTCCTCACTAACATCCGTTAACCTTTTAATCCTCCGCTAACCATCCTGTTAATGCTCACTACCCCTTTTAATAACCCACAGATATTTAATAAACCTTTTAGCAGACTATTACATTGACTATTGCGCTGTGTGTCGCTTATTGAGGAAAATACTAAGACACACTATTGAGAGATTGCCTAATTTAGATTTAGAGTTTAGACTAGCGCAATCGAATAGTGAGTACACAAAGGAAAGTCACAGTTGCTATGTAGAATTTCTTTCTGCGCTTTGAGTATGGATTTAGACCTCTGTATTATTGATTTAATGAGCTGCTTTTGCCTCAAGTGTCACGTGGCACGTGACAGAGAGGTCCCCTTTCTCTTGTTTAACCATGGATGGTCCTTCCATAAAGGGAGGCCTAATTAATTCTGATGTTTCAGGAAAAAAATTTCTCCATTCTGAAGATGGCACTCTACCTACAACTTTAACTTTGAATGTCATTCATCTAAGAAAACCAATGATGATCTTGGGGACCCAATGGTTGAAACAAAATTGTGTTCTTCTGGATTATAATTTTAATTCTTTGGTGCTTCCTTTTCAAAATCATTTTATTCCTCTTGTAAAATCACCAGGTCCTTCTCCCTCTTCTTCTTCTGTCTCTTCTTTACCACCCTCATTATCTTACTTTAAGGATTTATTTCAGTCACCAGTTGCTATGGTCTTACCACCCAGTCAACAGTATTTCAACCTTAAAATTTCTTGGGTCCCTGAGGCTACACTCCCTACATGTAACCATTATCCCCTCCAAAGGGAGAAATAGTTGCTCATGTGGAAATATGTGGATGAGTACCTGGCTAAAGGCTTTACATGGGTTTCATTATCACCTATCTCATCACCTATTTTCTTTGTTACTCATCCTAAGAAGTAGCCTTGCCCCTTTGTAGATTATAGATTAATTAATACTGTTACTATTAAAGATTAATTTCCTCTTCCTTCCATTCCTTATTTATTTATGTTATGTGGGAAAAAATATTTTCCAAAAATTGATTTAAAATCAGCATTAAATCTTCTCTGTTAGCACTCAGGGAGAAGTTTAAAACAGCCTTTAAAACTCCCTGGGGCTTATATGAATATTTTTTGATGCCATTTGGGCTGTGTAATGTGCCATTGTCATTTCAGAATTTTTTCTGCAGGGTATATATAAATGATATTATAGTCTTTTCTGATACATATAATGACCATGATAGTTATTTAAAAGCCATTTTTACCATGTTAAAATGTCAGAATTTGGTTATTTCTTCTACTAAGTGCTCATTTTATCAGCAGCAAATTAAATTTCTAGGTTTTACAGTTTCTGGAGAAGTCAACCAGATTAAAAAGATAAAATCAGAACTATCATGGATTGGCCTACTCCAACTACACTACTACAAAAAAAATGATCTTTAGAATTTACTAATTTTACCACAGATTCATTCCAGAATTTTCCAAATTATATTTACCATTAACAGATGCTACAAAAATTCATCTGATACTTCTTTTCATTCTCCTCATATTTATCTATTCTGTTGAATCTTTGAAGAAAGCCTTTTTGAAGTTAGTATTTTTAAAGATTTTTGATTATCTTAAAGCTTGTGTTATGAATTTTGATTGTTTGTGTTTGGATCTTGAAATTATTTTGTCTCAAACTGACAACAATAATATTTCTCATCCTGTTTCTTTTCATTCTTGTAAGCTTAAAAATGAGGAACAATGATGGCTGGTTCACAATCAAAAATTACTTGAAATTATTGAGGGATTTTCCACTTGGAAGGATTTTCTTCTAGGGAAAAAGGACCCTGTTGTTGTTGTTTTGGATCATGCAAATTTAATATATTTTATGACTAACCAAAAACTCTCTCCCTGACAGCAGCATTGGGATATGTTCCTGAGTAGTTTTAACTTTAGTATTCTTCATTTACCAAGTTTCCATAATCATGCTGATGCTCCCTTGAGACATCCTGATTATTTTTCTTTGCCTTTAAAAGATCATTTTTTTTACTAACTCAATATTCCTCTTCTAAAGGTGCTACAATTGCTGCTCTAAATGCATTTTTTAGGGCACAGATTCTCAATCATTTAAATCATATTCTTCTTTAACACCCAAAGGCACTGATGGCCCATTATTTTCTTATAGACAAGATTGGTGGTGGTATTGTGACAAACTTTTTTCACCCCCCTCCTTATATCCTTCTTCACTTCAGCTCTATCATGATTCTCCTAGTGCTGGTCATTTGGGACCAGAACACACTTTGTAATTAATGTCCAGAACTTATTCATGGCTGTCAAAACAAGCTGATATCCTTGATTATGTTAAGTCATGTGAGCTATGTCAACATAATCATATTGATGTCTTGGGGTGTTAAGGATTTATACAACCATTGGAGATCCCAGATAGTCTTTGGAGTGTTATTGGTATGTATTTTATAGTAAAATTACCTAATTCGGGAGGATATTATTCTGTCTTATTTATTTTTGATTTATTTACTAAAGGAGCTCATTTTGTACCTTTACAAGAAACTATTTCTTCTTTTCAGTTAGCTAATCTATTTTTAGATTGATTTTTAGATATCATGGATTACCTGATAAATTCTTTAGTGACAGAGGTGCAACTTTTATTTCTCAATTTATGAAGCATGTATATAGCTTTTTGAAAATAAAAGCAGCTCCATCCACAGCATACCACCCTCAAACAGATGGACAAACAGAACAAACTAACCAAATTTTGGAAATTTACCTTTGGAATTTTGTGTCTTCCAGACAAGATTATTGGATCTATTGGCTAACTTTAGCTGAGTTTTTGTTTAATAATGCAAAATTTTCCTCTACTTTTGCTTTTCCTTTCTTTTCTTTATATGGCTTTCATCCCAGATTTGAGGTTTTGGATGGCACCTCACCCTACCCATTAGTTAATAATTCTACCAAAAATTTAGAGGCAGACCACTCAGATGTAGTTCAGTCCCTCACATTGGCAAAGTTAGCACAAGCAAAGCATTATAATAAACATTAAATACCTGCTAAAATTTATCAACTGAGAGACTTAGAATGGCTATCTAGTAAATATCTTAGAATTACAATGGCATCAACAAATTTATCTTTTAGACAAATAGGAACTTTCTCTATATTACACTCTGTAGGAGAATTGGCCTATAAACTTGATCTGCCATCATCTTACAAACATTTGCATCCAATATTTAATTTAAATCTATTATCTCCATATAAAGATCTACTTTCTAATCCATTGAGATCTCCTCAGAATACTCCATCAAGTAGATATGACAAGGATTATACTAATTCAAATGGTTATTTAACTATACCATCTTTTAAATTTATTTTAGACTGTAGGGTTATAGGTTCATAATATTAATATCTAATATTATTTAAGGATAGACCTGAGAACAAAGAATTATGTATCCCACTTAAAGATATTCCAAGTTATTTTGATAGTGCTTTAATAAATTACCATTGTACTAGAAGTTATCCACTTATTCCTAAAGAATCAGAGGAGTGGGGATGAAGAACATAATTATCACATTTTTAATATTAGAATTAATACAGTTTTAGTATACAACTTTTTACAGGGATAACATAATCTAATACTATATATCAATACTTAATATTAATGCTTTAGTTATTAGAATCTATTTGTTATATACATAAATTATGTAATAGCCCTGTAGTTACTTCTATATGATTGAGACAGAGATGATGATATTTTTTGGAACAATTCATTGCTTTATTATTTCTCATCATATTTTTTTATATAAATGCTTACTGTGGCATAGTTGAGTACATAACACCCACCTCTCAACTAGTTGCATGTTTCTTAAATTCATGAAAGCAAGATAGAAACAAAACAATATAAAGAAGGAGAGAAACAAAAGGAGAAGAAGAAAAAAATATAAATGACATGTTTAATTTTAATGGAACTACTTTGGAAAATAGGAGCTCTAAGAGTTATGACTAATTTGTATCTATTTTTAATATAAGTACTGAGTTTACATGAGGAATGGACACCAGAAGTTTTGTAAGAATGTCTACTAATTTCTCTTCTGTTCCTATCCAGATTATTGCTGCATTTTTTTAATAAAGTTTTTTGTTTACATAGTAGAACTCTCTATTGCAGTGTTTAGTTCTCTTGTTTGATCCTTAATTCGAAGAAACATTGATTGTCAATTCATTGTTGCATTGCAGATGGAGTTTACCTTTAAAACAAACCATCTCTTCTAATAAATGTTTGATCCACATTCCCATAAAATTGGTTCCACTTAAAGCCATAAGATCTGAATAACTGTTTGAGGATGCTACACAAGGTAGATGTCTGGATGAATGATTCACAGAACATCCCTGCAGTGTAATTAAGCACTGGAATGTCAATTTAGAATGTTTTCCTCCCCAGCTGGAACCACTGTAACCTACTAGAATTAGTTTTTTGTTGTCTTTAGAATCATCTGGGTACAATTGTAGACTGTGAGATTTGGTGTTTTCCAGATATCCTTAAAGGTGGCAGAGTATGATCCAGTGTTCATTTTCAGGTAATTTAGAAAAATTTGAAAGATATTTTACTGCAAAAGATAGGTCTGGTCTTGTTCCACTTGCTATGTAACTCAAAGATCCAATTATTGACAAGTACTCTGTGGAGTTTATTGGTTTTTATACTTTGGGGAGGTGGTGAGGTTTCAGTAGTTAGGTAGCAGTGTTGTTTTGATGGAATTAAGAGGATTGTGTTTAGTCAGAATTTTTTTAATTAGTTGATCTTTTGAGAGGATAAAGCCCTTATCATTATGATTGATACATATTCCAACTATTAATTCAAGTTCACTTTGCTATTTTATTGTGAGTTTGTTGCTCAACAACTTTTAAAATTTTGATATAGTTGATATGTCTGTTGCTGTTACTAATCTATTGTCAACGTGGATCCATATTATTGCATTTGAGTCTTCAATATGTGAGAAGTAAAGACTAGTGTCATAATGGGAGAGTGAGTATCCATTTGATCTGAGTTTACTGGATATGTGCCTCTACCAGCAGCATGCTACTTTGAATGTTCAATAGAGGGCCTTTTTTTATTGGTGTTCTTTGCCATCTTTGATTTCAAAACCAGGAGGGTCTTTTATACATATTTCTTCATCTATTGTACTCTGTAAATAAATGGCTGTGACATCAAATGAGTGGACTGGCTAGCTGTTCATTGCTGAAATGGTGAGCATCAGTCATTGAGAAGTGAATGTTGCTGTTTTTGCAAAGGTTTCATTATAGTCAATTCAAGGTATATTTTTGAAACACTTTGCAATGTACCTAGATTTTTGTTTTATGATATTTCTATCATTGTCAGTTTTTCAGTGAAAACCCATCTAGCATCAGTGACTTGTGTGCCTTATGGGGGTTTTTTACAAGACCAAGCATCAATTCTTTACATGTTTCCCAGTTCATCAATGCATGCCTGTTTCCATAGATCAGCATCAGCATATTTTGATGCTTCTTTGAAGTTTTTTAGTGCAGAAGAGGCAAAATGAGTTTCTTCTTCCTCAATAATATTTATGAGTTTTTCTTGGTCATAAAATCTTTTCTTAGAAGTGAACTCACCAAAGATAAGAGAATGTTCAGTGTTCTTTTCATTAAGTGCAATGTTAATTATGTGAGACAGCTTCATCTTTTCATTTGGAGGATTGTTTGTTGATTCTTCTACCATTTACTTAGGTGTGAATGCTGCCCATGCGGATGTGATGCATTTCTTTGTTTCAGGGTTCCAGAAGATCATGTCTGCTATTTAATATCCATAATTTTATGTCCTTATCATTGGGTATGACTACTCTACTTTTGAAGACTAGTAGACCTAATTTGATCCTGAATCTTTTGGCTCCCTGCCTTAAGAGTATTTTGTCTTTTACCCCCACACAATAATCATCTTTGATTGACCTTCTTGAATTTTGGATAGTTAATTTTAAATTGTTTAATTTTTCATCATTTTGAGTTGATGGGTTGTTAACATTGATTCTTTGAAAATTGATTTGACATTTTCTGGGTTCTTGTTAGCAAATGCCTCCCCCCACACTGGGTAAATGTCATCCCAACGTGATAATATGTCTGGAACTATTCAATTTTTTCCAGGGCAATAGGCAATAGTGAAAGAAAATTCAGATAAGAGCTCAGCCCATCTGGCTTGACATTGCATCAAGACTTAAGAAGGCATAAAGTATTTTAAAGCATTTTGATCTGTTAAAATTTGAAAAGAACTATTAAGGCTGAGAAGAAAAGAACACTATTTTTTTAGACAATGAATAATAGCTAGTAATTCTTTATCATGAATTTTGTAATTTAACTCTGCTGCAAGCAATTTGCATGATTCAAACGCAACAGGATGAAACAATTTTGTTTCAGGATTTAATTGGGATGTAACTCCTGCAATAGCATAATCACTAGCATCTGTCTCAACAATAACTGAAGAAGAGGGATTCAAATGTCAAATAATTGGAGCTGTGGTGAATGCAGACTTCAATGCTTTGAATTCCTTTTGTGCCATATTGGTGAAAACAAAGGGAATGTCTTTTTTAAGAAGAGAAGTAAGATTTGTAATAGTTTTAGAGTAATATTAGGGGGTATCAATGTTCAGGGATCTGCAATTAGGGATTAGAAATGTTTTTTCCTAGGATCAGACATTATTAGTTGTGAAAAATTCTTATCCACTAGCCCCAGGGCTAGTGGATAAGGAATCCATCATAATGCATTATCCTGCCTCTTATACCCCAATTTCTGTTCCTACTTCCTGATCCTAAACTCATCACATCCATGATGGATTTTTAAAAAAGTCACATGACTTATAATTGCTGATGCCATCCTTAAGTCTCTCCTTACTCTATGCTATTTAATTTTGGTGGAAAACATTTAAGGTTTTTTCTATCTATACACCCCAACTGCACATTTGGTGGTGAATTACCACTTCCCACTCATCATCTAAGCCTTCTACTGACACCTATACTACCTACAAGAATGAAGCACCTCTCTAATAGACGGATACTTCACTCCACTATGAATGCTATCACTTTACTTTTAGTTCTCTACTATAAATCTGACTCTTATTTGGAAGATGCTTTAGCCTATTTTTCTTTTCTTTCCAAAAAGTCTTACCTCATTTCCAGGGGGCCAAATCTTTATCATGATCCCCAATATGATCTCCGCTCCATTCTCAAAATTCCTCAACTAAACTTCACTCAGCTATTTAAAACTTCACCCAATTCTTTCTTCAAACTTTATCAACTCATCTCTGAACATTGTATCTTTCAAAACAATTCACATAACAAACTGGGTAATCCTGCCATTCAGCTTGCTGTTGCACTATGTCACTTTGGCTCAAATGGAAATGGTGCTGCTGTAAGACGTTTGGATAATCTATTTAACATAGGATATGGAACGATGATATTATACACCAAGAGCTGTATGTTTTCTATCCTTTCCCTCAAATCTCAAATACTTGCTTGGCCAACTCCAGAACAAAGACTTGAATCCTCTCAAGTAATGCAAGCCAAAGGTTTCCCTGGCTGTGTAGGTTTTGTTGATGGCACAACCATACCTTTGAGTCAAAAGCCTGCTCATGATGGGAACCATTATTTTAATTGAAAAAAAAGGTTGATTCAAAATCTTCTCCAATTTCTCATCATTCATGAACTAAATTTTTATCTTCCTCCTTGATACTATATTGCCGTTCAACTTATAAGGGATGTCAATAAAAAATTTAATTCTTTTCATAGTGGCTGCCCTGGATCATGTCATGACTCTTCCATCTTCCAAAGAATGATGATTTCTCAAACCCCAGACTCATACTTTGGAGAATCTAAGTACCTCCTTTCAGACTCAGAGTATGCAAGTGGGAAGTACATTATACCTGCTTTCCATGGTGCAACCTTAGAAAATGACCCCAAAACTAAATTTAATTATCACCTTGCCAAATCAAGAGTACGGATTGAACATGCTATAGGTATATTAAAGGGACAATTTTCTAGTCTTTGGAAGCTCAGAATCCAATTTCAAAAAAAATTGGAGAACAAAACTGCAAATCATTGGATCATGACTTGAGTTATACTCCACAATATCCCAGCTGATTTAAAGGATGAGTGGAATGATCTTTATGAAGAAGAGGATCCTGAACCAGCACTGTCTCTCCCCTCCCTTGAATCACAAAACATTCAATAAACTGGAATATGATCCATTATAATGCCAATCACTCTCCAACATTTCACTTCATAACACTTTAAAAATTTTATTTTGGTGCTCTCCACATGTCCACTTTGTGTACTTTATTTATTCACTTGGTTTGGTATTTTTGTTTGATGAAATTCATTTTTTTTGAATTTATGGTGTGGTCTTCCAACATTGTCAGACACCATTTTTGCTCTGTTTGGCATTGTTTTGGTATGTCTTAATTGGCATTGGTTGAATAATTGAGTTTTTTTCTAGTTTTATTCAGTGAATATTGGGACTACAGGTATGTGGGTGCTACCAGTGGATAGCCCCGATATTTCTCTATATTTGATGTCCTGATGATATTTTTCATATTTAAAGTTTTAAGGGGTCATTTACTCATTTTTCATTTCTAAAAGATAGCTGTTTAATTTTGTTTTTTGTGTTTTAAGGGCTAAGTGCTTAGTACAATTAAGTAGAGCTAATTTGGCTCTATACTTTATGTCTCAAAGTCGTCATAGCTTAATTTTCTGTTTTAAGGGTTTAAGTTGTTGCGGTGGATTTTTCTAAGTATTTTGGGCTTTATTGGAGGTTTTTGGTGGTTTTCTGGCTTCAGGGTGTTCCAGCTGCCTCTAGGCAGGCCTCCCAACATTGGGAGGACCCCCTCCTTGGTGCTAGAAGGCTGGGAAGCGCTTCTCTTTTTTTTGGATGGCTCATTGGTTTTCTTTCACCAGCTCAACATAAAATTGCATATTTTCTGAAATCACATATTTTGTCAGTGTTTTTTTTTCATTCATCACTCATATCCTTTTCAACCTCTCCTTGAACATCAGTCAAATATTTTCAATTCCTTTATTTCATTCCTCTATTTCTCATCTCATCTCTCCAGGTAAGTCATTTTTTTTCTTATTTTTGGTTTTTTTTACTTGCTAATAATTTATTTTTTCTCTTTTTTTTTGTCCTGTACATGCTTTTTTTTGGTTTTCAAGGTTAGACTAATTTTGTTTTTGTGTTTCATCTTTTTTATCTTTTTTTTTCACCCTCCATCATCCCCCTTTCCCCCCTCTTTTCTCCCCTTCTTGGCCACCTCAAGTCCCCCCCTTTCCCCCCTCCTTGATTTCCTCCATACCCCCCTTTTCCCCCTTCTTTCCCACCTCAACTCCCCCGTTTAATTCCTCCTTTCCCACCTCAACCCCCCTTTACCCCCTCCTTGCCTGCCTCAAACCTCCCCCTCTACTTTTCCCCCTTTACCACCTCCTTGGCCCCCTCAAGCCCCCCCTTTACCCCCTCCTTGGCCCCCTTAAGCCCCCCCCTTTACCCCCTCCTTGGCCCCCTCAAGCCCCCCTCCCCCTTTACCCCCTCAACCCCCCCTCAAACCCCCCTCAAACCCCCCTCAAACCCCTCCACACCCCCCCACCACCTATTTATTGAAATGCTAACAATTTGATAAGTTACGTGTAGGGGGGGGTTTGAGGTGAGTCTGAGGGGGTAAAGGGGGGGCTTGAAGGGGCCAAGGAAGGGGTAAAGGGGGGGTAAATAAGGGGTAAAGGGGGGGTTTGAGGCAGCTAAGGAGAGGTTAAAGGGGGGTAAAGAAGGGGTAAAGAAGGGGTAAAGGAGGGGTAAAGAAGGGGTAAAGAAGGGGTAAAGAAGGGGTAAAGAAGGGGTAAAGGGAGGGTAAAGGGGGACTAAAGGGGGGGTTTGAGGCAGGTAAGGAGGGGTTAAAGGGGGGTTTGAGGTGGACAAGAAGGGCATTTTGAAGAAAAAAAAAGACTAATCTCTGCTTTTTAATTTTTTTTACAGAATTTTTTTTTCTTTCCCTTAGTTTCTGGACATTTCCCCCTGTTTCCAAAATAAATCAGGTAATTTAATTTTTTTTTATTTGTGTTTGTTTTTGCAAATAATTAATTATTCTGAAAATTGCTTAAATCAATTTTTTAATTATATTTTAATAAATTGGATTGAATGATTTCAAGAAGTATTTCCAATAGCAGGTAAGTAATTTTTATTTTTTTATTTTTTATTTTTTTGAAATTAAATTTTCCAAATTTATTTTAATTTTTTTTTTTTACTCTTTTTTTTTTGGGGTGATTTTGTTTTACCTTGTATTTTAATTATAATTCAGGTTTTTATTTTGAAATTTTATTTTTTTTCAAAATTTTTTACTGATTTTTTTTCCAACTAATTTTTTTGTTTTTTTTTTACCAAAAAATTTTTTCTCTTTTCAATTATTTTACTGATAATTTTTTATTTTTGGGGGCCTTTATAATATATTTATTTTTTTTGTTTTATAATTTGTTTTCCAGGAAGTTACTATGTAAAATTTAACTTACTCATCTTCATTATCATCAATTTCTTTGGAATCATCTTTATTGTCACTTTCTTCCTTGTCTTAAAATCTTGAAAGCTCCAAGAATAATCATCAAGTATATTCAAATTCTTCTTCTTTATCTTTACTTTCTTCCATCTCTTCAATGTCCTTCAATTCTATTCCTTCTCCCAATCAATCTGAGCTTTCCTTACCAGAAAATAAAAAGCAGAAAATCATGGAACCAGCTAAAGAATCAAGCAATTTAAAGACAAAATTTTATCCAAATAGAAAATTGATTATGATGAAGATATTTTGCAAAACATTCTTTGGATATTTGGACAATCTCAAATTTTATAAGACTTCAATATCAAATGTTAAGAAATTTTTTTTTACAAAAACATCAAAAACCTTACAGAAGGTTGTAAATATCTCATTGTTGCAGTTGTCAATAATGGATACAAACCTCAATTCATCTTAGAAGTTCATTCATTTAATGGGAAAAAGGATGAAGTTTTTTGCAAGCTTTCTGATTTGATTTCTACTCTCTATCAAATGGCTTTGGTTTGACAATCCTTACCAAATAAAAATCTGATTTCTGTTGTGATGAAAGATTTTGGTTGATGACCAGGATATGATCAAGGAGTTTCTTTTGGTATGTAAAAAAAAATTTTATTATATGTAATTTTTAATCTTTTCATATATTTCCGGAATTTATTCATTTTTGAAAAATTTGAAACTAGAGCAAATGGAAGAAGATCTGAAACGATGGAATTCTTTGGGATCATTTAATATTTTCTTGGTAAATTGTTTTAAAATATTATGTTTTCAAGCTTTTCAAAAAAACAATCAATTTGCTTTAGAATCTGGTTTACCAAATTGGTCTGATCCTGAATGGGAAGAAGCAATAAATGATTATGTTTTTTGTTCAAATGTTATCATCACTTATAAGGGATTTTACAATCATGTTCATCTAGATAAACATGATAAAAATTCTCTAACATTTTGAATTTTCTCTTATATTAATCCAGAGACTGGTGTTCCTATTCCATCACCCTCTTCTGATGAGGGACATGGCCTTTATTTTCCTGACCATAAATGTATTATTGATTTTAGTAGTGCCAATGGAATAGTTGAGGCTATATGGAAGTCTTCTCAACATCGGCATCAAACAACTAAAGCACCTCCAACTTAAGTTTCTTGTAAAGAATTTACCCATTTTGGCTTTTCATTCCAAATAAACGAAGGTCTTATTAATTGTATTAATAATCAAAAAAAATCAGATAAAAAAATTGTTCTTAGTAGATCTGTCAAGTATTGCAAATAAAATATTATATTTTTTCTATCATTAAATATTTTCTTCCAATTTTTTTTTCCTTTTTTTTTCTCTTTTATTAATTTTTATTAATTTTTTTTAAATTTCCCTTTTTATTTTCCTCTTTTTCAATTTTATTTATCCATTTTAATTTTTTCATTTAATTTTGGATTTGTCTCTTCCAATTATTTTTTAAACTTAAATCAAGATAGATTACTGCTTTTATATAATGGTGCATCTGGCCTTAGGTTGTTCTAATGGCTATTATATAAAATAGGAAAACTTGATTGGGACTGGTGAAAATAATTGGTTGTAGAAATTTTCAATTTTAATTTTTTCATTTAATTTTGGATTTTTCTCTTCCAATTATTTTTTAAAGTTACATCATGATATATTACCGTTTTTATATAATGGTGCATCTGGCCTTAGGTTGTTCTAATGAACATTATATAAAATAGAAAAACGTGATTGGGACTGGTGAAAATAATTTGTTGTAGAAATTTGTAATTTTAATTTTTTTCATTTAATTTTTGATTTGTCTCTTCCAATTATTTTTTAAAGTTACATCAAGATAGATTACTGTTTTTATATAATGGTGCATCTGGCCTTAGGTTGTTATGATAACTATTATATAAAATAGGAAAACTTGATTGGGACTTGTGAAAATAATTGGTTGTAGAAATTTTTTATTTTAAATTTTTTTTCCATTTGATTTTTTTGATTCAATAAAGTGCAGGGGGGGGTATTGCCAAATTTTCATATCAGACTTTAAAAAGAATTGACTTGAAAATTTGATGATACCCTTTCCTTGATTCAATAAATTAAAGAGGGGGTATTGCCAAATTTTCATATCAGACTTAAATAAAAATTGACTTGAAAATTGGATGATACCCTTTCCTTAATTCAATAAAATACAGGGGGGGGTATTGCCAAATTTTCATATCAGACTTAAAAAAAAATTGATTAGAAAATTTGATGATACCCTTTCCTTAATTCAATAAAATACAGGGGGGGGGTATTGCCAAATTTTCATATCAGACTTTAAAAAAAAATTGACTTGAAAATTTGATGATACCCTTTCCTTAATTCAATAAAATACAGGGGGGGGGTATTGCCAAACTTTCATATCAGACTTAAAATAAAATTGACTTGAAATTTTGGTAATAACCATATGTTACTTCAATAAAATTTAGGGGGGAGTATTGCCAAAATTTCATATCAGACTTAAAATAAAATTGACTTGAAATTTTGGTGATAACCATATGTTACTTCAATAAAATTTAGGGGGGAGTATTGCCAAAATTTCATATAAGACTTGCAAAATTCTTTAATTGAAAGAATTTTAGTGATACCCGCCCCATGGTTCAATCAAATGCAGGGGTGGGATTGGGAAATTTTCAAATATTACTTGAAAATTTAAACTAAAAAAGAATTTTGAACATTAAAAATTCTTGAAATTTTTATTTAAAAGAGAATTTATAACATTGAAATATGAAAATTCAACTAATGATGGATAGAGTAAAAAAATATAGGAAATTAAGATAAAATTTTACGTACAAATCATGAACAGTTGAAGTGTGAGATAAATAAAACAAACTAGTCATCAAACAATTTCATTTAACGTTTGATTTTCACAACAGATTTATTAGCTTCAACACATTCTATCAAGAAATCCTTCTTTTTGGAATTTTCTTCACAATCAAGCTTATATTTCATTTGTTCAATGATGTTTTGATGCTCTAGTGTTTTCTCCTCTTTCTTTGATTTTTCAATACTTAGAGATAACTCAAATTTATTTCCCTCCAAGTCTTGTGTCCTATCATCCTTCCGTAAAGAAATTTTATACTTCCTCTCCTCAAAGATTTTTATCCTATCATCCTTCCATGAAGAGAGTTCAAAATTCTTCTCTTCCAATTCATATACCCTGTCATCCCTCCTTAAAGAGAGCTTGTATTTTTGCTTTTCATACTTTAGAGTCTCTTTAGCAACTTCCACATGTTCTAGAGTGATAAGAAATATTAACAAAAAGTAGAAGAAAAGCAGAGTAAAGTATTAAGAGGTTTGGTATCACTTACAAGCATCACGTTTCTCCAAAAATAATTTGATAGAAGAAAAAGGGGTTTGAGATGAAGTATCACTTTTTCTTCTTCTTTAAGAGTGGAAATTCAGACTACATGAAGCCCTTTGCTTTTTTTTCGAGGTCACATTTTCCTCCTCTTCATTTTTTCTGGCTTCTGACTCAGTTGATTGTGGCTACTGAATTAGTTCTTCAGCCTATTTATAAATAAGAAAATGTAAATAAAAAAAGAATTGTTAAGACAAGTGAAAAAAACATACTTGAGTTAAATCAGGTTGGTTTATATTTCCATAAGGAGCTATTGATAAAGTTATCTTGATTTGTGGAAGTTAATTAAGGGGAGGCTTGAGTAGAAGAAGAATGAAAAAGATTTCTTTCAACATCATGTTCGGAGATAGAATCTTCACCATCCAACATGTTTTCAGGATTAGCATAAGCTTGCTCTCCAAAAATAGAATCCATCTCTTTAAAGTAAGGACATAAAGAATCAAGTTTATCATCTATGGATTTGATGCCCTTACTGATATCAAGGTCAGTAATACCAAAACTAGTAGAAGATGAAAGAGTCTTTGCCTTCCTGTACATGGCTCAATATGGTTGAAGCGCTCAGACATCTGTTTTGGTAAAAGATCTATCTTTCCCTTAGTCTTATTCCGTAATTCGTTGGCCATTAGAAGATAACCATTAACTTTTGATGCGAGGGGCCATCCTACTTTAGCCACATACTCAGTACCAAAACAATAATCATAGTTAGATTTAGTTTTTAGCCAGTTGATAAGAAGAGATGATCATCTTTCTTTAGTTGAAAAATTTTGGATTTCTCATCAGAGCGGGGGAAAGAGGGAGTAGTGGGATTTGAAAAACAACTGGGTGATGGCTGCCTTTGAGAAGATCTATTATGACAAGGAATGTTAGGATAATTAAAGATTAAAAGGAGAAGAAACAAGCATATGAGATAGTGACATGAAAAGGAGCAGAAACAAGCAGATGAGATAGTGACGTTAAAAGGAGCAGATACAAGCAGATGAGATAGCAAGATGACAAGGAGCAGAAACAAGCAGATGAGAGAGTGAGATGAAATAGGGAGAAATTCTGAGTGGTTAGAATGAACAGGATGGGATGAGAATGTGAGTGCGTAGCAAGGTAGAAGGCATATCCAGAGAGTAGTCCAAGATGTGGTTATGGCAGAAAGTTGTGCAACATGTGGTTATGACAGAAAGTTGTCCAAGATGTGGTTATGAAAAATTGAGTAGAAAAATGTTGGATAAGAGGTGAAAATTGACACATAAAGTGTCTAATAACCCAATTATTAGCAAAAATAATTACGAAAGATAATTGGGGTATAAGGATTTTTATCTGCAATTAATTTAATTGCGGATTGGTCAACATTTGTACCCCCTATTCAATAAATCTTCTATAGAAATATGCAAAACCTTAAAACCCTTGTAAGGATTTTATGGGTTTTGTCTCTGGCCATTCAAATATTTTTTTAACCTTTTTGTCATCCATGAAAAGGCCCTCAGTGTATAATGTAAAACCTAGAAAGTCAATAGACTTTAGGTTGAATTTGCACTTAGTATGCTTGGTGTAGAGACCATGTTCTCAAAGACAATTGAGAACCTGTTGGACATGTTTAATATGTTACTCAAGGGTCTTTGAAAAAATTAAAATATCATCTAATTAGAGGACAACAAATTTTTTGACAACATCATGAAAGATATCATTGAAAAAAGTTTGAAAAGTTGAGGGTGTGTTACACAGCCCAAAAGGCATAACTAAATACTCAAAACTACCAAACCTACTGTGCATTGCCATTAAAGGTTCATGGGCTTTAGCAATACATATAAGGTTTTAAGTGCCTCTTAAATCAATTTTAGAGAAGAAATTAGCACCACTAAAAAAGGTAAGAAGTAAAGACATAGGAGGAACTGGATATGTGTTCTTCTTAGTCACTGTGTTGAGTTTTCTATAATCAATGAACCACCTAAGACTTCCATCTTTTTTCTTGACAAAAAGAACTGGAGAGCTGGTTGGGGATTTACTGGCTCAAATGAAACCTTTTTTCACATTTTCTGCACTTTAGTCTCAAATAGTTTGAGATTCATCCTTTGATAGGGATTATACTGGACCTACTATCTAAATTTTATGATTGTAGGGTTGATGACATGGTGGCTTGTTGGATTTATGGACTGAAAATACATCAAGGAAGTTGTGATTAACTTCAGGTAGAGTTGATTTAATGGCTTCAATATTGATTTGACCATCCTCTTCATTGTTGAAGGTGTCTGTCAAGGGTAGACCTGAATTTAGAGAGCAGGAATTGCTTACCTCAAGGCTGTTGAAAACCTCTTTGAGTGAAGTAACTGAGCTAGAAAGGTTATCCAAATGCTCATTTTGAGAAAAATCAGATGGTCGCAAATCATCTGGCAGAGAGATGTCCCTTAGCAGGACTTGTTCAGACGGATTTTTTAACTCCCTATTGACTTGCATTGAAGAATCAGAAATATGCTTAGAAAAAGGGGTGATCAATCCCTCTGACCAATCAATGTCTGGATTCCAATGCATTAAAAGTCATGGCCAAGAATGGTATTTTCCATCCTTGGGGCATCCAAGACTGTTAATTCTCACTCAAAGGAGGGAAAATTTGGAAAATTGAAAAGCAATAAAACTTTCTTACTGACCCCATTCTTGAGTTCCTTTAATTTGACTAAATAAATTGGAATTCGATAAATATCTACAAATTTCAGTTTAAGTTTTTTGGCAAAAGATAAACTGATAAATGAAATTGAAGCTCCAGAGTCAATTAGACAACTGAAGGGAATATCCTCCTTAAAAAGAATAAATCTCAAACGGTTAATGGAAACTCCAGTCCTTAAGACATGGAGGTTCTGTGCACTTGGAGAAATAAAATAGTTTTATTTGCACACAAGTAATCTATTCTCTGGTTTTTTGACTCAAAACTTTTACCTTCCCTTTCCTTTAACTTTTTACAATCTTCCAATTTGTGTTTACCCCCACAATATATACATAAACCATTTTCTGCCCATCTTTCCTTTCAGCTTCCTTTAATTCCCCTTTTGGATCCAATACCTTACTGATATTTCCAGGAGTCAAGCTTTTGGGTTTAGACTTATCCTTTCCCTCTTAACTGGGTTTGTATTGGGTTGATTGGGCTGGTCTGGAGTGATTGTTTGAAGGAGGCCTAGATTTGAAATTGGAACCATGATATTTCTGTGCGTGACACCTTTGTTGAAGTTGTCCTTGATGCGTGCCATTGAGTTTGAGGTTCCTATCCATTAAGTCTGTCAAACTTGCCATTTTATGCCCATGAAGATTTATTTGATACAGAATCCTCAAAGGAAGTCCCTTTTTGAAATGATTTATAAGAGAAGCATCATTCCAAATTACTCAATTTTGTAAAGCCCTGAAATTTGAGATATACTCAGAAGCTTTGCCATTATCATTCATGCTAAGGAAATCAAGTTCAATCTCCGTGTTGTCAGTTTCATTAGGGACACAAAAAGATGTGAAAAGTTGGTCTTCAATTTTCTCCCAATTATTAATGAGTAAATGAGATTTATTTGAGGAAATCATAAGCAAATAAGGTTCAAACCACTGTGATGCCTTTGCAGATAAATAAGAAGAGGAATAGATGACCTTGGAACAATCCATACTAAAAGTTTGAGTTTCATTGTGGAATAGTAGCTTGCATGTTTGCAAAAAGGGGCGCAATCTGTCAGGGTGTTCTCCATCAAATTTATCTGGAGATTTCATCAAAGGAGCTTTAAATTTTGATCCTACAGATGGGTCAGGGTTAGTATTATTTTTTACCACGAGTTTCATAAATTCTTTTAATGAAGAAGTTGGGCCAGGATTTGAAAGCTGGCCTGAAGGTCCGGCAGCTGGGGCTGATGGTGCCTTGTGCATGGTATCCTCTCCTTCATCTTCTTCACTGGAGTCCTCAAAATCCTGGGGAATATCCTTTAAAGATTGAATTGAATTTTTGTGCTCCCTTAAATCAAGCTGTTCAAGAGAGTGAGTGCAAGAAAAAGGATGTAATGAGGTCAGCCTATCCCTAGCGCAAGCTCTAGTAGTAGCACCCATGGGAGTAGGAGTGTGTTGAGCAGGTGCCATATTTAGACTTAGCACCTGAAATTTGTAGTAGTACAAAGAATGAGAACTATGGAGAATTAAATTATACTGTCACCTGATAACCTACACACAGGGTTGAGAGTGATTTCAAAGTAAGTGAGATAAGAGGGAATAGGGCAGTTACAAGTTTGAAGCACAGAGGACTACTTCAAGGAAGTGATTTGAAGATAGATCTAAGTAACTAATACTGGTTTGAGATAATCTTTAAGTAATAATTAATGTATATGGTAAGGACACTAACTATTGTGGTAAATCTCACAAAGGGTTGCAACTCAATAATCAAAAGGGAAAGATTTAAGTATTTTAAAGATTTAATGATATTGATTATTAAGAAAGAAAAGGAAAATTATAACAATAGCCTAATAAGAGATCTAATACTATCACAAATATATTTTATAATTTAATTCTAAGGAATGTCAGATCAATTACCCCCCTTTAAATATACCATTCCTCCTCACACTGACCCATTAATCACCCAGCCACCATATACCCACAGACGCATCTAATCCACTGGAGTCCCCATTTACTAACCATCTAACCTTATAACCCTTCTTCCCTGTTCCTACTTCACAGACCTCTTAATTTACCCTCAGATCCACAATTAACCCCTGTTTGAATATTGCCTTGATCTTAGCACTGGATTACATGCACATTGCCTATGATTGAAAATTATAAGTGTCTTTACCATTAGTGTGCTTTTAAGGTTTGGATAGCACAGCTGATTTAATAATGTAATAGAATGCAATTTCCCCAAGGTTGCTTTTGGTGCATTGCTAGTGGAGTTAGAGCTTGAATAGTGGGTTAATTGAGGTACTTTTGCTTTGAGTGTAAAATGGCATGTGACAATTTCCAAATGTGGTTTTTTGATTTTCAAATGAAGGTGGGTACAAGAAATATATTTGAATATGTTGTGACAAATCTCAGTTCCAGCACTGAGCTGGTCTGTAAGCATTTTATTCATGTTCAATTGAAGCATTTGTGTTTACTTGAGAGTTGAAATCAGTATTGTGTCTAAGAGAGTGAGTAGCAGGTGGGATTGGATAGTTGAGGGACTTAGTGCCATGTATTTACATCACTCCAAGGTTGCCACAATGATTCTGTTCATTTTGGTACTGTTTGGTGCTATACCATCATGCCTCATGTTAAGCTCTGTTTCCTGTAGAACTTCACCTTTGATTTTAGAGTCTTCATCAACAGAGTGATGTAACATGATAGAAAATAATTGATCTTCTGTGAATCTATATCCTTGATCTTTTAGGTCATCAATCAAGACTCACATTTTTTAATGAAGTAGTAAAAGATCTTGTGAGGTTCTGAGTTTGAGCTTCCATATTTTGCCAATAATGTTAAGTTTAGCGGCTCTAAAAGCAGCTCCAAAGAGATTTTTTAGATGAGCAAAAGCAACAGTTGATGGCTGTTTTTCAAGTAATAGTTTTCTTAAGTCAAGGCTGACAGAGCTTGAGAGTATGGTGCAGCCAATTTTTTTGTGGCTTGAACCAAAAGATGGGCATTGTTGGATGTAAAATTATTCATTTTCAATGTATACAATGAGGAGTAATTGTCTTTCTTTCAACCATGACCAGAAGTTGGAACCATCAGATTTAAGGACATGTGGCCAATTCTTTAGTTCTGCTTTCACATTGTCAAGAGCTGTTATAGTTTCTTTACGACTTTCACAGATGTGTCTTTCTGTTGTTTTGTGGGCTGAATCTTTAGCTTCATCTGCAGCTTCAGTGTTTTGTTGGGGGTGATATGATCTGCCATTGTTTTGCATGTGAGGCAGAATTGGGTGTGACAATGAGGATGGGGTTGGTCAAGGGGTCGAGGCCCTGAATTTAATGACATTTTATTTTATTTTATATTATTTATTTTTTTAAAATAGGAAGAGAGAGAGAGAGAGAGAGAAGTAAGAGAGAAAAAAAGGAAAAAGGGAGAAGAAGAACTACTTTAGGATTATCTGGATTTCTCTATCAAACTGAAATGAGTTCTAGTAACAGAACACACCTGGGAACCCATTTAAAATTATAGTGGAATAGATAAACAGAAGAGTAAATGAAGAGAGAAACAAAAAGAGAAGGAAAAGAAGAAAAAGAAGAAGAAAATGAGATTCCAACAGATACTGGAGTTTTGGTGTAGACGTTTTGAAGAGCATTTGTCAATGAGATTCAAAAGGAGACTGGAGAGTTTGATGCAGTTGGTTGCACTGTTTAAGGGACCATAATGAATTGAGACAGAGAATATGGTAGTTTTTGGGAACAATCCATTGCTTTACTATTTCTCATCATATGGTTCTATATACATGCTTTCTGCCGTGTAGTTGAGTACATAAGATATATAAACCCTAATGGATTTGTGTGTGGAAACACAGTTAATCCTCTTTGAAATATAATTATATAAAAATGCTTTAATCTGAAAACAAGGCAAAGATGAGATGTAAAGGAAAGCATAGTGAGCTGGCTCTTTTACAATAAATTATGAGCTCTAATTTTTGAAGGAAATGGATTGATAGTGGAAATGACTGAATTTCAATAAAAAAGTGCTGATCTTCTTATTAAAGGTTCCAAAAGATATCCAAACAATAGTACATGCTCACAAGGTGAGTTGAAGGGTGGTGCCAATAGGGGGTATCAATGTTCAGGGATCTGAAATTAGGGATCAGGAATTTTTTTCCCCGGATCAGACATTATTAATTGCGGAAGATTCTTATCCATTAGCCCTAGGACCAGTGGATATGGAATCCACAATAATGCATTATCCTGCCTCTTATACCCCAATTTTGGTTCTTAATTCCTGATCCCAAACTTAACAAATCTATGATGGATTTTTAAGAAAGTCACATGACTTATAATTGCCAATGCCATCCTTAAGTCTTTCCTCCCTCTATAATACTGAATTGAGGTGGCAAACAAGTAACATTTTTTCTCATCCTTGTTTGTCTCTTCACTCTCTGATACTTAATTTTGGTGGCCAAAACATAACATTTTTTTCTATCTACACAGCCCACCTGCTAATTTGGTGGCCAATTCCCACTTCCCACTCATAACCTAAACCTTCTACTGACAATAATAAAGCACCTCTCTACTAGAAAGAAGCTTCACTCAGCTATGAATGCTATCACTTTAGTTTTAGCCACTGACTCTGATTCTGACTCTGATTTGGAAGATTCTTTAGCTTATATGTCTTATCTTAAAAAAAATTGTTACATCATCCCAAGGGGGAAAAATCTTTATCATGATCCCAGATATGATCTCTGCTCCATTCTCAACATTCCTCAACTAAAATTCTCTCAAATATTTTGAGCTTCTCCTGATTATTTTTTAAAACTTTCTCAACTCATCTACAATAATCCTATCTTCCATATTAATTCCCATAACAAACAGCATGATTCTGCCTTTCAACTTGCTGTCACACTATGTCTCTTTGGTTCAAATGAAAATGTTGCTGCTGTAAGACGTTTACATAATCTCTTTACCATAGGATATGGTACTTTCATATTATACACCAAGCACTGCATGATTGCTATCCTTTCTCTCAAGTCTCAAACACTTGCTTGACCAACTGCACAACAGCAAATTGAATCATCTCAAGTAATGCAAGCCAAAGTTTTCCCTGGATTTGTAGGTTTTGTTGATGGTACAAATATACCTTTGAGTCAAAAGACTGCTCATAATGGCAACCATTATTTTGATCACAAAAAATTTTTCTTCAAAATGTTCTCCAATCTCTCACCTTTCATAAACTAACTCTTTATCTTCTTTGTAGATACTCTATTTCTGTTCAACTTGTCTGTGACTTCAACACAAAGCTTATTGCTTCTCATAGTGGCTTCCTCAGCTCATGTCATGACTCTTCTGTCTTCAAAAGAATGAGGATTTCTCAAAGTCCTGACTCATACTTTGATGAATCTTGGTACCTCCTTTCAGACTCAGCATATGCAAGTTGAAAGTACATTATACCTGCTTTCTGTGATGCAACCTTAGAAAATGACCCCAAAAACACCTTTAATTATCACTTTCCCCAATCAAGATTATGGATCAAACAGGCTATTGGGATTTTAAAGGGAATATTTTCTAGTCTCCAGGAACTCAGAATCCAATTTCAAAAAAAAATGGATATAAAAACTGCAAATCATTTGATAATTACTTGTGTTATAATCCACAATATCTTAGCTGATTTAAAGAATGTGTGGAATGATCTTTATGAAGAAGAGGATCCTTAACCAGCACCCGCACTCCCCTCCCTTGAATCACAAAACATTCATTCAACTGTCATATGCTGTCATTATGCCAATCACCCTCCACCGTTTTGACATACAACCCTTTTAATTTTTTGTTTTCATACTCTCCAAATGTTCACTTTGTATACTTTATTCACTTGGCTTGGTATTTTTGTTTGTTGCATATTCATTTTTTTTTTGAAATTTACAGTGAATATCTCTTTTTTGGATGGCTCATTGGTTTTCTTTCACTAGCTCAACATGACATGGCATATTTTCTTAAATTGCATAATTTACCACTATTTCTTTTTTCACTCATCCATCATATCCTTTTCCTCTCCTCCTCCAACATCCCTCAAACAATTTGGTTTTACTTATTTTCTCATCTCATCTCTCCAGGTAAGTCATTTTATTCTTTTTTCTGATTTTTTATTACTAATTATAATTTTTTATTGTTTTTTTTCTGTTTTTTTTACATATCAACAATTGTTTTGTAAGTGGTTATTTTTGATTTCAATGGTAAAATTAACCTTTTTTTTCTCTCCCTCTTTACTTTCTTTTTTAGCTCCATCACCCTACTATTCATCCCTCCTTGGCATGGTCATTACCCCCCCCTTTCCCCTATTTCACTTTTTTTTGGCTCCACATCATTAAAACACATGCATTGCACATTCTTTATGCATTTCACTTACTCCATATTCAATTTCCACACAATTCCAACATCAATCTTTCTCACTCTATTTTTCCTACATTTCAATCAAGGTAAGTTTCATCTCCTTTTTTTCATGCCTATATGATATCTCATTCTTTTTATGAAAATTTCATACTTAAATATATGTATGACTCTTATCTATATAACAGTGAACTTATTAAACTCCTTTTGCTCACATCTCCATTACCACTTTTCTAGTTTTTGTAAAATTTTGAAAATCAGACTCTGAATTACAGTTAGTTTTATTTGAATATAATCTTATTTTTACTGAAGATTCTCCTGAAGGCTACCTTTCATTTCCCACAAACAGATTTGAATTTGGTTCAGTGGTTATGAGATATTGACTGTTAAAGTTGAGCCTTTTTTTCCCAATTTAAACTTTTATTTCATTTTTTTATGTAACAAATTAGGGTTAGGTTTATTTAAATCACATTTCCTTTAATTGAATATTCTACTAAAGCCTATCTCTCATTTTCCACAAACAGGTTTAATTAGTTTCAGTGGTTGCTGAGATTTTGACCTTTGAAGTTGAGCTTTTTTTTCCAAATTTCACTTATCTTATTTCACCTTTTTATATTTCATAATTAGAGAATAAGGATTCCGAAACTCTTATCTGATTATTATCTAGGCTTTTATCTCCCTCTTTTTGGACTTTTTCATCATCACTGTTCAAGTTTTTGTGAAAATTTGAAAAGTAGAGTCAGAATTAGAATTAGGTTTATTTGAATCAACTGTCCTTTTAGCTGAAGATACTTTAAGGTTAAATAAACAAACTAAATTTTGTGAGTTTTATTTTTTTCCAATTTATTTTTTTTGGTTTTTTACACAATTTTTTTTTCTCAGAGAAAAAATACAAAAATTTTTTTTTGGTTTCATTTTTAGATTATATTATTTTTTTATCATTTTTTTCAAGGACTTTGGAAACCTTTTGACACTTTTCTGGCAATTTTTGGGGAGGTTTTAGGGGACTTTCAGGACACTTTATTTGAAACTTTCGGAACACTTTTTGGGTACTTTTGGGACTCATCTTTTGGCAACATTTGGGGCTATTTTGTTGAACTTTTGGGACTCTTTTTTTGCAACTTTTGAGACTATTTCTTTCATGTAGTTTGACAAGAGCTTTTTAGGTAAGTTTCATCCAATTTTGTTTAATTTTTTCTTTTAGATTGATATTTTTATTTTTTTTTAGAAAAAAATGAATGAGAATCTAGACTCATCTAAAAATAAAGAAATGTCTTTCTCAAACTCATCCCTTTTGTCTTTTACCTCAATATCTTCATCTTCTCTTTCTTCACTTTCTTCATTATCATCTCTTTCAAAACCTGGTCACAGTAGAAATTACATAAGAGAAAAACAAATTTGTTCCAAATTTATTGGTAGTTCAACTGGCTTTTGGTAATGCTTGAAATGTTCAGACATCTATTTAGGCAAAAGATCAATCCTTCCTTTTGTCTTATTTTGTAATTCATTGGCCATTAGAAGATAGCCATTGACTTTTGGTGCAGGGGGCCATCCTACTTTAGTTGCATTCTCAGTACCAAACAAGAATCATAATTAGTTTTTATTTTTAGCCAGTTGATAAGTATGAGATGATCATCTTTTTTTTAGTTGAACAGTCTTTGATTTCTCAGCTGAGCAGGGGAAAGAGGGAGTAATGGGATTTGAAGGACAACTGGGTGAAGGCTGCCTTTGAGAAGATCTATGATGACGGGGCATGTTGAGATATTTGAAGATGAAAAGGAGAAGAAAAAAATAGATGAGATGGGGAGGGGTTTTGAACAGAAATGATTAGACAGGATGGGAGTGCACAGCAAGGTAGGGAGGCTGGCACATCCAGAAAGTTGTCCAAGATGTGGTTATGAAAAATTGAGGATAAAAATATCAGATAGAGGTGAACATTGACACGTAAAAGGTCTAATAAACCAATTATTAGCAAAAATAATTGCAGAAGACAATTGGGGTATAATGATTTTTATCCGCAATTAAATTAATTGCGGATTGGTCAACATTGATACCCCCTAATAAACTTGTAACCAAAAGGGGAATAAAATAAAAGCTAATGAGAATTAGGTTTGGCAACAGGCTCATTTAAGCCTCCAAGCTTGTTCCTACATGTAAATTTGAATGACTTTCCTTGGCTAAAGAACGAAAAAATTTAAGTAGCCCATAACTCCAATTGAAATTTACCTTCAGTTGTTTATCATGTAATCATTTTCAGTGTTCATCAAAATTCTTTGCTTTTGAAATGAATAGGTTAAAGTCAATTTGGAGCAGGAATCTCCCAAATAATTTTTTAAGCAGTGTCTTTGAGGCTCTCCCAACCCTTTTCTCATGCCGGATGCAGCTCATTTTAAACATACAGTTGTAATGACAATTATTCCATGTTTGTGCATTTCTGCACGCAATCAAAAAACCTTTACCACTCAAGTTGTTGTACATGTCATTTAAATTTACGCCCATAGCGAACGTTGGCATAGAACTTTTAGTTCATGAATATGTTGAGTACCGGCTTTGCAGCAGCCACCTACAACAACACCAGGCCATAAACCAGACTTTAGAGAATTTTGCGCCAATTGGTAAAGATTAGCAGCCCAGAGGGGCGGAGAATGGAGTGGTGTTTGATGCCAAGTACGTGTAAGACTATCGTAATCCATCCCCCCGTCAGGATACAGCCATAGCCAAGGCGATTTCAATGGTGACCAAGTGCGCAAGTGATCTGTCCATGCATCCACAATGGGCTGAAGTAGATGTACTTTTGAACAATTGATGCCCACTCCGGATGGCACAGGAAGCACATGGTCTGCTTGTAAAAATGATCCCGGCACTGGGTCAAGTGCCGAGGCCAGTACTTGGCAATAAGAGGCTTCGAGACTTTTGTTATCTTGGAGAGTCAGGCCTGGAAAAAGCGCAGACGGGCCTGGAAAAACAAAACTTATGACCCAAGGTTTTCGCCACCAAACTTCCTCACCAAAGTTATTTTCAATATTTCCATATAGAGATTCCAGATGATCAAGAAGATCTTCCCATGCCTGTCGAATAGCTAAAACTTCATCAAGATTTGGAATAGTTTCAAAGACTACAACATCCACCTTGTGCCATGTAGCTTTGTCGGATGCAAAATGGCAAAGCCGATCAAAGTGAAAGGAACACAAGGATTGATGTACACTTTTTTTGTCTGGTGTACTTCCAAAGTAAGAGGAGTAGTCACCAGTGTATTCTTGCCCAGGGGAAAGTGTCGCTCCAAAAGGACCAAGAGAAAGAGCAAGAGAAGTCGATGGTTTTTTCAAAGCAGACTTGGCGACTGTCACGAGTGATCGAATATGGTTAAGAGCTTCATGCGAAGAGGTTTTCCGAAAGTTAATGAAAGACGAAAGACATGCCTGATAACTGTCTCATCAAGCGAAAGAAATCAACCATCAGAAAATAATTAAAATGTTTAAGTATAGATAACCCGGCTTTGCGAAAGTCATGTTCA
Organism: Hemileia vastatrix; assembly: GCA_030280995.1. Classification (NCBI taxonomy): domain Eukaryota; kingdom Fungi; phylum Basidiomycota; class Pucciniomycetes; order Pucciniales; family Zaghouaniaceae; genus Hemileia; species Hemileia vastatrix. The sequence continues at coordinate 18,225,865 of JASXTE010000003.1, read as the reverse complement.
ATATTGTTAGCCAATGGCTAACTAAATTTAAAGTCGCTAGCCTTTTATAAGAAAACAAATATTATAGACAATATGCCACCCAAGCAAAGAAAAAATTATTTCATGCCCTGCATTTTAATTCAAAGACACACCTTGCACTCATCACAATATCTGCGCCAGAATCCTCCCAGGCACTGTGAACTCGTCTTAATAAGTCAGGTCGATCGATAACTAATTCCGCAGACCAAAGCTTCGAATCTGTTCTATAAACCCATCCAAATTCGTCTTCTACCGTGGTTCCTGATCCGCCATCCAAAACTAATATGTTCTTTCCCTGTGATATTTTTTGCATTACAAAATATCCTGCCTGAATAATTACTTATTTTGATTTTTTCAAGGCAAATGCCTTACGATGTACCTAGCGACAGAAATCAAACTTTAGTAATTTTAGAATTATAAAAATTAGGAAGAAACACTAGGATCTGGAGAAGTTAACAAGAATAATAACGCCGACATCATTGTTTGGCATCTCAAATTCAGTGCTGCCCGCACGTGTCGCACAGTATCAGCACTCAGGATTCCGTAAAAGACCGGAGACCTTGGATACCGCTGCAACAAGATACAAACTAGGATAACTAAGTGAAGAATTTGCTAGCCATATAACATGCCCCCCTCCCCCAGTAAAGATAATCATCAGGTAAAATATCCAACACCATAAAAAAAGTTCAAAATAAAATTACTGAATTTGAAAATAAAAGAAAGTAAAATAATTCTACCAGTCACCCTGTGTCACCAATAACAAAAAAGGGAAAAGGAAGGAAAAAAATATAAAGAGAGATAAAAAAAATGGTAAAGATAGGATAAATTCTTTTATACCACACACAAACATCTCACTCCCTTAGCATAGTGAGAGATCGGCCTAGTAACTGTTTGAGGATGTCAGCCTGCATTTGAGCAGTGGAGACCTAACAATATACATATCTACATGTTTGGTTCCCTTATTAGGGGGTGTCGGCGGATCATCTAGAAAAAGGAGAGGAAGAAGAAGAAAAGGGAACGGAGGAGGAGGAAGAACTAAAGGGGAAAAACAAAAGGGAGAAATAAAGGTAATAAAAATAATAAAATAATTAAACCAAAATAAGACAAGTACAACGGCAGTTTAAGAGAAGTAACACAACAGTGAGTTTTAATTTATTGGTAAAAGATTTTAATTTTAAGTATGAAATTTCTTCTCTGCGCAGCAATCAAAATTTATTATTAATAAACTTAGAGCAACCTTAGATTTATATTTGAGTATTAATATTAAAATTATAATGCTAATAAGAATAAAAAATATTGTATTGTAAGTTTTATAAAAAAATGTGTAATGTAAGTGATCATTACCAGAGAGGTTTCAAAAGCCCTTTATAGGCAAGAGGACCATCTGGGGCGTTTCAATTGTATCTACAAAGAGTTATAGTAATGTGAAAAAAAACAAGTAATTTAATTTTAATTGAAACATATAAAATAAGAAAAAATGAAACAGTAAATTAAACCCATGAAAAAGGAAATATTTTCCCACCATAAAATCCCAAAACAAAACAATTTAAGATAATGAAAACTACGTGAGTGTGAAACCTGAGAACTGTGAGAAAGAAAATCCAAAACAGGTATTACAAATAGATATAAAGGGTTTAATTAAAACAAAAAGAATTATTTTCACGCTTTAATGTATATAATACTTCTTAATTCAGTATAAAGAAAATTAAATAAATTGTTTTAACTATTTCAAGTAATTTAATTGAAACAATTAATTAGTTTAATAAAATTAATAAAATAACTTATTTAGAATGAGAATATAAATTTATTATATTAAATAAGTATTTTAATTTATTTAGTAATTTTAGTGACACACTTAAGGGTCAAAGAAGTGCCCAATATTTATAGATAATATTATATGATAAGTTGTATTAGGGGGTATCAATGTTCAGGGATCCACAATTAGGGATCAGGAATTTTTTTTCCCAGGATCAGACATTATTAATTGCGGAAGATTCTTATCCACTAGCCCCAGGGCTAGTGGATAAGAAATCCACAATAATGCATTATCCCGCCTCTTATACCCCAATTTCCATTCCTAATTCCTGATCCCAAACTCATCTCATCCATGATGGATTTGCAAGAAAGTCACATGACTCATAATTGCTGATGCCATCCTTAAGTCTTTCCTCACTTTATGCTACTTAATTTTGGTGGCGAACACTTAAGTTTTTTTTCTATCTACACACCCCAACTGCACATTTGGCGGTGAATTCCCACTTCCCTCATCATTTAACCCTTCCACCGGCAACAATGAAACACCTCTCTACTAGGAAGCTACTTCACTCAACAATGAATGCTATTACTTTTCTTTTAGTTCTTTACTATAAATCTGACTCTGATTTGGAAGATGCTTTAGCTTATATGTGTTTTCTTTCCAAAAAGTGTTACATCATCACCAGGGGGCCAAATCTTTATCATGATCCCCGATATGATCTGGCCTCCATTCTCAACATTCCTCATTTAAACTTCACACAGCTTTTTAGAACTTCTCCCGATTCTTTCCTCAAACTTTATCAACTCATCTCCGATCATCCTATCTTCCATAACAATTCTCATAACAAACAGTGTAATCCTGCCATCCAACTTGCTGTTGCTCTATGTTGCTTTGGCTCAAATGGAAATGGTGCTGCCATAAGACGTTTGGATAATCTCTTTAACATAGGATATGGTACCGTGATATTATACACCAAGCGCTGTATGATTGCTATCCTTTCCCTCAAGTCTCAAACTCTTGCTTGGCCAACTCCAGAACAGAGACTTGAATCCTCTCAAGTAATGCAAGCTGAAGGTTTCCCTGGCTGTATAGGTTTTGTTGATGGCACAACCATCCCTTTGAGTCAAAAGCCTGCTCATGATGGCAACCATTATTTTGATCTCAAAAAAAGGTTTCTTCAAAATCTTCTCCAAGTTCTCATCTTTCACAATCTAACTTTTTATCTTCTTTCTAGATACTCTATTGCCGTTCAACTTGTATGCGATGTCAATAAAAATTTATTGCTTTTCACAGTGGCTGTCCTGGATCATGTCATGACTCTTCCGTCTTCCAAAGAATGAGGATTTCTCAATCCACTGAATCATACTTTGACAAATCTCAGTACCTCCTTGCAGACTCAGCATATGCAAGTGGAAAGTACATTATACCTGCTTTCCATGGTGCAACTTCAGAAAATGACCCCAAAACTGCCTTTAATTATCACCTTGCACAATCAAGAGTACGAATTGAACATGCTATAGGTATTTTAAAGGGACAATTTTCTAGTCTTCGGGAGCTCAGAATCCAATTTCAAAAAAAATTGGAGATCAAAACTGCAAATCATTGGATCTTGACTTGCGTAATACTCCACAATATTCTAGCTGATTTAAAGGATGAGTGGAATGAACTTTATGAAGAAGAGGATCCTTGTCAGCCTGTTTATCTCCAGGACTGAGTAAAAAGTAATTATAAGTTATGTTAAACACATGAACTATACATGGGAATAATAAATAAGAGTACACAAATAGTATACATAAGTAAAATTATGATAATACACAAAAAATGCCATTATAACACCTTATATACACGCATATATCCAACTTTTATAGGTCTTATGTACTTAATATTAAGTTTGAATATGTTAGGGTAATCTTAAGAACCTTAAGTATAAGGCTACATAATTTTTAAGTACACTTAAAGCTGTTATATTCATTGTTTTATGCAAAAAAACAAGAAATGCGCTTTATTTCACTTAAAAGTTGACTATATGCGCTATAAAATTGAGAATATCAAAATTGTGCTTTGACAGATCAATTGGGCTCATTTAGAACTATTTATTTGGCTATTTAAATGCATAAAAATAACACTTTTCAAATTTGGTGTTTTTTATGCCAGAAATGGCTTCTGTGTACTGGCCACATACTGCCTGCTTTTTTCCCATGTGAATAGCTTCATTTTTAGCAAAGTTAGATTTTTCACACTATAATTACCCCACATTCTACGCCCACTGTGGGGAAACACACTAAAATAGGCGACAGGCGCTTATTTAGTGTCCTAGCTTAATTAATAATGCATTGACCTTGTTTATATGCACTAATTTCATTAATAACCTCACTCTTGGCACTTTATTTCATCACCACGCTTAAATTCACCTAATTTTAGTCAAGGATTTACCCGTGCAAGCGCCTGCCAAGAACTGCATGTAGTTACCCCACATCTCACGCTCTTTTTTAAGTTTTTGGGTGGTTTCTCAGTCAATTTTGGTTATTTTTGAATGGGAATTTCACGTAGTATAATGTCAGGATTAGCCCCATTATTTCTACAGTCAATCCCCCTTATTATTAAGCTATTATTAACCTTAAAAAGTCTCCTTTAGTCTTTAATATTATTGTTTTATACGCATATACTCTCTTTTTGTCTTTTTCTTTAATTTTGATGGATTTCCCTTATTATTACAGGATTTTGGCGGTTGTTACTCTTCTAATTATGTCATGGGTTACTGGGAATGTTGATGGGCATGTCTATTAGTTGTTTAGAGGCGTCATTAACTGTGTATTGGGTGGTATATCAAGGGAATCATTGGGGAACTCAGTGTGTATAAAAGGAGGAGGTTTTTGGGTTGTATTTCTTCATTCTTTATCATTACAATTCAACCAATATAACCAAATAAATTACAATACATATCAATTAGTACTTTTATGAGACTTTTGAATAGTATATGAATTAAATAATCTATTTTTCTACCAACTACAAAGATTGTAAGCCATATATAAGAATAGTGAGAATTATATTACTGAGACCTTTATATTTGATTATATTTTACAACTTAGTGGATTAAAACTACAGTATTCATATAGGACCATTAAAATCTTCTAGACAACTGACTATTCAAGCTAGTTCACGTCCTTGTACTTGACCTTAGCCTGACAATCCTGAACCACCACCGGCACTCCCCTCCCTTGATTCACAAATCATTCAATCAACTGGCATACGCTCCATTATAATGCCAATTACTCTCCAACATTTCACTTTGCAACGCTTTTAATTTTTAATTTTTATGTTTTCATACTTTCCAAATGTCATCTTTGTGTACTTTATTCACTTGGTTTTGTATTTTGGTTTGTTGCATATTCATTTTTTTTTTTCAATTTACGGTGAATATCTTTTTTTTGGATGGCTCATTGGTTTTCTTTCACCAGCTCAACATGAAATCGCATATTTTCTGAAATTGCATATTTTGTCAGTGATTTTTTTTTTCATTCATCCCTCATATCCTTTTCCTATTCTCCTCCAACATCCCTTAAACAATTTGGTTTCATTCATTTTGTCATCTCATCTCTCCAGGTAAGTCATTTTATTCATTTTTTTTGATTTTTTGATTACTAATTATATTTTTTTTGTTTTTTTCTGTTTATTTTATTTTTTTTATCTAAATTTTTTTTCTAAGTGGTTATTTTGGATTTCAATGGTATAATTAACCTTTTTTTTCTCTCCCTCTTTACTTTATTTTTTAGCTCTATCACCCTACTCTTCATCCCTCCTTGGCATTGTCATTATCCCCCCTTTCCCTTATTTCACTTTTTTTTGGCTCCATTTCATTGAAACACATACATTGCACATTCTTTATGCATTTCACTTACTCCATATTCAATTTCCCCACAATTCCAATATCAATCTTTCTCACTCTATTTTTCCTACTTTTCACTCAAGGTAAGTTTCATCTCCTTTTTTTCATGCCTGTATGATATCTTATTCCTTTTATGAAAACTTCATACTTAAATATATGTATGACTCTTATCTGGATAACAGTGAACTTATAAAACTCCTTTTGATCTCATCTTCATTACCACTTTTCAAGTTTTTGTAAAATTTTAAAAATCAGACTCGGAATTAGAGTTACATTTATTCAAATCTAATGTTCTTTTTGATGAAGACTCTCCTGAAGGCTACCTTTCATTTCCTACAAACAGATTTGAATTTGATTCAGTGGTTGCTGAGATATTGACCGTTAAAGTGGAGCCTTTTTTTTCCCAATTTAATTTTTTTTTCATTTTTTTATGTAACAAATTGGGGTTAGGTTTATTTAAACCACATGTCCTTTAACTGAAGATTCTACTAAAGCATATCTTTCATTTCCCACAAACAGGTTTGAATTAGGTTCAGTGGTTGCTGAGATTTTGACCTTTGAAGTTGAGCCTTTTTTCCAAATTTCACTTGTCTTATTTCACATTTTTATATTGCATATTTAGAGGATAAGGATTCTGAAACTCTTATATGATTATTATCTAGGCATTTCAATTAGATAGGCATATATTTGTTTGTCAAGAATATCACTAAAGCTCAAAAAGATGAAGATTTTCGCTTATGGGACACTCTACCTTCCTTTAACTCTTTTCTTGCTTTTAGACTCAAAAAGCTCTGTAATAAAGCATTTGAAGAAAATCATGAACTTGCAACCAAAGTTGGAATACCGAATTGGTGTGACTCTGAATGGGAAGATATCAGCCACAAATATCTTTTATTCTCTAATGTTATTATCACTCATTCTGGATTCCACAATAGGATTCATTTCGATAGGAATGATGCCAATTTTCTTACTTTTGGTATATTCTCATATATCAAACCAATTACTGGGCAACCAATACCATCTCCAGCTAAAATCAAAGGACATGGTTTATATTTTCCAGACCACCGGTGCATCATTGATTTTGGTTTGGGAAATGGTATCATCAAAACTATTTGGAATTCTTCTAAGGATAATCATCAAACGACCAAAGCTCCTCCTGGATTGGAATCCTCTCAAGATTTAACACATTTTGGTTGCTCATTTCAAATCAGTCATAAGTTGATTCATAGAATCAATAAGGTAAAGAAAGAAGGTAAAGTTAATCAATTTAAAAAAACTTTATTTAGATCCAAAAAGTATGGGGATTAGAGTTGTCATCGAAAATTTTATATTTTTTCATAAATTTTTAATAAATATTTTTTATGTATCAATTTCCTCAACAAAAGTAATGGGCCAACAACCTTGTGTTGTATAAAAGGTAATCATGATAACATTTATTTGTTTCATGGGGTTCCTCTAGCCTATACCTGTGGAAAGTCCCAAACTTTTGTTTCTAGACTTGGTCTGCATTTTGGCTAGAGGGATTGTCATTACTTTAAACTAGGGAAATTGATATATATTAGATATTTATTTAATAATTTATGTAATAATATTAAATTTAGATGAATTCAAACCCCTTACTTCAATAAAATGCAGGGGGGGTATTGCAAAATTTTCAAATCTGACATGTGAAATTGATGACTTATAAAAATTTTGGTGATACCGACCCCTTGCTTCAATAAAATGCAGGGGAGAGTATTGCCAATTTTTTAAAACAGATATAGAATTTTTTTGACTTGTAAATTTTTTGGTGAAATTCTTTTGGTGATACCCATCCCTTACTTAAATAAAATCCAGGGGGGGTATTGCCAAAATTTCTTATAAGACTTGTGAAATTCTTGACTTGTAAGAATTTTGGGGATACCGGTAAAATGCAGGGGGTAGTAAAGCCAAATTCTCATATAAGACTTTCAAGATTCATGACATGAAAGAATTTTTGTGATACCCACCCCTTATTTCAAAAAAATCCAGGGGTGGGAGATTGTCAAATTTTCAAAGGAGACTTGAAAATTTTATTTAAAAAAAGAATATTTAACATTAAAATACAAAATTTCAAGAAATACAGAAAATAATTGTAAAATTTATGTACAACTAAATATGAACACATGAAGTGTGAAAGAAATAAAAGAAACTAGTCAACAAAAAATTCATTAAATGTTCTATTTCTTCAACAGATTTGTTTGCTTTAATGCATTCGATCAAGAAATCTTTCTTTTTAGAACTTTCTTGAAGATCATGCTTATACTTCATCTGTTCCATTAAGTTTTGATGCTCAAGTGTTTTTTCCTCTTTTTTGGATTTTTCAATACTAAGAGTTAACTCATACTTTTTCTCCTCCAAATCTTGGACCCGATCATCCTTCCGTAAGGAGAGCTCGTACTTCCTCTCTTCCAAATCTTGTACTCTGTCATCCCTCCTTAAAGAGAGCTCATATTTCTTCTTTTCAAAGCTTAGAGTCTCTTTAGCAATTTCCACTTGTTCTAGAGTGAGAATAAAAATTAACATAAAGTAGAAGAAAAGCAGTCTAAAGTGATAAGAGGTATGATATCACTTACCAGCATCACGTTTCTCTAAAAACTGTTCCATCGAAGAAAAAGGTGTTTGTGATGAAGTATCACTTTTTCGTCTTCTTTGGGAGAGGAAATTTAGACTACATGAAGCCCTACTCTTCTTGGTCAAGGTCATATTTTCCTCCTCATCATTGTCACTACCTTCAGACTCAGTTGATTGAGGATCCTGGGTTTGTTTATCAGCCTTTTAATAAATAAGAAAAAGATAAGTAAATAAAAAATAGAATTAATAGGATAAAAGAAAAAAGAGACAGACCTGAGTTAGATTTGGTTGGGTTAAATCACCTATAGGATCTACAGAAAAGCTATCTAGATGTCTCATTCAAATGAGGGGAGGCTTGAGTGGAGGAAGAGGATGGGAAAAGATTTGCTTCAACATCATGTTTGGAGATAGGATCTTCTCCATCCAACATGTTTACAGGATTAACATCGGCTTGCTCTCCAAAAATTGCATCCATCTCTTTAAAGTAAGGACATAAAGAATCAAGTTTATCGTCTATGGATTTTATGCCCTTAGTTATATCGTTGTCGGTAATCCCAAAACCAGTGGAAGATGAAAGAGCCTTTGCCTTCTTGTATTTTGCTCGGTAATGCTTGAAGCGTTCAGACATCTGTTTAGGCAAAAGATCAATCCTTCCCTTGGTCTTAGTGCGTAATTCATTTGCCATTAGAAGATAGCCATTAACTTTTGATGTGGGGGGCCGTCCTACTTTAGTGGCATACTCAGTACCAAAACAAGAATCATAGTTAGATTTGGTTTTCAGCCAGTTGATAAGAATGAGATGGTCATCTTTTTTTAATTGAACGGTCTTTGATTTCTTGGCTGAGCGGGGGAAAGAGGAAGTAGTGGGAATTGAAGAACAACTGGGTGATGGCTGCCTTTGAGAAGATCTAGGATGAAGAGGCATGTTATTATAAATGAAGATGAAAAGGAGCAGAAACAAGCAGATGAGATGGTGAGGGGCTCTGAGCAGATAGAATGAACAGGATGGGATGAGAATGGAAGTGTGCAGCAAGGTAGAAGGCATATCCAGGGAGTAGTCAAAGATGTGGTTATGGCAGAAAGTAGGTCAAGATGTGGTTATGACAGAAGGTTGTCCAAGATGTGGATATGAAAAATTGAGTAAAAAAATGTTGGATAAGAGGTGAACATTGACACGTAAAGTGTCTAATAACCCAATTATTAGCAAAAATAATTGCGGAAGATAATTGGGGTATAAGGATTTTTATCCGCAATTAATTTAATTGCTGATCCCTGAACATTGATACCCCCTATTTAGTATATAAATTATATTAATTCATTTGTAATTACATTATAAGTTAAATATTATTAAGCTTATAATATAATTTTTAATTTTTTAATTTTTTATTAATATTAAATACATGGAAATGCACCATGTTTTTATAGAATATAATATTTGTTTATGTAATAAAACTTATTTAATAATAAAATTAAATATAGCAATTATTTTACTTATTCATAAAATATTTATATAATTTTATTATATAATAAAATAATTTATTGTAACTACATAATATATAATGTTATTCCCTCACATGATTTCAGTAATTTATTATATAAATTACTGGGCTCCTTAGATAGCCTGGCTGACAGGGGGTGTCAGTTCTGGCAACTCTGCACTTACAAATCCGCACTTATTTAAGTGCGGATTTCCAAAACACACTAGCCCAAACACTGGTGGATTTCAAAATGAAATAATTCACTTATTTCACTCAAATCTGCACTTTCTCAACCAAAAGTGCTGATTTCACCATAATTTCCCATTTCACTGATTTGTCTGCATCATCTCATTCATACACAGCACTCTGCAGCATAACACTTTATAACTCAAAACATTGTACATCATTTACATTTTTATACTGTATAAAAGTCATGCCTTCCTCACCCTCAAATTGTGATAAGCTACTTCAAGCAATGACTTCATAGCTCTTGATCTCCTCTTGGCCTCTGATTGCAATTCTGATTCTGATCTTGAGGAAGATTTTCTTTTTTTATCAAAAATGGCCAGGAAACATTACCTTCTTCCAAGAAAGCCTCAAGTACACCATCAAAACACTTCTTAACCTATCTGTACCCAGTTTTAGACAGTTTTTCAGGACTTCTCAGAAATTTTTCTTTAGAATTGTTATTCTTATTTGCATATTGACTTTGATTTTGAATTTTCTGTTATGGTCCCTTTTTTCAAGCCTCTTTGTTTTCCTTTGTCATCTCAACATGAAATCACATACTTTCTGCAATTGCATAATTTTTCAGTCATTCCTTTTTTTCTTTCATCAATTATATCTATTTCCTCCTCTCCTCTTCCATCCCTCAAATAATTTGAAGTCAATTGTTTTCTCAACTCACTTCTCCAGGTAAGTCATTTTTTCATTTTTACTCATATGTTTGCTAATAAATTTTTTTTTGCATCTAAATTTTTTAGTAAGTGTTTATTTTTTAATTTTAAATTAAAATTAACCTTTTTCCTTCTCTCCCACTTTTCTTTCTTTTTTTTAGCCTCATCATCCTACTCTTCATCCCTCCTTGGCATGGTCATTATTCCCCCTTTCTCCTATTTCACTTTCTTTTTGGTTCCATGTCATTGAAACACATACATTTCAAATTCTTTAAGCATTTAACTTGCTCCATATTCAATTTCCCTAAAATACCAACTTCACTCTTTCTAACTCAATTGTTTGTACCTTTCAAAAAAGGTAAGTTTCACCTCCTTTTTTTCATTTTTATATAATATCTCATTCTTTCTATGAAAATTTAATACTTAAATATATGTAGGACTCATATATGAATAAAAGTGGACTTATTCAACTCCTCATGTTGTATTAACACTTTTCAAGTTTTTGTAAAATTTTGAAAATCAGTCTTGGAATTAGGGTTAGGTTTATTTGAATCTAATGTCATTTTAACTGAATATTATACTGGAGGCTATCTTCTATTTCCCACAAACTAATTTGAATTTGGTTCAGTGGTTGCTGAGATATTGACTTTTAAAGTTGAGCCTTTTTTTCCAAATTTGACTTTTTTCTTTCATTTTTTATATAGAAAATTAGAGTTAGGTTTATTTAAATCACATTTCATTCAACTGAAGATTCTACTGAAGCCTATTTCTCATTTCCAACAAACACGTTTGAATTAGATTCAGTGGTTGCTGAGATGTTGACCTTTGAAGTTGAGCCTTTTTTTCCAAATTTCACTTATCTTATTTCAGGTTTTTATATTGCAAAATTAGAGAATGAGGATTCTGAAATTCTTATCTGATTATTATCTAGGATTTTATCTCCCTCTTTTTGGACTTTATATCATCTCTTTTCACATTTTTGTGAAAATTTGAAAAGTAGAGTCAGAATTAGAATTATATTTATTTGAATCAACAGTCCTTTTAGCTGAAGATACTTCTGAAGCCTATATTTCATTTCCAGTAAACCAATTTGAATTTGGTTCAGTGGTTTCTGAGATATTGACCTTTAATGGTGAGCCTTTTCTTTATAATTTCACTTTTACTTATTTCATAATGCATATCATAATGTTTAAATCATTCATTTATTCTTCTAGATTCCTTTGATTATCTAGGCTTTTATTTTCATCTTGTTGGAATTTTCATCATCAGTTTTCAAGTTTCTGTGCAATTTTTAAAATCAGAGTCAGTATTAGGGATAGGTTTATTTTAATCTACTGTCCTGTTAGCTGAAAATATTTCTGAAGCCTATCTTTCATTTCCAGAAAACTAACTAGAATTTGGTTCTGTGGTTGCTGAGATATTGACCTTTAAAGTTGAGCCTTTTTTCCCATTTTCCCATTTATTCATTTCATAATGCATAACCTAACGTTTACATCATGAATTTATCCTTCCAGATTCTTCAAACTACCTTTCTCTTTACCTATTATTCTGCCCTCTCATCAAGGTGTGTTTTTTCTTTTTCTTACCATTTTCATATGTCTATCCTTCGCACATTTTTGATTCTCTTATCAGATCAGTCAAGAGTTATTCCAAAAAATCAAGAAGGTAAAAAAAGAAGGTAAAATTAATAAATTTACAAAACTTTAGGTAGATAAAAAAAGTTTGGGGATTTTTAAATTCATCAAATATTTTTTATTCTTTCTTAAATTTTTATTGAATAAATCTGATATTTCAATTTACTAAACTAAAGTAATGAGCCAATGACCTTGTGTTGTATAAAAGGTAATCATGATAACATTAAATTGTTTCATGGGGATCATCTTGCCTATAACTGTGGAAATTTCCAAACTTAGTTTCTAGACTTGGTCTGCATTTTGGCATGAGGAATTTTCATTAATTTAGAACTTGTGAATTTGACTTATCTTATTTATTTATTAATTAATTTATGGAATAATTCTAAATTTTGGTGATTTTTACCCCTTACTTCAATTAAATTCAGGGGAGGGTATTGCCAAAATTTCAAACCTGAAATGGAAAATTGACGACTTAGAAAAAATTTGTGATACCCACCCTTTTCTTCAATAAAATGCAGGGGGGGGTATTGCCAAATTTTTCAAAAAGATATAGAGTTTTGTTGACTTAGCTTTTTTATAAATACAAAATTGGTACTGAGGTGATAAAATTATGTTGGTGATGAGGTTTTTTTCACAGGTGTCAGTATTATTTTACCATCTAGAATTCCAAAAGTGCAAAATTTTAGATTTCAGTAAGCACAAAGGGTGTTATCAGAATATCATGATATAATTATTTTTGTTACCTCAGTATGTACTGTGGTTTGCCAAAAATAAATGCCTCCTATTATGCATGTTTTTCAATCTTAACCACCATCACTTTCACAACCTCAAGATTCTCATTCTCTAATTATTCTTTTCCTAGTATTGGTAATGTATTTATACATATATACATCTTGGTGATATTGATAGTTAATTTTGTATTAAAATCTCACATTATTTTTTGATATGGCTAAGTCTACAGGACAAAAACCACAACTCAGTAATAAACTTAAAACCAAATTTGTCGCCCTGGAAGAGTGGGTGCCAATGCATACCAGATCTCCCATCATTACCAGCTTCAACACAATACTGTGCATGATATATTGAAAAAAAACCAAGTTCAAGGGACAGTCAAAAAATATAAAGGCTCTGGCTTTCCATGCAAAACACAGGTCAGAACATGTGTAAAATCAATCTCACTCTCTCTGAAAAACAGTAAATTACTAGGACTGAAATTTATAAAGTTGTTTGCTCAGGAATCTCACCTAGAACCATGCAAAAACACAATAAAGAGATTGGTTTCTCTTGTCAAGCGGCTTTTAAAAACCCCCTCTTGAATGCTTCAAACAAAGCAAAGAACCTCAAGTTTTCACAAGACCACTTTAAGTGTACCACTGATGACTGGAAGCAAGTTTTATGATCAGCTGAATCAAGTTCATAGGTAGTGAAGTGGCTTTCACTAACATACACCACAAAAAATCAAGTGGAACCTGCTAGAAGATGCCTATCCCTATATTCAGTTTTGATTTAAGAGTAAATTTGATTTGGTTTTTCTTGAGCTAGTGTGCTCATTTTTCAGTGTGCAGTCTTTCCAGAAGAATTTAATCTGAGCTGAAATTGAGTTAAGCCAAAGATAGGGATTGGAACCTGCTATCAGATGCCCATGTTTTTTTTTCTGGTGATACTTCTGGTATAAAAAAACCAAAAAGTTTCATCCAAAGTGTCTTCAACACACTTTAAAAAGTGGTCTCTTGTTAATAATGATCTGGGGCAATCTTTTCAACACCACCAAGTGTCCCTTAGTGTTCTTACCTGAAAACCAATTCACAGAAGGCCATTTCATTGAAAATGTTTATGTCTCAGGCCTCATTCTATGGCTCAAAGATGTTGACAGAGACAATTAAATTCTTTTGATGGAAGATAATGCACCATTTCACAATGAAAATATGGCTTGCCACTACTGATAAACTTCCACCTTATGTAGAATAAAATATTGGCCTCCAAAATTGCCTGACCTCAATCCAATAGAAGATGTCTGGAAGGAGCTCAAACACCAACCCCTAAAGCTTTATCACCCTCAACCTCTTATTGAGATACAAAAAGCCTTGGCTCAAGCTTGGGATGTTCTTCCAAGTAATATATTTGAAAATATGATTGCTTCAATCCCTGAACCAATGCAAGCTGTTGTGGATTCCTGTGGTGGATCAACCTGCTGTTGATTTTGGTAATTTTTTCACTACTTCTTTTTTCTGATATCTCTTATAAATATCCAGGCTTCTAATGAGTCATTTTTAGGCTATGTCATCTGAAATTTTATCATATTTTAAATCAACAAATTTTCAAAAAAAAAACATTTAAAAAAATATTTATTTATTAATTATATTTATATTTCATTCTTATTCTACATAGTTGAATTAGTAAATCTACCAAAAATCATGTAGGTAGAATGATTATTTAAAAATTTATGGAAAAATGAAAACAGGCATTTATTTTTGGCAACGCACTGGACAGTACCTGGAAGCATATACTTACACTTGTAATTTTATACCCAAAATTGTGTATGTATTACTCCTATAATCCCACCCTTTGTCAAACATGACCTGTAGACTTCCAATATAATGTCAGAATTACATAAAAATCAATTGTTTTTTAATAGAAATTTTTCAAAAAAAAGGACTTCAAAACCAGAGCTCCATGTATATTAAAAATAGCATGGAGTTGTGGCATAAAAGGCATAGAATTAACCTGAGAAAGGATTTTGAATAAATAATAATAATTTTTTCAGAAGGGTGTCACCATTAGGTGGATCTTCCACCCAAATCAACATATTCTTGCATTCATGAGGGCATTAAGGCAACCAAACCTGGATGAAAATTAGGAGAGATTTTCTCCCAAGCTTTGGATATTTTCAAAGCCATTTCAGGTCTAGAGGAGAGCTAAAAATTTTCTTGCACTAAGAGCTTCATCAGATGCCAAGAATTTCTCAATAAGGATGAGGTCAGGCAACTAAGGTGGCCAGTCTTCAATTTTTGTGAGATTAACTGAAGCACAGATTTTTTTTAGCAGGGTGAATAGGTGTTTTGTCTTCCATAAGAATGAGCTTGTTTCACTGATAATTTTTTTCAAAGAAAGGTAAGAGTCTGGTAAGATATATTTTATTCATAAAATCACCTGCTATCCTTTATTTTGGTGGAAAAATCACCAATAGAAGCTTAGTGATGTAGTAGAAGGCTTCCCAAATCATAATTTATATGTCTCCACTTTGGAATGTTGCCTCAAGACAGTCAGTGTCAAAATGCTCAGAACTTTGTCCCCACACCAAATTAGGTCATGCATACTTTCCAATTTCAAAAGATGCTTCATCAGACAAAATGACTATATTCCTGTCATCAAGAGTCCAGTTGTCACACAATGTGTGACAAATGACTTATTTGAAGTGCAGAAAGGAGCCTCAACTTGATTTTTCCATATAATATGCACTTATCATTGCTTATGAACCTCAACTGCATCAACTAAGTCAATAGTGACAGTTTTGTACAAAGGAGATATGGTTGCATAGCTGAAAAGGGGCTAGTTAGATTACTTTTGGATAGTTACTATCTTCTTCCCTTGTAATTCTTGGTTTGACTGAGTAGGGATCTAGTTCAGTTAAAATTATTAATTACTTGGCCAAGCTAGTTAGCCTTTATTGATGGATGATTAAGTGTAAGGATGGGTGATTATACAAGTTGGCCATAGCCTGGATTTATTACAAATATAAAATAGGGGTCACTTGTATAATTTATTCTTTATAATTGAATTATGATATGTTTTACTCTTCCATTACTTAGTAGTAATTTTTCACATTTAAACTCTTTTATTTTGGATATTATTACTAAGTTCCAACCCAGCCTCTAAGAGCCAAATACAAGTTTGACAATAATTAATACTCTTCTGTTAGTGTTCCTAATACAGATTGAGTACTTATCAAACTTATTGCTCAAGTATTACTAGTTGAAGTTTGAGATGCTTCCTCAAAGAAGAATTTTCCTTCTAAATCACACTCTTAGTTCCCCTTGAGCTCCCTTGGCTAAGTGAATAGGTCATCTGGTGACGGCAAGGTGATGTCCCATTTGACATGGATTGACTAATTTTTGCTAAAGTTTCTTTGAAGCTGTTTTGTTATACAATTTGAAAAGGTCTTATTGGGTGGTTTTAATGGGACAGAATGGTCTAGATAAGTTCTGGAAGGTGATGAATTTTTGGTTCTGGTAAAGAAAAGATTTCACTGGGTATTAAGGGGTGTCTATCTCACAGGATTCTTTGGTAGTATTAACTCCTGCATATACTATTCCAGCCATAGATACCTTTATTTAAAGTTCCAGCTCAACAACACTATCTCTAGAGGTTGCCATAGTAAAAAAAAACAAAAAATCCTGTTTTTTGTAAACTCAAAAAGGTAAGAAGCAAGAGAGACAAAAAAATGGTACATACTGGGTGATAGCAGAGAGGTTAGGTAGCCAAGAAAAATTCTTGAAAAAATTGTATTGGTGAGGTGGTGGCTGCTACAGAAAGGTTAAGGTGAGTAAAACATGCAAAAAATGTGCAAGTATATGTTTCTTGGTACTGGACAGTGGGTGGAAGGGTGTTATCATCACTTGCATGCATTTTTCTTTTTTTACTTGTTTTTCAAACTTATCTCTTAACACCAGTACCTCAGTAGCTCACAATTTCCTGGTGTCTTATTTTAATTTTGTCTCTCTCTTTATAATAGGGTAATTTCTGTATAAACTTTGGTCTTATTTTTATTTTATAGAAACTGACAAAAAAAAGTCATTTTCTTTATGATTTGCTCTAGATATGGCCAGATCTTGAGCAATTGTCTTGCCACTCAACTAAAATGAAGTGTTTAATGGTCTCAGTGGAAGCTAAAGGACCCAAATCAACTCAAATATCCCACCAAATCAAAGCTCCTCATACTAATATCAATTCAATACTTAAAAAGTGGGACTTGGGGGGGACAGTAAAGATGGCCCCTAAAGGTGGGGGCCCACCAAAATTTATGCCTCAGGATCTACAAGAGCTTTCTATAATCATTTTTTCTTGCCCTCAAGTAGCCTTAAAACAAATTTCTAACTTAATTAAAAAGAAAATTTCAATTAGAACCCTTCAGAAATATATTCATCAACTTGGTTTTGGGTCTTATGTAACTGTAAAGAAGCCTTATCTCAACTTGACACATCAGAAGAAGTGCTTAAAATTTGAACTAGAGCACAAGAGCTGGACAGTAAAAGATTGGATATGCATCTTGTGGACTTAAAAATTTTCATTTGGGCTTCACAAACTAGTTGGACAAACCTTGGTCTGGAAATGCAAAAACAGAAATTTTAAACAGTCATGCCTCCAACCAACATTCAGGAGCAAGCATTCTAGTATTATGGTATGGGGTGATTTTATCAATACAATAAAAAGGCTCAATTAGTGATACTTCCAGAAATAAAAATAAGATCTATTCACTTTATTGAAAATTTTTATCATTGAAGCCTTCTCCAATTTCTTGAAAGAATTGATCCTCCCAAGCAATTAATACTTATGGAGGACAATTCCCCCATAAACAAATCTAAGAAATCTTGTGAGTTTTATGTTTCATTCAATCTCACAAAGATAAAAGTTTTGGTTCCACAATCTCCCAATATCAATTTGATTGAGCTTGTTTGGAGAGAAATGAAGGCCAACATTCACACCAAATTCTAGTTTCAAAATATCAAAGAATTAGAACTACCTTTGCACTGTTCTTTGGATAGTATTTCAAATAATTTTCTTCAAAAAAAAATTAAGAAGTAATTTCTGAATCTGGATGATATAAATGCAAGTGAATCCTCCACAACTTTTTTATTTTTCTCACTCAAAAAAAAATTATTTTTTACCTTTCTTTTTTAAATACCACTAAAATCATATCTCTCTATCTGATGATTCTAGTCTCATTTTCATAATACTTTTAGGTCTTGAGCTCAAAATTACTTTTTTAAAAAAGGTGTTATTAAAAAACATGCTGTCTTTTTGTCTTTTGACTTGATATTATCAGTCTATGGCTTCTAAATGATTCTGAAACCAAATCTTGTGTTGATCAAATGTTTTTTTTACCTTAAATTTTAATTTTAAAAGTGAAAATGATACCTTCCTCCCACTTTATACACATTAAGGTTTAAATTTATTTTTTAGATGCAATGTAAGCCCCAACTCTAAGCTTGTGGACATAGTTTCATATTTTTTGATTCAAAAAGATAAGTTAAAATTAAGTAATATATTTCATGGGGGTTTGTTTTGTGGTAGTAAGAAATATTTTAAGTAAGCTGTTTTCTAATTCTGTTATGTCATTTTCAGCAGATAATCACTTCTGGAAAACTCAATTATCCTCTAAGAGTACCATTTTTTGAGGATTGAGTAAAAATGGTTTGGAAGGCAACAGCATGGAAAATCTGTGCACTGGACATCATTGGAATAAATATTAGCTCTTATTTCAATATTTTTCATTTTACTTATAAAGCACTCACCATACAATATGGGGGTGGACTTGCTAGCAAGTCTGCAACCTTAAACCCTAATTCATATCAAATGGGGCCCACATTAAGGTAGCAATAAAACCACCAAGAAAAAAGATTGAAATTTTGGTGAACTCAACCTGAATCTAACTTGAACATTTAATGAAGCATAGCTAATAGTACTTTGAAAAACTCTTAACATATGAATAATGATATTTTTAATAGAAATTTTAATTTATTGCAGAACACACCCAAATTATGCTGAGAAAGACATATTTTTTAAACTTCTTAAACAGTTTATTTTCACAGTTTCAAAAAAACACCAAATAATATATTTAATAAGAAACCATCAGAATTAATTATGTAAGTTTTTTTGGCCAACAATAAATGGAGAAATTATGATATATAATATGTGAATTTGTTCATGAAAAAATTATATTTTGCGTTGATATTATCTATTGTAAGCTTTTCAATAATTGAGAAAATTATATACTAATTGTGTGATTAGATAATATTGAGTATTCTAAATCATAAAAATATCTAAGTAAGGCTCACAAATCATAAGTATGACACTAAAATGACTTTACTTAGACATATCATTCTCAAAATTGGTATATACTATATTATATTTTGTAGAAAAAAAAATTTTCCATGCTAATATTTATTAAAATTTATTTACCCTAATCTTCTAAATTTCAAAATTATAAAATGTAGATATTTATTTGATTTAAGTAAATGAAAAAAAGAGCATATATGACTTGTGGGTCTTTGGGATTCAGGTAATTACTTTTCCTACTCTTTGAAACATATTAGGGGTTTCATTTCTGGAAAATCTGCACTTAACTTAAGTTTGGATTTTAAAGCAAATCAGCACTTAACTTTTTCAAAAAAGTCACTTATTCCAAAAATGGGTATCAGTAATGACCTCAACTCAGCACTTTATTCCCAATTTTTTTCACAACCACATGTTGACCACATCATCCCTCTCACATGAGACACGCAGACCTCCATTGTCAGGCTAAGATCAATTAAATGGACGTGAACTAGCTTGAAAAGTCTTTGTCTAGAATATTTAAATGGTCCTATATGAATACTGTAGTATAAACCAACAAAAAGTAAAATATAATTCAGAGTAAAGGTTTCAGTAATATAATTCTCACTATTCTTATATGTGGCTTACAATCTTTTTAGTTGGTAGAAAAATAGATTCAATAATTTCAGATACTATTCAAAAGTCTTATAAAAGTACTAGTTGAGTTGTATTGTAATTTGTTTGGTTATATTGGGTAAATTGAAGTGATAAAGAATGAAGAAAACAAGACCCAAAAACCTCCTCCTTTTATACACACTAAGTTCCCCAATAAATCCCTTGATGTACCATCCAATACAATGTTAATGACGCCTCAAACAACTAATATACCTCTCCATAAACACCCCTAGTGACCCATGATATAATTAGACAAGCAACAACCACCAAAATCCTATTAATAATAAGGGAGGTCCATCAAAATTAAAGAAAAGACAAAAAGAGAGTATATGTGTGTAAAACAATGATATAAAAGACTAAAGGAGACTTTTTAAGGTTAATTATAACTTAATAATAGGGGGAATCTACTTATGAAATGGAGGGGCTAATCCTGACATTATACTGCGTGAAATTCGCATCCAAAAATAACCAATATTGACTGAGAAACCACCCAAAAACTTAAAAAAGAGCGTGAGATGTGGGGTAACTACATGCAGTCCTTGGCAGGCGCTTGCACGGGTAAATTCTTGACTAAATTTAGGCAAATTTAAGCGTGGTGATGAAATATGGTGCCAAGAGTGAGGTTATTAATGAAATTAGTGCATATAAACAAGGTCAATGCACTATTAATTAAGCTAGGACACTAAATAAGCGCCTGTCGCCTATTTTAGTGTGTTTCCCCACAGTGGGAATAGAATGTGGGGTAATTATAGTGTGAAAAATCTAACTTTGCTAAAAATGAAGCTATTCACATGGGAAAAAAGCAGGCAGTATGTGGCCAGTACACAGAAACCATTTCTGGCATAAAAACATCAAATTTTAAAAGTGTTATTTTTATGCATTTAAATAGCCAAATCAATAGTCCTCAATGAGCCCAAATGATCTGTCAAAGCGCATTTTTGATATTCTCAATTTTATAGCGCATATAGTCAACTTTTAAGTGAAATAAAGCGCATTTCTTGTTTTTTGCATAAAACAATGAATATAACAGCTTTAAGTGTACTTAAAAATTATGTAGCCTTATACTTAAGGTTCTTAAGATTACCCTAACATATTCAAACTTAATATTAAGTACATAAGACCTATAAAAGGTGGATATATACGTGTATATAAGGTGTTATAATGGCATTTTTTGTGTATTTATCATAATTTTACTTATGTATATTATTTGTGTACTCTTATTTATTGTTCCCATGTATAGTTCATGTGTTTAACATAACTTATAAGCACTTTTTACTCAGTCCTGGATATATACAGGCTGACATCCATCCCCTCATCAATCCTTGGCACCCACTCCTCACTGAGATTTGAAACATTTTATTGCAACATTTTAACCAGGCATGTTTTTTTCCTTTTTTTTTTATTTTTTAAACATCTTAATCTATTTTCTTATATCATACCATTTTCATAATGCCTCCCAAAAAAACCAACACTCAAAATTAAAAACAAAAAGATGCTACATCAGAAAGGTCTTCCTGTAATGCAAGCCCCTCACCTGAGATATCAAAGTATGGACAGCTAAAGTAGGAAGATTATCTCATCATAATCAACTTTTTCAAAATTAAGTCAAATTATGATTCATATTTTGGATGTGATAAGTCCACCTTCATAAAACTTCAATGGCTTCTTGTTGATGGAAAATGAAGTAAAAAATAAGATAAAGGGGAGAATTGACATCAATTCTAAGAAAATGAAGGAGAGGCTCAAAAGTTATCAATTAAAATATAAAAAAGGTCATTTTTCTTCCACTTCCACTGGCTTTGGTATTGATGATTATGATTTGGAAAATGGAATTACTACTATTTCCAAAAAGCTCAAAGTCATGTATCTTCTTTATGAGGAAATTAATATTCTTTTTGGTTCCCCATTATTATATTAGTTACTTTTAATCTTAACAAAAATAATTATATCATGATATTCTGATAACACCCTTTGTGCTTACTGGAATCTAAAATTTTGCACTTTTGGAATTCTAGATGGTAAAATAATACTGACACCTGTGCAAAACACCACATCACCAACATAATTCTATCAGCTCACCACCAATTTTACATTTCTAAATAAAGCTAAATCAACAAAATTCTATATCTGTTTGAAAAATTTGGCAATACCCTCCCCTGAATTTTATTGAAGCAAGGGCTGGGTATCACCAAATATTTCTGAGTAATCAATTTTCCATGTTAGATTTGAAATTTTGGCAATACCCTCCCGTGAATTTTATTGAATTAAGGGGTGAAAATCATCAAAATCTAATATAATTCCATAAATTAATAAATAGGATAAATTAAATTTACTAGTTTTAAACTAATGAAAATTCCTAAAGTCAAAATGCAGATCAAGTCTAGGAATTAAGTTTCACACTTTCCATAATAATAGGCTAAATGAACCCCATGAAAAAATTTAATGTTATCATGATTACCGTTTATTCAACACAAGGTTTTTGGCTCATAACTTAAGTTTAGTAAATTGAAATATCAAATTTATTTATTAAAAATTTATGAAAGAATAAAAAATATTTGATGACTTTACAAATCCCCATACTTTTTTGATCTACCTAAAGATTTTTAAAATTTATTACTTTTACCTTCTTTATTTAGCTTGTTTATCCTTTGGGTTTGATTTTGACTTCTTTGGAAGGGGAAGACAAAATAATTTAAGTTGTGACAAGATTCCAAACCTTGAGGAACTTTTGTTGTTTGGTGATTATCATGAAAAGAGTTCCAAACTGATTTGCTGGTTCCATTTCATAATCCAAAATCAATTATACACCTATGATCCGGGTAATATAAACTGTCAGGCTGAGGCCAAGTACAGAGACATAAACTAGTTGAGTGGTCAGTTTGCTAAAAGATTTTAATGGTCCTATATGAATACTGTAGTACAAATCCAATAAGTATTAAAATGTAACTCAATATAAGGGTCTCAGTAATTTTAATCTCACTAATTATATATGGCTTACAATCTTATAGTTGGTAGTAAAATAGATTTAATAATTTCAGATACTATTTAAAGACTTTATAAGTACTATTGATATGTATTGTAATTGTATTAGTTATAAGTTTTAATTGTAATGATAAAGAATGTAGAAAACAACACCAAAAACCCCCTCCTTTTATACACAATAACTTCCCCAATGAACCCCTTGATTTACCAGCCCTCTACACAGTTAATGATGCCTCATTCCAGCTAATAATCATGCCCAACAACATAAAGAGTTACCAATAACATAATTAGAATGATATCACCTGCCAAAATCCTGTAGTAATAGGGGTAATCCATCAAAAATAAAGAATAAGCAAAAAAGAGAGAATATGCATGTTATACATTAAAATAAAAGACTAAAAAGGGAAAATTAAGATTAATTATTACTCAATAATAAGTGATATTAACAGTAGAAATTCTGGGTCTAATCATGACATTATACTATGTGAAATCCACATTCAAAAATAACCAAAATTGACTGAGAAACCACTTGAAAACCCAAAAAAGGGTGTGAGATGTGGGGTAACTACATGCAGTCCTTTGCAGGTGCTTGCACAGGTAAATCCTTGACTAATTTAGGCAAATTTAAGCATGGTAGTGAATTAAAGCGCCAAGATTGAGGCTATTAATGAAATTAGTGCATATAAAGAGGGTCAATGCATTTGTAATTAATCTAGGACACTAAATAAGCGCCTGTTGTCTATTTTAGCATGTTTCCCCACAGTGGGCGTAGAATGTGGGGTAATTATAGTGTGAAAAATCTAACTTTGCTAAAAATGAAGCTATTTACATGGGAAAAATGCAGGCAGTATGTGGCCAGTACACAGAAGCCATTTCTGGCATAAAAACACCAAATTTAAAAAGTTTTATTTTTATGAATTTGAGTAGCCAAATCAATAGCTCTAATTAAGAAAAATTGATCTGTCAAAGCGCATTTTTAATATTATTAAATTTATAGCACATAGTCAACTTTTAAGTGATTTAAAGTGCGTTTCTTGTTTTTCACATAAAATCATGAAAACAACAGCTTCAAGTCTACTTAAAGATTATTTAGCCTTATATTTAAGGCTCTTAAGGTAACCCTAACATATTCCAACTTAATAGTAAGTAAATAAGACTTATAAAAGGTGGATATATGTGTGTAAATAAGGTGTTATAATGGCATATTTTTGTATTTTATTATAAATTTACTTATCTATACTATTTGTGTACTCTAATTTATTACTCCTATGTATATTCCATGTGTTTAACATAACTTATAAGTACTTTTTACTCAGTCCTTGGGATATCCAGGCTGACACTCACCCACCTAAAAAAAACAAAAAAAATGATAAGTTATACACTTTTTTATTTTATATAATTTTTCAGGTATTCATAAAATTCTGTAGCATTAAAGATTAATTCTTTAAAGAAATAAAGCTTAATAAAATATAATGATTACTGGTTTTTTAACCCCTCAGCTAGTTGAACAGAAATTTATTTCTGTTTAAATTTTTTAAGAAGGGAGGATAGATTTAAAATTTCTTTTTCAGGTATCCATTTATCAAATTCATTTGATTTCCCATTAAATCTTAATAAATACTCAGTTCCTTTCTCTTTAGTAAGGATTCTTTTCTAGATTATTTTTTCAATCTCTGCTTTTTCCACGATTTCTTCAGGTTTCTTTTTAGGCCTACCTCTTCTTTTTGGAAATAAGTCACGATCATTTGCATGGTAATGTTTTAATAATGAGATAGGGAAGACCGGATGTTTCCTATCATATGGGGAATATAATATAACTTCCACAGAATTATTTTAAACAATTTTTTTACTACAAAAGGTCCTACAAAGGGATAATTCAATCAAACATTACCTTGTAAGTTAAAATGTAGTGTTGAAATCAGGACTTCTTCTCCTTTTTTGAATTCAAATTCTTTATGAGATTTATCCCACCTTTTCTTTTCATATTCAAATGCTTTTTGGATGCATTACTCTGCATTCTTTATACACATTTGTTGCATATGAATAATGGATTTAGTTCCAGGGTGTATATCTAACCTTTGTAATTTATTTAAATGATTTACTAGGGTATTCGGTACATATCCCAGCCAGAGTTCAAATGGTTTTTTCTCTTTTACAGAATGAGTTGTGCTATCATAAAAAAATTCAAGGCCAGGAATTAATGTTACCCAGTCATGTGTGAATTTTTCATTGTCTTTGTATTCCAATCCAAAGGCTCAATATCTTCTGATCATATCTTCCAGAGTCTGTATCATTCTCTCAGCCAGCCCATCAGTTTGTGGATGGTGTGCTGTAGACAATTTCAATTGACAACCTGACACTTCCATCAAAGATTTCCAGAACTCTGAAGTAAATTTTTGGTCTCTTCCAGATATTATGGCTTTGGAGAACCCAGCTGTATTCATCATTTAAGTCCACCATAGTAATGCCAAGTCTTTTGCAGATACCTCTTTATGGGTAGAGATAAATTTACACATTTTTGTTAATCTATCTACAATTACCCAGCAAGAATTGAAACTTTCTTTTCCTGCTAATGGCAAGCCAGTGACAAAATCCATGTTTATAATTTCCCATGGAGCTTTTAGCTGCTCTATTTGTTGTAATAACCCAGCTCTATTTCTAGTCAATCTTTTAGATCTCTGGAAAGAGTCACATGTTTCAATGTATTTTTGTACATCTTCATTCATGTTTATCCACCATGCTGTGTTTTTAACTGTAGTTAATGTTTTGTTAAAATCAAAATGACCAGCTAAGATGTCATCATGAAAAGTACTCAACATTAACTCTTTCATAGAAGGTGGTATAACAATTACATTACTTAGCTTTTTTCTTTAATATATGTACCCATCTTCAATCAACAGTTTACCTTTTTCCAAGGCAGTTTTATACTTTGGAGGTAAGGTTTTAATTAATGCACTCATAGAGCTATTAGTTGGATCATTTTAAATGGTAGATAATTTAGACAAATCTTAATCAGATGAATGATTTTCTAATATAGTTTGCATAAATTCTTTATCTAAATCCACTATATAAATCCCAACTATATGTATAACCTCATTTTCAGGTACATATTCTGGGTTGTCATAATCATTTGGAAAAGGGCTTCTGGATAACAATTCCGCATTTTAATGCAAAGTTCCTGCTCTATGAGTGATTATAATTCTTCCTCTGTACTCTTGTACAGCTAGTTGCCATCTAAACATGTGCCTATTAGGTGTTTTCTTATTTAGTAATGATTTTACTGCACTACAATATGTTATTAATTCAAACTTCTGGTCTTCCAGAGAGTAATGAAGTTTCTCCACGGCCAATACAATGGCTAAACATTCCAATTGGGTGGCACCATACCTTAATTCTGTCTTTCATAAGGTTCTGGATATATAACAGATAACTACTTCAGATAATTTCCCATTTATTATCTGTTTCTGCTGTAAAGCAGCACCTAACCCTGTGAAATTTTCATCAGTATGCAAGATATAAGGGAGGTTAAAATCTGCCAGTTCCAATATTGGAGCTGAAATCAAACATTCCTTCAATTTATCAAAGGCGTGTTGTCTTTCATTATTCCAAATGAAAGCCTCATTTTTTCTGATCAATGTTGTTAAAGGGGCTGCAATGGATTGGTATTTTTTTATATACTGCCTATAATATCCACACATACCTAAAAAACTTTGGACATCTTTCACATTCTAAGGTATACTAATGTTTTTTATTGCTGCCACTTTTTTCTGGTCAACACCAATTTGTAATCCAGATAAAACATGTCCAAGTACTTTCAAGGATTGAAACCCAAACTTACATTTCTTTAATGCAATTGTCATATTAATTTCATCCATCTTTTGAAATAATCTTTTCAGGTGATTTAAATGTTCATTATATTTTTTTTAAAACACTATGATGTCATCAATATAAACTAAAAGCCATCCTTTAACCATTTCCTGATGAAAAATACTATCCATCAATTTTTGGAAGACTGAAGGCACATTATTTGGGCCAAAAGGCATTCTAAAAAATTTATATATCCCCATTTGTGTGGCTATGAGTAAGAAATTCTGAGAATTATTTTCCACAGGAATCTGGTGGTAAACTTTGTTTCCATCAAAACAGTAAATATATTTTGGACCTTGTAAGGTAGCATGGATAGAAGCTATCCTTGGTAGAGGGTAAATATCATCTACAGTGAATGTATTCAGAGCTCTGTAATCACCACATAATCTTGCCTTATCTTTTTCATAAGAGATTAAAACTGGTGAAATAACACAATACTTAGGTTTTGTGTCCACTTTTTCAGCAATACCCATTTCTAAAAACATTTTAATGTTGTCTTAAATGTCTTTCCTTTTTGAAGGAGAAGCTGGCTAAGGTTTCTTTTTCAAGCTTCCAGGAATATTATACAAATCACAACTTAAAGAGATTTTCATCTCATGGTCTTTGAAAAGTCCTAGTTCATTTGAACCATGAGAGAATGCCATAGGATAAGGCTTTATCAATCTCAAAATATTTTTTTCTTCAATTTTTGAGAGTTGAGGACTGAGAGAGGCTTTTTGGATTTAATTTTCCAATTCTACCACTTCAGATGTGATTCTTCCACCTTGCAGTTGTTCTTCTTTAGGAGAAATGGAATAAACTGAGTTTTCAAAGCAAATCTTGAATTTTCTTTTCCCATTTATGCCTATAGTGAAGTAACTATTTGCAGGTTCCAGTTTAATGCCAAATTTTGTCAATAAGTCATTTCCAATAATAAACCAATCACTACAATTATTATTATCTATTACCACAAATTCACACACTGCTCTTACATATCCATTATTATATTTAAAAAATATAGCAGTTTTGTATTTTCCAAATGGATTTGATACTGAACCAAAACCCCTCCAGTTCTTTGTCTGTACAGGTTCTAGTTTTTCCTTATACTTACTATCTAGTTTCATTAAAGTGTTAATAGAAACTACACTACCTGCAGCCCCAGTGTCAAGAATGGCATTCATTTCTTTTCCACATATAATAACAGGCGCTCTTATAGGTGTTATTTTGTAAGTATCATGAGATACATCTTTAATAATTTCAGCTTCTGCAGTGGAAGTTAAAGATGTATCTGTATGAGGTATTGAATCATTCAGGAACATAATATCCTGTTCTAATACATATATCTCATTTTCATCATCACTGTAAAAAATGTTACTTTTACAATCCTCACTAGATTACTCCTTTTCTTCTTCATGATTACTTTGTTCAGAATCTTGTGAGTTTACAATAACATTTATTCTTGTCTTACAAGTATGACCTTTAGCCCAAAGTTCATTACATTTGTAGCAAGTGTTATTTTCTTGTCTTTTAGGGAAAAGGGGAGATGAAGTTTTTTTCTTCTCCACTGGTAACTTGTTTGTAGAAGGTTTTACTACCTCAGCACTTTGCTTGTAATTTTTATACCTGGTTTCATATTTGTGGTTCAATAATATTTCATTGCATATATTAATGAACCCAGAGGTATCTCTGATGGTTTCAGTTCTAGCTACAATAATGTCTCTGACTGATATAGGCAATTTATGTATTATTTTTTCTTTCTACTCTTCATAATCCATTTTTGGATCCATGGCTTTCATGACTTTTATTAAATTCATTAAAAATAACATGGTTTTATCTCCAGCATTTAATCTGGCTTGATCATACAGTCTTTGTTGAGTGATTCTAAATTTTGGGCCACCAAATTGCCTTTCAATTAGTTCCTTCCATTCATTCCAGGAGTAGTTAATTCCCTCACTCAATAAAGATTCAAACCATAATAGGGCCACATCTGTAAATAAAGATATCAATTTTGATGTAATTTCTTCATCAGGTAATTTGTATGAAAATTCTAAGTTATCAATTCTCTGAATGAATTGTTGCCAATCAGATTTTGAATCCCCGTCAAAAGAAGGGTACTGATCTAACTTAGGCCAGTTCTTTTTGTTATTTTTTTCTTCCCTAACCTGAGGAATATTAAGTAATTCACTTACTTTAGAAAGATGATCATTTATTTCATCCTTTACTGATTTTATATTCTCAGAGCCCATGACACTATTTTCATGTTTAATCATTGGTTTATTATCTGGGTGTTTCATAAAAACAGGTACTCTTTCCACATAGAAGGTATTATCTTTTATTTTATCAGTATTTTTCAAAATCTTAGCTGTTTCATTTTCTACCCTTTGTAACCTATGCTTTATTACAGGTACATGTGTTAAGGTATCATTCACATTTGAAAAAGACAGTTTTACACGTCCCTCTATGGTAGCTATAATATTCTGAGAACTTTCGAATTTATTTTGTAGATTCTTAATCTCAGAGTTTAATCTTTTAATTTCATTGGTTAATTCATTATTTGAATTTTCAATAATTTTTAACCTATTGGCTGTGGTACTCAATGATTGTGTGAGGTTTAATAATACACTTCCTGTATTATTGTTTGACTCTCTAGAAAATTCTTCCAATTTTTCAATTCTTAATAATAATTTGCTAATGATTTTTGATTCCATTGGATTTTCCTTAAAAAATATTCAATTTTTTCTGTGTCAAATTCAGAAGACTCATCATCAGGCTCAAGATTTACTTCATTTGGTTCCATTTTAATGTGATTAGTATTTATCCTGGTGATCAATAAAAATATGTACATTGTCATCATGTAAAGACAAGTTTAATGTGTTATTTTCAAATGAATAATTTTTTAAATATTTATCAATTATATCCAGTAGCTCTCTATCAATCTCATTACCTATAAGTAATTCATTGTTAGGATTATATAATTGATCCTGAGAAGATGGATGACTTACCAAGGTCTTATTCCATTTCCCCTGCTTCTCCTTGGCTTTCCCCTGTAAGGGTGACTACTGGAGCCCTGCTGTTGAGGAGTGTTTTTTTTGTTTTTGGCATACCAGTCCCATTTCCATTTGCTTACAGTAATCTTTTGGTCCTCCTCTTGGGCTGGAGATGTGGCTGTGAAATTTTTGGGTGCAACTGTTGTTGGTTGAACCTTTATTTCCACTAGAGCTTTATTGACTTCTACAAAACCCTGAGCTGCTCTTTTATTCAGATTGCTTATCTGATCTACTATGTTGTTGACTCTTATTGTTAGGGTATTTAGTAGAGTGAATAGGGAGTGAATTTGTTCTTGTAAATTATCTCTTGTTTTCTTTATTGATACTTGTTTTAAAAGTCTTTCCCTTTCCTCCAGAGACATCTGTGGAGTGTTGCTGTTGGTGGGAGAATCCTGGCCCTCTGTTTGAATGTCCTGTAACAGGCTTTTTAGCTATAGGTCTTAAGCTATTAGGTTTTTCCTTCTTACTTACAATATCATTGTTGTTGTCCCACATTTTTATGTGGAATTTAAATCAAAGAATTGAAATTTGAGATATTAAAACTTCAAAAGGAGTTTTATCAGTATTAATCAATACCACTGAAGACAATTTTATTGCTTACTTGTAGGTATTAAGTGAATTTATAAGTGCCAAAAGTCAATTATGCTTTTATGTGGTCACTTTATTTAACTGGTCTACAATATGTAGCCGTGTTTTTATATTTAAAAAAGAAAATCAGTCAGTAAGATTCTTTCTAAATATTAAATGAATTTTACAAACTAATAAAAAAGGATTAAGAGTCCTGTTTGAAGAAAACAATCAATTATATTTTATTACCTGGTTTATTATCTGCAAAGATTACAAAATTAATTGGTCTATTGACAGACTCCCACTAACAACAATTTTATTTAAATTAGTGGTAAAATTGTTGATTCAATATCACAATTTTATTATTTAAAAGGGCTTCTTTTTCTAAAATCACTATATAAGTGACCCCAGCCTGTTGTAGTTATCCAAATATTTCTATAGGGACTTTATTTACTTGTAGCCTATTTTTGAATTTTTACTTACTGGAAGATAACCAACAGAATTCTTGAGGAAAGGTCCCCAATTGTTAGGCTGAGGTGAAGTACAGAGATGTGAACTAGCTTGAATAGTCAGTTTTCTAGAAGATTTTAATATTCCTATATGAATACTGTAGTACAAATCCAATAAGTATTAAAATGTAACTCAATATAAGGGTCTCAGTAATTTTAATCTCACTAATTATATATGGCTTACAATCTTATATTTGGTATTAAAATAGATTTAATAAGTTCAGACACTATTTAAAGACTTTATAAATACTATTTATATGTATTGTAATTTTATTGGTTACATTTTTTAATTGTAATGATAAAGAATGTAGAAAACAAGACCAAAAACCCCCTCCTTATATACACAATAACTTCCCCAATAAACCCCTTGATTTACCAGCTCTCTACACAGTTAATGATACCTCATTCCAGCTAATAATCATGCCCAAAAACATAAAGAATGACCAATAACATAATTATAATTATATCACCTGCCAAACTCCTGTAGTAATAGGGATAATCCATCAAAAATAAAGAATAAGCAAAAAAGAGAGTATGTGCGTGCTATACATTAAAATAAAAGACTAAAAAGGGAAAATTAAAACTAATTATTACTCAATAATAAAGGGGATTATCAGTAGAAATGTTGGGGCTAATAATTACATTATAGTATGTGAAATCCCCATTCAAAAATAACCAAAATTGACTGAGAAACCACTTAAAACCCCAAAAACGGGCTTGAGATGTGGGGTAACTACATGAATTCCTTGGAAGGCACTTGCACAGGTGAATCCTTGACTAATTAAGGCAAATTTAAGCATGGTAGTGAATTAAAGCTCCAAGATTGAGGGTTATTAATGAAATTAGTGCATATAAAGAGGGTCAATGCATTTGTAATTAAGCTAGGACACTAAATAAGCGCCTGTTGCCTATTTTAGCATGTTTCCCCACAGTGGGCGTAGAATGTGGGGTAATTATAGTGTGAAAAAGCTAAATTTGCTAAAAATGAAGCTATTCACATGGGAAAAATGCAGGCAGTATGTGGCCAGTACACAGAAGCCATTTCTGGAATAAAAAACACCAAATTTGAAAAGTGTTTTTATCCATTTGAGTAGCCAAATAAATAGCTCTAATTAAGACAAATTGATCTGCCAAAGCGCATTTTCAATATTATTAAATTTATAGTGCATATAGTGAACTTTTAAGTGATTTAAAGTGCATTTCTTGTTTTTCACATAAAATCATGAAAACAACAGCTTTAAGTCTACTTAACAATTATGTAGCCTTATATCAAAGGCTCTTAAGGTAACCCTAACATATTCCAAATTAATAGTAAGTACATAATACTTTTAAAAGATGGATATATGCATGTATATAAGGTGTTATAATGGCATATTTTTGTACTTTATCATAAATTTACTTATGTATACTATTTGTGTACTCTAATCTATTGCTCCCATGTATAGTCAATGTGTTTAACACAACTTATAAGTACACTTTACTCAGTCCTGGGGATATCCAGGCTGAAATAAACCATGTCCTTTGATTTTAGAAGGTAAAGGAATAGGTTTTCCAGTAATAGGATTGATATAAGAGAAGAACCCGAAAGTGAGAGAATTTGCATCTTTCAAATTGGTGTGTATCTTGTTATGAAATCCTGAATGAGTAGCTATAACATTCAAAAATAATATATACTTATTGCTAATTTCTTCCCATTCAGAATCATACCAGTTTGGTGTTCCTACTCTGGTTTCAAGTTTGTTATTTTTTTGAAAAGCTTTATTACAGAGTTTTTTAAGTCAAAGAGGAAGAAAATAATTTAAGGAAGGTAAAGAGTCCCATTTTTAAAAATCATTATCTGTCACCACTTTAGATAAATTTTTGAGAAAAGAATAGATGCCTATAGAATTAAAATGAGTGAACTATATTAAGAATGAAACAATAAAAACTATTAGACTTACCAAGAGAATAACCTTCTATAAATCCTGGTCTCCATCCAAAACCAATAATGATACTACCAAAATAATTCTTATTCTTTATTGGTAAGCAAGCCAAAGTAATTTGATATAGTGTCCTAATGAGTTTGGATAGTTGAATAAAGGATTCATCTTTAACTCCATTGAATGTATGACTTTGGTAAATAAATTTAGGTTTAATAGCATTACTGATTACAGCCTTAACTTCATCACCTCATAATTCAGCTAGATATTCAATTTCATCTGGTAAAATCTTGGGATATTTATTTTTTTATTGACTTTAGTTTTATAATACTTGATATTTGATATATGGCCAAATAAAACATTCAAGTATATTTTTTTATAATTCTTTTATTTTGATAAGATCAATCATTATTTTTTATGTTTTAAAATTTTGAAGAAGATTGAAATGAAGTAGAAATTAAAGAAGATGATAAAGAAGATAAAGATGAAAATAGACGCATAAGTCTTGAATCAGAAGAAACACATTTTTTTTTCTGAATTTTTTTTGACAATTTTTCTGAAATATTTTTTGATGATTGAAAGGAAGTAGATTTTGAAGAAGAAGATAAAGATGATAAAATGAAGATAGAGATGTAAGGCTTGAATCAGAAGAAACAGAGACTTCTTTTCTGAAATAAAATTTTACTAGTCAAAAAAAAATCAATTTTTTTTAAATTAAATAAAAACTGACATAATTTAAATTAAAAGACCTTAAAAATTTTCTTATTACTTTACTTGAATTTGAAGATTTTTTTGGTTAATTCTGCACAAAAAAAAGAAAAAAAGAAAAGAAAAAGATAAATGTTAAAAGAAGTTGTAAACATTTTCTGTAAATTTTATAATGGCTCACTCATTGGCTCCTGAAAAACTTTTCTGTCAATTTTTTCATTACTCCCTCATTGGACCCCTTTCTCCCCTTATAAAAATTCTTTAAAGCCCACTCCAAACTTCCTGCAAACCTGCCAAACCCACACCATAACACCCCAACAACACCCCCAAAACCCTCTCCAAAACCCCCTCGATTCCCCCCTACACCTGCTTCAAACACCCCCAACCCTCTCTAAAACCCCTCCTCAGACCCCTTCTAGCCCCCTTAAACCCCCCCCCTCAGTTACTACTTTTTTTAACAAACAATTAGGAGGGGAAGAGAGGTAAGGGTTATTTGGAGGGTGATAAGAGGGGATCTAGGGGGGGAAATTGAAGTGGGTTGTAGGGGGGGTAATAGGGGGATATGGGGGAAATATAGAGGGGGAAAGGGGGGTTTGAGGGAGTTGTAGGGGGGAGGAAATGGGGTTTAGAGGCAGCCAAAGAGAAGGGAAATGTGGGAATGAGGATACCAAGGAGGAGGGAAAGGTAGGATAATTACCAGGCCAAGGAGAGATAAAGAGGGGATGATGGATAGTAAACAAAAGAGAAAAGAGGGAGAGAGAGAACAAAAAAAGAGTTAATTTAACCTTGAAAAGCAGAAAAAAACCACTTCCAAAAAAAAATATATAAATATAAAAAAATATAACATAAAATATAAAACATAAAACATAAAACATAAAGCATAAACCATAAAATATAAAACAGAAAACAGAAAACAGAAAACAGAAAACAGAAAACAGAAAACAGAAAACAGAAAACAGAAAACAGAAAACAGAAAACAGAAAACAGAAAACAGAAAACAGAAAACAGAAAACATAAAACATAAAACAGAAAACAGAAAACAGAAAACAGAAAACAGAAAACAGAAAACAGAAAACAGAAAACAGAAAACAGAAAACAGAAAACAGAAAACAGAAAACAGAAAACAGAAAACAGAAAACAGAAAACAGAAAACAGAAAACAGAAAACAGAAAACAGAAAACAGAAAACAGAAAACAGAAAACAGAAAACAGAAAACAGAAAACAGAAAACAGAAAACAGAAAACAGAAAACAGAAAACAGAAAACAGAAAACAGAAAACAGAAAACAGAAAACAGAAAACAGAAAACAGAAATCAGAAAACAGAAAACAGAAAACAGAAAACAGAAATCAGAAATCAGAAAACAGAAAACAGAAAACAGAAAACAGAAAACAGAAAACAGAAAACAGAAAACAGAAAACAGAAAACAGAAAACAGAAAACAGAAAACAGAAAACAGAAAACAGAAAACAGAAAACACAAAACACAAAACAGAAAACAGAAAACAGAAAACAGAAAACAGAAAACAGAAAACAGAAAACAGAAAACAGAAAACAGAAAACAGAAAACAGAAAACAGAAAACAGAAAACAGAAAACAGAAAACAGAAAACAGAAAACAGAAAACAGAAAACAGAAAACAGAAAACAGAAAACAGAAAACAGAAAACAGAAAACAGAAAACAGAAAACAGAAAACAGAAAACAGAAAACAGAAAACAGAAAACAGAAAACAGAAAACAGAAAACAGAAAACAGAAAACACAAAACAGAAAACACAAAACAGAAAACAGAAAACAGAAAACAGAAAACAGAAAACAGAAAACAGAAAACAGAAAACAGAAAACAGAAAACAGAAAACAGAAAACAGAAAACAGAAAACAGAAAACAGAAAACAGAAAACAGAAAACAGAAAACAGAAAACAGAAAACAGAAAACAGAAAACAGAAAACAGAAAACAGAAAACAGAAAACAGAAAACAGAAAACAGAAAACAGATAACAGATAACAGAAAAAAAATAAAAAAAGTTATAATTAGCAATCAAAAAAATGAATAAAATGACTTACCTGGAGAGAGTTGATGAGAAAATAAATGCAGAAAAATTGTTTGAGGGATGTTTAAGGAGAAGAGGAAAAAGATATAAGGGATGAAAGAAAAAAATATTTACTGGAAAATTATGCAAAAGCTAAAAATATGTTATTTCATGTTAAGGTGGTGACCAAAAACAAAAGAGACTGTGAATAAGAGTCTTTCAATGAATATTAAAAATAAAAGTCAATATGCAAAAATTAAATTACAAATGCAAGTGAATAATACATGCAACTTGATCATTTGAATAGTATGAAAAAAAATTAAAAGGGTTTTGTTGAGAAAAGTTGGAGTATTATTGGCATAATGATGGAGTGTATCCCAGTTGGAAGTAAGATTAATAGTAGTTAAAAATGAAATGAGTTTCATAATAATTTAAGAAAAAATCACTAAATATCCCAACGTGCTAGTGTCATTGGAAGAATATTTGCCCATATGCTAGTGGTTTGAGAAATAGAAGTGTTGGATATAGTGGGAGTTGTTTCAACTTGTTCATCTTCATACAACTCTAACCATTGATCTTTGAGGTCAGCAAGTAGGTTATGAAGTATAGTGCAACAGATAATCCAGTGATCACTGGCTCCATTTTGGATTTATTTCTAAGAGGACTTCTTAATTCCCTTAAACTCAAAAAATGATGTTTCAAGTTTCCAATAGAATATTCAATACAGACTCTTGAATTTTCCAAATAATTGTTGAACTTGGCATTTTGACTTTCTTCAGATGTTACTCTGCTTAGAGCAGGAAGTACATATTTTCCATTTACATAAGCAGAATCTTCAAGAAGATACAGATCTTCATCCAAGAAATTTTCAGGTTCTTGTGAAATTTTCATTCTTTGAGAGATGTTGGAGTCATGAAATGAACCAGGATGACCAGAAAAGAATAATATAAATTATTTGCTCATGTCACATATAAGCTGAATGGAAATTAAATATCTATGGAGAAGACATAGCTGCTTGTGTTAGCATGTAAAAGAATGGATGGAAGTTAAAATAAGCTACCTCTTTTTACAGTCAAAATAATTGTTTCTACCTTGTGCAGGTTTCTGACTAAAAGGAATAGTAGTAACATCAACAAAACCAGTACATTCTGGGAAGCCCTCTGCTTGCACAGCCTTAGATGATTCAATTTGATCTTCTTTAGTTGGCCAGGTGAGAGGTCTAAATTCCAAGTAGTTGATAGCAGTGATGAATCATTTTTTATAAGTGTTGAAAGAGCCATACCCTAAATCGAAGATATTTTCTAAATTTTTCAAGGTAGCTTCATTACCATTGGAACACAAACAACATAGTGTGATGGCCAATTGAATTGAAGGATCACTTTGTGGTTTTTGAGAATATTTGTGAATGACAGGGTGACCCTGAATAAGCTCAATAAATTTAAAGAAATATTCCTGAGAAGTCCTGAAAAACTTTCTAAAACTGGGTACAGATAGGTTAAGAAGTGTTTTAATGGTGTACTTGAGGTATGAAGTACTTGAGGCTTTCTTGGCAGAAGTTAATTATTCCTGGCCATTTTTGATAAAAAAAGAAAATCTTCTTCAAAATCAGAATCATAATTTCAATCAGAGTCCAAGAGGTGATCAGGAGCTATGAAAGTCATTGCTTGATGTAGCTTATCAAAATTTGAGAGTGAGGAAGGCATGACTCTTATACATTATAAAAATTTAAATGATGTACAATGTTTTGATTTATGAAGTGTTATTCTGCAGAGTACTGTGTATGAATTGGATGATGCTAAACAATCAGTGAAATGGGATGTTGTGGTGAATTCAGCACTTTTGGTTGAGAAAGTGCGGATTTGAGTGAAATAAGTGACGTATTTCATTTTGAAATCCATTAGTGTTGGGGCTAGAGTGTTTTTGAAATCTGCACTTAAATAAGTTCGTATTTAGGCAAATTTAAGTGCAGATTTTCCAGAACTAACAAACCTATTTTGTTTATTTAATTTTTTTTGTATATTTATTTTGTATCACTATCTTCTTTCACCCCCTTTGTTTACTCCCTCATAAGACTAATACACTCCTTCTCCTCTGAAAGCTTCCTTTCTCCTCCCCTCTCATCTTTCTCCCCACCCTTTAAACTCCCCTCTTCATTCTTTTCCATCTCTTTCCACCTTCTCCTCTCCCTCTCCACTCCTCTTCATCCAGTCTTCTTACCTCCCCACTCTTTGCAAACACTTTATTTTTATAGATAGAAATAGGGACTGGATTGGAAGGGATAAAGATGTGGCTCAAAGGTTGGGGAAGTGAGGTAAAGGGAAGAAATGGGGTGTTAAATTAATGGGTCTAGAAGGATTGGGGGGCTAGCAATAGGGGTGAGGAAGGTTATTTTTGGAAGCAAGAAGGTTAGGAAAGATTTTTAAGGGAAGATTGAAATTTTCCAAAGGTTTTTTAGTGTAGAACAGAGTTTGGGAGGGTTTGGGACGGGTGAATGGGGAGCAAAAGGGGAGGAAATAAAACCATGTGTTTATTTCATTGAAAGCGGTGGGGACTGGTACAAATTATTTTTGAAAAAATGAAGATAGACTATGTTCTTTGGGAAAAGAACAGAGCACCCTGACATAAAATGTTACTTAAAACATGAAATCTATAAGGTATCACTATCAATTCTGAAGTAGGTTTAGACATACATCAGCATTGTAAATAGAATAAAACAGCTCTTTATTTATTCTATCATGTAAACAATTTTGAATTATGGTGTATGGAGTTTTATAAATGCTCACTAATTCAACATACAGATGTATTTATCATTTCTTATATATATTAAAATATAAAATATTAGAAGCAATAAAATATAAAAAACACCCATATAATAGTAGTATAATTTTCATAATAATTTTATGTAATGTGGTTTATAATTATATATATGATGAACAAAATATGTATTTTAGAAAACATTTTGAACCAATAATACTTGATTAAAGCTTTATCCATTTTCATAGGCCTCATCAGGTTAACCTAAATATTTTTGAATCTACATGTGACAGCTGCTGGTGAGGTGAAAAAAATCTTTTTCATGAATCATGAGCTTCAAATAAAAATTTAACTCAAGATCTATCAATATATCAAAAATTTTATCTTAATATCTTAATTTCTGATTAATTTATATACATTAATAAATACATATAATAAGTAAATACTCAGATAAATAAAGCTTTTAGTATTTATTAATATGTATATTATTATTTAATCAATAAACGAAGAAACTCTATTAAGTATCTTACTTTCTAAAAATCTCTTATGGAAAGAAATACATACAATTTTATAAAATTAAATATCTTATCTCTTATAGAACTTAGAATGAGCTTTCAATGAAAAACTATTCCTGACTGTGGTAAAAGCTTAGTTAAGCTCTGAGAAGTTGTTTGAAATCCTTAAAACTTTAAATTAGATATTATAATGTAAATTTAAGTATATTTTTTATCAAAAATATGTTTATTATATGATATTAAGTCATGGGAATAAATAGAAAACTTTGTAAAATATGTTTTCAAAAAAAATTAAATATTTGTCATTTTATCTTTAATTATTATAGTATGATTTTGCTTCCAAATGATAGACTGAAACAAAACTTTCAGTTATTTATATAGTCCTATAATATCAATAAACAGGTTCCAGAGATCCTATTTACATTCAATATATTTTAATGAAAGAAAATATCTATTTTAAATAAAAATAATTCATTTACTTCTCTTTTATATATATTTATATGTTTAAGTTTAAATAACACCAATGCATAAAAATGGAAATATTTATGATAGAAGGAAAAAATATTTTTCAGAAATTTAAATTTAACTCATGAAGTTGTTTTTTTGGTTAAATCTTCACTGAAAATTCATAATATTATCCTTTTAAATTAACTTAAATAAAAAAATTATTTATTCATTTAATGAATTTTGGTACTTGGAATATATAAGAGGATATATACAATATTTTTTAGGAAAAATATCAAGTACATTAACTCATTGAGTGTCTGAAATAGTTTTTTTTACCCATAGTTTTAATTATCTTACTTCAAATAAAGTATTGAAAAACCATTAACCTATATTTCTAACTTGAGAATAATGACCAAAGTTAGGGCAGTAAATTTATCTTGTGAATTTTATATCTTACTAACCAAAAATATGAGCCTCTGAAATTTTATTTAATCAAACTTTAATACAAAAAACTATAATATTTGCCACATATTTTAAAGTATGTTAAAATCTTTATACTAAGTAAAAATTGATTAATATATTGGTTTTTTTTATGATGTCATGACTATAATTATCTATTATATCCTTCTTAAAAATTCTCTGTAGAAGTTATTCTACGAATAAAATGATAGAATTATGTAAAATATAAGTTCTCCCTCTTTGATAGAGTAATTGAATGTTAAAAAATTCCTGAAATTTATCTTGTGCACCTTTTCTTACATAGGAACCCAGTTAAAATTTTGAAGTGAATCTTCAGGCAAGCAATATTTTTATCTCAAATATCAACATTAAATTACACCATACTATTCAGCTTAAAGTTTCAAAAAATATTCATTTTTTTAATTTAAACTTATTTTCATAACTTTAGGCGCATTTTATCTGTATTTTTTACAAAAAGAATTCACTGAGTGGTATTTTTTTGAGTTCTCTAGATCACTTCACCAACTGAATATATGCCAAAAGAATTTTTATGAAACCAACAAAAAATATACTATAAAATATAGATAGATATTTTATTAATCATGATATATTATATATATTGTCTTAGTAGCTAAGAAGTTGGTATAATTTTGAAAAGAGAAAAATAATTCTTTGATCTTTTTCCCTTTTCTTGCATTTACTTAGCCCAAAAATGCATTGAAATCTAAAACCTAAATCAATATGCCATTTTTAATATATAATCAAATTTTTTTCAATTAAAGTACTCAGTGTAAAGAAGTTGCAACAGCTCTTTATTTAGCTAAAATTATTAAAAAATAATTAATTTACTTTAAATTTTGGTGTTCCATAATTTTTACTCTATGTTATAATAAATAATTTAATATTTTTTTTGGTTGAATATTTTTATTTAAATAATTCAATAGATTGTGATATATCATTGGGTAATCTAGATATTCACAAAATAAATCAAATAAAAATTCAGTTTATTTTGTATTAATAAAAAAATTACAGTTTTTTAATTCTGGAATAATAGTTCTATATAATTCAAAAAGTCACTGGTTGTTTTTATATATTTCCTGAAAGTTTTAATAACATTACTATATTTAATAAATGTGATACTGCAAAGAAAATAATATGATTTTATGTTTTTTCATTGATCAACTTAAATTAATAAAGTATTATTCAAATAAGTTTCATCAACAAATACTGTGCATTGGGTAGATTCTTGGAATAAATTTTCTGTTTTCCATTCTGTTATCATGAAAGTTTCACAATTTTTATCAATAAAGATTCATTATTATTTTTTTCAGAACTCAAGCCTATTTCAAGTGAAATTTCAGTATCACTTCAGTCTGAGTTCCAGATGGCTTCCATCTGACTTCAAGTTGAGGACTTGCTTGCAAGTCCCCCAAAATTTTGCATGGTGATTGGTTGACTAAACATATGTATTAGCATAACTGTGTTCCATTCTCAGATTACTTCTGTGCCTTTTGCCCCTATTCATGCCTCCATAGTCTTCTATAAAAGAGTGATACCTCTGATTCTTAATCAGTATCTCTCCTTTTCAGGCAGAGATCAAGTAAAGAGACATGAAATATCTTTAATAGTCAGTTTTCTAAAATATTTTAATGGTCCTATATGAATACTGTAGTACAAATACAATAAGTATTAAAATATAACTCAATATAAGGGTCTCAGTTATTTAACTCTCACTAATTATATATGGCTTACAATCTTTAAGTTGTTAAAAAAATAGATTTAATAATTCAGATAATATTAAAAGACTTTATTAGTAATATTGATATGTATTTTAATTGTATTGGTTATATGTTTGGATTTTAATGATAAAGAATGTAGAAAACAAAACCAAAAACCGCCTCCTTTTATTCCCAATATTTCCTCCAATGACTCCCTTGATTTAACAGTCCTATACATGGCTAATGACAACTCATTCTAGCTAATACACCTTTACAACAACATAAAGAGTGACCAATAACACAATTAGAATGATATCACCCACCAAAATCCTGTAGTAATAGGGATAATCCATCAAAAATAGAGAATAAGCAAAAAAGATAGTGTATGCATGTAATACCTTAAAATAAAAGACCAAAAGGAGAAATAATAACACTGAATATTACACAATATTAAGAGAGATCAAAAGTAGGAATTATGGGGCTAATTATGACAATAAATTATGTGAAATCCACATCCAAAAATAACCAATATTGACTGAGAAACCACTTAAAAACCCAAAAAAGGGTGTGAGATGTGGGGTAACTACATGCAGTCCATGGCAGGAGCTTGCACATGTAAATCCTTGACTAATTTAGGCAAATTTAAGAATGTTAGTGAATTAAAGGTAACAAGCTTGAGGTAATTAATGAAATTAGTGCATGTAATAAGGTCAATGCACCTATAATTAAATTAGGACACTAAATAAGTGCCTGTCATCTATTTTAGTGTGTTTCCCCACAGTGGGCATAGAATATGGGGTAATTATAGTTTAAAAAATCTAACTTTGCTAAAAGTGAAGCTATTCACATGGAAAAAATGCAGGCAGTATGTGGCCAGTACTGTCAGCCAGGCTATTCCAGGAGTCCATTAAATGATATGTAACTTATAAAACCTGAAAGAGTGGGTAAGAATTGTATTTAATGAATATAACTTAATATTTTATTGCATAATAAAATTATATAAGTATTTTATTATATACAAGTATTACATTAAATTTATTGGTTATATAAATTTTTATATACAGTTAAATTGAACATAATATAATATATTATACAAATCATGGCGCATTTTTATGTATTTAATAATTATAAATTTATATTTAATTAATTGAAAAAACATATATTATAATTATAAGTGTAAAATTAACTTATAATATATGTAAATTAATTATTTAAATTTATATATTAAATAACACCTTTCATATAATACTAAACAATAATTAATGACGCTTCTTTTGACCCTTAATTGTGTCAGGAAAAACCAATTAATTAATTTATACTAAATTGAGATTAATTACATGTTTTGTTGCATCAAAGTATTTTTTTGTTTCACTTAAAAATATCCTTAAATCAGACTGTACCATCTGTTTGGAATTATTTTTCTCATAGTTCCTATGTTCCAATCTTGTTTAGTTATTCACTATTTTTACTTACTGATTTGGGAATTAATGGCGGGGAAATTGGATTCTTAATTGGGGTTTTAAGTATTTGTTTCATGTTTTTCTCTACATTTTTATGTTTCATTTACTCTTTGATATATTTGTTTTATTCTATTCTAATCATTGTATTTACAGATATAGTAGCGCTTCAGAGGACCCATTGCCTATAAAAGGGCCTTGGATAATCCCCTGTAGCCTCATCACTTATTAAACACTCAACAAATTAAATAACTATTTTATTACGTTTATATTTTTTATTAGTAATACAATTCTAATTAAAAGTCTATATAACAAATTAAAGGTTGCTTTAAGTCTGATAGTAATTAAAAGTGTTTGCCGCGCAGAACCCTTACATTGAATAATATTATTATTAATAAATTCTAAGTTTTTGTCATCTCTCAAAGTTGCTTGCCGTTGTTTTCCCTCTTAAATAAATTAAATATATTATTACAAATTATTTCTTTTATTTTCCCTTGTCCTCCTCCTTCTCTCCTCCTTTTCTCCTATTTTTCTTACCTTCTTCTAGACGACTGACCGACAAGTACACTGAAGCCATTTCTGGCATAAAAAACACCAAATTTGAAAAGGGTTATTTTTATGCATTTGAGAAGCCAAATCAATAGTCCTAAATAATAGAAATTGATCTGTAAAGGCACATTTTCAATAATATTAAATTTATAGCACATATATTCAGCTTGTAAGTGATTTAAAGTGCATTTCTTGTTTTTCACATAAAACAATGAAAAAAACAGCTTTAAGTCTACTTAAAGATTATGTAGCCTTATATTTAAGG
This sequence comes from Hemileia vastatrix, assembly GCA_030280995.1. Classification (NCBI taxonomy): domain Eukaryota; kingdom Fungi; phylum Basidiomycota; class Pucciniomycetes; order Pucciniales; family Zaghouaniaceae; genus Hemileia; species Hemileia vastatrix. The sequence goes on along the minus strand of JASXTE010000003.1, from coordinate 18,182,132 downwards.
TTCTTAAGATTACCCTAGCATACTCCAACCTAATATTAAGTACATAAGATTTATAAAAGGTTGATATATGTGTGTATATAAGGTGTTATAATGGCATATATTGTATTTTATCATAATTTATACTTATGTATACAACTTGTGTACTTTTATTTATTGTTGCCGTGTATAGTCCATGTGGTTAACATAATTTATAAGTACTTTTTACTCAGTCCAGGGGATATCCAAGCTGACACTTGCTGACCCAAAATAAAACAATATAAAAATGATAAGTTATACATTTTTTCATTTCATTTTTAAGGTATTCAAAAAATTCTGTAGCATTAAAGATTAATTCTTTAATGAAATAAATCATAATACAATATTATGAGTACTGGTTTTTAAGCCCTCAGCTGGTTGAAAATATTTTTATTTCTGTTTAAATTTTTCAAGAAGGGAGGATAGATTAGAAATTTCTTTTTCAGGTATTCATTTACCAACTTCATTTGATTTTCCATTATATCTTAATAGGGGGTGTCAGTTCTGGCAAATTCACACTTAAATTAAGTGCGGATTTTAAACAAAACAGCACTTTAATTTTGCAAAAAAGTCACTTATTTCAAAAATAAGTGTCATTTATGACCTCAAATCAGCACTATTTTCCTAATTTTTTTCACAGCCACATGTTGGCCACATCATCACTTCCTTGCCCACCCCATCCCTGTCACATGTGACACTCATACCTCAATCATCTCATCAATCCTTGGCACACATCCCACACTGAGATTTGAAACATTTTATTGTGAAATTTTAATCAGGCATTTTTTTTTCCTTCTTTTTTTATGTTTTCAACCTCCCCAAATCAGATGTCCACCTTCAGCAAATGTCAATTGTTTTTTGTTGATGTCAAATGAAGTAAAAAATAAAATAAAAGGGAGAATCAACATCAATTCTAAGTAAATGAAGGAGAGGTTCAAAAACTATCAATCCAAATATAAAAAGGCTCATTTTGCTTCCACTTCCACTGGCTTTGGTATTGATGATTATGATTTGGAGAATGGAATTACTACTGTTTCCAAAAAGCTCAATGACATGTATCTTCTCTATGAGGAAATGAATATTCGTTTTGGTTCCCAATTTAATACTTACTTTTAATCTTATCAAAAATAATTATATCATGATATTCTGATAACACCCTTTGTGCTTACTGGAATCTAAAATTTTGCACTTTTGGAATTCTAGATGGTAAAATAATACTGACACCTGTGCAAACCACCACATCACCAACATAATTCTATCACTTCACCACCAATTTTCCATTTCTAAATAAAGCTAAATCAACAAAATTCTATATCTGTTTGAAAAATTTGGTAATACCCTACCCTGAATTTTATTGAAGTAAGGGGTGGGTATCACCAAATTTTTCTGAGTAATCAATTTTCCATGTTAGATTTGAAATTTTGGCAATACCCTCCCCTGAATTTTATTGAAGTAAGGGGTAAAAATCATCAAAATTTAATATGATTCCATAATTAATAAATAAGATAAATCAAATTTACTAGTTTTAAAGTAATGAAAATTCCTAAAGCCAAAATGTAGATCAAGTCTAGGAACTAAGTTTGGGACTTTCCATAGGTATAGGCTAGATGAACCCCATGAAACAATTTAATGTTATCATGATTAAATTTTACAAAACACAAGGTCATTGGCTCATTACTTTAGTTTAGTAAATTGAAATATCAGATTTATTTATTAAGAATTTAAGAAAAAATTAAAAATATTTGATGACTTTACAAATCCCCAAACTTTTTTTATCCACCTAAAGGTTTGTAAATTTATTAATTTTACCTTTTTGATTTGTTGGACTAACTTTTTACTGATCTGATAAGAGAATCAAAATGTGTGAAGGATAAACATATGAAAATGGTAAGAAAAGAAAAGAACACACCATGATGAAAGGGAAGAATAATAGTTAAAGAGAAAGGTAGTTTGAGGAATCTTGAAAGATAAATGCATGTTGTAAATATTATGTTATGCATTATGAAATTAATAAAAGTGAGAATGCAAAAAAAGGCTCAAATTTAAATGTCAATATCTCATCAACCACTGAGACAAATTTTAGTTGGTTTTCTGGAAACAAAAGATAGACTTCACCAGTATCTTCAGCTAACAGTACAGTAGATTAAAATAAATTTATCCCTAATACTGACTCTAATTTTCAAAATTTTACAGAAACTTGAATTCTGATGGTGAAAATTCCAACAACAGGGAGATTAAAGCCAATATAATCAAAGAAATCTGAAAGGATAAATGCATGATGTAAACATTATGGTATGAATTATGAAATAAATAACAATGGAATTTTTAAAAAAAGGCTCACCTTTAAAAGTCAATATCTCAGCAACCACTGAACCAAATTTAAATTGGTTTACTGGACATGAAATATAGGCTTCAGAAGTATCTTCAGCTAAAAGGACAGTTGGTTCAAATAAACCTAAATCTAATTCTGACTCTACTTTTCAAATTTGCACAAAAACTTGAAAGGCAATGATGAAAATTCCAAAAAGAGGGAGATAAAAGCCTAGATAATAATAATATAAGAGTTTCAGAATTGTTATTCTCTAATTATGAAATATAAAAAGGTGAAATAAGATAAGTAAAATTTGGAAAAAAAAGCTCAACTTCAAAGGTCCAAATCTCAGCAACCACTGGACCTAATTCAAACCTGCTTGTGGGTAATGATGTATAAGCCTCAGTAGAGTTTACAGTTAAAGGAAATGTGATTTAAATAAACCTAAACCTAATTTGTTATATAAAAAATGAAAAAAGTAAAATTGGGAAAAAAGGCTCAACTTCAAAGTTCAATATCTCAGAAACCAGTGAACCAAATTCAAATCTGTTTGTGGGAGATGAAAGATAGACTTCATGAGAATTTTAAGTCAAAATAACATTATATTTGAATTAACCTAACCCTAATTTGGATTCTTATTTTCAAAATTTTACAAAAACTTGAAAAGTGATCATAAAAATGACAACATCAGGAGTTGAATAAGTCCACTGTCATTCATATATGAGTCCTACATATATTTAGGTTTGAAATTTTCATAGAAAGAATGAAATATTATATAGACATGAAAAAAAGGAGATTAAACTTACCTTTATTGAAAGGTAGGAAAAATAGAGTGATAAATAGTGAAGTTGGAATTTGGGGGAAATTGAATATAGAGTAAGTGAAATGCATAAAGAATGTGCAATGTATGTGTTTCAATGACATGGAAACAAAAAAAAAGTGAAATAGGTAAAAGAGGGAATAATGACCAAGCAAAGGAGGGATGAAGAGTAGGATGATGGAGCTAAAAAAAAAGAAAGAAAAGTGAAAGAGAAGGAAAAAGTTTAATTTTACTTAAAAATCAAAAAATAAACACTTACTAAAAAATTTATATAAAAAACAAAATAAATTTAATTAGCAAATATATTAGTAAAAATAAAATAATGACTTACCTGGAGAGGTGAGTTGAGAAAAAAATTGACTTCAAAATATTTGAGGGATAAAAGAGGAGAGGAGGAAATGGATATAATTGATGAAAGAAAAAAAGGAAAGACTGAAAAATTATGCAATTGCAGAAAGTATGTGATTTCATGTTGAGATGATGAAGGAAAAAAAAAGAGACTAAAACATAAAATTCAAAATCAAAGTCAATATGCAGATAAGAATAACCATTCTAAAGAAAAATTCCTGAGAAGTCCTGAAAAACTTTTTAAAACTGGGTACAGATAGGTTAAGAAGTGTTTTAATGGTGTACTTGAGGTATGAAGTACTTGAGGCTTTCTTGGCAGAAGTTAATTATTCCTGGCCATTTTTGATAAAAAAAGAAATTCTTCTTCAAAATCAGAATCATAATTGCAATCAGAGTCCAAGAGGAGATCAAGAGCTATGAAGTCATTACTTGATGTAGCTTACTATAATTTGAGAGTGAGGAAGGCATTACTCTTATACATTATAAAAATGTAAATGATGTACAATGTTTTGAGTTATGAAGTGTTATTCTGCAGAGTGCTGTGTATGAATTGGATAATGCTGAAAAATCAGTGAAATGGGATGTTATGTTGAATTTAGCACTTTTGGTTGAGAAAGTGCAGATTTGAGTGAAATAAGTGACTTATTTCATTTTGAAATCTTCCAGTGTTGGGGCTAGTGTGTTTTGGAAATCCACACTTAAATAAGTGCAGATTTGTAAGTGTGAATTTTCCAGAACTGAAACCCCCTAATAAATAATCAGCTCCTTTCTCTTTAGTAAGGATTCTGTTCTTAAGTATTTTTTCAATCTCTGCTTTTTCCACAATTTCTTCAGGTTTCTTTTTAGGACTTCCTCTTCTTTTTGGAAATAATGTTAAACTAATTCTGATCCCGAACATATCTGTATATAATCAAGCATAATTAATTTTGTTCCTGTCTACTAGTTAGTCTTAATATTTTGTTCCCATCTACTAATGAGCCTTAGCACACCTAATTTCAGAACCTCAGCTATGTTGTATTTACAGTATAAAGAGATGTCTTACATTGCTACCTTACTCTCATCTCTTTTGCTGCTTTCTCACTCATTTGACTTTTCTATTATTTTCTTCTTTTATCTCACTTGTCGCACCTCTGGTGCTCCTTTTCACCAAACAGACTGTGTCTTTATTTTACTTATAAGTTATTAACTTATCTAACTCAAAGGGACTCTTCTTATCTAGGTATTCTTTTGTCCTGTGTCTTCATTTTCCTTATAATTTATTAAATTATCTAACTCAACGGGACTCTTCTTATCTAGCCTAAAAAAAAAGTCAGGATCATTTGCATGGTAAGGTTTTAATAATGAGATAGGGAAAACTAAATGTTTCCTATCATATGGGGCATATAATATAACTTCCAAAGCATTATTACCAGCCATTTTGTTGACTACAAAAGGTCCTACAAAGGGATTCTTTTATTTAACATTACCTTGTAAGTTAAAATGTAGTGTTGAAATTAGGACTTCTTCTCCTTTTTTGAATTCAAATTCTTTATGAGATTTATCCCACCTTTTCTTTTCATATTAAAATGCTTTTTGGATGCATTACTCTGCATGCTTTCTACAAATTTGTTGCATATGAATAAAGTATTTAGTTCCAGGGTGTATATCTAACCTTGGTAATTTATTTAAATTATTTATTGGGGTATTTGGTACATATCCTAGCCAGAGTTCAAATGGTTTTTTCTCTGTTACAGAATGAGTTGTGCTATTATAAGCAAATTCAAGGCCAGGAATTAATGTTACCCAGTCATGTGTGAATTTTTCATTGTCTTTGTATTCCAATCCAAAGGCACAATATCTTCTGATAATATCTTCCAGAGTCTGTATCATTCTCCCAGCCAGCCCATCAGTTTGTGGATGGTGTGCTGTAAACTATTAAATTGACAACCTGATACTTCAATCAAAGATGTTCAGAACTCTGAAGTAAATTTTGGATTTCTTTCAGAGATTATGGCTCGTGAGAACCCAGAACTATTCATCATTTATGTCAACCAAATCAGTGCCAAGTCTTTTACAGATACCTCTTTATGTGTAGGGATATATTTACACATTTTTGTTAGTCTATCCACAATTACCCAGAAATAATTGAAACTTTCTTTTCCTGCTAATGGAAAGCCTGTGAAAAAGTCCATGTTTTTAACTTCCTATGGAGCCTATGACTGTTTTATTTGTTGTAAAAACACAGCTCTTTTCCCAGTCAATCTTTTAGATATTTTACAAGAGTCACATGTGTCAATGTATTTTTGTACATCTTCTTTCATGTTTATCTACAAGGCTGTATTCTTAACTCTAATTAATGCTTTGTTGAAGTAAAAATTATTAGCTAAGATGTCATCATGAAAAGTACTGAAAATTAACTCTTTCATAGAAGATGGTTTGACTATTACATTAATTAGCTTTTTTCTGTAATATATGTATCCATCTTCAATTGACAGTTTACCTTTTTCCAATGTATTTTTATACTTTGGAGTTAAGGTTTTAATTAATGCACTCATAAAGGCATTTGTTGGATCATTTAAAATGGTAGATAATTTAGACAAATCTTTATTAGATGAATAATTTTCTAATATATTTTACATAAATTCTTCCTCTAAATCCACTATATAAATCTTAAATATATGTATTACCTCATTTTCAGTCACATAAGCTGGGTTGTGAGTATCATTTGGCAAAAAACTTCTGGATAATAAATTCACATTAGAATGCAATGTTCCTGCTCTATGAGTAATTTTCATTCTACCTCTGAGCTCTTGTAAAGCTAGTTGCCATCTAAACATGTGCCTATTAGGTGTTTTCATGTTTAGTAATGATTTTACTGCACTGAAATCTGTTATCAATTAAAACTTCTGGTCTTCCAGATAGTAATGAAGTTTCTCCAGGGCCCACACAATGACTAAATATTCAAGTTGGATGACACAATACCTTAACTCTATTTTTCTTAAGGTTCTGGATATATAACAGATAACTACTTCATATAATTTACCATTTATTATCTGTTTTTTCTGTAAAGAAGCACCTAACCCTGTAAAGCTTGCATCAGTATACAAGATAAAATGGAGGATACAATCTGGCAGTCCCAATATTGGAGCTTACATTAAACATTCCTTTAATTTATCAAAGTCATGTTGTCTTTCATTATTCAAAATGATAGCTTTATTTTTCTTGATTAATTTTGTTAAAGGAGCTGCAATGGATTGGTAATTTTTATACACTGCCTATAATATCCACACACCTAGAAAACTTTGAACATATTCCACCTTTTTAGGTATATTAATGTTTTTATTTCTGCCACTTCATTCTGGTAAACACAAATTTTTAATCCAGATACAACATGTCAAAGTGCTTCCAAGGATGGAGAACCAAAATTACATTTCTTTAATACAATTTTCATATTAATTTCATCCATCTTTTGAAATAATATTTTCAGGTTATTTAAATGCTCATCATATGTTTTTGAAAACACTATGATGTCATCAATATAAACTAAAAGCCATACTTCAACCATTTCCTAATGAAAAACACTATCCATTAATTTTTGGAAGACTGAAAAGGCATTCTTTGGGCCAAAAGGCATTCTCAAATATTTATATATCCCCATGTGTGTGGTTATGAGTTAAGAAATTCTGAGAATTATTTTCCACAGGAATCTGGTGGTAACTTTTGTTTCCATCCAGACAGTAAATATATTTTGCACCTTCTAGGGTAGCATGGATAGAAGCTATCCTTGGTAGAGGGTATATATCATCTACAGTGAATGTATTCAGAACTCTGTAATTACCACATAATCTTACCTTACTTTTTTCACAAGAGATTAAAACTGGTAAAATAACATAAAACTTAGGTGTTGTGTCTACTTTTTCAACAATACCCATCTTTAAAAACATTTTATTGTTGTCTTCAATTTCTTTCCTTTTTTTAGGAGAATCTGGGTAAGGTTTCTTTTTTAAGCTTCCAGGAATATTATCCAAATCACAACTTAAAGAGATTTTCATCTCATGGTCTTTGGCTAATCCTAGTTCATTTGAACCATGAGCAAATGCCATAGGATAGGATTTTATCCATCTCAAAATATTATTTTCTGCAATTTTTGAGGGTTGTGGACTGAAAGAGGATTTTGGGACTTATTTTTCCTATTCCAACACTTCAAAGGTGGTCCTTCCACCTTGGATTTGTTCTTTTTCAGGAGCAATGGAATAAACTGAAATTTCAGAGCAAATCTTGAATTTTCTTTTTGTGTTCACTTCTATAGTGAAGCAACTATTTGCAAGATCTATTTTGATGCCAAATTAGGTCAATAAATTATTGCCAATCATAAACTTATCACCACAATTATTATTATCCATTGCTAAAAATTCACATACAGCTCTTACATATTGATTAATTTATTTAAAGAATACAGCAGTTTTGTATTTGCTAAATGGATGTAATACTGAACCAAAACCCCTTCAGTTCTTTGTCTGTAAAGGTTCTAGTTTTTCTTTATACTTACTATCAAGCTTCATTAATGTATTAATATAAACCACACTACCTGCAGCCCCAGTGTCAAGAATGGCATTCATTTCTTTTCCACATATAATAACAGGTGCTCTAGTAGGTGTGCTTTTGTAATTATTGTGATTTATGTCAGCCTAGATATACCCAGAACTGAGTAATTCTTATGTTTAAAATAAGATAACCTTAATTAAATTAAGATTATATCTTAAAAATAAGGTTAAAATACTTATATATATGGTTATAATACATATATGTATAATTATTACACTATTATATGACTTATAGTTGTTTAAATAGCTTATACATAGAATAATAATACTTATTAAGGTGTTAATGGAGTCATAATATACTTATCTTAAGTGATATTAAGTAAATATAAACATACATAAGCTTATATGTATACATAAACCTCATATTCAGTGAAATATGTAGTTATATTATGTATATTTAGGTCTATAAGTGGGTTTTAACCTCTTAATAGCCTATAACCTTTATTTTTCTGCATATTTTAGGTCATATGGACGTATTCAGTAGACTCACAATGCCTAAACCAACATATAAACCTTTTCCAGGTGCATATATCCAGTTTGGACAACTTAATCTGCTTCCTTTGATGGATCTTCACAGATTTATGGGTTGGGATATCATTACTGGGTTAATATGGATTCTTGGGGATGTTATTGGGGGCTTGGAAATCTAATTTGGTTCCTTCATATTCTTTGGGTTTCATTTTATACTCTTTGGATGAGTTATTTTACCTGTTTCTTTATGGTATCCACTTTTATCTGTTTATTCTATTTATGGTATGGGTCTGTGGTATCATTAATTATGATGGAGGGTCCTTACTGGAGGTCTGGGTGTTGAAACTGCTTGAAGTGTATTCATGGGGAGGTTATGGGCCCTCACAGTTCTGTAATTTCCAGGGATAGAAGTGACATCATCTGGATTGAAGGTCTGTGCACTCCAGTGGATTTTGGTATAAGTAAGGGAGGATTTGACAGGTTATTAGACATCACTTACTTACTACACATTAAAAAAACACTACTACACAATTATTATCAAATATAAATATATTATAAATCATTTATAAATTTATATTATCTTTATATAAGCTATAACTATATTTTATTGATCTATTTTCCACCACTAGCACGCATAAAATCCAAGTATTGTGAGTTTACATTGAGAATAACTATTTTATTAGTCCTCCCCTGAGGTTTAATCACTAAATCACTTATCAATAAGTAGTAGTAACATTAATATTTACTATTAAATCATACTTATATACTAGGTTACACTGACAATTGGGGATCTTTCTTTAATTATTACTTATTATTTAGTATAAGCCTTAGGACGTGATTTTTACTTTAGTATATCTCAAACAAACCAAATATTTGGGTCTGAAGAACATTAGTGGGTCATCTCAACTCAGTTATTGCGGAAAGGAGCCCTTATAATAATTTTAATTTTTTTATAATAAAAATTAGGTATATATATTAGTAACTGTACCCAATATAAACCCAATTTCACTTGGTATTTGGTCACCAATATAGCATCCAATTAAATTGGTATTTATTTGAATCTTAGTATGCTAATTATTCATCCTTATAAAGGTATAGTTAAACTTATTATTTTATTTTTAACATATTTTTTTGAATTTTTCTTATATTTTATTTAAATAAATAAAGATATAAATTCTGTGTAAGTTCCAGTGCATTTATTAGTAATTGTATTGCTAATAATTTTTGTCTACTAATTACCATATAGGTTTTCTCTTTTTGTAGACGTGAAGAATTTTTATTTAAGACACAATGAGTGCTCCACAGGACAATGTAAGTGAAAAACCTACTTAAAACACCAGGTCTAAAGCTAAAAACATTGCTCCAGGACATCACCATGGAGGGCCAATCTTACCCACAACCAGAGTCTATGAGCATAGAGGAAAAGGACGCCCTTCTAAAAAAGATAAAAATCAAAAAGAATTCTCCTCCTCTGAAGGATCAACTGTCCCATCTGGCCAAACAGGTTCTGAAACTAGAGGAATCAAGGTCTACCATGCTAAAGGAGGTAGAGCAGTTGCAAAACAACTGCAAGGTGGGGTTCCAGCAAATGAATCAAACCTTGGCGGAGTTAAAGTTAGGGTATCCAAGCCAACAACCCCTACCCAAGGAGGCTCACATCAGTCCCAGGAAAAAATCTTGGTAGAGAAATGTAATTGGGATTAGTTCCATCAGAAGTGGTCCAGCCACAATTGCAACAGGGATCCACCCCCTCATCAGACTGCCTCAGCTCACCCCTACAAAGGAAAGCAAAAGCGCCAAAATTCAGGGCTTACTCCTCTCCCGTGGTAAGTATATAATCCTCTCAGATTGAACACAATACTAATGATTACAATATAGGTAATGTTATTGATGTGAAATCTGTACAGAAAATTTAGGAGGACTTAAGACAATTAGGTTTTGATGTAGATACACCAGATTTATTTTTTGTTAATAAAAACAGTACTATTTATAATAATAATACAGTTAATCCTCAGTTGCTTCCACTTATTAGTGAGATGAGAAGTTCACAAAATAGTGAAAAAATTGAGAAGGAAGACATGGAGTATTTTAATAATAACCCATCTGTCCATAGAATCGTTTCAGCATTATGGAATAGAATGACTGAGTGTGAGGAACAGACAATTAAGCTCACAAGTGATACTATTTCATCCTTATCATAGAACATTTCTTGACTGGAAACAAGAAATAAAGAATTAGAGAATGAACACTTGGCTCTAACTTGTAAATATTATTCTTTAAGTAATAAATATAGTGAACTTTCAAACAAATTCTGTGAGTTAGAAAAATTGTATGAAGCACATTTATTAAAATCTGAATCAAGAACTAAGTTATCTTTTGCACAAACAAATCAGAGTGTCTCTGGTCTGTTACAAAGATTAACTAAAGTTGAGATTGAAACTGCTAATCTACTAATGAATCAGGATAATCATAAGTATACACAGTATAATAATAATCCTTTCATTGGAAAAAATGAATCTCAATCATTTCCCATACCACCACAAGTAAAACCATCTGGTGGTAGTGTCAAGTCTGAGAAGAAAAATTTAAGTCACAAATCCGTGCAAGAAGATATATAAGACCATTTATCCAGAGTAAATGAGTTATTGAATTTACCTAAAATTAGTGAAAAAAAATCCAATCAGAAGAACTGGCCAAAGATTGATCAGTACCCAACTTATGATGGGGAAGCCAGCTCTGATTGGCAACATTTTATTCAAAGAATTGACAACTTAAAATTCTCATATAAGTTACCAGATGAAGAAATAACATCAAACTTGATCTCTTTATTTAAGGATGTTGCTTTATTATGGTTTGAAGCTGTTTTAAGTGAGGGTAAAGATTACTCTTAGGCTGAATGGAAGCACCTGATTGAAAAACAATTTGGAGGTTCTAAATTCAGACTAACTCAGCAAAGATTATATGAGAAAAATAGGTATAATCTATTTAATGGTGACAAAACTATGGTATTTTTAATGATTTTAAATAAAATATTAAAAGCCATTGAGCCAAACATGAATTTTAAATTATATAAAGATAAGATAATATATAAATTACCTATATCTATCAGAGACATTGTTGTAGCTAGAAAAATAATGGTTAATGAATATTCTGAATTTATTAATATTTGTAATGAAATATTATTAAACCATAAGTATGAAGCAAGGTACACCACTTATAAACAAAATAATGAACCTGTGAAAAATCAGAATTAAAAAACACTGCAAGAAAAATAGAAAAAACCTACTGCACATGTAGTACCTAAAAAGTATGAGACTAATACTTGTTATAAGGGTAATAAGCCTTGGGTTAAAAGTCACAAATGTGAGAAGAATATATATATTGTTAAAAATCAGCATGAATCTGAAAATGAAACAGAATAAAGTAAAGATTCAAGTGATTTTGACAGTATTATCTCATATAGTGATGAAAATGAAGTCTGTATGTTGGAAGATGATTTGTCCATCTTTGAAACTCCAATATTAAATATGGACTCAAATGTATCTTTAATGAATTTTGAGGATGCTTAAATCATTAAGGATATACAAGCTGATAACTTGAAAATGACACCTATCACAGTTCCAGCTATCATTTTTGGAGAAAATGTAAATATATTATTGGACACAGGAGCTTCTGTTTCTGTTGTTTCTACTAATACATTACAGAAAATTGATTGTGACTATAAGTCAAAGCTTTAACCCCTTCAAAGTAAAAATTGGAGAGGTTTTGGATCAGTACTACACCCCATTGTTAGATACAAAGCTTGTGTTTTACTTAAACATCAACATGTTTATGTTAGAGTAACTTGTGACTAAGTAGTAATAGACAATACTAATTGTAGTAGCTGTTTTATCATTCGAAATGACATTCTGACTAAGTTTGTTGTGAAATTAGACCCTGCTAATAATAATTTTACAATTGACATGAATGGTAAAAGGAAATTTAAAATAAATTCTTTTAAAATGGTCTTACATATTGAATCAGTAATAAATATTCTGTGCAAAGGAAGAGAATCCAATGAAATGGAAATTTTGCAAACAGAAATTTCAAAAGCATCATTTGGCACTCAGGTAAGTGAAGCTGAGAAAAAAAATATTTTGGACTTAATTAAAGCATTTCCAATGGCTTTTGCACATGAGAACAATTAACTTGGCCTTGTGAAAGATCATGAGATGAAAATTAGTTTAACCTGTGATATGTATAATATTCCTGCTAGTCTTAAAAAGAAACCATACCCTGCTTTACCAATGAAGAGGAGAGACATAGAGACAAAGATGATGAACATCATCAGCCACATGACTTACTTTTTTGTTGCAACCAGGAATTGAAACACGCTCCAAAATATAGGTTCATATATTGAAAATAGTCATATATATTTGTGGTAATTATTTGATTACGAAAATATTAAGATGTTATTAAAAATAAACATCCTTGAGAAGGTTGAAACTACACCAAAATGTTGTGTAATATCACCAGTGCTAATTTCTTATGAACAAGATAAAGCAAGACTGTGTGGTGATTATAGAGCATTAAATACATTTACAGTAGATGATATTTATCCCTTGCCAAGTATTTCCTCTATACATGCTACCCTTAAAGGTGATAAATATATAAGTTGCCTAGATGGAAATAAAGGGTACCATCAAATTCCTGTTGGAAATAATTCACAGAACTTAATGTTGATAACAACACATATGGGAATATATAAATATATCAGGATTCCATTTGGACCAAAAAATGCTCCATCAGTATTTCAGAAGTTAATGGATATTACATTCCATAATGAAATTATTGAGGGATGGTTAATGGTATACATTGATGACATCATAGTGTTCTCTAAGACATATGATGAACACTTAATCCATTCAAAGTAGGTATTTTAAAAGATGGATGAAATAAAAATGACCCTTGAATTGAAAAAATGTAAATTTGGGTTTGAGTCTTTAAAAGTGTTTGGTCATATTTTATCTGGCTTACAAATATGTGCAGACCAAAATAAGGTGGCTGAAATCAAGAATATTGGAATTTCTCAAAATGTAAAGGATGTAAAATCTTTTCTTGGTATGTGTGGTTATTATAGACAATATATAAAAAACTACCAATTAATTGCTGCATTATTGACCACACTGATAAAGAAATCAGAAGCTTTCATTTGGAATAATGAACAAAAAAAGGCTTTTGATAATTTAAAAGAGTTTTTGATGACAGCTCCTATCTTGGGATTACCAGATTTTGAATTATCTTTTGTATTATATACAGATGCAAGTTTTATTAGTTTGGGTGCTGCTTTGCATCAAAAACAACTTAATAGGGGGTATCAAAGTTAGAAATTTGTAATTATTTATAAGGTATTTAACAACACAAAAATAAAGCTACAGAGTTGACATTATTTTTCAGTAAAAAGGTGTTTTTGGAGCACAATATGCCATATATGAAACACTAATCATGGTTGATTTGGTGGAAAAAAGAGGTTATTTAAAATGGAAGATTTCTAACTTTGATACCCCCTATTGAAGGGAAAATTTCAGAAGTAGTAATTTGCTATATTTCATGTACTCTAAGAAGTAGTGAATTGAAATATGGTGCTACTCAACTTGAATTTTTGGCAGTAGTATGGGCACTTGAGAAGCTACATTATTACCTTGAAGACCAAAAATTTGAGTTAATAACTGACTGTAGTGCAGTTAAGTCACTCTTAAACATGAAAACTCCTAATAGACATATGTTTAGATGGAAATCAGCTGTACAAGAATATAGAGGACAGATGACTATTACACATAGAGCAGGAACCTTATGCTCTAATGTAGATCTGTTATCTAAAGTAAATCTACCCAATAATGATAATAATCTATCTTATGTTCCTGAAACAGATATTATTAACATTTATGGCATTTATATTTTAGATATTGAGGATGAATTTATGCAATCAATTCTTGATAATTATGCTTCAGATCCTGACTTGTGTAAACTTACTACAATATTAAATGATCCATCTAATGGTTCAATGAGTGTTTTAATAAAAACATTTCCACATAAGTATAAAGAAGCATTAGAAAAAGGAAAATTTTTCATTGAGGATGGTTTTATATATTGCAGGAAGAAATTAAGCAATATAATTGTAATTCCCCCTTCAATGAAGGAGTTAATGTTAAACATATATCATATGATGATATATTAGCAGGTCATTTTGACTTCCATAAAACATTAACCAGAGTAAAAAATACAGCTTGGTGGATTAAAATGTCTGATTATTTTCAAAAATATGTTGAGAAATGTGATTCTTGTCAAAAATCTAAAATATTAACGGGAAAATGAGCTGGTTTATTACAAAAAATTGAGAAACCAAAAGCTCCATGGAAAAAAGTTAACATGGACTTTGTAACAGGTTTTCCAATAGCAGGGAATAAGAGTTATAACTCCTGCTGGATAATTGTAGACAGATTTACAAAAAATGTGTAAATTTATTCCTACCCACAAAGAGGTTTCTGCAAATGACTTAGCTTTTTTATGGTGGACACAAATGTTAAATATAGCAGGTTTCCTCAAAGCAATAGTTTTAGACAGAGATCCAAAACTTACTTGTGATTTCTCAACATCACTTATGGATGCTCCAGGGTTTTAATTAAAACTTTCTATGGTACACCATCCATAAACTGATGGGCTAGAAGAAAGAATGATACAAACTTTAGAACATATGATAAGAAGATATTGTGCTTTTGGTCTTGACTTTAAAGACAATGACGAATTTACGCTGTAGACAATCCTATAGTGCTAGCTATAGGCCTTGACCAAGGGAGTTGTAGAAAAACCAGAGAGAAAATTCACTGTCCCTTAATAAAATATAAGTGAGATTTAACTGCTACAGTAAATTGGTTCCTGTTGTTAAAAAGCCCCTTTTCCAATACACTTGACTGCCTGATCAGCCAAGAAAGTAGTCTCCAGACAGACTACCAAACCAAAGAACTGAAATGTAGACCAATGTCCACACCAGAGAAAGCAATGATACTTGATGTAGGTTGAAAATCCACACCAGAGACAGCAATAATACTTGATATAGCTTGCAAGACTACACCAGAGAAAACAGTTGCCAAAGTTGAGTTAAATGAAGAACTAACCTTGCAACAAACACAGCCAATTGTGGCCAAAAAACAGTGAAAACTGAGTGAGGAACAAGGATATCCCCTCCAGATGGTTGTATGATAATTAAGGTTGCCCCAAACTGTCTTATTCACTATATACACACAGACCACTATCTAAGAGCCCATGCACACCAACAAATTTGGCGTTTCTGAGCGCCAAATCACATAAAACCCCTCTATAAACGCTTCCCAGCCTTATAGCACTGAGGCAGGCAGTCCGCCCGACGTCGGGAGGCCCGCCTGAGGCGGCAGGACTGCCCTGAATCCAGAAAACCACTAAAAACCTCCAAAAACACCCAAAATACTTAGAAAAATAAACTACAACTACTAAAACCTTTAAAACACATAATTAAGCTACAACAACATTGAGACATGAAACATAGAGAAAAATTATCCCATTCTAATGGTACTAAGCACTTAACCCTAAGACTTAAGTTTAGCCTGTAAAACACAAAAAACAAAATTAAACAGCAATCTTTTAAAATGAAAAAATGAGAAATAATCCCTTAAATACTTAGACTATGAAAAATGTCATAAAGACATAAAATATAGAGAAAAACCAGGGCTATCCAATGGTAATACCCACATCCCCTCAGTCCCAATATTCGCCAAATAATTCCAGAAAAACACCCAATTATTAAACAATGCCATTTAAGACATATCAAAACAACTCCAAACAGACCAACAAAGGGCTCGGCCAATGTTGGAAGACCACAACTCATGATTGGGTAGACCTAATCCCAAGTTTAAAATTTTTATACAATAGTACAGTACATTCTGTCATTGGAAAAAAGCCACTTGAGTTATGGTTGGGTTATGTACTTAATACCCTTGCTGAAACTCTTAATAAATTACCTAGATTGGATATCCATCTAGGTAAAAATTCTTTTCTTCAGATGCAAGAATTATGCAGAAAATGCTCAAGAATGTATAAATAAGGCATTTGAGTATGAAAAGAAAAGATGGGATAAAGCCCATAAAGAACAAATGTTCAAAGAGGGTAAAGAAATCCTTATTTCTACACTTCATTTAATTTTAAATGGTAATTTTAAATTGAAGGATCCACTCATTGGACCATTTGTAGTGAAAAAGATGGTTGGTAAAAATGCTGTTGAAGTTATTCTATATTCACCATATGATAGAAAACATCCAGTATTTCCTATTTCTCTTATAAAACCATACCATTATAATGATACTTCTCTATTACCAAGAATATCAGGAAGGCATAAACAGCAACCTGATGAAATAGTTGAAAAGGCAGAAATTGAAAAGATACTTAAAGAGAGACACCTTACAAAAGAAAAGGGTGTTGAGTATCTATTAATGTTTAAAAATAAATCAAGTGAATATGGCCAGTGGATTCCAGAAAATGAAATCTCCAATCTTTAAATTTTCTTGAAAAAATTTAAATCTAAATAATACTGTTTTACTTAGTATATGTATTATAGAAATTTTAAAATTATTTTTCTATTCACTCCTTACTTATTAATTAAAATGTCTTAAAAAGTTTTATGGTTTTTTATGGGTGAGGGAGTGTCAGCCTAGGTATCCCCAGGACTGAGTAGTTCTTATGTTTAAAATAAGATAAACTTAATTATATTAAGATTATATATAACTTAAAAATAAGTTTAAAATACTTATATATATGGTTATAATACATATATATATAATTATTACACTATTATATGACTTATAGTAGTTTAAATAGCCTATCCATAGAATAATAATACTTATTAAGGTGTTAATGGAGTCATAATATACTTATCTTAAGTGATGTTAAGTAATTATAGACATACATAAGCTTATATGTATACATAAACCTCATATTCAGTGAAATATGTAGTTATATTATGTATATTTAAGTCTATAAGTGGGTTTAACCTCTTAATAGCCTATAACCTTTATTTTTCTGCTTATTTTAGGTCATATGGATGTATTCAGTAGACTCACAATGCCTAAAAAAGCATATACACCTTTTCCAGGTGCATATATCCAGTTTGGACAACTTAATCTGCTTCCTTTGATGGATTTTCACAGATTTATGGATTGGGATATCATTACTGGGTTAATATGGATTCTTGGGGATGTTATTGGGGGATTGGAAAGTTAATTGGGTTCCTTTATATGCTTTTTGTTTCATTTTATACTCTTTGGATGAGTTATTTTACCTGTTTCTTTATGGCATCTGCTTTTATCTGTTTATTCTATTTATGGTATGGGTCTGTGGTATCATTAATTGTGATGGAGGGTCCTTAATGGAGGTCTGTGTGTTGAAACTTCTTGAAGTGGACGCCATAGGGAGGTGATGGGCCCTCACAGTGCTGTAATTTCCGGGGATAGAAGTGACATCATCTGGATTGAAGGTCTGTGCACTCCAGTGGATTTTGGTATAAGTAAAGGAGGATTTGACAGGTTATTAGACATCACTTACTTACTAATCATTAAACAAACACTATTACACAATTATTATCATATATAAATATATTATAAAGCATTAATAAATTGATATTATCTTTATATAAGCTATAACTATATTTTATTGATCTATTTTCCACCACTAGCACGCATAAAATCCAAGTATTGTGAGTTTACATTGAGAATAACTATTTTATTAGTCTTCCCCTGAGGTTTAATCACTAAATCACTTATCAGTAAGTAGTAGTACCATTAATATTTACTATTAAATAATACTTAGATACTAGCATACACTGACAAGTTACATCTTTAATTATTTCAGCTTCCTCAATGGAAGTTAAAGATGTATCTGTATGAGGTATTGCATCATTCATAAACATAATATCCTGTTCTAATACATATATCTCACTTTCATCATCACTGTAAGAAATTCTACTTTTACAATCCTCACTAGATTCCTCCTTTTCATCTTCATGATTACTTGGTTCAGAATCTTGTGAGTTTTCAATAACATTTATTCTTTTCTTGCAAGTATGACCTTTAGCCGAAGCTTCATTACATTTGTAGCAAGTGTTACTTTCTTATCTCTTAGGGAAAAGGGGAGCTGAAGTTTTTTTCTTCTCCACTGGTAACTTATTTGTAGTAGGCTTTACTACCTCAACATTTTTCTTATAATGATTGTACCTTGTCTCATATTTGTTGTTCAATAATTTTGTTTTATACTACATTAACCAAGTATATAAATTCTTTATGTCAAAAATAGTATAATTTTTATGCTTCACTAAATCTAATTTTTTATTAAAAACAATAATAATGTAACCTTTTTTAAAACTACTATAGCTACATTCTTCTGTTTTATACCAAATTAGTATCCCACTTAATTTATTACATTTTTTAAGGGTTTAAAGGGTGGATACATTGGGTTTTTATTTCTGTCTTAGTAAATTGTTACATGAAAACCTTATATTCTTTGTTACACTTAGTTTTAATTTGTTTTAAATTCTTTTTACTATGTATCTACATCTAGTAACTTCTCAGAGGGCCTCTCTTGCCTATATAAAGGCCTTGGTTTCTCCCCTTGTAGTTTACATTACTTACATTACCTTAAATTTTATAAATAACAATTTTTGTTACACTTATCCATATCTTTTTAGAAATTTTATTAAATTGTTTTAAATACTACTCAAATTAAAAAATATATATATATATATTATTTGCTTTAAAAGCAGTTCAATTATTAAAATTTGTTTTGATATAAGCAGAGAGATAAAATTTACTTACTGGATTAAATAAAATAACTCTTACGCCCAATAGTTGTTTACAAACCCTTACTTTTCTTTTCAGTTGTTGTTGTTGTTATCCTTTTATCCTTTTCCACTCTCCTTTTATATTTCTTCTTATCTTTTTTCTTCTATATTTTTCTTTTATCTTCTAGATGACCATTCAACAATATTTTTCCTCAAATTTATTTCTCATTGAGATCTTCTATTTTATTAAATCAGGTTCTTATTTTATATGTTAGTATTCTCTTCTTGCTGAAATTCATGATCTCTCTTTTTATTCTTATTTATTACTCCTGTCCATCAGGCAGGTGACTCTTATCTTCTACTTAGATTTTTCTCTTTCATCCTTTATTTCTATTATTCATATAGTTGTGGCAGCTATATTTGTCAGTGTATGCTAGTATCTAAGTATGATTTAATAGTAAATATTAATGGTCCAATTACTTATTTATAAATGATTTAGTGTTTAAACCTCAGGGTAAGACTAATAAAACAGCTATTCTCAGAATTAACTCACAATAGGGGGTGTCAGTTTTGGCAAATCCGCACTTAACTTAAGTGTGGATTTCAAACCAAATCAGCACTTAAATTTTGCAAAAAAGTGACTTATTTCAAAAAAGGGTGTCAGTTATGACCTCAAATTAGCACTTTTTTCCCATTTTTTTTCACAAGCACATGTTGGCCACAACATCCCTTCCTTTCTTACCCCATCCCTGTCACATGTGACACACTGACCTTCCTTGCTCCCTACCCATCAATCCTTGGCACACACCCCTTCCTAACATTTTCAACATTTTATTACAACATTTTGACCAGGCATGTTTACATTCTTTTTTACTTATTTCTTCTACCTTTTAATCTCTTTTCTTGTTATGTACCAGTTTTAAAATGCCTCTCAGACATTCCAAATCTCAAAAGGTAAATCAAAAATCTGCTTTGTCACAAAAGTCTCCTTGTAAAGCAAGCCCCACACCTGAAAAATCAAAATCAGGTCAGATAAAAAAGGATGATTATCTCATCATAATCAACTTCCTTAAAATAAAATCAAATTATGATGCATGTTTTGGATGTGAAAAGTCCACTCATATTGGACGTCCACCTTCTTCAAAGGTAAATGGCTACTTATTGATGGCCAATGAAGTAAGGAAGAAAACAAGGGGGAGAATTGATGTCAATCATAAACAAATGAAGGAGAGATTTAAGAGTTATCAATCAAAATATAAAAAGGCTCATCATGCTGCAAATGAAATTGGCTTTGGTATTGACGATGATGATTTGGAGATTGGAATTACTACTGTTTCCGAAAAGCTCAATGTCATGTGTCCTTTCTATGAGGAAATGGATAATTGTTTTGGCTCTCGAGTTGATGTAAACCATTGGTTTCTACACAATACTACTAAAGATATACCCTCTGGATCCAAACCTTCCTATAATCCTCCCAACACACCTTTACTTGAAGGAGATAAATCCCCTCCACCTTCTAACGATAGTTCAGAAGAAGATGATCCCAACTATCAAGCAGAACAATTATGTTGCAGCAGATCTGAATCCTCAGAGCCTTAAAATTTAAATGAATGTTTACTTTTTCTTTTTTCTTCAATTCTTCTGTAAATTTCTCTTTCTTTCTAGTCTCCTCCTACTCAAACTCAAACTCCATTAAATAATCTCAATTCTGGAAATGTGAATCCTGCTTTAGACGCTGCTTTAGATGAACTTCCTGAAGCCTCTTTTTCAAACTCCAAACTAAAGAGACAACCCTCAACTTCAATGAACTTGAACCATCTATTAAAACGTGGTAATACTTCAACAAGCTCAATTGGCTCCCTTGAGGATTATTTTGAAAAAAAAGATATAAGTAAGATTTGTTTACTATATGTCAGCCTAGGTATATTCAGGACTGAGTAATTCTTATGTTTAAAATAAGATAACCTTAAATACATTAAGATTATATCTTAAAAATAAGGTTAAAATACTTGTATATATGTTTATAATACATATATATATAATTATTACACTATTATATAACTTATAGTAGTTTAAATAGCTTATTCATAGCCTAATAATACTTATTAAGGTGTTAATGGAGTCATAATATATTTATCTTAAGTTATATTAAGTAATTATTGACATACATAAGCTTATATGTATACATAAATCTCATATTCAGTGAAATATGCAGTATATTGTGTATATTTAGGTCTATAAGTGGGTTTTAGCCTCTTGATAGCCTATAACCTTTTTTTTCTGGTTATTTTAGGTCATATGGATGTATTTAGTGGATTCACAATGCCTACAGAAGCATATACATCTATTTCTGGTGCATGTACTCAGTTTGGACAACTTAATCTGTTTCTTGGATGGATATTCACGAATTTATGGGTTGGGAGGTCATTGCTGGGTTAATATGGATGCTTGGGGATGTTATTGGGGGCTTGGACATTCAATTTGTTTCCTTTATATTCTTTAGGTTTTATTTTGTTCCTTTTGGATTAGTTATTTTACCTGTTTCTTTATGGCATCTGCTTTTATCTGTTTATTCTATTTATGGTATGGGTCTGTGGTATCATTAATTGTGATGGAGAGGCCTTACTGGAGGTCTGTGTGTTGAAACTTCTTGAAGTGGACACCATAGGGAGGTGATGGGCCCTCACAGTGCTTTAATTGCCGGGGATAGCAGTAACATCATCTGGATTGAAGGTCTGTGCACTCCAGTGGATCTTGGTATAAGTAAGAGGGGATTTTGATGGTTATTAGACATCACTTACTTACTAAAATTCAATTAAACATTTAAAAAAAATTATTATCATTTATAAATATATTATAAAGCCTTTATAAATTGATATTATCATTATATAAGCTATAACTATATTCTATTTATCTATTTTCCACCACTAGCACACATTTAAATCCAAGTATTGTGAGTTTTATTTGAGTATAAATATTTTATTAGTCTTCCCCTGAGGTTTAATCACTAAATCATTTATCAATAAGTAGTAGGACCATTAATAAATGCTATTAAATCATACTTGTATACTAGATAAACTGACACTATATATCTTATTCATTAAATTATTTATTTATTTTTTTCTATTTAATTTTCTCAGAAAAATCAACTATTGCGAAAAATGCCCTTGACTTTGAGAAGATGAAGTTTGATCATATGCTAAGAAAAGATCAGCAAGCCTTAGATTTGGAAGAAAAAAAATTTGAGGCAGAGCAGATGGAAAGAGTAAATGACCGTCAATTTCAAAGAGAAATGGCTACTTGTGAATTGGAAAAACAAGAGAGTTTTAAAAAAAAGATTTCATTATGGAATGCGTAAAAAATGGCCAATCTTATGAGGACATTAAAAATTTGCTTGACCTTTTCAATTGGTAAATTGTTTTTCTAGTTAAATTAATTTTGTTTGATTTCTTTTTGGTAATATTTTCTTATATGCTGACTTATAAAAGGTCTTGAATATAGTACTTTTTTTTGACAAATTTTTAAAAATATCATACAATTTTTCTATCTTTACTTTCAAGTCAATAAGTTTGCTTATCTTAATACTTCTAAGTTATTAATATTCTATATCTCTTTTGAAAATT
This sequence comes from Hemileia vastatrix, assembly GCA_030280995.1. Taxonomy (NCBI): domain Eukaryota; kingdom Fungi; phylum Basidiomycota; class Pucciniomycetes; order Pucciniales; family Zaghouaniaceae; genus Hemileia; species Hemileia vastatrix. The sequence goes on along the minus strand of JASXTE010000003.1, from coordinate 18,159,121 downwards.
TGGCAATACCTCCCCTTGAATTTTATTGAAACAAGGGGTGGTGGGTACCACCAAATTTTTCTAAGTCATCAATTTCACATGTCAGATTTAAAAATTTTGCAATACCCTCCCCTGCATTTTATTGATGTAAAGGGTGAAAGTCACCAAAATTTAAAATAATTATATAAATTAATTAATATATAAATAAGATATGTCAAATCTACTACTTTTAAAGTAATGACAATTCCTCATGCCAAAATGCAGATCAAGTCTAGAAACTAAGTTTGGGACTTTCCACAGGTATAGGCTAGAGGAACCCCATGAAACAAATTAATGTTGTCATGATTACCTTTTAAACAACCCAAGTTCATTGGCTCATTACTTTAATTTGGTAAAGTGAAATATCAGATTTATTTATTAAAAATTTATGGAAGAATATTAAATATTTGGTGACTCTATGAATCCCCATACTTTTTAGATCTACCTAAAGAATTTTTAAATTTATTACCTTTTTCTTCTTTTTTTAACTTGTTCATACATTGGATTAACTTTTTACTGATCTGGAAAGAGCAACCAAAATGCATGAAGTCTTGACAAGATTCCAAACCTGGAGGAGCCTTTGTGGTTTGGTAATTATTGTAAGAAGAATTCCAAACTTTTTTGATGATTCCATTTCATAATCCAAAATCAATTATACATCTATGATCTGGGAAATATAATCCATGTCCTTTAATTTTACCAGGTGACGGAATAGGTTGTCCAGTGATAGGATTAATATATGAGAAAATACCATAAGTAAAGTAATTGGCATCATTTGAGTTGGTGTTAATTTAGTTATGAAATTCAGAATTAGTGATTATAACATTTGAAAAAATTAGATAATCACTTCTAATATCTTTACATTCAGAGTCGCACCAATTTGGTATTCTAACTCTTGTAGCAAGTTCATGATTTTTTTCAAAAGCTTTATTGAAGAGTTTTTTAGGTTGAAGAGCAAGAAATGAATTAAATGAAGGTAATGTATTCCATTTTAGAAAATCATTATCTAATTCAGCTTTAGATAAAGATCTGAGTAAAGAATATATGCCTATATAATTAAATTCAGTAATATGATATTAAAAAATACAGAAAAATTTTTAAACATACCAAGAGAAAATCCTTTATGAAATCCAGGTCTCCATCCAATACCAATCATAATACCACCCAACAAATTCTTATTCCTTAAAGGTAAGAGAACCAAAGCCATTTGATAGAATGTTGTGATGAGATCGCAGAGTTGATTAAATGATTCATCTTTTAAACCATTAAAATAATAGTTTTTGTAAATAAATTGAGGTTTGAAAGTATTATTAATAACAGCTTTAACTTCATAACCTCCAATTTCAGTTAAACAATGTATATTTTCAGGTAACATTTTTGGAAAATGGTTTTTTTTTCAACTTTAGTTTTATAGTACTTGATTTTTGAAATATGGCCAAATATTTGATCCAAGTGAATTATTTTTTAAATATCTTTTATTTAGATACTCTTGATTTTTCATCAATGTTTTATATGATGATTGAAAAGAAGTTGAATTTGAAGATGATAGTGAAGTTAAAGAAGAAGAGAGTGAGGTAAGTGGTGAATCTGAAGTTAAAGACATGTATTTTTCTGCATAAAAATTTGTTACTTTTCAAATACCCAAGATTATACATTAAAAAAAACTCACTTAATTTAAATTTAAAAAAAATTCCTCAAAAGAGAAATAAGAATTTTTTTTATTTCACTTGAACTTGATGAATATTTTTCTCTAAAATTCAGAAAAAAAAAATAAATTCAAAAAAACTGTGAAATTTTTTTTATCCCTTCCCCATTCCCCTCAATTCCCCCCTCCAAACCCCCCTCCCACCTCCCCAAAAACCTTGTACAAACCCCCCCTCCAACCTCCCCACATCCCCCAAATCCCCCCGATCCCCCCCTCCAATCCCCCTCATAACCCCCCCAATCCCCTCCAATCCCCCTCATAACCCCCCCAATCCCCACCAATCCCCCCCTCCAATCCCCCCTCCTATCCCCCTCAGAAACCCCCAATCCCCCCCTCCAATCCCTCCTCCTATCCCCCTCAAAACCCCCCCAATTCCCCCCCTCAAAACTCCCCTACCCCCCCTCATTCCTCCTTAATGATTCGCTAATGAATTGTTAAGTTACTGAACGATTAATTGTAATTGTTCATTAACTTAATGATTCACTAAACAATTTGTTAGCAAATCATTAAGTTAATGAACAATTAATCGTAATTTTTCAGTAGCTTAACAATTCTTTAGCGAATCATTAAGTTTATGAACAATTACAATTAATTGTTCAGTAACTTAACTATTTGTTAGCAAATTGTTAAGGAGGAATGAGGGGGGATTGGGGGGTATTTGGAGGGGGGTTGGAGAGGAATGAATGAGGGGAGGAAATGAGGACACCAACAAGGGGGAGAAAGGGAGAAAAGGGAGGTTAGAGTGAGCAAAGGAGGGGGGGAAAGAGGGATATATCCATTCCAAGGAGAGGGAAAAGGTGGGAAAAATCCCAGGCCAAGGGGGGATAAAGAATAAGATGAATGAGAGAAAAGAGGGAAGGGAGAGAGAAAAAAAAGGTTAATTTTACCTATAAATTTAAAAAAAGGCACTTGAAAATAAAAAAAATCAAAAAAAAAAAAGCAAAAAATTAAGTAAAAATGAAAAAATGACTTACCTGGAGAGATGAGTTGAGAAAAAATAAATTGAATTGAAATTGTTTGAGTGATGTAAGAAGAGAGGAGGAAACGGATATGAGTGAAGAAGAAAATGAGAGCAACTGAAAAAATATGTGTTTTCAGAAGATATGTGATTTCATGTTGAGTTGATGAAAGAAAACACAGAGAGATAAAAAAATAAGACTTTAACAGAAAATTCAAAAACAAAATAAGGATGCAAAAAAAATTACCATTCTCAGTGAATAAAACATGCAAATTGATCATTTTACCTATAAATTTAAAAAAAGCACTTACAAAAAAAAAATTAGCAAAAAATTAAGTAAAAATGAAAAAATGACTTATCTGGAGAGATGAGTTGAGAAAAAAGAAATAGAATTGAAATTGTTTGAGTGATGTAAGAAGAGAGGAGGAAACGGATATGAGTGAAGAAAAAAAAGAGAGCAACTGAAAAAATATGTGTTTTCAGAAAATATTAGATTTCATGTTGAGTTGATGAAAGAAAGCACATAGAGATAAAAAAATAAGACTTTAAAAGCAAATTCAAAAACAAAATAAAAAAATGCAAAAAAAAATTACCATTCTCAGTGTATAAAAAATGCAAATTGATCATTTGAAGAGTATGAAAAAAAAAATTAAAATTGTGTTGAAAAATGTTGAAGTGTTATTGGAAGAATTTTTTCCCTTATACTAGTTGATTGAGAAATAGAAGTGTTGGATATAGTTGGAGGTGAATCAACTTGTTCATCTTCATACAGCTCTAACCATTGATCTTTGAGGTCGGCAAGTAGGTTATGAAGTATAGTGCAACACAGAATCCAGTTGATCACTGCCTCCATTTCAGATTTATTTCTAAGAGGACTTCTTCATTCCCTTAAACTAGAAAAATGGCCTTTCAAGATTTCAATAGAATGTTCAATACAGACTCTTGACTTTGCCAAATGATTGTTGAACTTTGCATTTTGACTGTCTTCTGAAGCTGCTCCCCAAAAAGCAGGAAGTACATACTTTCCATTTGCATAAGCAGAATCTGCAAGAAGATACTGATCTTCATCAACAAATTTTTTACCTTCATTTGAAATTTGCATTCTTTGGAAGATGTAGGAGTCATGACATGAGCCAGGATAGCCAGCAAAGAATGATATAAATTTTTTGTTAACGTCACATATAAGCTGAATGGAAATTGAATATCTATAAAGAAGATACAGTTGTTTGTGTTATTTTAAAAGAGAATGAAAGGAGTTAAAGATAATCTACCTCTTTTTACAGTCAAAGTAATTGTTTCCACCTTGAGAAGGTTTCTGGCTCAAAGGAATAGTAGTACCGTCAACAGAACCAATACATGCTGGGAAGCCCTCTGCTTGCATAACCTGAGATGATTCAAGTCGCTCTTCTTTTGTTGGCCAGGTGAGAAGTTGAGATTTCAAGGAGTTGATGGCAGTTATGCATTGTTTGGTATAAGTGTTAACTGAACCATACCCTAAATCAAAGACATTTTCTAAATGGTTCAAAGCGGCTCTGTCACCATTGGAACCCAAACGACATAGTGTGATGGCCAATTGAATTGAAGGATGTCTTTGTTCTTTTTGAGAATTATTGTGAAATATGGGATGATCCTTAATAAGCTCAAGCAATTTAAGGAAAAATTCTGGAGAAGTCCTGAACAACTGTCTAAAACTGGGTGTAGATAGGTTAAGAAGTGTTTGGATGGTGTACTTGGGGGTATGAAGTACTTGAGGCTTTCTGGGAAGAAGGTAACGTTTTGTGGCCATTTTTGATAAAAAGACAAAATCTGCTTCTAGATCAGAATCAGAATCACAATCAGAGTCCAAGAGAAGTTCAAGAGCCATGAAAGTTATTGCTTTATGTAATTTATCACAATTTGAAAGTGAGGAAGGCATGACTCTTATATTATATGATATGAAAATGTAAATGATGTACAATGTTTTTAGTTATGAAGTGTTATGCTGCGGAGTGCTGTGTATTATTGGGATGATGCTGACAAATCAGTGAAATGGGACTTGATGGTGAAATCAGCACTTTTGGCTGAGAAAGTGCGGATTTGAGTGAAATAAGTGACTTATTTCATTTTGAAATCCACCAGTATTGGGGCTAGTGTGTTTTGGAAATCTGCACTTAAATAAATGCGGATTTGTAAGTGTGGATTTGCCAGAACTGACACCCCCTAATATTTGGATTGATATGGGCAAGTGGTGAAAAATAGGTTAATAAAATATAGCCATAGCTAATATAAAGATAATATCAAACTGTAAAGGCTTTAAAATATATTTGTATATGATAATTATTTTTTTATAATGTTTATTTGTACTGTAGTAAGTAAGTGATGTCCAATAACCTGTTAAATCCACCCTTACTTACACCAAAATCAACTGGAGTGCACAGACCTTCAATCCAGATGATTTCACTGCTATCCCAAGCAATTACAGCACTGTGAGGGCTCATCACCTCCCCATGGCTTCTACTTCAAGAAGTTTCAACACCTATACCTACATTAAGGACCCTCCATCACAATTAATGATATCATAAACCCATACCATAAATAGAGAAAACAGATAAAAGCAGATACCATAAAGAAACAGGTAAAATAACTCATCCAAAGAGTATAGAATGAAACCCAAAGCATATAAAGGAACCAAATCAACTTTCCAAGCCCCCAATAACATCCCCAAGCACTCATATTAAACTAGTAATCATATCCCATCCCATAAATCTGTGAAAATCCATCAAAGGAAGCAGATTAAGTTGGCCAAACTGGATATATGTGCCTGAAAAAGGTGTATATGTGTTTGTAGGTGTGGTGAGTTCATTGAATATGTCCATATGACCTAAAATAAGCAGAAAAATAAAGCTTATAGGCTATTTAGAGGTTTAAACCTTCTTATAAACCTATATATACATAATATAACTACATAATTCACTGAATATGAGGTTTATGCATACATATAAGCTTATTTTTGTCTATAATTACTAAATATCATTTAAGATAAGTATATTATGACTCCATTAGCACCTTAATAAGTATTATGGGGCATGGATAAGCTATTTAAACTTATATAAGTCATTTAATAGTGTAATAAATATATATATATAAGTGTAATAACCATATATATAAGTATTATAACCATAATTTTTACTTATAGGCTTAATAAAATTAAGGTTATCTTATTTTAAGCATAAGAAATACTCAGTCCTGGGAATACCTAGTCTGACAATATTTCTCCTCAAATCTATTTCTCATTAAGATTTTATATTTCATTAAACCAGGTTTTTCCAGTCTTTGAGCGTAAAAGACATCTACTGCTTTTTTTGGTTTCAGATAACAGTTCTTTCCATTAACTATTTAATGAATCTACTTTAGCTTTATGTATCTGATACTGGGGAAGTGGGAGGGAATGAGTTCAGCCAAAGAAGCTCCACAATTCAAACTAGAAACATGATCTAAGCATGAACAGTACTTCATACATTCAAAAAAAACAAGCAATCTATTACTCTCATTTTTTGTGCTGAGTACTTGTATTTGGCAGGATATTTGAGTTTTTATGTGTCCCCTAGTTTTCAGTTCAATGATCAACATCTTCATTTTGGCTGTGAGATGCACTTTGGTTGCTTGTGATTTGTCTATAGTTGGAGGAAATTATAAAAATCATGAGTTTTTTTTATTAGTTTTAAATTAATCCAAAATAGTCAAAAGAATGAACTAAATACAACTTTACTACAGAAAGAGAGACAAATATTCCAAAAAAAGACCAAAAAAAAAGTGCTGACTGGCAGGACAATGGTTGGAAGAGATAAATTCGAAAATTCTTCTTACTATATATAGTCTAGCCTCCTGTCCCTCTGAAGGACTTTTAACTGGCTCTGCAAGGTATTATTCTCTACAAGATAAGAAGTGTAGTAAAGAGCTAAGTGTGACTGTTTTATTATTTTTCATTTCTTATAATCTCACCAGGATCAGTCTATATACAAGTGAGAAGAGATTAAAATAGTAAGGGGGAGTTCAGTGCGATCGGCATGGGATTATAATTATTTTACTGTGTGAAGGGCAGGTTGTTAAGGAATCAACCGGAGTTGATTAAAACGTTTGCAACTTGAGAGATAATTGAAGATGGAGAGAGAAGATAAAAGGCAGTTGAGAGGACTTTGTGTTTTTTAGTCGCACTCTTAAGGACCATGCGGAAGATTTAAAGAGGCTAGTAGAACAGAAGATTGTGTTCAGGAGTCTCCTTACAGGAGAGGGGGCAAAATGTACAAACTGAAAAGTCAGCCGCTTTGAAGTGGAAGATATAAGTTTAGAGGGGGGTGAGTCTGGCGTTGTCATCACCAAACCTAAACTTGATGCAAAATACGAGATTTGTATTTGAAAAGTAATGTTTCACTTTGAAAGCCATGTATTAGTTGCAAATCTGTTAGAAATATCTTTGTCACTATTTGACTTAAGCAGAAAGCTACTTTTTAAAATGGGGTAAGGATGACTTTTTATTGATGTGTAAAAACATAGCAACTTTTAGTATGAATATTTAGTAAGTCTCAATTGATATTTCCATAGATTGCTGCTAGTCTTTTAAAATACTTCCAGGACTGTCAAAAATCGTTTGAAAAGTTGGAGACATACGAAACCATTATCGCAAGCATAATTTGATTATTGAGAAGCACACTGCATTGTCAATTGAATGAAATTTATAAATATTTGGGATTCCAAGCTTGATAAATCAATCTGTTGTCACACAGCGTGCAAAAATGCATAGAGTACGTGCACACCTCATTAAGTAGGTTCACCCGCGTTTTCAGTTTTTGGAAAAACCCACGGGAAAATCTCATTTGTAAATCTCAATTCTACAGTTGACTCAATTGATTCCAGTTGAGTCATATGTGGAATTGAGATTTGTAAATGAGATTTACTTGTGGGTTTTTAGTACGCATGCGGACCTATTTAATGTGGGTTTTTTGTACTCAACAGTTTTTGCACGTTGTGTCAGGCGGAAGAATAAAAATTCCAGCTCAGCTGTGAGCTTCTGAAATTATATTTCATTTTTAGGAATTTAATCGTTCAATGATAACCAAAAGATGGAACAGTATGGTTTTTGTAGAATATTCAAACCAAAGTTTTATAGAATGGACAGCACATAGATTCAGTGAAGCTGTATAGCTCATTATATTGTGTTCCCCTTCCTGCTTTCAAGGGCTTCAAAAAATGGACAGTGGCAATTTTTTGTCAATCCAATAAATTAAACTTATCAATTGAAATGGCTAAAGCTGGTCTTGTACCACTTTTGCGTGCCCACAGAATGAGAGTTGTATGGTTCAAAGAGATTTATGCAAAGAAAAGAAGGTTATTATCTGTGAGCTGATGTGTTAGACAATATTGCTCATACCACAACTCAGCTAGATATTCAATATCAAGCTACACATTGCATGAATCTTGCAGGCAGGTAAATAGTTTCCAGCTCCCTGCTGTAATTTTTACTTCAGCTTTATAAACAAGAAAACTTGTATTCTACAACTGGTAATTCTTTTCTAGAAACCATTCCCTCATCATTTTCAGTCTCATTGTGTCTCACCCTTGGATATTATTATTATTATTCTTAAAAAATGGCCACCACCACTGTTGAGACAACTTCCCAACCAGTTCAAATACCTGTCCGCTTAACTACAAAATCTTCTCAATATGCCATCCCTGATTCCAAGTATATGATCCCATCTGATTGGCGCAGATATCAGCTCTCAGAGCTGATCAATACTGTCTTGGGAAACTGTAAGTAATTTCTCCTCTTTATTTAATCCTTCTTAATTCTCACATCTCGCTCCCTAGCCCAGCCTGTTCCATTTGATTTTATAATCCACGACCAGCTCTTGAGAACATCCCTCGCCAAATTCCTGTCGCAACAGCAGGATCTCAATTCAATTGGCGAATCTGTTGTGGAAATTGAATATGTTGAAAGTATTTTGCCACCAAAGCATCTTTCTACATTCAAACACGATGACTGGATATCTGATCTTGATATTTCTAATGACAAGCAAGTATTTTTTCGACCTCTCTCTAACCCTGAAATAGAAAACTTCAAATCTGATCATTAGGCTGGTCAGATTTTTTCTTACGTCCTGCTATGATGGGGCTCTCCGACTGTTCTCTCCTACAGAATCTTGCAAGCCAGTTCTATGTCATTCTGCACAATCTGAACCCATACTGTCAACTTGCTGGCTTTCGTCTAGTGATCGCATTGCAACCACTGGCTTTGACCGGGTCATCAAGCTTTGGGATTTGCGATCCGATTCTCTTTCATTAACCCTCACTCATATTTTGCCTCTACATACGAGTCCGGTCACGTCAGTCAGAAGCGATGGAAAGCGGCTAGTAAGCGCAGGTTGGGATGGTTCGGTTGGCATTTGGGATCTTTCAAACGATACAAACGATCGTGTAGTTGAATCCTGGAGCCAAGTTGAGGATTCTTCACGAGTTACTCAAAAGCGCAGAAAAAACCAAAGAAATCAGCTCTCTAGCTCTGGACCTGTAAAGCGAAAGGACCCTGAGTTAGTTTTTATTAGTCATACGTCAACAGTATCAAAGGCAATAATTGGCAGTGGTAATAACAAGGTGTACAGCGCTTCACATGATCATACTGTCAAGTGCTGGGACCTGGAGACTGGCTCTGAGGAATGGTCTAAGCAAGGTGGCAGCGAGCGTTGTCTTCTAGATTTGGACGAATGTTTGGGTAAGCCAGGGTTGTTAGTCACTGGTTCGACCGATCGGACTTTGTGTTTTTGGGATTCAAGAGAAAGTAAGCAACTCATATACTCATCTAAATAGCTTCACGTTGGAATGCCTCTGACTTTTTTTTATATAGCCTCGCAGAATATCTCTTTGGTACTTTCTGGTCATGTTGCGCCGGTGTCTTCAGTTGCTTCTAATCCTTCAAAGTCAAACGCTCTTCAAGTTTTGTCAGGATCATATGATGGTACTATGAAGGTATGGGATACACGCAGCCCAAAGCAAGCGCTGTATACGATTTGTCAGCCAGAATCAAATGCCAAATCAGCAGGCAATAAAATCCTATGCGTTGGCTGGAATAAGGAAGGTAGTTTGCTGGCTTGTGGAGGAGAAGATGCCCAGCTGGTTGTAAATAGATTGCAACTTTCATAATTTGATTTTGTGAGGATGATTTAAAAAAATTGTCGGGTGTATTTACCGGGTATTATCACACACTATAGCTAAGTCACTAACAAGTATTAATTAGTAATACAACGTAAATGTATCACAAGTAAAATTCCTTTTTAGTTATGGTGGGTAGGAATTTGTTAACGGTGCAACTTAGTGAATGCTGGGGGGCTTCATAGCAATTGTTTTCATAAAAAGTGTCAAAAGTGTCATTCGTTTACACGAGATTATAAAGACACATGGAAAAATAATTATTTGGTATATTTTTAAATTTTGGAGATAGTATGTATATACAACTAATTAAATAACAGCAGTTTCTAACTAAAAACTTTAAAAGAAAATAATTCTTGGAATCTGACCAGTCATCGGTCTCTTTTGATACAAACTTTTTATTACTGTCAAGTCACAAAATCTTGCGGAATTTTCGACGAAAAAATAAAAGTTTCACTCACGAAAAAATGATTTGCCTATTCAAAAGGAAGTACCCCCGCCCTATCCCCAACCCTTTTGAATAGCCAAATCATTTTTTGGTGAGAACAACTTTTATTTTTTCTTCAAAAATTCCGCAAGCTTTTATGACTTAGCTGTAGGTACGATAAAATATTCTGTAGAGTGTACAAGTCATGGTGCTGCAGGTTCAGGTAGATGTGTTGTTGACTAGAATGCACAAAAAGGATGTGGACTTGGAAGTAGTGACAGTTTTTATTTTATTTTTTTATTTCATACAATCTCATCCAGCTAGGGGCATGAAGGTTAAGGGCAATTAAGATGTAAGTACATGAGGAGTGGGTTTACTGGAGGAGAACACAGGGCAATGTAGTGGCAGTTTGACTGAGTGAGACGACTACTTTTGGCTTGATCTCCCCTCATTTACTCCTGTCAACGAGGATTTGAAGGTTGTGATAATTCAGATCAAATCTACATTGTATACTATATGCCTAGCCAAATTTAATCTAACTTTAGTTTGGTTCATAATATTGAAAAGAAAAGAAAAGAAAAAATTGAAGAGAAGAGAAGGCAATGCAGAAAAACCCTTTCTTGATTGAATTGATATCTGGTTGAAATCTGGAAAGGAATTTCAGTGGGGAGTATGCCAGTTGAAAATCTGCCATTAGTGAATCGCTTCCCCCCACGAAATCAGGCATGATTATTATTATTTTTATATAGGCCTTATCTTGCATTCAAAACCCCATTTTTACTTCAAGTTTAAGCTAAGTTTATATCTATATTGTGACAAGAAATACCAATAATCTTGTAAGAGATTTCAAACTTTGAGATTCCGTAACTTGTTCTGTTTCAAAGAAAGGGTAAATATTTTTTTTGACAGAAAATCGCTATACAGCTAAATTGAAAAAGGTTGATTGGTGTAGCTTTTCAAAATTTTGCTCAACCTACCTGGTATTTTTAGCGGGCAACAGGTTAGCAGGATGAAATAATGAGTGAAAATGCTCGATAAGTTGGTTACAACTGTGGAAAGCTTCACCAACCATTTTCAATGTAGCTGTATGTATGTACATAGATTTATTTCATGGAGAAAGGTTTGGATCTAAATATTTTAGTTTGATTCTATTCATTTATTTATTTCATATGATTACTGCTATCTAGAGAATAAAACTAAAGCTTTTTTTTCATTTATTCACATAGAAAAGTTTAGCTTAGCAAAGAACTATTGACAATCTAGACCACACTGTTCATTGCCCAGTTTCTTTCTATCAGGTTCTACCCATATGTACATACACATGTTTGCCTATTCCTTCATGCCCCTCGTTGGGTGAAATTGTATGAAATTTAAAAAAAAAAAAAATCTAGACCACAACCATTTTTTATATTGTAAAACTTTAATCTTTCATGAAGGTTGGTTTGAATCATCCATTATGAGTTGCGGGATCAAGGCAAATCTTTTTGCAAATGAAAATGAAAAGAAATTCTCAGAAATCTGGGGTTTTCCTTTGTTTTTTTGTTTTTATATATATATATATATTTTTTTTTTTTGAAAAAGTGTATTTTCAATCATGTTTTGTCCAATCTTTTCCCAGACATTTGATTTACTATGACATGCACCAGGGGAAAAGCGGGGGTGTTAACCTTGTTTGAGCCCCGCTTGAACACGGTTAGAAGATGGTTGGAAACTCATTTTAGCCTTTGTGTGCCTTTGTGCTCAAAAAAGTTCAAACTGGGTTCAATGAGGGGATGAATCAGTGGTCTAACAAGTGATCAGTAAGGGGACTTGCTAGCAAGTTCCCCCCAAATTTCCCCTAGTGATGTTTATGCCAAACTTATGTTTGAGTTATTGTCGCGAAGCAAGAAGCTGAATTCTCCTCAGCGTTTCGTGGTGGATAATAATGTTAGTATATGAAGCACGTGTCAATAACTAGTCAAACTCTTATTCTCAGTAAAAGATCCTCTTCAGATGACCACTAACACACTCAAAGTATTTTATTTAATCCTTCACAAACTATCTTGAAGCCCTTCAAGACACAAGGTTTAAACTTCTTACATCCATTTTGTTTATTTTTTATTATTTTCTAAGAAGACAGCATCTCCCAATTAAATAATTTATTGTGGCCATAAAAATCTACTCAAATATAATTAGTATTTGCCATTTTTATTCCATTTCGGTATTTTGGGGTCATTTTTCCAAGCAAATAGCTTTTCGACTATAAAAATACATAATTCAAACTTATCATAATATTAGTATCTTCAATCTCCTTTTTATACTGCCCAATAAATTCAAGATGTCATCTAGTTCATATCTTAATCTCACAAGATGGATATTATAAGTTCGGAGGCATGTAGTCACAACCTGCAAGGTGAAAGTGGTACGAAATCACAAGTTTTTTTTAGAAAAATAAAAGTAAAGATCTTGATTGGGATCATGTGCACTTTTTTATTTTGAATTTGTGATTTTTGAAAGGAAAGTTAAAAAAGATTAAAAAAACTTATGAAAGCTGTAACAATTTAGTTCGATCAATAAGTTGACCAGAATTGGCACATATGTATGATTCTGTTTTAAAAAAGTATGAATTAAAATTAAGAAGACACATCAATGGAAAGATATAGTACACAAAGGAGATCATTCCAACATAGGGGATAAAAATAAAAGAAAAAGGGGTAGAAACCTAAATAAAGAACAAGTTCATAATGCTGAGGAAAATCCAAAGGTGAGTTTCCAAGTCACCAAGTCACCAAAATAACCAAAGAAGAAAATAAAATACAAACCTGTTCCTTTATTGTCTTTTTGGCTATTCACTTGTCATAATGCAGGCTGTGATGAAGGCAGTGGAAGGAAATCACTCCACGTGACTGGCCAAGTGCTCTTATTCCTGGCGGAAAATCTTTGTGTGGACTCATTCCTCACTTTCTTCCACCAACTTCTTTGGCTGAAATCTTCCATCCATGTCTTCATCACTCTCCGCCTGCGACTCAGAGCGCTTTCTCCCTCCTTCACCACCATCAACGTCCGTTCCTATGAGAGCTGGAAGCTTGTTTTCTCTTCTCAATCCTCCTCCTTCTCCTCCACCTGAGCCTTATCACAACCCTCAGAACCAACAGCCAAAGGGTGATCATCCACGTCCTTCTCCATTGATCATCTCCCCACCTTCTTCTTCTCGTGATCATTTTGGTCCCATATCATCTGTTCAAGAACAAGAATCAAAAATTGAGCCTTCTGCTCAACCCATTCCCTCTAATCCTCCGGTTCCTTCTTCTTCTCTCCCGCAATCTAATCTACCCCAGGCTGAAACGGCTACTAAGCCATCAGAAAGCTGGGAAACCGCCGTGCGTGATCGGGTTGAAACTTCTCTCTTTTATTCTTGGCATTAATCCACTCTTTCTCTTTCTCCTTTTTCTTTTCTTTTCTTTAAAAGTATATATTTGCATTTATTCATCGATTTACTACTCTATGTCACGACGCTCACACCTTTCATCTTATTTCCAATCCTATGGATGTGAGCTTTGGTTGATCATAACTCATATATTTTTTATAACTATTTTTTCTTTCATCAAAATACTCAAGCTGTATTTTTCTTTTCTTTTTTTGTCTTTCCAAATTTGGTTAGCTTGAAAAAGCAATTGAATCAAGTGAGGATGGAGAGCCTAACGAGACACTCCTCGAGATTCTCAAAATATTTCATGAAAACCTCAAAACTTCGCATACGTTAACCTTGGAACGATGGCTTCTTGTTTACATTGACAAAATTGTCGAGCACGAGAAGAAAACCCGATTTATGTTTGCTATTTTGAAATGGCCGGAAAATCTTCTTAAAAAACATCCCAACGCATTTTGGGGGCTCAATTGGAAAGAAAAGGTGTGTACAATTGACCCTGCACCAAATTATTCATCCTGCAGGCAGGTAGTCAGCCTAGGAAATGGTGTTCATCGCCTTTTTTTTTTCTCTTGCTGCCAACTTTTTTTGGGCCCTCACTTGAATTGATTTGATTGCTGTGCATCTTTGTGGGCAGATACACTGCCTTCGAGTATTGGTTGATCATCAACTCACCTATTCTCCCAAAATTCGCCTTCTAATCGAGACTCACTACGAACCTAAGCCCGTAGCAAAGTCGATGAGGAAGGGATCAACTCCTGGCATAACGCCCATCGTCTCAAATCCTCTCATGATCGAATCTCTAGGCTTGGATCGTGAAGTAAAGACTTGGTGGCAAATTGATGGTCAGGACAACTCTATTCTTGTTATTTTTTGTTGCTGTTTTTGATTTTTTTTCATTAATCTTAACTCTTCACTCTATTATTTCTTAATTTATAGATTCTCCTCGACTCTATTGTTCTGGAAATCCGTACAAGATGAACTGTTCTTGGAAAGTTATATCCTCTTCAGAAGAAGATTTTGATCACAATGCTGGAGCTTTAATCGACAGCGTTGAAATGCCTCCTGCTGGCTCTCTTAGTGCGAAATCATTAAAGAAAAAGAAAAAAATGATCTCGAAAATTGATTATAAAATCAAATTTGAATCCGACTTGAAGCGTGTCCTCGAGCAAGTCGCGAAACCCAAGATTCGGCAAGGTGTAGAGGTAAGTGAAATACATCTCAATCTCTAATGTCTTATTTACTTTTTTTAAAAAAATTCGCGTTCTGTTTTTATGATCACTTCAGCGTCGAGCAGATCTTCGAGAGCAGAAAGAAAAATATGATGCTGCGGAAGCTTTAAAAGCTGAAAAAGCAGCTCAAAGCCAGCGACAGCCAGTTCAGGATGTGCAAACTAAGGTTACTCAAACTAGATCTGCTTCACCTGCATCTCCACCAGCTTCAAAATTAGGTAGATTAAGAGTGCAGAAAAATAAGGTTGATTATACCATGGATAGCCACCTAAGTGAACGGCAATTTGAGGAACAGCTTAGAAGATATGATGAACGCCAAGAGGAAGCTAAATCTTCTAAAAAGCAAAGATCAAAGGGGAGGAAAAGAAAGAGAGGAAATGGAGAAAAGGAAGATGAGGATGAAGATTTCGAAGATGGTAGTGACAATGACGATGATGAATGGGATAACGATGATCCTGAAAAAGGAGAAGATGACTTTGAGGATGAGGGTATGGATTGGGAAGCCGGGAAAGTGAAAAGCACTTCGGGAAAGGCCACCACCAAGGGTAGAAGAGCATCTACACGACAAAAAAACAAAGTTAATGGACAGTCTTGTAAAGTATGAGCACATTTTCATTCATCATTTTTCTAACTTATTTTGACCTTTTTTATTTTGGCTTTCTTTCTTAAATTTCACCTTTATATTTAATGGTTTCTTTTTCTAAAGAAAGCAAAAACTAACCGAGCTGGTGGTAGGAAGAGCTCAAGAGCTACTCGTAAGCGAGAGCTGACTGAAGATTTATCTGATGAATCAGAAGAAGTTGTTCGACCGAAGTCTACATGGAGTCGGACACGATCTTTAACTGCTGCAACATCTGGTCAAGGATCTCCATCTGTTAGTGCAACTGAAAATTTAATTGATGAAAATCCTGTCGCTGCATTGGGTGAGAACGTTAGCATCTGGAGTAAAGGCAAATTGGTATACGTGGCTGGTGAAAACAAATGTAAATATTTTTTGTAAAATGAATTCCTTTCCGTATTACTATCATTAGTAGTGTTTTATGTGCTTGAGAGATAGTCCCTATATTGGCTAATTTCAAATAATTCACCAATCAAAAACTCATTAACCATCTTCTTGTTTTAATTGTTTTTTCTTGAAAATAATAATTTGGTAGACGCTTCAAAGCCAGTAACTCTCCCCACGACGCGTAAAAGAAGTATAGCCAAGGCAGGTTTAGCTATGGTCGTGCAAACACCTACTGAATCTAGTTCTCAGCAACCCCCCAATCCAACTATTGCGCCGCCTGCCAAAGCTGAGACTTCTCTTGATTTTTTAAAGGCAAAATTAGAGTCCATGGGGGATGAACGAGATGAAGAAAACATTGATATTAAAGAAAGATTTTCATCAAATTATCAGAGCCATGCGACTTCAATAAATTTAGTTTCAAAGGTTGATTCTTTGCAGAATGATACAGACCCCTTGAAAAGAATGATGGAATTAGATGATGAAGACGTTCAGAAACCTATGGGATCTTCTACATCAAATAATCGTATCGCTGTTTCTTCTTTAGTGACCAGTTATCAGAGGCCTGTAACAGGTCGAATGTTGGAGGTCGATGAAAACTATTCTACTTTTGATGAGCCTTCTCCATCCTCAAAGCATTTATAGTTGTACCTGTAATTTTTGGTGCAAGATTTCTTTGCGTGTACATCAAGATCTTCAAAACTATGTTATGGAACTCTTCTTGCCTCAATGAACTCGGTCAAAGATAGACAGATTCTTATTTGGCTTCTATTTTCCACTAGCGCGACTGAGAAGAAAGTAATCTAAGAAGTTTTTTCTTTTTATATATAGATACACATTTATTTTATGTCTTTACCCTCATCCTTCCAACCAAACAAGCCCAATTTTGCTCTCATACTTGTTCTCCGGAAGTATTTGTCATAATTTAGTCTTTTGAAGCATTTTGGGGCTTACAGATGCCTCAAGAGTTATTTTGCCTGCAAGTTATCTCAGCAATTTTGATGAATTGTCCAAGAAAGCAAACATTTTAACATTTTTTTCTTCCCGTGACTTCTTGCAAATGATATATTTATTCCAAATGCCTGCTTTCCTCTTAGTTTTGATTACACAGCTAATCCTGAAAAGCTTGCGATTGTTTTGCATCCCATTCCCAGCCAAAATCATGAATTTAGGTCAGCTGACCTATGCTTTTGGCGGAGATGAGAGGCAAGACAACCGCAAGCTTTCCAGGATTAGCTGTAACTCTTGGATTCAATTGATAAGGAGCAAAACGTTGTGATTACCCTCGAGCCATTAGCTTCTCTCATTGTCATTTTTTACGTTGGAACCAAACCTCCAACCGCTATCATACATACTAGATACACAACTTTGTTTTGGATATTTGTTTTGTTTAGCACATGCATGTTTGAGTTTGAAAGAAATACATCATCTATTTAAATATAGATATCGGAATATGAATCACTGTTATTTGCCAATTTTTTTAATCTGGTTGGATATTGTAAGGTTGTCAGGTGCAGGATTATAACCAACAACATATGCAAGTAATATTGATTTTGGAAGTGTGCGGAAAAAATATGAAAACAGTCAAATTCATTTGATAAGAAAAAAGGGATAATAAACACCTTAAATTTATTTATTGATATAAGCGTCAAAAATTAATTGAAATTTCTCTCTCTACTTAGTTAGGACGTTCCAACTCTTTACGGAAAAATCAATTTGGATCATGATCATCATCCATGTGAAACTTTTCATAATCTGAGAATTAATGAATGAATGAATGACAAAAAAAGAAAAACAAAAACAAAAGAGAAAGAAAAAGAAAAAGGGGAAGGGGAAAGGGAAAGGGAAAGGGAAGGAGGAAATAATGATACACATTGTGATTTAGTTCCAGACTTTGTTTACCCTTTTATTTCCCGCTAAATGATGAGGTGGGTTACGTACTACATGCAGCTATTTGGGAAAACCTTGCTCTTTTTTCGCCCCTCATTAACCCCTCCCCGCCAAAAGCGGCTTAAACTCTTGTTTTGGGCGAGGAGTGGAAAGCAAAAAAAAAAAAAAAAAAAAAAAAAAAAAAAAAAAAAAAACCACAGCAAGCTTTTCACAAATATCTAACTGTCTTTACATTTAAAAAAAATAAAAAAAAAAAAGGTTTGTTTGTCTTCTTCTTCAAATTGACAAAAAAAAAAAAAAAGTTTATTCCTTTTTTTTTTTTTTTTTTTTTTTTTTTTTTTTTGATGATATGAAAGAAAAGGGGATATGTATTGTGTAAGAGTAATAATAATAGTAGAAACGTAGAACTATATTGCAAACTAAGGAGAAAGAAAAAAAGGTGTGTCAAGTAAAGAAAAGTAAGGTATCTTTGTATGTATATATATATACATATAACAAAGTCGTAAAAAAATGAAAACAACTTAGATTACAATTTAAAAAAACAAAGGGCATATTAGGGTTTGTATATAAAAGTGATTTATTTTTTTTCAATGAAATTTTTTTGCCTCTAGAACATATAGTTTTTTTTCTTTTTCTTTTTGGTTTATATTTTTCCTCAATGTTTTAAAGTGGAGGTCTTCTTCTTACTCTTTTTTTATATATTATTTTATTTACAGCTCAATTCCGAAAAGCTTGAGGCTTTCTTAAAACGTTTCTCTCTCTCTCTCTCTCGCTCTCTCTCTCTTAAATCTTCCAGAATGTAACTTTAGATGTTAATTATCCTTGAGAAGTCAAGGTTGGGACTATACAATAGACTAAATCCATAAATTTAGATAATTTAGACCCATATTCGAGGATAGTTGAAAATGAAAACATTTTCAAACAGCTGTAACTTGCTCTTTGATTCTTTTTTTTTTTTTTTTTTTTTTTTTTTTTTTTGTCTTAGGAATGGGCTATAGACAGCAAGAACAATAACTCTCAGCCCTTTTTTCATTTTTTTTTTTTTTTTTTTGCGCACTTTTTGTACTGGCGTGGCAGTTTTTGTGTCAACTGTATCACCCAAAAAAACCTACAACCCCATATTTAAGGCCGAAATAATGCTGAGCCAGACAAAAAAAAAAAAAAAAAAAAAGTAAAAAATTTTGACAAAAAAGGTCAAGCATTTATGGTGTCGCTGCATTTGAATAAAGAATAGTTATACAGCTAACACTACAATACATGTTCGTTTCGTCTTGGGGCGCAACAAAGCCGCAACGATTACGCAACAGTTCAGTGACAATTCTTTTTGGCACTTAAAGGTCTTAAGTGGGTCTTAAGTGCAAAAAACAATTGTTCCGTAACTGTTGCACAACTGTTGCGTAATTGTTGCGCCCCATGGCGAAACAAACATGTGCTGTAGTGTAATCATGTAAAGCTTGCGGTTTTACTCGCTTCCCCCCCAAAAAAAAAATAAATAAAATAAATAAAAATTGTGTTTTTGGGTCAGCTGACCTTGTGCATCTGATGATCGGATAGGCAACTAGGTGTGGCAAAATTTTTTGTGAGCCCCCACCCACCTCCTCTCCTTTGTCAGGCTTAGTTTTGTTATGTGTAGAATGTTATGTACTTAGTTATGTGTGAGAAGTATATAACCTGTAGTCATGGCATCCCCAGTTCTCTGGTCCTTTCCGGAGTCCTGCGTGCTGATACCGTGCTACAGGTAAGTAATGATATCACCTTGGTCCTTTCGGGAGTCCTGCGTGCTGATACCGTGCTACAGATTGTGACAGGTTATGGGCTGTCCCTGCCGGTAATTCAGTGATTAAGACTTCCACTACGTTAAGCAGAAGCACAAGCGCCAGTAAAAGAAAGACCCCCAGTGCATGTCTGAAAAAGACTTACCAAAATCATCTGGCACTGGTAAAATTCCCTCCCGATCCATCTCCAAACAAGAGCTCACCAGCCTTGGGTTACCCCTAAATCCTACCAACACACCATCAACACCCTGTCGTACCTGTTCTCTATCACGCTCTCAACCAACAACCTCATCTGGATCCATCAATTCACAACCCGCACTCACCACCATCCCAGCAACACCCCCAATTCACCCTCGATGTCAGAAAAAACCTATACCCTCCCCTGATTGTCCACCCCCACCATCTGAAACCCCCCATACCCCCTCTCAATCTTTGGTACCATTTCCTGCTAGCCCGACTGTACCATCACCCCCCAAACTAGAACCATGAGCAACTCCGCCCCGTATTCTTGTGTTGGAGGAAGACGTCGAAATGTCACATCCTTCCCCGGCACTTCCCCCATCAACTACAAGGTCGCTGTCACCCTTCCCTAATCTGCCTGGGAACCCTCCCACACAGACCAAAACCACATTGCATCCACCCACTACCACGACCACGGCTGACACTTTCCAGGCTCCAATCAATATGGAAAAGTGACAGCGTACTCTTCGAAACATCATTGAATTCACAAAAGGGATCCCCACTTTGGATGCCTCCGGGGATAACTGGCAGGCATGGAACTCTGAAATCCTAGCCCTGATTAAAGATTTTGTCAGGACACATGGATATGCCCTTAATCTTGCTGTAGGCCCTGATGCATTCTCTGACTGTGTCACTCATCTCCTTATCATGAATTCTATTGCACCCTTGTTGAAACAAGAGATATCAACTGATTGGCGGGCAAGACTCACTTACCTGCATCTTGTCAATAAATTCACCAGATCAAACCACACAGCACTGATATCTGCCTTGTCAGATTTCCTGAATTATAAATTTCAAATTTTCACCTCTTCAGTGGACTATCTACAAGCTATCAACAAATACTTTGATGCTCTGGAACGCATGAGAGTGGTCTTCAATAATAAAGTGTTTAAAGCACTGATGACCCATGCTCTTATTCCTTCATCAATGAAAGACCTATATGTAGATTTATGTGTGGCTCTTGATAACCGACAAGACTCCATGTCTTTGACGTACAAGGATTATTGCCAATTAATTCTGAGCCTTGAACATAATTGCCTTGATCGACATGGTCATTTCCCAACCCCATCTACCACCCTGGCCATTGAACATGCTTTTAACGCCATTTCACCCCCTTCCTAAAAGGTTGATTCCCAACGGCAATGTTTTGAATGTAAATCTATGGCACATACAATCACTCATTTTCGGTATAATATTACATTCCCTTTCTTCTGCACACGTCTATGGCTTCTACGTGAATATGCAACCACTGATCCCTCCAAACATAAACCAATAACTCTTCCCTTCAAATGTCCTCCTCACTGCCACGTAAGAGCCAGAGATATTGAAGTAGAGGCAGATGAAATCAGTATTGTTGACCATAACATAGAGGCCTTATTTGAAGCAGTAGATCAAATTAATTTGAACAGTGCTGAGGGGAATGTAGGTTCACTCACAGATGATTTTGCAATTCTTGATAGTGGGGCTACTCACCATGTCACAGGCAATGTGAGCCTCCTTGCCAATTTTAAACTTCTTAAAAAGCAAATCCCGATAAAAGTGGAAACTGACAGTTCCTCTTCCTTTATAACTGTAATAGGCGAACTAAAGATTAGAGGACTGGATAAAATAGTTACTATTACAAACATCTTTTTTTGTCTGGATGTTAGAACTACCTTGATCTCATTATTTGATCTAGTAGATTGTGGTTTTACCTTTAGTCTCTGCCCTAGTGACAAAAATCTTAATATTTTTTATAAAGAGGATTTAGTTATGGAGGCTTGCCTACAAGATACACGTTGGTGGTGGGTCCTTGATGTAATTAAAATTACTGACTGCAATAAAAATGATATTCCCACCTATTCCTACTCATTGCATCCCCTGCTTCTCCGAGTGGTTAAAAAGAATAGACATATTAATCTTCCACCTGCTGAAAAAGGGTCCCTCATGGACTGGCACAGGAGACTTGGCCACACAAGCAAGAATACAATTAAAAGAATCATAAAAGCAAGTATAGGATATGGCTTACCTGTTTCTGTTCCACAGGGTAAAATAGATTGCCAGGACTGTTTAATTGCAAAGAGAACTAGAAAACCATCTGCTACCCGTGAATCCAGACCTGAATCCCTGATGAGTCTGATTTTTGGTGACCTAGTAGGTCCTATGGATCCCACCATCCATGGCGCCCGGTGGGCTGCCATGTTTAGGGAAAGTTCAAACTCCTATGGAGAGGTATTTCTCCTCAACTCAAAATCAGAGGCTACACCGCCTTTTATTTCATTTTATAAAAAACTAGAGAATCTCACTGGTAAGAAACTTCAAACTTTATGCACTGATGGAGGTGAAATGCACAGTAAGCACATGGCTCAAGTTTTCTCAGATATTGGAGCTACACATGAAGTCACCTTCCCTCATCACCATGAACGAAATGGCACAGAAGAGCAGTCTAACAGAACGGTAGGAGATATAGCACAAGCAATCTTACTGGCCAGTGACTTATCCAAGTGTTTCTGGGGTCTTGCTTACAAGTGGGCAGCCCATGTCCACAACAGGCTTCCAAACTGAAAAACAGGTGACAAAACTCCTCTCCAACTAATGTATCGTTGTAATACAAATTATGGCAACATGAGAGTTTTTGGTGAGACAGCTTTCATTCACATTCACAAAGAGACTCACAGAAAACTGGATCAATGTGCTCTTATCTGCAGGTGCATAGGATATTCCTCAAATAATTCCGGGTGGATATTCTGGAATGAGGAATCAAACACTTTTTTTGAGTCTGCAATGGCTGTTTTCCCTGGTGACCACCTACCTGCACATGACACTGCCTATCAATCCCCAGTTTCAAAAGTTTCAATTAAGCATATACTCAACAACATGAAACTAGGAAATTTTAAAGATGAAGAAACCCTCTTAGCCCAATAAAAAGCTGTCAGCACTAAAATAAAAAATGGTTTATCACAATCATACATTATTCCACGGACCCATTTTCAAGCTATGTTATCACCTGACCGTACAAAATGGGAACAAGCATGCAAAAGAGAGCTATTAAATATGTCTGACATGGATGTCTGGTACAAAGAACAATTACCAGGCGGTACTAAGCTAACCAATGCCAAATGGGTATTCACAATAAAGAATCCTGCATCTGACTCACCTACCTTCAAAGACAGATACATTGCTAAAGGTTTTCTCCAAAAATATGGTATTGATTTCACCAAAACCTTTTCTCCAACTGCCACATTTGCATCACAACGTATCTTACTAAATTTGGCGG
The DNA here is from genome assembly GCA_030280995.1 of Hemileia vastatrix. Classification (NCBI taxonomy): domain Eukaryota; kingdom Fungi; phylum Basidiomycota; class Pucciniomycetes; order Pucciniales; family Zaghouaniaceae; genus Hemileia; species Hemileia vastatrix. The sequence continues at coordinate 18,136,032 of JASXTE010000003.1, read as the reverse complement.
TATATCATAAATGGCCTATTAAATCATTTAATGTGATGGCAGCCTATCTCCATAGCCCCATAGATGAAGCTATCTGGGTGCATCCGCCTGAAGGTTACCAATTGAAGGATAAAGACAGTGCCCTTTGCCTCAAAAAAGCTCTTTATGGCACCAAGCAAGAAGCAAGATGCTGGTGGCTCCATATAGCAAGCAAACTGGATGCTCTTGGTTATAAATCAAGCCAATATGATAAGTTATTCTATATACTAAGAAAAGAAGGGTCACTAAGTGTCATTTGGATTCATGTTGATGATGGGATAGTAACAGGAAGTAGTGAAACAGTTCTAAAGGAATTGGAAGCTGGACTAGAGGGTAGCTTGAAAGTGAAGTGGAACAATAAAATAGATGGGATTGTAGGTGTTTCAATTAATGAAGTACCAGAAGGTTTTGACCTCAACAATTACCAACTTATCAACAAAATTTTGAAAACTCACAACCCTTCTGGACTAACAACCAGATCACCTCTTTCCTAATAATTTAGTTATAACTACAGCAGCGGATGAAGAGGAAGCCATTGATACCACAAAATATGTATCAATATTGGGTGCTTTAAGCTATGTAGCTGTAGCAACAAGGCCTGACTTATCTTTCTCTGTCAATTTCATAGCCAGGTTCTCATCAAAACCCACCCAAAATCACTGGACTGCTTTAAATCACCTCCTCAGATATGTTCAACATACGTCAAAGCTATGTCTCCACATCCATCCTGATAGAAGTCAACCTCTTGAACTAGTTTCTTACTCAGATTCCACTTAGAACACCAAGGAATTCTCTAGAGCACAAAGTGGCCATCTCCTCCTCCTCAACTATTCCCCTATTATCTGGAACTCCAGACGTCAATTGAATGTGAGTGATTCATCTTTCACCACCAAATATGTTTCCCTTGGTAGAGGCATGAAAGACAGAATTTGGATACTGAACCTTCTTAAGGATATCTTTCCTGACATTCCACCAATCAAGATCTTTTGTGACAACAAGGCAGCTATTGAAAATGCAAGAGACAACCTGGGAAAAAAGAGAACCAGACATGTAGATAGATGTTTCTACATTGTTAACGAACAACTTTTCTTAAAAAAGGCATTTCTAGAGTGGGTTCCTACAGCTCAGATGCATGCTGACATCTTGACTAAGGCACTGGGCCCTACTCTAAATTTCAATTGTAGGCGCAATGTATGTGTCTGGTGAAATTTCTCTGTAGTAATTTAGTTTTATGTTTTTCCTATTCTCTTTTTTTTCTCTTTAATTTATTTTTAATTCTTCTACATAAACTTTTAAAAGCAGATTCATACTTTTTTCTTCTTAATGTTTTGGAGTTGGTTATAAAATACTAGCATGGGGGGGATAGCAATGGTGGTGTGGGAAGTTTACATGATAAATAAGTGGGGGAGATTTTATGTGTAGAATGTTATGTACTTAGTTATGTGTGAGAAGTATATAACCTGTAGTCAAGGCATCCCCAGCTCTCCGGTCCTTTCCAGAGTCCTGCGTGCTGATACCGTGCTACAGATTGTGACAAGTTCAAGTACAGAGACGTGAATAGCTTGATTAGTCAGTTATTATTTTTTAATTTTTTTTAATTTTTTACAATATCATCCAGCAAGGAGCATGAAGGAAAAAGGAAGCAATAGGTGCTATTTACAATGGGTAAGCTAAAATAGGAGGGTAAAGTAGGGCATTCTAGACAGTAACAGATGGTTAGTGGGACAATGGGAGATTATTGGGGAATCTATTTCTATTTTGATTAGTCAGTTGTCTAGAAGATTTTAATGGTCAAGTATGAATAGTGTTGTCCAAATCCAATTAAGCAATAAAATATAATTCAATGTAATGGTCTCAGTAATTTAATCTCACTAATTATAAATGGTATACAGCTTACAGTGTGTAGAAAAATAGAACTAATGATTTAAAACAATATTTAAAAAACTTTAACAGTACTAATGAATATGTATTGTAATGTTTTGGTTATATATTTTTAAGGTGATGTAAAAGAATAAAAAATAAAAGCCCAAAAACCTTCTCTTTTATACCCATATATTCCCCAATATTTCCCCTTGAATTACCAATCCTTTACATGGCTAATGATGCCCCAATCTAGCAGTTACACATGTCCATCAACCCAAGGATCATCCAACAACAAAAGAAGAATCATATCACATGCCAAAATACAAGAATAACTTGGATTAATCCATCAAAATAAGGTAATAATCCAAAAAGAGAGTATATGCGTGAAATTCTTAAAATAAAAGATTAATTAAGGAAAGAAAAGACCTAAAAATAATGTCTAATTAAGTGGGGTCAACAGTAGAAATTCAGACATTAATTATAACAAATTTATATGTGAAATCCCCAGTTAAAAATAACCAATATAGCCTGAGAAACCATTGAGAAACACAAAAAAAGATGTGAAATGTGGGTTTAATAAATGCCAACTCTTCGTAGGCACTTGCACAGGTAAATCCTTGACTAAATAGGTGATTTTAAGCATGGTAGTGGAATCTGGGTGCCAATCTTGATGTTATTAATGAAAATAGTGCATATAATGAGGTCAATGCACTAATAATGAAACTAGGACACTAAATAAGCGCCTCTCACTTATTTTAGCATGTTTACACATATGGAGGATACACTGTGGAGTAATTTTAGTGTGAAATCACTAACTTTGTTAGTAATGAAGCTATGCACATGGGATAAATGCAGGCAGCATAAGGCCAGTACACAGAAGCCATTTCTAGCATAAAAAAACATCAATTTTTAGAAGTGTTATTTTTATATGTATAAGTAGCTAAATCTGTAGTCCTACATAAGGAAAATTGATCTGTCAAAGCACAGTTTTAATATTATTAAATTTATAGCACATATATTCAACTTTAAGTGATTTAAAGCATATTTATTAATTATTTCACTATAATAGGGGGTATCAAAGTTAGAAATTTGTAATTATTTAAAAGGCATTTCACAACACAAAAAGAAAGCCACAAACTTGAAATTGAATCTCAATAAAAAGGTGTTTTGGGGGCACAATATGTCATATTTTAAAAAATAGTCATGGTTGATTTGGTGGAAAAAAGAGGTATTTTGAAATGGAAGATTTCTAACTTTGATACCCCCTAATAATGTAAAAAAAAGCTTTAAGACCCCTTAAAAATTATTTAACCTTATGTATAAGGTTCTTAAGATTACCCAAACATATTCCAATCTAATATTAAGTTCATAAGACCTATAAAAAGTGGATATATGCATGTATCTAAAGTATTATAATTGCATATATTGTATTAAATGACTTATTTCAATTATGTATACATATTAGGGGGTATCAATGTTCAGGGATCCACAATTAGAGATCAGAATTTTTTTTCCCGGGATCAGACATTATTAATTGCGGAAGATTCTTATCCACTAGCCCCAGGGCTAGTGGATAAGGAATCCATGATAATGCATTATCTTGCCTCTTATACCCCAATTTCCATTCCTAATTCTTGATCCCAAACTCATCACATCCATGATGGATTTTTAAGAAAGTCACATGACTTATAATTGCTGATGCCATCCTTAAGTATTTCCTCACTCTATGCTAATTAATTTTGGTGGCAAACACTTAACATTTTTTCTCAGCCTTATGTGTCTCTTCACTCTATGCTACTTAATTTTGGTGGCAAAAACATAAATTTTTTTTCTATTTACACACCCCACCTGCTCAGTTGGTGGCAAATTCCCACTTCCCACTCATCATCTAAACCTTCTATAGACAATAATAAATCATCTCACTACTAGGAAGTAACTTCACTCAGCTATGAATGCTATCACTTTAACTTTAGCTTCTGAATCTGATTCTGACTTGGGTTTGGAAAAAACTTTAGCTTATATGTCTTTTCAATGATCTCTATGAAGAAGAGGATCCCAAAACTGCACCAGCTCTCCCCTCCCTTGAATCACAAAACATTCTTTCCACCAGCATATGCTCTGTCATTATGCCAATAACCCTCCAACAATTTGAAACACAACCCTTTTAATTTTTTTTCATAATCTCTATATTTTCAGCTTGTGTGCTTTATTCACTTGGTTTTGTGTTTTTTTTTTTGCATATTCATTTTTATTTTGAATTTATGCTGAATGTATTTTTTTGGATTTCTCATTTGTTTTCATTCACCAGCTCAACATGAAATCACATATTTTCTGAAATTGCATAATTTTTCACTGTTTCTTTTTTTCATTCATCTCTCATATCCTTTCCTCCTCCCCTAAAACATCTCTCAAAAAATTTGGTTTTATTTATTTTCTCATCTCATCTCTCCAGGTAAGTCTTTTTATTAATTTTTTTGATTTTTAGATTGCTAATTATATTTTTTTTTGATTTTTTTTCTGTTTTCTCTTTATTTTTTGTATCTAAATTTTTTTTGTAAGTGGTTATTTTTGATTTTTATGATAAACTTTACCTTTTTTTCCTCTCCCTCTTTTCTTCCTTTTTTATATCCATCACCCTACTCATCATTCCTCCTTGGCATGGTCATTATCCCCCTTTCCCCCTTTCCCCAATTTCACTTTTTTTTGGTTCAATGTCATTAAAACACATACATTGCACAATCTTTATGCATTTCACTTACTCTATATTCAATTTCCCCAAATTCCAACATCATTCTTTCTTGCTCTACTTGTCCTACTTCTCAATTAAGGTAAGTTTCATCTCCTTTTTTTATAACTAAATGATATCTCTTTCCATCTATGAAAATTTCATACTTAAATATATGCATGACTCTCATCTGGATAACAGTGGACTTATTAAACTCTTCTTGTTCTCATCTCCATTACCACTTTTCAAGTTTTTAAAAATTATGAAAATCAGACTTGGAATTAGGGTTAGGTTTATTCAAATCTAATTTTATTTTTACTGAATATTCTACTGAAGGCTACCTTTCATTTCCCACAAACGGTTTGGATTTGGTTCAGTGGTTGCTGAGATATTGACCTTTAAATTTGAGCCTTTTTTTCCCAATTTATTTTTTTTATTTCATGTTTTTATGTAATAAATTAAGGTTAGGTTTATTTAAATCACATTTACTTTAACTTAAGATTCTCCTTAAGCCTATCTTTCATTTCTCACAAACAGGTTTGAATTTGGTTCAGTGGTTGCTGAGATTTTGACCTTAAAAGTTGAGCCTTTTTTTCCAAATTTTTCTTAATTTATTTTATGTTTTTATATTGCATAATTAGAGAACAAGGCTTCTAAAACTCTTATCTGATTATTATCTATGCTTATATCTCCACCTTGTTGGAATTTTCATCATCAATTTTCAAATATTTGTGCAATTATGAAAATCAGAGACAAAATTAGGGTTAGGTTTATTTAAATCTTATGTTTTTTAGCTAAAGATTCTTCTGAAGCCTATCTTTTATTTACCATAAATGGATTTGAATTTGGTTCAGTGGTTGTTGAGATATTTATCTTTAAAGTTGAGCCTTTTTTCTAAATTTCATTCAATTTATTTCATGTTTAGACCACATTTTCATCTTCATCATTGATGCTAGCTTCATACTCACTTGCTTGAGGATCCTGGGTTTGTTCATTAGCCTTTTTAGAAATAAAAAAATAAAACAACTAGACAAGAAATAAAACCATACTTGAGTTAGATCAGGTTGATGTATATTTCCATAAGGATCTATTGAAAAGATATCTTGATTTGTGGAAGTTAAATGAGGGGAGGCTTGAGTAGAAGAAGAAGGAAAAAGATATGTTTTGAAATTATGTTTGGAGATAGCATCTTTTCCATTCAACATATTTGCAGTATTAACATTAGCTTACTCTCCAAAAATAGAACCCATCTCTTTAAAGTATTGATATAGAGATTCAAGTTTATCATCTATGGATTTTAATCTCTTACTGATATTGATGTTAGTAATACCAAAACCAGTAGAGAATGAGAGTGCCTTTTCCTTCTTGTATTTGGCTCGGTAATGCTTTAAACGTTCAGAAATCTGTTTAGGCAAAATATAAATCCTTTCCTTTGTTGTATTTTGTAATTCATTGGCCATTAGAAGATAGCCATTGACTTTTGATGCAGGGGGACATCCAACTTTAGTTGAATTCTCAGTACCAATAAAAGAATCATAATTTGTTTTTATTTTTATCCAGTTGATAAGTATGAAATGATCATCTTTTTTTAGTTGAACAGTCTTTGATTTCTCAGCTGAGCGGGGGAAAGAGGAAGTAATGGGATTTGATGAACAACTGGGGGAAGCCTGCCTTTGAGAATATCTATGATGACGAGGCATGTTGAGATATTTGAAGATGAAAAAGAGAAGAAAAAACAGATGAGATTGGGAGTGGTTCTGAGCAGATAGAATGAATAGAAAGGATGGGAGTGCACAGAAAGCTAGGGAGGCTGGAACATCCAGAAAGTTGTCCAAGATGTGGTTATGAAAAATTGAGGATAAAACTTTCAGATAGAGGTGAACATTGACACGTAAAAGGTCTGATAACCCAATTATTAGCAAAAATAATTGTGGAAGATAATTGGGGTATAATGGTTTTTATCTGCAATTAATTTAATTACAGATCAGTCAACATTGATACCCCCCATTTTTTATCTTCACTCAATGTCCCCATGTGTAATACATGTGTTTATAATATTTTATATGCATAATATACATAGTCCTGGGAATATTCAGGCTGACATCCTTTCTCCCAGTTTCTTCATCCTTTTCTTGTTTCCCTTCCCTTAATTTTCTGGTATGTTTTTTATTTATTTTTTATTTTGTTAATTTTTTATTAAATTTTATTTTTCTTTAATTTAAATTCCCTTTAATTTTCAGTCTTATTTACTTGCTGTTGTTATTTTGGTAGATTCCATCTTACTTTTCTGGAACATTTTTTATTTTTATTTTAATTTTAATTTTTAATTTTTTAATTTTTATTAATTTTTATTTTTCTTTATTTTTCTTTCTTTTCTATTCTTCAGTGTTATTTCCTTGTTTGACCAACCCTGTTTCCTCCTCAACCAAACCCATTTCCTCACTTTTATGTTTTTGGTAAGTAATATTTTTTTAATTACTTATTTTTTTCAATAATTATAATGCTTATGTTAATTTTCTTTTTTCATACAGGTATGGTGTTTCACAAATATCACCCATCACTTAAAGTAAAAGGTGTGAATGATGCTATTTACAGGCAGAAATTGGATGAGATTAAAGCAGTTTACTTCTCTTCTATTAGCAATGACTCCTTACACCAATGGATCAAGCTCTATCACACTACTAGAGCTTTTGTTGTTAATACTAGCACATATTTGCAACAAAAATGTCCCCTTCATCTCAATCATGAACAATGTGAGTTTTTGTTGGATTTTTTAGAAGTTTATCCAAAAATGTATGCCAGAAAGCTAAGAGATGTTTGAGTCCAGCTGCATGGGGCTGATATCAGTACTTCAAGAATACACCATGAACTCTTCACTCACTTGACTTTATCCAACAAAGCTACTCAAAATGTACACTGAAATGAATATGATGCTAAAAAAATCAAATACATTTCTTTATCATCCTCCTTAAGCTTGAATATCTTATTTTTACTGGTTAGAATAACTTGCATCATTATTATTTTATTTTACTAACTAACTATGGCTTATCTTCTAGAAAGATGAAACAGGGATTTCTATGGACATAGCTGCACAGAGGTGTGGATGGGGAAAAAAAGGAAGGAGAACCAAACATGTAAAACAGGCTTGGGCCAGACACTGTTTCAGTGCTATTCTGAAATATCATTAAAAGTCTTGCTTGCCTTGATGATTCAAGAAGAATCTGTAAAACATTTAGATCTTGAATATTACTTGCAAAAAATATTGGCAAGTACTCAGAACTTCTTTATTCTATATTTCTTATTTTTTTGTTAAAAATTTATTCTTTCATTTTAGCTTCCAGCAATGAAAACTTTCTCTGGACCTTCAAGTGTCCTAATAATTGATAATGCACCTATTCACCAAAATGGTAGAGTAATGGAGCTAGTTGAAATATTTGGTAGTATCATTATCGATTTGCCAACTTATTCTCCAAATTTTAACCCAATAGAAAAGGGTTTTAAAATTTTGAAAAAGCCATTTGTGAAGTTGTGGAAGGTTATCAGGTGGACCAAATATTTTTTAACTAATTCAATTTTTTTTTCATATGACTTTTACTCCTGCTTTATGTTGCAATTTTTTTGTTCTAGTGAATATATTCCCTAAATATTGTGCAAATTTTTAAACTTACTTTCTTCAAATTTTTTTAAAAAGGTTCCACTTGTAATTACATGAAGTAACCTTGTACAATGAAATAAAAAATGAAAATAAAATAATTTTGGCAAAACATTATTTTTAAAGAAATAGAATTTTTATAGTTACCCATGTTTTTTAAAAAAAATTTGCCCAAAAAACAATACAGCCATTGTGTCAGTCCAGTATTTTTGAAATTAGGTAGCACAAAATGTTGTGCAAGTTTCATACTCATCTCTAAAACATGAATTTTAAACCAAACAAAAACCAAATTTTTATTTTATTCCAAAAGTTAAGACCATGTTCCTAATGATTGCATGTTTTTTTAAATGAATATAGTATTTATTGTCAAATGTAGACTGACTATCCTTAACATGTTTTCAAAATTATTATATTTAATGAGGGTATACTATAATGTCTCTTGTAATTTTTTATCATCCTATATATTCATGAAATTGTATTAAAAATTAATATTAACTAACTAATAATTTGATTTTTTGTCCTAAATTTTTTCTTCCTTCTCAAATACACATGAAAATATTTTGCTCAATTAACCATTGCATAAGCAGGGCAATCAGAAACTCCTGCATTAAGAAATCACTCAACTGGAAAAACTTTGAAATATTTCCAGTGATTCATTTTAAGTTTAACTATACATTTTTCAATACATAGATCATTATAGTCCATTTTTAAAAATTCTAAAAATTCTTGAAGTGTGTGTTCATGATCTGTTGATCCTGTTGGTGAAGAAGGAGGAGAAACACTCAGTATTCTGTTTTTTTTCTTTTCACCTCTAGAGTAATAAGGTGCAACTGGAAGAGTACCAGTAATATATTGAAATTGAGGCATCTTATGTGGACATAAGATATTCACCTCATTTGGATTTGTTTAATTATAGATTAACACTCAAAAAATATAGTTAGTTCAGTCATATCATCAACTTTTGTCTTAAAAATATTAAAAAAAACCATTTCTTTAGCCCAAACACAATCTCTTTCTGGAGTAAGAATAAGGTGTTCTTTTTAATTCATAGGATTAACAAAAAAATTTGATTCATTTGATCCAGTCAAGTCTGGATGTGGAGTAAAGCTAGACCAAATGCATTTTAATTTGTCTTGAAAGTTTTTGGTGTTGATTTTGCTCCCTCAGTAGGCTGAAAAGTTGGAGAAGATGAACTGTTTCTTGAATCTGAAACACAGTTTTTTCTTAGTCTTTTTAAAAAGAGTTCCCTCTAAAGCATTAAAAATGGAAATCAGTGAAATCAATATTTGAAAAGAGAATCAAATATAAACACTTTTGCCTCTTAAATAGGATTATTTTGTTCAATAAAAAAATTATTTTACAATTTTGAGGACTCTCTTTGATAGTGCCAAAGGACATGTTGAAAACTTCTTAGTTGTCAAGTGGGTTTTTTTTGAAACAGGAAAGTTGCTTAATTGGTATATCTTCAAAAACCATTCAATCTCAGCATCATACTCAAGCTCCTCCACATATTCACCAAGAATCTAATTTTCTTTTTCACAAATAGATTCTATTTCTTGAGTTTTAAATATCTCCAAGTCATTATTTAAGACTGACCAGAGAAAAAAAATTGGTAAGGTTTTGATACAACCATTGAGAAAGGAGAAGAGCTATTTTTCTTTTTAGAGTTTCAGCTTTTGGAGTCAACTTCAAGAAAAAAGAAGTACTCAATATATAATTTTGACATAAATTAAGGTTCACTATTATTAATTTGTGGAAGGTACAGTGGTGGGGTTGTAGATGTGGGTATCTGGCTAAAATAATTTTTTTTTGAAAGTGGATCAAGGCCATAAGTTGAATTTTTGGGAACAGAGGGGTGTTGAAAATTAAAAATTTTACTATAATTCATGGCTTGAATACAAAAAATAATAATAAGTAATTAAAAAGAAAAAATATTACTTACCAAAATAATAACAGTGAGGAAATGAGGTTAGTTGTGGAGGAAATAGGGTTGGTCAAGCAGGGAAATAAAACTGAAGAACATAACAGAAAGGAAAATAAATAAAAATGAAAATTAATAAAAACAAATAAAATAAAAATAAAAAGAGAAAAATGTACCAGAAAAGTAAGAGTGAATCTACCAAAATAATAACAGCAAAGAAATAAGACTCAAGAATAAAAGGGAAATTAAATTAATAAGAAACTGAAAAAATGAAAAATAAATAAAAAATGTACCATAAAATTAAGGAGAGGAAACAAGAAAATGATGAAGAAACTGGGAGAAAGGAGAGGAGGTGGGTGGGGGCTCACAATTTTTTTTTTCACACCTAGTTGCATATCTGATCATTGGATGCACCAGGTCAGCTGACCCAAAAACACATTTTTTTGGGGGGTGGGAGCAAGTAAAATTTTAAGCTTTACAGGATTAGCTGTAAATTCTACATGATTCATTAGGGGATATTAAAGCTATAAATCTTCTATATTAAAATACCTCTTTTTTCCACAAAATAAGTCATTATTAGCTTTTCATATATGGCGTATTGCTCCCCAAAAACCCTTTTTTCCTGAGAAATTATTTTGGCTCTCTAGCTTTATTTTTGTGTCATTAAATAAATTTTAAATAATTAAAAATTTTGAAATTTGATACCCCTTATTATAAAGAGATTGGATTTAAAATTTTTTCTTACACTAGTAAAGATTAATGTTGCATGCATTCCCTATCATACTTCCAAATAAATTTTACATAAATCTATTTTGAAAAAACTTTCAAATTTCTTGTCTCTTATCCCTTTCCAAAAAAAAGGAACCTAAACTCATGATTTTTTGAGGTGATGAGATATGTAAAGCTATGCAATTATCTTGTCTCTCCTTTTCCAAAATAAAGAGATGAGTTTAGATCAGCTTACACATTATTTTTCTAAGGGAAAAGGTGAGGGTGAGAGACAAAAAAATTGTATTGTTTTACTAAATAGCTGTATACACATATATTTTGGAGGTGTAAAACATTGATATGATGAATGTTCAAGGATGAAAACTGGAAATAAGAGCATGTACAATCATCCATTAAATTAGCCCATTTATGCAATTTTTTGCAATAATTTTCTCTTTTTTCTCCAATAATCACTTTTTCTATTTTTGATAAGATTGGAAAATGATGAATACAAACTGCATAATGGAAAATAATGGAGCTCTATTTTATCTTTACAATTTTAATGCTATGTAGCTTAAGCCTTTTATGTGTTTAATTTTTGCATTTTTTTAATTTATGTTTTTATATATATATTTCAACCAGTTTTATATCTGCATGTCAACCCATACCCTCCCTCCCACTAATTTTCCACTATCTTGTCATTTGAACTTCATTTCTCTAATCCACCAGATTTCTTATATTTTTCCACTTCAACTTTTTTTCTTTCTGCACTTTAGTTTGCAACTTTCTCTCCTGAAATGAGCCTAAAAACATCTCCAGAAGTTACAACTCATAACTTGCCACCCTATTCACAAACATCCACATCACCCAATTAGTTTAAGTTTTAGCTTTGGTGATAATACATGCTTCAAAAGAATCTAATATATATTTTTAAAGTAAAATTTCATTCCTTGATTGTGTTTTCCCCCACTGATTCTCAAAATGAGCCATTCTCCATCATGAATACTCCTCAACCAATGTAGCACTTTAGTTTTTTGTGCAAATCAAAACTCTGATTTTTTCACTATGCAGCATATCCAAATGAAAAGAACTGCAATATGTGATGTGAAGGGCATAAAATATAATGTGAGATTATGAATTTTGGTAAATTTAATTGAATTGAAAAATTATGGCATGTAAAATGGCTTTTTTCTATTTTTAATTTGGATGATTGCAAGAGCTGTGACAATTATTCATTTTTTTGAATGTAGCTTTTTTTTGATGATTGTAGAGACAAACATTTATTCAATATCTTGAAGCACACATTCTGCTTTGGTGCAGGAGCACCTTGCATCACATGCAATATACAAATATTTAACCCCATTTGCAACCCTGAGCTGACTGGACATCTTACAGCAATAGTTTTTGTTGATGGGGAGAGGCTACAATTTAACAAACCCCATTTAAAAACCCCAAAAAGACATCTTCCAAAAAATATTTTTATTTGTGAGGGAGCTGCTATCTACCAAAACCTGCATAAAACCCCAAACAGAAATGATGGGATCAAATTTGAATTGTGATTAATTAATAATAAGATGTTTTATTTAAAAAGTATAAGATCTTCCATTATAAATTCAATACAATATTGATAACTGAAATATAAGAATAGCTTTAAATAAGATATAGAGAAACAAGGCTTAAAAGATCCTTCTCATTCTTATCACAAATGAGCCACTTTTTATATTCCTCACTTATCTGGGAGAAGACCAAATTTGCTACTGAATACCGTGAATTTGGTCATTTTATCAAGCTTAAAAACATTTTTTTTCTTTTAAAATTTTTTTGTGAAGCATGTTTTTTTTTCACTTTTTTTTAGTCCTTCCAGCCCAGAGAAGCCTGACTGAGATAGGACCAAAGTCGTTTCTGAATAGCAGTGAACTTGGTTATTTGATAGGTAAATGGCAAATGAGGGGGGAGAAATAAGGATTTCATGAAGCAAGATTGTAGAAATCTCATTTTAGCAGAAATGTTCAAAGTATAATTTTAAGTATATTCCAGTACTTAAGTATGATTTAATAGTAGATATTAATGGTCCTACTACTTAATAATAAATGATTTATAGATTAAACCTCAGGGAAAGACTATTGGCTAATAAAATATAAATATGGCTAATATAAAGATAATTTCAATTTATAAAGGCTTTAAAATATATTTTTATATACCAATAATTGTTTTATAATTCTTATTTGATGTGTAGTAATTAAGTGATGTCCAATAACCCACCAAATCCTCTTTTAATTATACCAAAATCCAATGGATTGCACAGACCTTCAATCCAGATGATTTCACCTTTATCCCAAGAAATTACAGCACTGTGAGGGCTCATCACCTCCCCATGGCCTCCAATTCAGTTATTTTCCACACCCAGACCTCTAGTAAGGGCCCTTGATCACAATTAATGCTATCATACACCCATACCATAAATAGAGAGAACATATAAAAGTGGATACCATAAGGAAAAAAGTAAAATAACTCATACAAAGACAATAAAATGAAACCCAAATCATATAAAGAAACCAAATAAACTGTCTAATCCTCCACATTAACCTAGTAAGCATATCCAAGCCCATAAATCCATGAAAATCTATTTTAGGAAGCAGATTAAGTTGACCAAACTGGATATATACACCTGAAAAAGGTGTATATGCTTGTGTAGGTATGGTTAGTTCATTGAATACATCCATATGACCTAAAATAAGCAGAAAAATATAGCTTATAGGCTATTCAGAGGGTTAAACCCACATATAGACGTATATATACATAATATAACTATATATTTTACTTAATATGAGTTTTATGCATACATATAAGCTTATGTATGTCTATAATTACTTAATATCACTTAAGATACGTATATTGTGACTAAATTAGCACCTTAATAAGTACTATGGGTCTATGGATAAGCTATTTGAATTCCTATAAGTCATATAATAGTGTAATAAAAATATATATATACGCATAATAACTATATATATAAGTATTATAACCATAATTTTAACCTATAAGATTAATAAAATTATGGTTATCTTATTTTAATCATAATAAATACTCACTCCTGGGAATACCTTGGCTGAAAAAAATTGTATTCTATTTTGAATGATTGTAGAAAAATGCAAAATAACTCACTTTAGCAAAATTATGTCACATTTTCTAATGGTAATTATAATTCATGATTTTAAATGCTCTAAGTTTTCTGGAAAGGGCTTCACCAGAAAGAAAATAGGGGGTATCAATGTTCAGGGATCTGAAATAAGGGATCAGGAATTTTTTTCCCAGGATCAGACATTATTAATTGCAGAAAATTCTTATCCACTAGCCCTGGGGCTAGTGGATAAGGAATCCACAATAATGCATTATCCCGCCTCTTATACCACAATTTCCATTCCTAATTCCTGATCCCAAATCATCACATCCATGATGGATTTTTAAGAAAGTCAAATGACTTATAATTGCTGATGCCATCCTAAAGTCTCTCCTCACTCTATGCTACTTAATTTTGGTGGCAAACACTTAAGTTTTTTTCTATCTACACACCCTAACTGCACATTTGGCAGTGAATTCCCACTTCCCACTCATCACCTAAACCTTCTACCAACAGCCTATACTACTGACAACAATGAAGCACCTCTCTACTAGACAGCTACTTCTTTCCACTATGGATGCTATCACTTTACTTTTAGTTCTCTACTATAAATCTGACTCTGATTTGGAAGATTCTTTAGCCTATTTGTGTTTTCTTTCCAAAAAGCGTTACCTCATTGCCAGGGGGACAAATCTTTATCATGATCCCCAATATGATCTCTGCTCCATTCTCAACATTCCTCAACTAAACTTCACTCAACTATTTAGAACTTCTCCTGATTCTTTCTTCAAACTTTATCAACACATCTCTGAACATCCTATCTTTTATAACAATTCCCATAACAAATAGCGTAATCCTGCCATTCGAATTGCTGTTGCACTATGTTGCTTTGGCTCAAATGGAAATGGTCCTGCTGTAAGACATTTGTATAATCTATTTAACATAGGATATGGTACTGTGATATTATACACCAAGCGCTGTATGATTGCTATCCTTTCCCTCAAGTCTCAAAAACTTGCTTTGCCAACTGCAGAACAGCAACTTGAATCCTCTCAAGTAATGCAAGCCAAAGGTTTCCCTGGCTATGTAGGTTTTGTTGATGGCACAACTATACCTTTGAGTCAAAAGCTTCTCATGAAGGGAACCATTATTTTGATTGCAAAAAAAGTTTTATTCAAAATATTCTCAAATTTCTCATCATTGATGAACTAACTTTTTATCTTCCTTCTAGATACTCTATTGTTGTTCAACTTATATGCAATGTCAATAAAAAAATTTATTGCTTTTCACAGTGGCTGCCCTGGATCATGTCATGACTCTTCTGTCTTCCAAATAATGAGGATTTTTCAAACCCCAGACTCATACTTTGACAAATCTCAGTACCTCCTTGCAGACTCAGCATATGCAAGTGGGAATTAAATTATACCTGCTTTCCATGGTGCAAGTTTAGAAAATGACCCCAAAACTAAATTTATTTATAACCTTGCCCAATCAGGAGTACAGATTGAACACGCTATAGGTATTTCAAAGGGAGAATTTTCTAGTCTTTGGGAGCTCAGAATCTGATTTCAAAAAAAATTGGAGATCAAAACTGCAAATAATTGGATCATGACTTGTGTTATACTCCACAATATCCTAGCTGATTTAAAGGATGAGTGGAATTATCTTTATGAAGAAGAGGATCCTGAACCAGAACCAGCTCTCCCCTCCTTTGAATCCCAAAACATTCAATCAACCAGCATACACTCCATTATAATGCCAATTACTCTCCAACATTTCACTTCAAAACACTTTTAAAACTTTATTTTGGTGCTCTCCAAATTTTCACTTTGTGTACTTTATTCACTTGGTTTGGTATTTTTGTTTGTTGCATATTCCTTTTTTTTGAATTTATGGTGAATATCTTTTTTTTGGATGGCTCATTGGTTTTCTTTCACCAGCTCAACATGAAATCACATATTTTGTCAGTGTTTTTTTTCATTCATCACTCATATCCTTTTCATCTTCTCCTCAAACATCCCTCATATATTTTTGTTGCTTTTATTTTTTCAAATCAACTCACCAGGTAAGTCATTTTTTCATTTTTGTTGTTTTTTTATTTGCTAATCATGATTTTTTTTTGCTTTTTTTTCTTTTTTTTTGTCCTGTAAGTGCTTTTTTTGGTTTTCAAGGTTAGACTAATTTTGTTTTTTTTGTATTATCTTTTTTATCTTTTTTTTCACCCTCCATCATCCCCCTTTCCCCCCTCCTTGTCTGCCTCCATACCCTCCTTTCTCCCCTTCTTGGCCACCTCAAGTCCTCCCCTTTACCCCCTCCATCATCCCCCTTTCCCCCCATTTCTCCCCTTCTTGGCCACCTCAACTCCCCCCTTTAATCCCTCCTTGGCCACCTCAACCCCCCTTCACCCCCTCCTTGGCCCCCTCAAGCCCCCCCAGCGCCTACTTATTGAATCACTTTTGATTCGATGAGTTAATGAACAATTATCAGCAATTGTTCATTAACTTATCAAATCACTAATGATTTGATAAGTTAGGGAGCAATTATTAGCCATTGTTAACTAACTTATCAAATTGTTACCAATTTGATAAGTTAGGTGTAGGGGGGGGGGTGTGGAGGGGTTTGTGAGGGGGTAGAGGGGGGCTTAAGGGGGTCAAGGAAGGGGTAAAGAGGGGGCTTAAGGGGGTCAAGGAAGGGGTAAAGGGGGGGTGAAGGGGGGTTTGAGGCAGGCAAGGAGGGTTTAAAGGGGGGGTAAAGAAGGGGTAAAGAAGGGGTAAAGGGAGGGTAAATGAAGACTAAAGGGGGGGT
This sequence comes from Hemileia vastatrix, assembly GCA_030280995.1. NCBI lineage: Eukaryota > Fungi > Basidiomycota > Pucciniomycetes > Pucciniales > Zaghouaniaceae > Hemileia > Hemileia vastatrix. The sequence continues at coordinate 18,119,219 of JASXTE010000003.1, read as the reverse complement.
TTTGAGGTGGGAAAGGGGGGGGGTTTGAGGCGAGCAAGGAAGGGTTAAAGGGGGGATTGAGGGGGTAAAGGGGGGGACTTTTTGGGAAGCATTTTGAAGCAAAAAAAGACTAATATCTGCTTTTTAATTTTTTTTTACAGAATTTTTTTTTCTTTCCCTTAGTTTCTGGCCGTTTCCCCATGTTTCCAACATAAATCAGGTAATTTATTTTTTTATTTGTGTTTGTTTTTTCAAATAAATAATTATTCTGTTTTTGAAAATAATTAATTATTCTGAAATTTACTGAATTCAATTTTTTTAAATTATATTTTAATAAATTGGATTGAATGACATAAAGAGGTATTTCCAATAGCTGGTACAGGTAAGTAATTTTTATATATTTTTTTGCAATTAAATTTACTGAATTTATTTTAATTTTTTTTTATTTACTCTTTTTTTTTGGTGAATTTGTTTTACCTGGTATTTCAATCATAATTCAGGTTTTTATTTTGAATTTGTTTTTTTCAAGGTTTTTTACTGATTTTTTTGCAATTTTTTTTGTTTTTTTAAGAAAAAAAAAATTTCTTTTCAATTATTTTACTCATAATTTTTTATTGTTGGGGGGTTTTTTAATATATTTATTTATTTGTTTTTATTTTTTTTGTTTTATAATTTTTTTTCCAGGAAGTTACTATGGAAAATTTAACTCGCTCCTCTTCATAATCATCAATTTCTTCTGAATCATCTTTATCCTCTCTTTCTTCCTTGTCTTCAAATCTTGAAAGCTCCAAGAATAATCATCAAATATATTCAACTTCTTCTTCTTTATATTTACTTACTTCTATCTCTTCAATGTCATTCTATTCTATTCCTTCAATATATTCAAATTCTTCTTCTTTATCTTTACTTTCTTTTATTTCTTCAATGTCCTTCAATTCTATTCCTTCTCCCAATCAATCTGAGCTTTCCTTACCAGAAAATAAAAAGCAGAAAATCATGGAACTAGCTAAATAATCAAGCAGTTCAAAAATGAAATTTCATCAATATAGAAAATTTATTAGGATGAAGATATTTTGCAAAAAATTCTTTGGACATTTGGAAAATCTTAAATTTTATAAGACTTCAATATCAAATGTTAAGAATTTTTTTTTTTACAAAAACATCAAAAACCATACAGAAGAAGGTATAGATCTCATTGTTGCAGTTTTCAATAATGGATACAAACCTCAATTCATCTTAAAAGTTCATTCATTTAATGGGAAAAAGGATAAAGTTTTTTGCCAGCTTTCTGATTTAATTTCTACTTTCTATCAAATGTCTCTGGTTTGACAACCCTTATCAAATAAAAATATGATCTCTGGTGTCATGAAAGGTTTTGGTTGGCAACCAGGATATGATCAAGGAGTTTCTTTTGGTATGTAATTATTTTTTTTATTATAAGTAATTTTTAATTTTGTCATATGTTTCAGGAATTTATTCTTTATTGAAAAATTAAAAATCAGAGCAAATGGAAGAAGATCTGAAAAGATAAAATTCTTTAGGATCATTTAATATTTTCTTGGAAAATTGATTTAAAAAATTATGTTTGCAAGCTTTTTAAAAAAACCATCAAATTGCTTTAGAATCTGGTTTACCAAATTGGTCTGATCCTGAATAGGAAGAAGCAATAAATGCTTATGTTTTTTTTTCTAATTTTATCATCACTTATAAAGGATTCTACAACAATGTTCATCTAGATAAAAATGATAAGAATTGTCTAACATTTGGAATTTTCTCTTATATTAATCCAGAGACTGGTGTTCCTATTCCATCACCCTCTTCTGATGAAGGACGTAGACTTTATTTTCTTGACCATAAATGTATTATTGATTTTGGTAGTGCCAATGGAGTAGTTGAGGCTATATGGAATTCATCTTAACATTGGCATCAAACAACTAAAGCACCTCCAAATTTAGTTTCTTGTCAACAATTTACCCATTTTGGCTGTTCATTCCAAATAAATGAAGGTCTTATCAATTGTATTAATAATAAAGAAAATAGATAAAAAAATTGTTCTTAGTAGATCTGTCAAGTATTGCAACTAAAATATTATATTTTTTCTATCATTAAATATTTTTTTCAAATATTTTTTTTCTTTTTTTTTCTTTTTCTTCTCTTTTTTTACATTTTTTTATTTATTTTAATTTTTATCTTTTTTATTTTTTTAAATTTCCATTTTTATTTTCCTCTTTTTCAATTTTATTTATCCTTTTTAATTTTTTTCATTTAATTCTGGATTTGTCTCTTCCAATTATTTTTTAAAGTTATATCAAGATAGATTACTATTTTTATATAATTTTGCATCTGGTCTTAGGTCATTCTACTGGCTATTATATAAAATATGAAAACTTGATTGGGACTGGTGAAAATAATTGGTTGTAGAAATTTTCAATTTTAATATTTTTTCATTTAATTTTGGATTTGTCTCTTCCAATTATTTTTTAAGGTTACATCAAGATAGATTACTATTTTTATATAATGGTGCATCTGGCCTTAGGTAATTCTACTGGCTATTATATAAAATAAGAAAACTTGATTGGGACTGGTGAAAATAATTGGTTGTAGAAATTTTCAATTTTCAATTTTTTTTCCATTTGATTTCTTTGATTCAATAAATTTCAGGGGGGGGTATTGCCAAATTTTCATATCAGACTTTAAAAAAAATTTAACTTGAAAATTTGATGATAACCTTTCCTTAATTCAATAAAATACAGGCAGGGTATTGCCAAATTTTCATATCAGACTTTAAAAAAAATTTTGACTTGAAAATTTGGTGATACCCTTCCCTTAATTCAATAAAATACAGGGGGGGGGGTATTGCCAAATTTTCAAATCTGAGATGTGAAATTGATGACTTAGAAAAATTTTGGTGACACCCACCCTTTGCTTCAATAAAATGTAGGGGAGGTTATTTCCAAATTTTCATATGAGACTTACAAAAAAAAATTGACTTGAAATTTTGGTGATACCCATCCCTTACTTAAATAAAATTCAGGGGGGAGTATTGCCAAAATTTTATATAAGGCTTGCAAAATTCTTTACTTGAAAGAATTTTAGTGATACCCATCCCTTAGTTCAATCAAATGCAGGGGTGGGATTGGGAAAATTTCAAATGTGACTTGAAAATTTTAACTAAAAAAGAATTTATAACATTAAAATATGAAAATTTAACTAATGATGAATAGAGTAAAGGAATACAGGAAATTAAGAAAAAAATTTATGTAAAATTAATTATGAACAGTTGAAGTGTGAGATGAATAAAACAAACTAGTCATCAAAAAATTTCTTTAAACATTCAATTTCCTCAACAGATTTATTAGCTTTAACACATTCTATCAAGAAATCTTTCTATTTAGAATTTTCTTCATGATCAAGCTTATATTTCATCTGTTCCGTTGTGGTCTTCCAACATTGGCAGGGGCCTTTGTTGTGTGGTTTGGCGCTGTTTGTGCATGTCTTAATTGGCATCTGTTGAAGAATTAGTTGTTTTTCTGGTTTTATTCCGTGAATATTGGGACTGTGGTTTTAAGGGGTCATTTCCTCATTCTTCAGTTACAAAGATAGTTGTTTAATTTTGTTTTTCATGTTTTACGGGCTAACCTTAAGTCTTAGGGTTAAGTACTTAATACCATTGGATAGGGCTAATTTAGCTCTATATTTCATGTCTCAATGTTGTTATAGTGTAATTCTATGTTTTAAGGGTTTTAGTAGTTGTAGTTAATTTTTCTAAGTAGATTAGGTGTTTTTTATTGGTTTTCTGGCTTCAGGGAGGCCGGGCCGCTTCAGGAGGCACTTTCGACGTCAGGTGGCCCTCCTGCCTCTGTTTTAGAAGTTTGGGGCAACTTTAATTATCATACAACCATCTGGAGGTGATATCCTTGTTCCTCACTCAGTTTTCACTGTTTTTTGGCCACAACTGGCTGTGTTTGTTGCAAGGTTAGTTCTTCATTTAACTCAACTTTGGAAACAGGTTCTCTGGTATAGTCTTGCAAGCTATATCAAGTATTATTGCTGTCTCTGGTGTGGATTTGCAGCCTACATCAAGTATCTTTGCTTTCTCTGGTGTGGACATTGGTCTACATTTAAGTTCTTTGGTCTGGTAGTCTGTCTGGGGACTACTTTCTTGGCTCATCAAGAAGTCAAGTGTGTTGAAAAAGGGGCTTTAGCAAACAGGAACCAACTTACTTTAGCAAGTAAATCTCACTCTATTTTTCTAAAGGGACAGGGGATTTTCCCTCTGGTTTTTCTCCATCTCCCTTGGTCAAGGCCTATAGCTAGTACTATAGGATTTTCTACATTTCTGGAGCCCAACATGGGGTAGATCTTGCTAGTTCTTTGGAATCTCTGTTTTCTTTGGTTGGCTCTTTTTGTTTTTTTGGTCTGGAGGAATGGCTTCTGGTTCCTCTATTCCTGTGGTGACTGTCAGTGGGGGAGATGGTCCTCCTGCTGTGATGGTCAAGGAGTGTGTTAGGATTAAAACTTGGGATGGTACCAAGTTTAATGGGGAGGATGTCAAGTGGTTTCTAGAGAAGTATGAAACTGCTGCTGGAATGGATGGTGCTTCCTACCTGAACATGGTGAAGCAGATTATCTTCTTCATTGGTGATAGGTCAGTGGAGAAGGAGATTGTGGCCATGTATGGCTACAAGAAGAGGGATTGGAAGTTATTGTGTAGGGAGATGGTAGATAGATGAGGTGTAAGGTTCACTATGGTAGATCTGAACAAGGTTGTCAGTGAATGGCAATCTTATGGTGGTGTTGGTAACTTGCATAGTTACAGAAAGTTTCTGCTACAGTTTGATCCTGTGGTAGAATACTTGGTGGAAGTGGAGGAGCTGGCACATGAAAATGCTTCCAAGGATGTTTTTTGGTCTTCCCTGGCTAGAGATGTCAGGATGGATGTGTTGAAGGAGCTGTCAAGGAAGTACTTGATGAAGACTCTTTCTAATGGGGACCAGAAGTTGCCTGCCTTGGATAAGGTGAAGGAGGCTGTTGAGGCCCATTTGAAGTTATTGGCTGTGGACAACTATCAGGAAGGGTATGCCAAATATGTCAGCAAAGTCAGTGAGGCTTTGGCTGAAGAGGAAGTTAGGGTGAAGAAGGAGAAGAAGAATATGGTGCAGGTTCCCAAACAGGAGAGGGACCCAGTGGTGGAGCAGTTGGCTGATCTCACAAAGCAGCTGCATATTTTTGTTTATGAGGCTAAGAAGGTCAATAAGGCACCTTATCAGCCTAGAGATTTTGATAGGAGGGCTGGTAGGAGTGATCCTTGGGTCTGCTCTTATTGCAGCAGGAGGGGGCACAGGTCCAATGATTGTTGGGCATTGAACAGGGATGTGTCTGAAGGAAAGGTGGAATTTGATGGCAGGGTTTTCAAGCTACCTGATGGTTCATTTGTGAAGCCCAGTGAGGGGAAGGCTCCTGTTGATTTGGTCAGGAGAAGGGGTGGTCTCAATCAAAGGAGGCCAAGGTTTGAGGAGATTCCTGAGCAGGGGAAGTCTTCTGGTAAAGAGGATGATGACGTCAAGGGAAAGGGGAAGGAGATAAATAAGGTCTCTTTTTTTACTTCCTTTGGTGGTTTGGAGTTGTATTCCTGTGGTGGACAGTCAAGTGGTGAATGCTTGGCTGGTGTTTATGATGTGGAAGCAGGAAAGGTGGGAAGGCCTAAGAGCAGTTCTCAGGTCCAACCAAAGCCAAATGCTTCAAAGGTGGATCCTAAACTGAGTGCAGATAGGAAGAGGTACAGCAAAGAGGAGCTGTACAAGATACAGAAGGATATGGCTGACATGGGCCCCCCTAGTTTTGGTGCATTGGACATGAATGGTGAGCCAATGCCAATGGAGGTTGATTCTTACTCTGAGGAGGATGTCCCTTTGGATTCATTTCCAAAGCCTGCTGGAGTTAGAGGTTCTGGTGAGGGATCTGGTTTGGTTCCTGTTGATGGTAAATCTGTTGGTGGTGCTGGTCCTTAAGAAGCTTCTAGGACCAAGGTAGTGAAGCCAAGGGCTCACTTTGAGAGGCCAGTGGTTTCTGGTAAATCTAATGTTATGGACTCTGTTCTTGAAAGGATGAATCAGGGTCAGGTCTCCCTTTCTTATGGGGAATTTTATGCTATCAGTCCAGGGTTGGCTGATAGACAGAAAAAGTTGTTTAACAGGAGAAGAGTTTCTTCTGGGGAGGTGGAATACATTTGTGATTCTGCTGAAAAGTTTGGTGAGGGGTTGGAAACTCATTTTTCTGCTCCTCTGGGGTATGTCAATGTCACTCTGAATGGCAGGGAGGCAAGGGCATTGGTGGACTCAGGTTCTCAGATGAACCTGATTTCTTTATTTGAGGCTACTCATTTGGGCCTCCCCGTCAAAACTGGTATTGGTGGGAATTTGAGAGGGATTGGTGGCCATGTCACGGAATTGGTTGGAACTTCTGAGTTTGTGAAGTTAGATGTTGGTGGGGCCTCAGGGAAGGTTCATTTTTATATTGCTAAGGGAACAGTTAAAGCTGTTTTGGGTGGGCCATTCTTGATGGATTTTCAGGAAAGAATTGGTTATCAATTTGATTTGGGAATCAGTTTGGAGTTGACTGGTGAAGATGAAAGGAGACTTCACATGAGGTTATCATCCCCTGGAGATGATGGTTGGGAGACCAGGCCTGGTTTATCTTCAATGTGCCAGTGAATGGATTTTTGCAGGAGAAGGAAAGAAGTTGGTGCCGCCTCTGGTTTTCTGGAGTGTGGCTCAGGCTCTATTGAGAGTCTGTCTTTTTTAGAGTAATGAGGGCTGATCACCCTAGTGCTACAACCTCTCCCCAAGATGAGGAAATCCCAGGTTGTAGTAGGTCAGCTCCCTTGGAGATATACCAAGTGAATTTTCAACTTTCTCTTTTTAATGTTTCTCTTCTCTGCAAGTATTCATCAAGTTTTTTATCAAGTCTCTGTTCTCTCTCAAGATTCTCAATTATTTTTAATTCAAGCTCAAGGAAGAAGATTGGTTAAATATCTTTATTGAAAGATATGCAGAAAAGTTTTGGGGTGGTGAGATTGGGGTCTAAAATTAAGTCCTCCCAATTGTGCACCACTAGGGTTTCTTCTACACCATTTAAAAACATTACCTGGGCCAAACCTGTGAGCATTGGGGAGACCCCTGGTTATTTTTGTAGGTCAGAAGAAAACTCAAGAAAAGAAGATAAAAATTTCAAGATAATTCAAGAAAAGCAAGAAAAACATCTGAAGATAATGAAGAAAGAAGATTCAAAATATTTTTGTGAAGATCGTCAAGATCAATTTTTGGGCCTCCAGCATGAGGTTAAACTGCAGAAAATTATGAAGAAAGGAGATCATCAAGATCAATTTTTGGGCCTCCAGCATGAGGTTAAACTGCAGAAAATTATGAAGAAAGAAGATCATCAAGATCAATTTTTGGGCCTCCAGCATGAGGTTAAACTGCAGAAAATTTAGAAGAAAGAAGATCATCAAGATCAATTTTTGGGCCTCCAGCATGAGGTTAAACTGCAGAAAATTATGAAGAAAGAAGATCATCAAGATCAATTTTCGGGCCTCCAGCATGAGGATAAACTGCACAATTTTAAAAGAGTTGATTCTGAAGATGAATCAAGATTTGAAGATTTAGAAGATGGAAGTGAAGATGAAGATTTGGATATGCGGAAAAGTTTTGTAGTGGTGAGATTGGGGTCTAAAAGTAAGTCCTCCCAGTTGTGCACCGCTAGGGTTTCTTCTACACCTTTCAAAAACATTACCTTGGCCACACATGTGAGCAATGGGGAAACCCTTGGTTTTTGTTCCAGGTCTGGTGGTGAAGATTTCCTGAAGATCCCTCAAGTTGAAGGTGGAGCGGAAAAGTATAAGAAGGTAGTGCAGAAGATTAGCCCTGTCAATGAGCCTATGCCTGTGGGTTTGAATCTGCCCTTGAAGAGACCTCCTTTGTCAAGAGATCTGTACTGTACTCCTTTGGTGAAGAATCCTCCAGAATTTGTAGAGACAGCTAGGGTGACTGTGGAAAGGTTGAAAGTTGTTAATTTTGGTCCTGATGGGTGGTTGTCTGAAGAAGGAAAAGAAGTTGTTGTTGCACGTTATTGTGCTAAGTGAGAAAGCTGTGGCTTTTGTTGAGGAGGAAAAGGGTGTGTTGAAGCACTCTTATGGGGAACCTTACTTGATTCCTGTGGTTTGTCATGAACCTTGGAAAATCAAACCTATTCCGATTCCAGCTGCTATCAGAGAGGATTTTTTGGAGATTGTTAGGGAAAGAGTCAGGACTGGGTTATACAAACAATTGACATCCAGTTACTCAAGTCCGGTTTTCTGTGTAAAGAAGCAGAATGGAAAGTTTAGGGTGGTTCATGATCTTAAAGCCTTTAATAAAGTCACTATCAAGGACGCTGGTATGCCACCAAGTGCAGAGGATTTTGTTGAAGCTTTTGCTGGAAGGGTGTGTCATGGTTTGGGTGATATTATGGGTGGTTATGATGAGAGGGAACTTCATACAGATTCAAGGCCTCTCACAACTTTTGAGACTCCTTTGGGAAGATTTCAGCTCACTAGGTTGCCTCAAGGAGCAACTAATTCAGTGGCAGTATATCAAGCACAGATGGCTTGGATTTTTCAGGATGAGGTTCCTACTCATGCTGGTATTTTTATTGATGATGGTGGAATTAAAGGACCATCCACTGATTATGATAATGAGGTGTTAACGAAGAACCCTGGAATAAGGAGGTTTGTTTGGGAATATGAAATAACTCTAGAGAGAGTGTTGTTTAGGATTGAAGAGGCTGGTTTGACCATTTCAGGGTCGAAATTCTGTTGTTGTGTTCCTGCTTTGGAAATTCTGGGTCATGTGGTATGTAAAGAGGGAAGGATTATGTCAAAGAAAAAGATTAATAAAATTCAGTCATGGCCAAGGCCTAAAAATACTACTGAAGTCAGGGGATTTTTGGGTGTGTGTGTATATGTCAGGATTTTTATTAAGGATTTTTCTTTGTTGGCTTCACCTTTAAGGAGGTTGACCAGAAAAGATGCAGATTGGGAATAGACTGAAGAGTGTGAAGAGGCTTTTTAGAAGTTGAAAAAGGTTGCTGGGGAAGATATTGTTCTTCACAAGTTGAATTATGGTGTTGGCGCTGGAAAAATTTATCTGGCAGTGGACTCAAGCTATTTTGCTGCTGGTTCTGTTTTGTCTCAGGAAGATAAAACTGGGAGGGTCAGGCCAGTAAGTTATGAGTCTGTGGTGTTTAATGAGGTGGAATCTAGGTATTCTCAACCTAAGTTGGAATTGTGTGGTGTAGCAAAAATTTTAAAGAAGCTACAGACGGTTTTGTGGGGGGAGCATTTTGAGCTGCAGGTGGATGCAAAATCTTTGGTTCAGATGATCAATACACCTAGACTTCCAAATGCTCCAATGACTAGGTGGGTGGCATTTATTCAACATTTTTCTTTTGACCTGGTTCACAAACCAGGCAAAACTTTTACTATGCCTGATGAATTATCAAGGAGGCCACCTACAGATGAAGATTCTGAGGCTGAAGAGTTTGATGAAGATGTTCCAGTGGTTAGGGCCAGCACAAAGGGTGCTGAAGATTTTTCTGACCTCCCCCAAGAGGCTAAACTGGCTGGATCTGATTATGATTCTGGTGATCAGGATGTTTTTGTTGATGAAGATGGAGTTGTTGTTTGGAACAGCTCAAATTTGGAAAATGGTGTTTTTGTTAGTGAACTGGATTCTCAAAAGATTCAGTGGAAAGAGAAGGATGTGCCAAAATTTAAGGATTGGTGTCCTGGTTGGGCTGGTAAATTGGCTCATGTTCACACTGGTGATTTTGGTGACAGAGTTGTACCCTTGGATGTTTTTTTGTTGGATTTTGAAGATGAGACCTGGGGTCAGTCTGGGTTTTATTTTATTTTGGTGGAATATCTGTTGACCTTGGAGAGGCCAGATAGTTGTGATGATGTTACTTGGTTGGCAATTAAGAAGAAGAGTCCTGGATTTTATGTGTCAGGAAGAAGGTTGATGAGGAGGAGACATCCTAATCCATAAGTTGTGGTGACTCAGAAGAAGGGTCAAGAAGTTGTGTTGAAGTCTTTGCATGAAGACCTTGGTCATAGAGGCTTTGGGGAGACTTATAGAAGAGTAGCTGACAGATTTTGGTGGCCAGGTATGAAGTTGGCTGTGCAGGTTTGGGTTCAATCTTGTGAAGAATGTCAAAGAAGAAGTCACTTGAAACCTAAAGAGGTTGGCTGTGCTACTGGTGAATCAACTGTTTTTGGAAGAGTCAGTCTGGATGCTGTCCATATTAAAGAGGGCAGGTATAAATACTTAACTGTTGCCAGGGATGATTTGTCCGTTTGGGTTGAGGCAGTGCTTCTGGTTAATTTGACTACCAAGAATGTGGCAGAGTTTTTGAAGAAGGAGTGGATTTATAGGTATGGGTTGATGAAGTTGGTGACTGTTGATGGGAGGCAGAGTTTGGTGCTGAATTTAAAGAAGCTGTGGCTAGTGTTGGTTCTAAAGTTAGAGTGGCTACACCTTATTATCCTGAAGCTGAAGGCATCGTTGAAAGAGTCCATCAAGTTATCAAGAATGCTTTGGTAAAGATGTGTGGGGATAGTGCTGAAAAGTGGAGGCATTATTTACCCTTGGTGTTATTTGCTGATAGGGTCACTGTGAAGAGGACAACTGGCTATTCTCCTTATGAGTTAATGTTTGGTCAGAAAGCTGTTCTACCAGTGGACTTGGAAGCTTTCTCTTATCTTGGAATTGATTGGGATGAGGTGCACTCAACAGAAGAATTGCTCTGTGCCAGGATTCAACAGTTGTAATGTAGAGAGGAATGTCAGGAGAAGGCATACTCTAGAATGATGAAGATTAGGAATCAATCAGTCAGATACTGGGACAAGAAGTTGGCTCATAGACTCAGGAATCCCTTGAAACTTGGTTGTTTTGTTTTGGTTTATAATAGAAGTTTGGAGAGTCAGTGGGGAAAAATGTTTGCTGACAGATGGAATGGACCTTACAGAGTCAGATCTCAGGTGTCTGGAGGTTCTTATGTTTTGGAAGAGTTGGATGGTGCAGTCTTAAAGAAGAAAGTGGCTGCAGACCAGGTGAAGAGGTTCTATCCCAGAGGCACTAGACATGAAGAAGATTGACTCCGCAATGAGGATAAACTATGGAACATTCTTTAAATTTTGGAATTTTTGGTGTTGCAGAGCAACTTTTGTGTTGGAAACTTTTTGTTAGAAGGTACCCATGGGTGGGGCTTCTAGATTTGATCTTGGAAAGTGTAGGGGTAACTGATGGGCTGGCTGCTCTATAGAAAAGTTGCCCCAGATTGTCTGTTTCCAACCCTTTCTCTTAATTTGGTTGAACCCTAGCATTGGTTTCTTTTCACAGGTTTTAGTCCTCTATGACTTTAAACTGGAAATTCCTTTGGTCTTCAAGTGCCGGACTCTTCACTTTTATTGGTTTTGGTTTATTGTGTTGGATGTTGTGTTTTGTTGGTTAGAAGGTACCCAGGGGGGGCTTCTAGATTTTATTTTGGCAAGTGTGGGGATAACTGATCAGCTAGCTGCTCTTTAGAACAGTTACCCCAGAATGTCTGTCTCAATTCTTTTGTTTTTTCTAGTTGAATTCTAGTTCTGTTGTATATTATTCAGGTTTCAAGTCCACTAAGAATTTAAACTGGTTTGGGACTGGCTTCTTTATCTTTGGTTTTTTTGGGTTGGTGGTGGATCACTGGTGGTCTCCCATCATTTTTACTTATTGGAGGGAGCCCACCCAGTGATCATTTCTATGGACTGGAATTTCTCTTACTGGACCTTCTCTTAATCTGGACCATCCATGGAGCTGGACTTTCTTTGATTTTTTAGTTATGATTTTGCTAGATAGTAGTTTCAGATTATTTTCTTTTTTATCTTTTTTTCTTTTAATTTTTTTATGGGGGTTGCTAAAATTATAAAATCAAAAATATAGGGTGTTACCACATCAGGGTCACCTGGATGTGGGCAAGCATTGGTGGGGAAAGGCTCATCAATTGGCCGGGCAATGCTATTTTATCATTTTATTTTATTTTATTTTTATTTTCATTAATGTCATTTTTTATTCTCATTATTAATCTTAATTTATGTTTCTTATTTCAAATCATTTAAATTATTTAAGGTGTATCCACATCAAGGTGCACTTGGATGTGGGCAAGGTATCAGGGGATCAGCTCATAAATTGGCTGGGGGACACCATTTGTATTATTTTTTATCTTTTATTTTATTTCATTTATTTTTTATTTTATTTATCAATTTTAAATTTTAGTATGTTAGTAGAATGTAAAAAAAAATAATTAGAATTTATAGTTATTAATTTTTATTATTTATTTATTATTATGTTTTTAATCTTTTTGCAGGAGCTCATTGTCTGAATGATGAAGTTTCTGGAGGCTGGTCCGGATTATGATGTTGTTTTTGTTTTTTTTTGGGGTTGTGGGAAGCACTGTGTTCTTTGAAGTGCATCCTGCTGGAGAGATTATATGGATTATAATGGGCAGGAATGGGTTTTGATGGAAGTTCAGAAGAGGAATAAGAAGAGGCAGGAATGGATTGTTGGAAGGTGTGCTTAATGATCCTAGACATATTCCAGTGGTCTTCCAATAGTTGTTTCCTCAAGGTTTTCTCAAAGTCATTTAAAGGTCCATGGAGGGCAAAGGCTTTCAGCATGTTTAAACACATGGTGCTGAGGTGTTGTTTCATGTATCCATAATACAGGGTCAAAGAAGTTTCTAGAGGTTGGCAAACTCTAATAGTAGGTTCAGGAGGAGGGGTGCCAACTAGACAAGAAGAATTGGATCAGTAATTATTTTTGTTGAAGAAATTGGATGAATTAATGTGGTACTTACAGATTGGAAGCTCATCAAATTTGTAAGCAGCCTGAATTTGGACTTCTGAAGATTTTGGAATGGTGATAGTAGGTGGATCAATCAGGGAAAGATATGGATTCTCTTGGTCTTCCTCTGAAAGCTTTTGAGAAGGTGAACTAGGAGGCTGATGTTCCTGGGGCCTAGTTGGAGCAGCAGGTCTGTTGTTTCTGTTGTTAATATTTCTGCTTGATTCATTTGGATGAGGTGCTGGTGATGGAGTACCAGGGTTGTTATAGGATGGGGCAGGAGAGGCTGATCTGGAAGAGGATTGATCTCTTCTGGATGATGCTTTTGAAGGAATGGAACTATCAGAAGAATAGTTGGCTGACAGAGGAGAGGTGTAGTTTTGTTGCCTTAACTGGGGGCGAAGTTGTTGCTTTGGTGCGGTGTTGGGTGCTCCGGTTTCTTCCTGGGGTCCTCTGGAAGGTCTCCTAGAATTTTGGGAAATTTTGGAGTTTTTTCACCTTGGAGAGGTTGGCTGCATTGCTCTGGGAGCAGTGGGAGGTGGCTGTGTGGAGTTGTTTTTGTTGATTGGAGGGATTTGGCTATTTTTTGGTTGTTTTTGGAGGTTTTGAGCCTGATTTTCACTGTCTAGTGAGGCGGGCGGGCCACCTGACGTTGGCCGGGCTGCCTGGATGCGGTCTAGCAGCCTGGGAGCTGATTTTGAAGCTTTTTAAGCTAATTTAGCATAGATAAAAGCTGTTTCTTGGGAAGTTAAAGCAGGCCTTTTTGGGAGAGTTCTGGAAACTGAGTTCCGGGATCTTCTGGATGGTGCTGAGGATAAAGATGAAGAGGCTGGACCAAGCTCTGGGGATCTGGTAGGGGATCTGGAGAGGTATTTATGAGAAGGTGAAGGAGGAGGAATAGGGTAGTTGGCATCTCTGTCACATTTCTTCTTTTTGGAGTAGCAAGAATCACAGGCCCTGTTGTAGAATTTGGCTTCAGGAGTTGGAAGAGTGAATGTGCAAGGTCTGAACATGTGGATGCACTGTTTGCAGGCATAGTCCTTGGGAGCAGTGAAGCAAGGAAGATTTGAGGGGTCAAAGTCAGGGGATCCAGCCATGATCTGTGGTGAGAAAAGATGATGGAACAAGATAAGAAGGAGATTTTTGTCAGTGATGGGTAGATGATGAAGTGAAGGTGGAAGTTCAGCAGGTTGGCTGTAGGTGTATTCTGTATGAAATTGTCTGCATCTATTTTATGCAAAGTTCCGTCAGTCCATCAAGAATTTAAACTGAAATCTGGTTTCTGGCAGCCCTCCAAGACTTTAAACTGGCTGGTTTCAAGAATAGTCCATCAAGACTTTAAACTGAAAATTCTATGGTTTCAAGATTAGTCCCCCAAGACTTTAAACTGAGGATTGTTTGATGGTGTAGTCCCCCAAGACTATAAACTGAGGAATGGGTTTTTGTTGTTGGAATGGGTTAGAAAGATTGGCAGAGGGTATCCACAGGGGGAGCCTCTGAATTTAGCAAAGGCAAGTTTGGGGGTAATTGATGGGCTGGCAGCTCTATTCACAATTACCCCAGAATGTTAGTTTTTTCTCTGTGTCTTAATGTGGTTGATCTCTGGTTCTGGGTTTATTATTTAGGTTTTTGAGTCCCCCAAGACTTTAAACTGAGGGTTTTTGAGTCCCCCAAGACTATAAAATGAGGATGGTCCCCCAAGACTTAAAACTGAGGGTTGTTTGTTGTTACATCCTATAGAGGGTGTGGTCAATTTTTCTTTTCTGAATCAAGCTCAAGTACTAGTGGAATTACAGAGGGAATCAAGAGATGAAATGAAGTGTTCAGAATTAGCCTTGAACTGGTGAATGAGGTGTCTTCTGTTCTCAATGTCCTGTGGATCTCTAGCAGGAGTGAATTGGAAGTAGTTTAGAAGAAGGTGTTTCTGTTGAGATGTGTGTTGTTGGAACTTGGACTTAATTGTGCGCAAGTGGTTTGGTGTTGGTGGTTCAAGGGATCCTACATTGTTATCATCACTGTCAGAGGATGAAGGAACTGAGAAGTCATCAGTTTTATAAAATGGAAGGAAGAAATGGAAGTTTTTACCATCAGATGGACCAGGGATGGTGGAACTTGTTGTTTTAGTGGTTTTGGCACTCTTCTGGGAAGGGTGTAGCTTTTTGATTAATCTGGGAATTAAGATTGATGGCCCAGATCTTTTGGTGCTGGTAGAAGATGGACCAGGTTGAGGTGGAGGTGAAGCTGTTGCAGAAGATAATGGACCAGGTCTGTAGCAGGTCTTCTTTCTGGATTGGCAGACATTGCAGGAAGTTCTGTATGGATGGACAGGAGGTGTGATGGTGCAGATTAGATTATTGTCAATGCAGTATTGGAAAGGACCCATTTCATAGGTAGATTTGGGAAGAAGGTTGAACATGGTGGTTTGATGTAGAAAGAATGTGGACATTCTGAATTGGAGGGAGGATGTGGTCTTCCAACATTGGAAGGGGCCTTTGTTGTGTGGTTTGGCACTGTTTGTGCATGTCTTAATTGGCATCTGTTGAAGAATTGGTTGTTTTTCTGGTTTTATTCCGTGAATATTGGGACTGTGGTTTTAAGGGGTCATTTCCTCATTCTTCAGTTACAAAGATAGTTGTTTAATTTTGTTTTTCATGTTTTACGGGCTAACCTTAAGTCTTAGGGTTAAGTACTTAGTACCATTGAATAGGGCTAATTTAGCTCTATATTTCATGTCTTAATGTTGTTATAGTGTAATTCTGTGTTTTAAGGGTTTTAGTAGTTGTAGTTAATTTTTCTAAGTAGATTAGGTGTTTTTTATTGGTTTTCTGGATTCAGGGAGGCTGGGCCGCTTCAGGCGGCACCTTCGACATTGGGCGGCCCGCCTGCCTCTGTTTTAGAATTTTGGGGAAACTTTAATTATCATACAACCATCTGGAGGTGATATCCTTGTTCCTCACTCAGTTTTCACTGTTTTTTGGCCACAATTGGCTGTGTTTGTTGCAAGGTTAGTTCTTCATTTAACTCAACTTTGGCAACAGGTTCTCTGGTATAGTCTTGAAAGCTATATCAAGTATTATTGCTGTTGCTGGTGTGGATTTGCAGCCTACATCAAGTATCTTTGCTTTCTCTGGTGTGGACATTGGTCTACATTTAAGTTCTTTGGTCTGGTAGTCTGTCTGGGGACTACTTTCTTGGCTCATCAAGAAGTCAAGTGTGTTGAAAAAGGGGCTTTAGCAAACAGGAACCAACTTACTTTAGCAAGTAAATCTCACTCTATTTTTCTAAAGGGACAGGGGATTTTCCCTCTGGTTTTTCTCCAACTCCCTTGGTCAAGGCCTATAGCTAGTACTATAGGATTGTCTACACCGTGAGGTTTTGATGCTCAAGTGTTTTCTCCTCTTTCTTTGATTTTTCAATACTTAGAGATAACTCAGATTTCTTCTCCTCCAAGTCTTGTGCCCTATCATCCTTCCGTAAAGAGAGTTCATACTTCCTCTCCTCCAAGACTTGTGTCCTATCATCCTTCTGTAAAGAGAGTTTGAACTTCTTCTCTTCAGAATCATGTGCTATGTCATCCCTCCTTAAAGAGAGTTCATATTTTTTATTTTCAAAGTTTAGAGTCTCTTTAGAAGTTTCAGATTGTTCTATAGTGATAAGAAATATTAACATAAAGTAGAAGAAAAGAAGAGTAAAGTATTAAGAGGTATGGCATCACTTACCAGCATCATGTTTCTCCAAAAATTCTCCCATAGAAGAAAAAGGGTTTTGTGATGAAGTATCACTTTTTTTTCTTCTTTGGGAGTGGAAATTTATACTAGTTTAAGCCCTTTGCTTTTTGTTGGATGTAGTTGGTACATTTATGTCCACCTCATCATTGTCGCTAGCTTAAGACTCAGATGATGGTGGGTCCTGGGTTTGTTTGTCATACTTTTTAGAAATAAGAAAAGATAAGTAAATAAAAAAAATAATTGGTAAGATAGAAGAAAAAAAACATACCTGAGTTAGATTGGGTTGGTTTATATCACCATAAGGATCTGTGGAAAGGATATCTAGATTTGTTGAATTTAAAACAGGGGAGGCTTGAGTGGAGGAAGAGGATTGGAAAAGATTTTTTTTGACATCATTTTTGGAGATAGGATCTTCTCCATACAACATGTTTGCAGGATTAAAATTGGCTTGCTCTCCAAAAATAGCATCTACCTCTTTAAATTAAGGACATAAAGAATCAAAATTATTGTCTATGGATTTGATGCCCTTTCTGATATTGAGGTCAGTAATACCAAAACCAGTAGAAGATGAAAGGGTCTTTTCCTTCTTGTATTTGGCTCAATAATTCTTGAATTATTCAGACATCTGTTTCTGTAAAATATCTATCCTTCCCTTAGGCTTATTTCTTAATTCATTTTCCATTAGAAGATAGCCATTGTCTTTTGACGCAGGGGGCTGTCCTACTTTAGTTTCATTCTCAGTACCAAAACAAGAATAATCATTTGTTTTTATTTTTAGACAGTTGATAAGAATAAGATTATCATCATTTTTTATTTGAACAGTTTGGATTTCTCAGCAGAGCAGGGTAAAGAGTGAGTAGTGGGATTTGAAGAACAACTGGGTGATGGCTGCCTTTGAGAAAATCTATGATGGCGAGGCATGTTAAGATAATTAAAGATGAAAAGGAGCAGAAACAAGCAGATGAGATAGCAAGATGAAAAGGAGCAGAAACAAGCAGATGAGAGAGTGAGATGAAAAGGAGCAGAATCAAATAGATGAAATGGGGAGAAATTCTGAGCAGATAGAATGAACAGGATGGGATGAGAATGGGAGTGTGCAGAAAGGTAGAAGCCATATACAGAGAGTAGTCCAAGATATGGTTATGGCAGAAAGTAGTGCAAAATGTGGTTATGACAGAAAGTTTTCCAAGATGTGATTATAAAAAATTGAGTAGAAAAATGTTGGATAAGAGGTGAACATTGACACATAAAGTGTCTAATAACCCAATTATTAGCAAAAATAATTGTGGAAGATAATTGGAGTATAAGGATTTTTTTACGCAATTAATTTAATTGTGGATCCCTGAACATTGATACCCCCTAATGTGGTCACCTGATAGCAAGTGCCGATCTCTGTCTTTGATTTGGTTTGATTTAGCTCAGCTATAATTCAATTTATAAGACTGAAAACTGAACACTGGACATTCCAGCTCACATGGCATCAAACATGAGTTATTCTTGAATAAAAAATGGATCTACGGATAGAAATCTTCTCGAAGATTCTGAGTTTTTTCTGTGGTGCTTGTTTGTTTTGATAAAGGACATTTAAAAAATAATTACAGTTATATTGAAGAGTCTTGGTGAAGCCATTTATAAATTTCAATGATTTTCACCCAGAAATCTTGTGCTGAATCCTGAAAGATTCTCATATAAGTGAGGCTAGTAAACCATCCATGATCAAGCCCTTGAACTGTGAGCTTGAGCAAGCCAGCCATTGATTCACTGATCTGATTCCCCCCACCATCCATCCAGGCCCAGTTGTGAGTATTTTTCTCTTTTTTTCTTTTTTTATTTTATTATATATATATATATATATTCTTTTTTTTTCTTTTCTTTACTGATAACATTTCCTTTTTCAGATCCTCAAAATCCAGTCTCTTTATCCTAAATTTCTCCTCTCAGCCATCCAAGTCTGGCCAGCATTCTTTCTTTTTTGTGCTATCTTTTTATTTTTTACTGGCTGCCTATTCTTTTCAGATCCTTGATATCCAGTCTCATCCTCCTATACATACAATTTATTATTCTTTCTTTTTTTTTTTAAAGATTAAGGTCTGATTTATTTTATTTTGTATTTTGATATTGACTTATAACTAGTAATGGTACAGTGATTTTTTACACAGCTCACATTTTGAGTTCTTCATCAAATACAGACTTATTTCTTGGTAATTACAAAATATTATATTACAAAAAATCCATCAAAGCCACTTGTTCATTTTATTGTCATTCCAAATCAACCCCTAGAAACTCTGAAGAACATTTGGAACCTGAGATACCAGAAATTTTTTTTTTGAATTCATGTTCCACATCCAGAAAAAAGGATCCACATCCATATCACTCCAAAAATGATCAAGTCTCTCCATACCATGGCAAGCTTTCCTTTGAGTGTTAAAAATCAAATACAGAACTTCAACAATTCAAATTATGTACTGTCATGACCATCAATCACCATAGAAACATTTAAATGTGGCTTTATATTCAAAAGGAGACAAAAAATTATTCAGTCTTATGATTTTTCCTAGTTCCTGTGGCTGGAAATGTGTCATAGTTTATTTGACACTTAATTCAATCTAGGGGATATTGGTTATAGAAAGTGTTTTACTTACTTCATTATTTTTAATTCAGTTGTGAACATTTTAATGTTTAGTTTGCTTCCAGCTTGTACTCAGACTTTCCTTAATTAAACCTATTTTTTCATTCAATGAATTTTGGTTTCTTCATTTAATAAAAATGGTTTGGTTCCATCTTTATTTAATTAATTTTTTTCATTTAACATGTTTTCTTCCATTAAATCATATTTGATTCCTTTGTAATTTTAAGTCTGAGCACTACTTTTATTTGGCTGTATAATGCCTTATTGTATTTTTCAGCCTGGATATTCCCAGGAATGAATAAAAAGTACTTATAAATTATGCTAAATACATGGAGTATACATGGGAACAATAAATAAAGGTACACAAGTTGTATACATAAGTGAAATTTATGATAAAATACAATATATGCCATTATAACACCTTATATACACACATATATCCACCTTTTATAAGTCTTATATACTTAACATTAAGTTGAATTATGCTAGTTTAATATAAAGAACCTTAAAAATAAAGCTATATAATTTTTAAGTAGACTTGAAGCTGTAGTTTACATTGTTTTATGTGAAAAACAAGAAATATGCTTTAAATCACTTAAAAGTTGAATGTATGTGCTATTAAGTTAATAATATTAAAAATTTGCCTTGAAAGATTGATTTGTCTTAATTAGGATAATTAAGTTGGCTACTCAAATGCATAAAAATAACACTTTTCAATTTTGGTGTTTTTATGCCAGAACTGGCTTCTGTGTACTGGCCACATATTTCCTGCATTTTTCCCGTGTGAATAGCTTCATTTTTAGAAAATTAAGCTTTTTCACACTATAATTACCCCAAATTCTAAGCCCACTTTAAAGAAACACACTAAAATAGATGACAGGTGCTTATTTAGTGTCCTAATCTAATTATAGGTGCATTGACCTTATTATATGCACTAATTTCATTAATAGCCTCAAGCTTGGCGCCTTTAATTCACTACCATACTTAAATTTGCCGAAATTAATTAAGGATTCACCCATGCAAGCGCCTTCCAAGGACTTCATGTAGTTACCCCATATCTCATGTCTTTTTTTAGGTTTCTCAGTGGTTTATCAGTCAATATTGGTTATTTTTGAATGGGGATTCACGTAGTATATTGTCATAAGTAGCCCCATAATTTCTACTTTTTATCCCCCTTACTATTTTGTAATATTTAGTGTTATTCTTTCTTTATTTAGTCTTTTATTTTAAGGTATTACACTCATATACTCTCTTATATTTTATTCTTTTATTTGATGGATTATCCCTATTACACCAGGATTTTGGGAGGTGATATCATTCTAATTATGTTATTGGTCATTCTTTATGTTTTTGGATAGGTGTATTATCTAGAATGAGGTTTCATTAGCTGTGTATAGGACTGGTAAATCAAGGGGGTACATTGGAGAATTATTGGGTATAAAAGGAGGGGGGTTTTGGTCTTGTTTTCTACATTATTTATCATTAAAATCAAAATATATAAGCAATACAATTACAATAATTTTCAATAGTACATATAAAGTCTTTGAATAGTATCTGAATAATAACATCTATTATTCTACCAACAATAAGATTGTAACCCATATATAATTAGTGAGATTTAAATTACTGAGAATCTTATAATGAGTTATATTTTAATACTTATTGGATTTGTACTTCAGTATTCATATAGGACCATTAAAGTATTCTAGACAACTGAATAATCAAGCTATTCACATCTCTTTAATTGAACTTAGCCTGAAAATTGAGGACCTTTCCTCAAGAATTCTGTTGGTTATCTTCAATTAAGTAAAAATTTAAAAAGAGGCTACAAGTAAATAAATCCCTATATAAATATTTGGATAATTACAACAGGGTGGGGTCACTTATATAGTGATTTCAGAAAAAGAAGCCCTGTTATATAAAAAAATTGTGACATTGAATCAACAATTTTACCAATAATTTAACATAAAAATTGTTATTAGTGGGAGTCTGTCAATAGACCAGTTAATTTTGTGATCTTTACAGATGATAAACCATAAAATAAAAACTGATTAATTTTTTCTTATAAAAAGGACTTTTAATCCCTTTTTATTGTTTTTTAAAGCTCATTTACTATATATAAAGAATATTACTGACAAATTTTTTTTTAAATATAAAAACATGGCTACATATTGTAGACAAGTTATATCAAGTGACCACATAAAAGCATAATTGACTTTTGGCACTTATAAATTCACTTAATACCTACAAGTAAGGAATTAAATTATCTTCAGTAGTGTTAATTAATACTTATAAAACTCCTTTTTCAAGTTTTAATAAGTCATATTTAAATTCTTTGATTTAAATTTCATGTAAAAATGTGTGACAATGTAGTCAATGTGAGTAATAAGGTAAAACCTTATAATCTAAGACCTAGATCTAACAAAACTGTTTCAGGACACTCAAATGGAGGATTTCTCTCTTAAAAACAGCAACTGCCAACAGATGTCTCTGGAAGAAAGGGAAAGGCTTTTAAAACAAATATAAATAAAGAAAACAAAAAATATCTTACAAGAAAAAATTCACTCCCTCTCAACTCTTCTAAATACCCTAAAAATAAAATTCAACAATATGTTTGACTAAATGAACAATTTGAAAAAAAGAGCAGCATAGTGTCTCATAGAAGTCAATCAAGCTCTAGTAGGATTAAAAGTCCAACCAACCACAGTTGTATAAAACCCTTGCATGGTGGAAACTTCAGCACCTCCAGCCCAAGAAGAGGATCAAAATATCACAGCCAGAAAATGGAAATGAGACTGGTACACCAAAAACTAAAACAAACCTCCACAGAAGGGTTCCAGCAGTCACCTTTACAGGTAAAAGGCAAGGAGAGGCAGGGGAAATGGAGTAAGACCTTGGTAACTCACCCATCTTCTCATGATCAATTATATGACACTAAAAATGAATTAATCATAGGTAATCAGTTTATAGGGATCTACGGAATATAATTGATAAGGATATAAAAGATTATCCATTTAAAAATAGCATTTAAAATTTGTCTTTACATGATGATAATGTACATAGTTTTATTGATTGCAAAGATAATACTAGTAATACTAAAATAGAACCAAATGAAGTAAATCTTGATCTTGATGATGAGTCTTCTGAATTGGACATGAAAAAAATTGAATATCTCTTAAAAGAAAATCCAATGGAGTCAAAAATCATTAAAAAATTGTTATTAAGAATTGAAAAATTGGAAGAATTCTCTAGAGAGTCAAAAAATAATACAGAAAGTGTATTATTAAACCTTACACAATCATTGAGTACTACATACAATAGATTAAAAGTTATTGGAAATTCAAATAATGAATCAATAGATGAAAAAAAAATTTTAACCTCTGAGTTTAAGAATTTACAAGATAAATTAGAACAATCTTAGAATATTAGGGCTACCATAGAGGGATGTGTAAAATTGTCTTTTTCAAATTTGAATGATACTTAAACTCATGTACCTCTAATAAAGGATACATTACAAAGAGTGGAAATTGAAGTATCAAATATTTTGAAAAATACTTAAAAAATAAATGGCAACATCTCTTATATGGGAAAAATAACAATTCATATGGAAAATTAATATGTAAAACAAATGATTGAAAAATAAAATAGTGTCATGGGCTCTGAGAGTAAAAAAACAGTTAAAGATGAAATACATGACCATCTATCAAAGGTAAGTGAATTACTTAATATTCCTCAGGTTAAGGAAGTAAAAACTAACCACAAGAACTGGCCTAAGTTAGATCAGTACCCTTATTTTTATGGGACTTCAATACCTGATTGGAAATAATTCATTCAGAGAATTGATAACTTAAAATTTTCATACAAATTACCTGATGAATAAATTACATAAAAATTGATATCTTTATTTACAGATGTGGCCTTATTATGGTTTGAATCTGTATTTAGTGAGGGAATTAACTACTCCTGGATTGAATGGAAGGCACCAATTGAAAGGTAATTTGGTGGCCCAAAATTTACAATCACTCAACAAAGATTGTATGAAAAAACTAGATATTATCCAAATTCTGGGGATAAACCAATGGTATTTTCAATGAATTTAATAAAAATCATAAAAGCCATGGATCCAAAAATAGATTATGATGAGTGGAAAAAAATAATATATAAATTGCCTAGATCAGTCAGAGACATTATTGTAGCTAGAACCAAAACAATCAGAGATACTTCCAAGTTTATTAATGTATGCAATGAAATATTATTGAACCACAAATTTGAAACCAGGTATAATCATTTTAAGCAAACTGTTGAAGTAGTAAAACATACTACAAATAAGTTACCATTGGAGAAGAAAAAACCTTAAGCCCTACTTTTCCCTAAGACACAAGAAAGTAACACTTGCTACAAATTTAATGAGCCTTGGGTAAAAGGTCATACTTGTAAGAATAGAATAAATGTTATTAAAAATCCACAAGACTACGAACCAAGTAATCATGAAGATGAAAAGGAGGAGTCTAGTGAGGATTGTAAAGGTAACATTACTTACAGTGATGATGAAAATGAGATATATGTATTAGAACAGGATATTATGTTCCTGAATTATGCAATACCTAAAACAGATACATCTTTAACTTCCATTGAGGAAGCTGAATTAATTAAGGATGTAACTCATCATAATTAAAAAACCACACCTACTAGAGCACCTGTTATTATATGTGGAAAAGAAATGAATGCAATTCTTGACACTGGGGCTGCAGGTAGTGTAGTTTCTATTAATAAATAAATGAAATTTGAGAGTAAGTATAAAGAGAAACTGGAACCTGTACATACAAAGAGCTGGAGCGGTTTTGGTACAGTATTAAATCCAATTGGAAAATACAAAACTGCAGTATTCTTTAAATACAATAATGGATATGTAAGAGCAGTATTTGAATTTGTAGTAATAGATAATAATAATTGTAGTGATTGGTTTATTATTGGCAATGACCTATTGACCAAATTTTTAATCAAACTAGATCCTGAAAATATTTGCTTCACTATAGGCATGAATAGAAAAAGAAAATTCAATATTTGCTCTGAAAATTCAGTTTATTCCATTTCTCCTAAAGAAGAACAACTCCAAGGTAGTTGATAAAGTATTATCCTATGGTATTTGCTCATGGTTAAAATGAACTAGAATTGGTAAAATACTGTGAGATGAAAATCTCTTTAAGTTGTGATTTGGATAATATTCCATAAAGCTTGAAAAAGAAACCTTACCAAGCTTCTCATGAAAAAAGGAAAGACATTGAAAACAATATTAAAATGTTTTTAGAAATGGGTATTGTTGAAAAAGTAGACGCAAAACCTAAGTATTGTGTTATTTCACCATTTTTAATCTCTTATGAAAAGGATAAGGTTAGATTATGTGGTGATTAAAGAGCTCTGAATACATTCACTGTAGATGATATATACCCTCTACCAAGGATAGCTTCTATCCATTATAACCAACAAGGTGCAAAATATATTTACTTTCTGGATGGAAGAAAAGGCTACCTCCAGATTCCTGTGGAAAAGAATTCTTAGAATTTCTTAACTCATGACTACACACATGGGGATATATAAATATGTGAAAATGCTTTTTGGCCCAAAGAATGCCCCTTCAGTCTTCCAAAAATAGATGGATAGTATTTTTCATCAGGAAATGGTTTAAGGATGGCTTTTAGTCTGCATTGATGATATTATAGTGTTTTCAAAAACATATGATGAGAATTTAAATCACCTGAGGAGAGTATTTCAAAAAATGGATGAAATTAATATGAAATTTGCATTAATAAAATGTAATTATGGGTTTTATTCCTTAAAAGTACTTGGAAATGTTGTATCTGGATTACAATCTCATGTTGAACAGAATATAGTGGCAGCAATAAAAAACAATATTATACCTAAAAATGTGAAAGATGTTCAAAGTTTTCTAGGTATGTATGGATATTATAGGCAGTATATTAAAAACTACCAATCCATTGCAGCTCCTTTAACAACATTAATCAGGAAAAATGAAACTTTCATTTGGAAAAATGAAACTTTTATTTGGAAAAATGAAAGACAACATGTCCTTGATAAATTAAAGAAATTTTCAATGTCAGCTTCAATATTGGGATTTCCAGACTTTAGCCTCCCTTTTATCTTGTATACTGATGCAATATCTACAGAATTAGGTGTTGCTTTACAGAAAAAACAGTTAATAAATTGTAAATTATCTGAATTAGTTATCTGTTATATACCCAGAACCTTAAGAAAAATAGAATTAAGGTATGGTGCCATCCAACTTGAATGTTCAGCCATTTTGTGGGCCCTGGAGAAACTTCATTACTATCTGGAAGACCAGAAGTTTGTATTAATAACATATTGAAGTGCAGTAAAATTTTATTGGATTTGTACTACAGTATTCATATAGAAACATTAAAATATTCTAGACAACTGACTAATAAAACTATTCAAATCTCTGTACTTGAACTCAGCCTGACAGTATTCATCTTCATTCCTTTGAATTGAATTATTAAGATGTTTCAATAAATCCTTTTAAAATTTCCTCTTAGTGCTTTCTTAAATTATTTGAAATTTTATTTAAATATATTTTAAAAAATCTCTTATAATTGACAAATACCCTACTAACTTGTATCAATCAATGAGAGATTCATCACTTGCATCATATTGCTTGCACTTAATCTTGAACTTATTTTAAATCTTATTTCTTCTGTTTGAGGCCATCCTGAACCTTATTCATCTTCTTTGACAAAAACTCAAACCCTATTTATCATCTTTGAGTATTCTTTAAACCTTATTTTTTATCTTCAAGGATTACCAAAACTTTATTCATCATCTTGAAATATCTTTCAAACCTTTTTTAACTATGTCAAGATACCTTAATACTTATTTTACTTTCTAGAAGCTTATTGGAGAGTTTGCAATGTACTCACACTTAAACTTGATGAAAATCTGACTTTCTTGTTCAGGGTTCCCCTCTTTTTCTTGAAGCAGATATCTCAACTCTGAATCTATTTGTTCATTTCCCTCTAGCTTTTTAAATGTATTAGTGCATATGTCATCTGGTGAAAAGATGACCAAAGGTTACAAAAAAAGGTACTCAACAGTGTGAATAAGTTTAAAAGATGATTGAACATTTAAATGTCTTCTTCAGAAGATCAAAATCTGTATGTAAGTTTGGAGCAGAAAGATCCTAGACTTGAAATTAACTCTAGTTTCTCTCTCAAAAGTTTTAAAGCTAATATTTTTTAATTCCTGTTTTCAGAGTGTCTTCTTCTTCATGTCTTAAGAAACAGATACTAATAAAAATAAAAAACATACTCAGAATCCAATATTTATCAAGTTATCAAATGGAGAAGGTCCAAATATAAGCATGCATGTCTGTCATTTGATGTTTAAAAAATTGATTAAGATTACTCTAAGTCTAAGGCAGCTGATGCTGTTGTAAATCATTAATACCCACAATTCTATTTTCTGCTAACTCATCATATGGCTTCAATTCGGGCCAAATTAATGGTGTATTAATAGTTTTTTTGTTCATAGTTAATTAAATCATCTTTTTCTTAAAAAACATTTAACCCATGTGCAAATTTACATACTTTGATACCCTGAAAGTTTCAATATTTAATTAGGTCAATAAATATTACAATGGAAGCACTTTTGAAAGTTCTGAAATCTCCATGAAACAATCTTCCGGAATTATCAGAAATAATTCACTTACCAATCATGAAGAAAACAATTTAAATAATTTTTTTGAAGCAGCTAAAGTTAATCCCAAAAAATAAGGCTATGCAAGAAAATTTGGAAAAATGTGGCCTGAATAGGTGGCCATACATTTAAGACTATACATTCCATATTCCAATAAAGCAAAATTATTGGATGCAGGTGTCCTATTTTTAAAACTTCCTAAGTGTTTCACAAATGATTTTAATCCAAGAAGAGGGGTAACTGGTGATATTACCACTGGGAAGAAATATTTCTATCACATAATTTATATACATCCTGATTCTAATTTGAATCAAATTTTTATGTTACATACAAAAAAAACTATTATATAGGTAGAATAATCACCACAAAATATGGGGGTCAGACTTGCTAGCAAGTCCGCGATTTTGGACCCAAACTCACCAAAGATTGAACACACATTGAGCTATTGATAAAGGAACCATACAATCAGGGATGAAAACCACTCAGCAGAAAAGTTTTAGGTGGGTGTTTAAGTAAATTTCAGTATGGGTTTAGTATGAGTTCAGTCTGAGCACTTGCTAGCAAGTCCACCCCTTATATTGCGTAGTGAATAACCCACTTTTGAATTGAGCTAGTGTTTGGAAGTTACAAAAAAGCAAAATAATAATTTGAAAAAATATTTATTTTAAGAAATATTAGCTTTAAGCTTTAATTTGAGATCAAAAAAATGAAATATAGAAATATTAAATGGTCCAAAATTATAATTATCATCTGCACTTCAAAAAATCTCACTTAGATAGCTTCAACAAAGGGAAAGAAAAATTCACACCTTATTTTTGTTTTAGGGGAAATATTGTAACATTTTATATTTGAATTACTTAATATAAAGAGTTAAAAAGAAACATAGATAAATTTCTAATTTAAGAATAAATAAATTTACAAGTAAACATGTATTGAATATAACCACATCCTTTAAATTCTTTTCTTTTTAAAAATGGTTTTAAAAAAAAGAAATTTGATTTAATTCTAAATTATCACACTATCTGTCAGACTCAATATCCCCATGACTGAGTAAAAAGTACTTATAAGTTATGTTAAACACATGGGCTATACATGGGAGTAATAAATTAGAGTACACAAGTTGTATACATAAGTAAAAATTATGATAAAATACAATATATGCCATTATAACACCTTATATACACACATATATCCACCTTTTATAAGTCTTATGTACTTAATATTAAGTAAGAATACTTTAGGGTAATCTTAAGAACCTTAAATATAAGTCTACATAATTTTTAAGTACACTTAAAGCTGTTGTTTTCATTGTTTTATGTAAAAAACAAGAAATGCGCTTTAAATCACTTAAAAGTTGATTATACGCACTATAAATTTAATAATATTAAAAATGTGCTTTTAAAGATCAATTTGTCTTAATTAGGGCTATTTATTTGGTTACATAAATGTATAAAAATAACACTTTTCAAATTTGGTGTTTTTTATGCCAGAAATGGCTTTTGTGTACTGGCCACATACTGCCTGCATTTTTCCCATGTGAAAAGCTTCATTTTTAGCAAAGTTTGCTTTTTCACACTATAATTACCCCACATTCTATGCCATCTGTGGGGAAACAAGCTAAAATAAGCAACAAGCGCTTATTTAGTGTCCCAGTTTAATTACAAATGCATTGACCCTTATTATATGCACTAATTTCATTTATAACCTCAATCTTTACGCTTTAATTCACTACCACACTTAAATTTTTCTAAATTAGTCAAGGATTTACCCATGCAAGCGCCTGCCAAAGACTGAATGTAGTTACCCCACATCTCATGCCTTTTTTGGTTTTTAAGTGGTTTCTCAGTCAATTTTGGTTATTTTTGAATGGGGATTTCATGTAGTATAATGTCATTATTAGACCCATCATTTATAATGTTAATTCCCCTTAATATGGAGTAATAATTAATCTTAATTTTTCTTTTAGTCTTTTATTTTAATGTATTACACACATAAACACTCTTTTTTGCTTATTCTTTATTTTTTTTATTTTTGATGGATCATCCCTATTACTGCAGGATTTTGGTGAGTGATATCATTCTAATTATGTAACTGGTGACTCTTTATGTTATTGCACATGTCTATTAGTTGTAATGAGGCGTCATTAACCATGTATAGAGCTGGTTAAGCAAGGGGTTCATTGGGGAAGTTATTGTGTATAAAAGGAGGGGGGTTTTGGTCTTGTTTTCTACATTCTTTATCATTAAAATAAAACATATAAACAATACAATAAAAATACATATCAATAGAGCTTATAAAGTCTTTGAATAGTATTTAATTTATTAAATCTATTTTTCTACCAACTATAAAATTGTAAGCCATATATAATTATTGGGATTAAAATTACTGAGACACTTATATTGAGTTATATTTTAATACTTATTGGATTTGTACTACAGTATTCATATAGGAAAATTAAAATCTTCTAGACAACTGACCATTCAAGCTAGTTCACGTCTTTTTACTTGATCTCAGCTTGACACTATCCTCTGAGTCCCCAGTCAGGTATCAATCTTTAACCAAGCTAACTTTTAGGAAACTAAATTAATCCCTATTGAGTTTAGCTCAGGTGAGTATGGTTGAAGATAAATTAAAACACATCCAAGCTTGTGAGTATTTTTTTATACCTTCCCACCATGATGAAAAGTGGTGTTTTCCATTAAAAAGTCATCATTTGTTTCAGGATACGGGCTCATCTTTGGAAAATATGGGAAGAATAAAGAGGAACTTTAAATGTGAATTTGTGTTAAAATTAAATTAGATAAGATGTTTCACATTTTAATTCAAGTAATATTCAATTATTGTGCGGAGAACTGTTTCTTCTAACACTACCAACACCATTCATTATGCCACAAAGAGTAACAGATGCATAACAGTTGTGTAATGGTTGCATAATAAATACATAACAATATTTATGTCCCCTAGCAATTAATAATAATTGTTATGTATTTGTTACACAACTGTTATGCCATGTGACATAGCAAACAAATTTGGTAGTGTAAGATGATAATTACTAGTAATCTTGAAATAGTGATTTTTGGGATACTAATGAAGTTGTGTAAAATATGAATGTTTGAAATTCATTGTGTACATTCATACTTCCCAGAACATGCCATCTTGTGTAAATATCCATCTATGGAGATTCTCAACTTAACTATACCATGGTGAGAAATATTTTTATTCCACTTACTGTTTAAATTATGATACTAACTTAAATGACCAGATGATTTTTGTATATATGTACAAATTAGAATCTCAGATTCATAGTATCACATCAAAACATAAATATAAACTTTAATTTTTTTATATCATTGAACTTTGTAGAAAAAACTGAAATCCAACTGTAAAAAAAAGTGGTTGTAGCTAAACTAGACTATGATAATCAGAAGGAGAAGGGGAAAAATAGTTATTGTTAAAAAAAGAAATTATTGAAAAAAATTTATTTTTAGAAAAAATAAATTAGATATTAGAGGGTTTCAGTTTTGTAAAATCCATTCTTAGATTAAATTCAAATTTAAAACAAAATCAGAACTTACAATTCAGCACTTATATTTTGCAAAAAAGTAACTTATTTCAAAAAAGGGTGTCAGTTCTGACCTCACATCAGAACTTTTTGCACAATTTTTTTTTCACAACCACATGTTGGCCAAATCATTCCTTTAACATGTTAAACACAGATCATCCTCTCTACAAAACTATCCTTGGCACACACACCCCACTGAAATTTGCAACATTTTATTTTCACATTTTTGAAATTTTTGAAATTTTTTTAGTCAACATTTCTGACTCAAATTTTTATCTTTCTCATCACAGTAAGTTCCTTTTCATCTCTTGATTCATCCTCTTTTTTAACATGAGGCTCTCATCCTTCCCTGTATCAGGTGGTCTCTGATATATCAATCTTAAAATTTGAGCCTTCTTTTTTGCACTATTCATAGTGCATTTTTATGAATTTCACTTGCTCCATAATCAATTTTCCCCAAATTCCAAATTCACTCTTTCTCACTCTATTTTTTCCTACCTCTTCATCAAGGTAAGTGACATATTTTCTTCATGCCTATCTGATATATATTTTGATTAATCATGAATGTATACTCCAATCTATATAGAACACTTCTCTGGATACTGGTGGCAAATTTAACCCCTTTTTTTGTCACTCTCACTATCACTTCTCAAATTTTGTGCAATTTTGAAAAAAAGAGTTGGAATTGGGGTTAGTTTTATTCAAATATAATTTCCTTTTATCTGAGGATTCTCCTTAAGCCTATTTTTCATTTCCCACAAAATTATTCAAATTTAGTTCAGTTGTTTCTGAGATATTGACCTTTAAAGTTAAGTCTTTTGTTGCACTATTTTACTTTTTTTACTTTGATATTACATAATTTGAGAATAGGGATTCTGAAATGCTTATCTGATGATTATCTAAGATTTTGGCTTTCATTAAAGTACCTGAACATTAGATTTGTATTAGTATTTGATGCTTCTTCACTTATTTTCTCCACAACACTTAAACACTTCCCTAGATAATGGTGAGCCTATTGAACTCCTGTGGTTGTTATTTTCAATATCACTTCTCAGATATTTATGAAATTTGAATAAAAAATGGAATTAGTGTTGGGTTAATTCAAATCTCATGTCCTATTAAGTGAAGTTTCTCCTGAAACCTAAATTTTATTTCCCAAAAACAGATCTTAATTTTTTCAGTTATTTCTGAGATATTTACCTTAAAAATTGAGTTTTTTTTGCTTTGGTATTACATACTTAACAAATAAAGCTTCTGAAAGGCTTATATCATGATATTTTGTATATTAGTAACAGTCATTGCAGATTTCCAAATAAAGTCTCAACTTTACTCATTTTATTTGCAATCTTGTGGAATTTTTGAATTTATTTTGGTATGCTTTTGCCATCTTTTTGGCTTGTATTTTTTTGGTTTTATTATTGTGGGATTATGTTAAAATAAGTGAGTATTATATTTTTATAAATTTGACATCCAAAGTTTGGGGTCAAAGAAAGGTTGTAAATTTCCTTTTTTAATGTCATAATTTAGCATATATAAGTCATTTATCTACTTCACTTACTTGATTTTTTAGACCATTGGGCTGTGCTGATGCGGTATCATGTCTACATTAATTAGGCACATGTTTTCTTGAATTTATTTGTGATTAACATATATTTCCTTGAAGTATATTACTTTATTTTTGGTTATTGCTCTGAAGTACTTTCTTATTGTTGATTTATGCATTTTAATTATAATTTGAAAATCTGGATCCCCTACTAGGATAAAATGCAGGGGGAGGTATTGCCAGTTTGTTGACATAAAAATTTAATAAAAAACTTCTGAAAAAAAGCAATTTTCTTTATGTTAAATTTAGAAATTTGAAAGGAATGTAGTTTAAAAATTAGACAAATAAAAATTTATGCACTTGAAAACATGCATTTTATAAAAATGATATCAAAAATGTACTGGATTTTTATAGTACTTAATTACATTTTGATAACAAAAAAACATGACCAAGTAATGAAATTATCTTGTGTGTAAAAGCTATAAGGTGAAAAAAGAACTGGTATTCTTTAGTCAGAAACCAAACTTCACTTATTTTGTTAAAAGTTATATTTCAACTCTCAAAGCATCTTTTAGAATTTATATTTCTATTCTTTTATATTCTTGTTTTAGCTTATTACTATTTTGTATATACTGATTTGTGGCGCTTCAGAGGTCCACTGGTCTATAAAAGGGCCTTGGGTAATTCCCTTTAACGCATCACTTATTACACTCACATTTTATTACATATTTAAATAGTATAAAAATTATTATTATTATTATTATTATTAGTCTTATAGTTCTTATAAAAATCTTAATAAAATTCAAGCTCACCTTAAGTCTATCAATAATAACAAGTGTCTGCCGCGCATTGAAAAAAACTACTTATTAAACACTTATATTAGAATTTATTAAACCTCACTGTCCTATAAAGTCCCTAAAATCTACTCATTGCCTCTCCTTTAAAATAATTATATTATTTTATTATTTTATTAAATTCCCTTTTACATTACCTTTTCCCTCCTCTCCATTTCCTCTCCTTTTTTCCCCCTTCTTCTAGACGACCGGCGAATATATTTTATATTTTATATTTTATATTTTATATTTTATATTTTATATTTTATATTTTATATTTTATATTTTATATTTTATATTTTATATTTTATATTTTATATTTTATATTTTATATTTTATATTTTATAGTTTATATATTTTATATTTTATATATTTTATATTTTATATTTTATATTTTATAGTTTATATATTTTATATTTTATATATTTTATATATTTTATATTTTATATTTTATATTTTATATTTTATATTTTATATTTTATATTTTATATTTTATATTTTATATTTTATAGTTTATATATTTTATATTTTATATATTTTATATTTTATATTTTATATTTTATAGTTTATATATTTTATATTTTATATATTTTATATATTTTATATTTTATATTTTATATTTTATATTTTATATTTTATATTTTATATTTTATATATTTTATATTTTATATTTTATATATTTTATATATTTTATATATTTTATATTTTATATTTTATATTTTATATTTTATATTACATATTTTATATTTTATATTTTATATTTTATATTTTATATTTTATATTTTATATTTTATATATTTTATATTTTATATTTTATATTTTATATTTTATATTTTATATTTTATATTTTATATTTTATATTTTATATTTTATATTTTATATTTTATATTTTATATTTTATATTTTATATTTTATATTTTATATTTTATATTTTATATTCTATATTTTATATTTTATATTTTATATTTTATATTTTATATTTTATATTTTATATTTTATATTTTATATTTTATATTTTATATTTTATATTTTATATTTTATATTCTATATTTTATATTTTATATTTTATATTTTATATTTTATATTTTATATTTTATATTTTATATTTTATATTTTATATTTTATATTTTATATTTTATATTTTATATTTTATATTTTATATTTTATATTTTATATTTTATATATTATATTTTATATTTTATATTTTATATTTTATATTTTATATATTATATTTTATATATTTTATATTTTATAATTTATATTTTATATTTTATATTTTATATTTTATATTTTATATTTTATGTTTTATATATTTTATATTTTATATTTTATATTTTATATTTTATATATTATATTTTATATTTTATATATTATATTTTATATTTTATATTTTATATTTTATATATTATATTTTATATATTTTATATTTTATAATTTATATTTTATATTTTATATTTTATATTTTATATTTTATATTTTATATTTTATATTTTATATTTTATATTTTATATTTTATATTTTATATTTTATATTTTATATTTTATATTTTATATTTTATATTTTATATTTTATATTTTATATATTTTATATTTTATATTTTATATTTTATATTTTATATTTTATATTTTATATTTTATATTTTATATTTTATATTTTATATTTTATATTTTATATTACATATTTTATATTTTATATTTTATATTTTATATTTTGTATATTTTATATTTTACATATTTTATATTTTACATATTTTATATTTTATATTTTACATATTTTATATTTTATATTTTATATTTTATATATTTTATATTTTATATTTTATATTTTATATTTTATATATTTTATATTTTATATTTTATATTTTATATTTTATATATTTTATATTTTATAATTTATATTTTATATTTTATATTTTACATATTTTATATTTTACATATTTTATATTTTATATTTTACATATTTTATATTTTATATTTTATATTTTATATATTTTATATTTTATATTTTATATTTTATATTTTATATTTTATATATTTTATATTTTATATTTTATATTTTATATTTTATATATTTTATATTTTATAATTTATATTTTATATTTTATATTTTATATTTTATATTTTATATTTTATATTTTATATTTTATATTTTATATTTTATATTTTATATTTTATATTTTATATTTTATATTTTATATTTTATATTTTATATATTATATTTTATATTTTATATTTTATATTTTATATTTTATATTTTATATTTTATATTTTATATTTTATATTTTATATTTTATATTTTATATTTTATATTTTATATTTTATATATTTTATATTTTATATATTTTATATTTTATATTTTATATTTTATATTTTATATTTTATATTTTATATTTTATATTTTATATTTTATATTTTATATTTTATATTTTATATTTTATATTTTATATTTTATATTTTATATTTTATATTTTATATTTTATATTTTATATTTTATATTTTATATTTTATATTTTATATTTTATATATTTTATATTTTATATATTTTATATTTTAAATTTTATATTTTATATTTTATATTTTATATTTTATATTTTATATTTTATATTTTATATTTTATACATTCACCTTACCCTCTCTCACTCTCTCTCTCTCTACAAAACTCAAACTCAATCAAAACCCAAATCTATTCTAAAAATAATCTCAAGAATTAAACAAAAAACAGAGAAAAACACTTTATTTTATATATATAAATTTTTTATATACATACATAGATTATAACTAACTATAAATGATAACAATAAGGATGACACCCAATTAACTTTACTCATCAATACTGAACCAACTACCAAATACCATCCACCCTTTCTTCATTTAAAGAAAAAACCCCACCCCCCTCCCCAGTGTACCTTCCTCATACCTTAATTATATATACTTATCACTACTTCAGCTTTTATCTAGTTAATACTCACCACCAAAACTCTATCAAAAATATGAATATTTTAGTTTTTGTTATTCTGTTTTATTTGCTCTAAACACTGTCTATGGTTCACTCTATCTGAACATATTTCTTGACATTTGCGTATGTGAGTGAGAGAAAGTGTTTTTTTTTTTTTTTGGATTTGTTTTTATGTTGTTTTTCTTGAGTTGTTGCTTTTCAAGCGATAGCAGACATGACCAACAAACAAGCCTTTTCACTTTCAGCTCTAGCAGACATTTCCATCGTCACTCCATCAGTGATACTAAATGTCATCCGCGTCCTAACCACTATACTTCCTCCTCCTCCACATAAAATACCAGATAAATTGAGAGTATGAACTGAAGTAGCAGTAGGATTATCCGTTCCACCTAAAGGTTCCATGTTTAACAACTCAATCAATGTATCACAAGCCGCTACAAAATGATAGATAATACTGTCAGTATCCAATTTTTAGTAAAATAAAACAGATTAACGTCAAATGAATACTCACACTTAAGACTTTTAAGTTCACTCAAGACGAATGTTTCAGTAGCTGTAGCACCTGATCGAAGTCTATCCCATTATTCAACATCTTCAATTTGATATTCATCTTCATATCCTTCTTCTTCAGGTTCACCACTGGTAGGATCAACCTCTTTGCTGATGAACTTCAGTGTACAGTTGAAAGTGCCAAAGACAAACTCTTCCGGTGAATCGCGAGTAAAAGAAACATATATGGTACCTGGCTCATTCGAAATGGAAGGTATTGGAATGATAAAATCTTCGGTAACGCCTTCAGGCGGTACCATGACAACAGATACTTGCTCTAATATTGTGTCAGGAAGTGTATTGGTCAGATTAAACTAAAAAGCCCAGAGATTGACGGGCAAATACCATACAGAGTATTAAGACAAACAAACAAAAAAAAAAAAAAAAAAAAAAAAAAAAACATTGATTAACATATGATTGACAATCCCAATAATCAGAAAATAATAGCGACACACTTGGAAAACAATATTTTTCTCAAAAATGTGTTTGACCGCACTGACGACGTATTCAGTCTCATGTTCGGTAAGAGCAATGGGTTTCTTGGAGCTTTTAAGCACTTTGCCATAGGAAGAAAATTCAGGAATTGCTGCTAGTAGGGCAGCAAAAGCTGACTGTGTTTCAGCAGCGCTAGGCGCTGTGGGGACAGTGGGAGCTTTACCACTGGTAGCAAGTCCATCACCAACAATGCTAGTATCATTAGGTCCTTCTTGACGAGATCCTAAAAGAAAATATAAATATATCAATAATTAGGCAGAGCAAAGTAAGATGCAAGGATGTCATCGCATACGCAAAGCTTCCTGTCGTGCTTGTTCACGGCTAATTTTTGGAACATCACTAATTTCGAAAACAACATCGGTAGCGCTGGGTTGACTTATATACGCAACCAATTTAGCTTCAAGAACCGGAAGTGATAACATAGAGTCTGGAATGAATATTTATAAAAAAAAAAAATATAAAAAAAAAAGTCAAGTCGGCATGCTCTTCATAATTTGAGCGTAGCAAGACACTAGATAGCGTACCATCTTTGACGAATTTTTGGCTTAAAATATCTTCTTGAAGAAACTTCAAGTATAAAGCTGCTCGATCACGAACTTCATCGTCCACATCATCAAGGCATCTAAACCAAAAAGAAAAAGACCAGGGTTAGATGCTATGGATTTATGATGATTATTCTAATTCCAAACACCTGTTGCATCTCAGTATCGCATCTATATGTTGCAACAGCTAATAGCAGTTTATTGGTCGAGCTACATCGTGGCGACACATTCAGCTAGTGTAAGTAGTAAAAAGAAATACCTTGTCAACAAAACATTGATGCTAGATTTCACATTCATATCTGGAACCAAAACCCCAAATTTGGCTAAACTTGAAACAGCAGCAGCTCTAACAATAGCGTTTTCCAAGACCACACGGTTATAAATATATCGAATGTATTTAGTGGGCTGAGGAGCTTTGGGACCTTCAACTCCCAAAAGGTGTAAGATTCGTACCGAGAGCTTAGTGAATTCACAATCTTCAATAAATTCACACAGTTGAGCCAGGGCTATGGATTGAGCAATTGCGTGATTGTCCAAAGCAGTGTTTATTACAGTTAATATAAATCCAGGAGATTGATATGATTTTCTTGGGCGCCTTGCAAGCGAAATTGGAAAAAGTACTTACCCGTTTCTTTCGATTCACTAATAAACTTAATCATGTCAAAGATGGCTTCTACCACAGCCCGTTTGAACTCATACCCACCTTCGTCACGCAAAATGCCTGAAAGGAAATTTAACATCACAGCTTGCTTGCTAGGGAATTTCAAGCACAAGGCTCGAATAGCGTTGACAATAGTGACTTTGAATTCGTCGGAGATCTCAGACATGAAAGCTGATATTTGTTTCATCAATCGATCAACTGAAGCTTCATTTCCGGTCTATTTCAAACAATAAAATAAAATAAAATATTAGGTAAGCTCGAAATTGAAAAGGTGCACAAACGACTTAGGAAACGTGACTCGAAGATAAAAACAAACTGACCTTCAATAGGGTGGTGATGGCATATGTAGCCACTCCCCTATTGTCATCATTGATAAGCCTTTCCATATCAAGGTTACATGTCTGAACAGCTTGAGGATGAGTTTGAGCAAGCTTTGCCAAAGTTCGAATGGCACAAAATTTCAGGGTAGGTTTGGGAGAGGCAAGGAAAAGCTGCAAAACCGCAACAGGGCGAAATAGCTCGGCAGTGGTAATGTTGCGCATTTCGCAAATCGCTCGGGCTGCTTCACAATTGACCATTTCAGATTTATGCCTGAGCCAGCCTTCTAATAATTCATGCATTTGTTTATGTAAGCTTGATAAAGGAAAAGAATAAAAAAACAATGACACATGCGCATTGATAAGTGTTTTATATTATGATATCATAAATCAATATATATATATATAAAGCAACCAAACCCAATCCAGGTACAAAAAATGGGGGGGGGGGCGGGGGGGGACTTACTTAGGATCTTCATCCATAACTTTTGCAGCAAACCTAACTAGCATGCAAAGAGCATAAGGTGATCTTAGAGTGTTAGACTTGCCATATCCTTGCTGTTGAATCATTTTGGAGACTGCCATTCGATCTTGTTGTCTGATCGCATAAAGTAAGCCTAGAGCGTGATACTGAGTGATGTAACTAGTAGAGGGGACGGGTTGGTAGGCAGAGGAAGCTTGACTAGCAGCTCCTGTAAAACTTCCAAGATAACTAGTAGCGCTGGCAGGGATAAAGCTAGATGAGCTGGCGCTCTTAGCATTGATTGATTCTTGAGCTTCATTAGCCCATCTCTTGATGACATCTTTAGCTATGGGGTAGAGATGATAGGAAGAAACAAGAGCAGCTGAACTATGGGGTAGAGATGATAGGAAGAAACAAGAGCAGCTGAACTGATCGAGGCATTACGATCGACGATAGCTGATTTATAGAAGCGCTCTACACCTTGAATCATGGAGCCATCAATGACACGACAGAGGGCTCTGATTGCGTTGGGTCTGTAGATGACTTCCAAATTGGGCTGCATGTCTTTCATGATGGATGAGGTGACCATGATGACATCTTGAGCAAGATGAGAAAGCTCTTTGATGACAAGATAAACCATTTGACGTAGAGCACTCTAGAGCAACAAAAAAGAGAGGGTGGATAAGTGAGAAGATAGCAAAGACAAAACACAAAAGAAAGACCGACATCCTTGTGTTGGAATAATTTAGTGACGCCAAAGAAGAGCGTTGTAGCCTCATGGGGCCCGAAAGATTCGCCAACATAAAGAAGATAGATGATTTTAGTGAGTAAGATACGGCATTTTCTGGGTGAGATGGGAGATTCGTTGAAGACCCGAGCCTCCTGGATGACGGTAGTTTTGTCCTGCATGAAGTGGGCGACAGTTGTCTCGTCGTCTTTCTTGAATGCCATGGTGGGTTGTCTGCGTGTGAGGAGAGCAAGTGAAGTGCGAGTGGAGATGTGTTGTCGTCCTGACCGATGGATTCGTCTTCTCTTCCGCCTCCACTTTCTCCTTTGTCTTTGTCTTTGTCTTCGTCGTCGTCGTCGTCGTCGTCGTTCGTCTTCTTCTCTGCTGGCTCCAATGCCCACGCCCAGCTCGCTCTCCCCCACACCGAAGACAGCCACGTCTTTGCGTGCTCCACCGGTGCCCTTCCTTCTTCCGGCACTCCCTCCGCCGTTGTCGCCTCTGCTGCCGGTGCCAACCACTCGCTCTTTCTTCTTTCCACCGGTGCCCGCTTCCACCTCTTCACCGCCGGCGACAACTCCGCCTTCCAGTGTTTCCACTCCGATCGCCGCCTCTCCCTCCGGTTCTTTTGCTGGACTGAAATCTTCTCTTCACTTTCTTCTTCTTTTCTCAATCAATCCCGTCTTTCTGTGTATCGTCCTTCGTCTCTTGCTTGCTGCTGGACATCGTCTTTTCTTTTGCTTACTCCCGTAGATCCTGCTTCTCCCGTGTCTGATCTCCTCCTCTCCGCCGGCGCTTCGGAGTATGGCTTACGTCCTTCTTCTCCCTATCCTCTCGCCGTCGACTTCTCCACAGTAGCTTCTGCTCTCAGTTGGCCTTCTTCCTCGCCTCTTCGTCTTTATTCTCTCACTGCCGGTCCTAAACATGTTGTTGTCCTTGCTTGCTCCGCTGGTTCACTCGTTCTGCTTGGTTGGGGGGTCTGTCGCTCCGGTCAGCTTGGTCCATGCGATCCGGCGCTCCGGTCTATAGAGAGTCCTTCCAAA
Organism: Hemileia vastatrix; assembly: GCA_030280995.1. NCBI lineage: Eukaryota > Fungi > Basidiomycota > Pucciniomycetes > Pucciniales > Zaghouaniaceae > Hemileia > Hemileia vastatrix. The sequence goes on along the minus strand of JASXTE010000003.1, from coordinate 18,078,554 downwards.
ATACATCTTCCGCTTCTCAATCCGACGACTGATCCTGCTCTCGTCCGTATCGCTTGCGGAAAAGATCACACTTCTATCCTCATTCTCTCACCACCACAATTTATCCATCTTGGTAGCAAAAGGCATCAGCAGGATCTTTCTCCTATCTATGTAGACCTGGCTGATAATCTGCACATCGAGCGTCCCTGCGATGTCTTTGCTTGCTGGAACACAAGCTTTCTTCTCACCACCACCACCAGTCAGCCTGCTGATAAACGTTTATGGGTGACCGGTAATAACAGGCAGGGCCAGTGTGGCAAGGGTACAACTATATCTAATAGAGTCATTGAAGTTCCTTCCTCCTTTGACCAAGTTGCTGTTGGGTCTGAGCATGCTCTGTTACTTGATCATCAAAACCGTGTTTGGGGTTGGGGCTGGAATGAACATGGCAATCTAACTGCCGCTGAAGGGGAGATGCCTGTCGATCAACCTTCACCCTCCATTATTTGGAATGCTAAGGGTGAATACTCTCAGTATAAAGTCATTCATATCTTTGCCGGATGTGCCACCTCATTCATTTTTTGCCAACTCCGCTGAAATACCTACATGATGTGAAAAGGTCATTTCATTTTACATCGGTTAAAACTGCTTGGAAATTTAGTGGGACTGTCCCCTTATTTTTTTTTTTTTTTCTCTAATAAAAAAAACTTCCATTTTTACTTGGCTGAGTTTTCACCAAGAGCCACATGTAATAGTCTGTATCTTGTTCTTTGATACTAATAAAACTTCACAGGCTCTTCCACTATTGAAGGCTTTCTTTTTCCTATTCTTCTCTCTTGCTTGTAATAAACTGAACCTGAGTACAAGTATCTTGTTTATGTTCATGAGTTCGACTAAAGATAAACTTTGGGGGTTTTTTTCAATGAAATTAGTTTTTTCTACCAACTAACAATTCCATGTTACATAAATACTTCATATCAATCAGTTTTTCAAGTATTAATGAAATGTATCTATCATCTTATATATATATATATATATATATATATATAATGGAAGTACCAAAGTTGGCAAATCATATTGCAATATTTATTTGCTATTGGTGTCAAAGATGAACTGAAGTTGAAGTCTGGAAAAATGTTGGAAGGTGGAGTGCTTTTTAAGTTGATGTTGGGTAAAATTAATAGATTAGGGGGTGTCAAAGTTAGAAGACAAAATCTAAACAACTTGGATGTTAAGTGGAGATTTCAGAAACACACTTGTCTATCAACATTGGTGTATTTCATAAAAACTCAAATAAGTCTATATATTTCACTCAACTTTGCATGTCTTTGACAATTTTTTTTTTTTTTTTTTTTCACTGAAGTGTTAATAAATAACATTACATTCCTTTGCAGCATTCAACAGTATAATGCTTTGTTTTATTTTTAATTCAAAACATTGTACATGAACTGTTGGTCTTTACTTCTAAAAAAAAAATAAAAATAAAAAATAAAAAATAAAATAAAAAATAAAATAAAAAATAAAATAAAAAATAAATAAAATAAAAAAGAGTTCCAATAAGATGGGTTCTACAATTAATCCATGTGAGTTGGGAAATTCTAGATTGGTCAGAAGGGGGTGGGAGAAACCTAACTAAGGAACTCAGTCATAATAATACATACTACAACTAATGTAACAAGTAATTGTGTTTCTGTATCACAAAATAGTTCATAGTGTCATGTTGGATTGAATTGATTATACACTAGTCAATTTTATTATGAATTGTTATCTGAATAACTTCTTAGGGGGTATCAACATTAGCAGATCCACAATTAAATTAATTGCAGATAAAAATCATTACATCCCAATGATCTTCCACAATTTATTTTACAAGTAATTGGGTTATTAGACATTTTATGTGTCAATGTTCACCTCTTATCTGACATTTTTATCCTCAATTTTTCATAATCACATTTTGGACAACTTTCTGGATGTGTCAGCCTCCCTACCTTGCTATGCACACCCATTCTTTCTATTCATTTCATCCATTCAGCTTCCTCCTCATCTCATCTGCTCATTTCTGATCCTTTTCATCATTAAATATCTTAACATGCCTCATTGTCACATATCTTCTCAATGGAAGCCTTCTCCCACTTGTTCTTCAAATACCACTACTCCCTCTTTCCCCCACTCAGCTAAGAATTCAAAGAAAATTCAACTAAAAAAAGATGATCACCTCATACTTATCAACTGGCTAAAAACTAAAACTAATTATGATTCTTGTTTTAGTACTGATAATGCAACTGAAGTAGGATGTCTTCCTTCATCAAAATTCAATAGCTATCTTTTAATGGCTAACAAAATTAAGAAAGATTATAAAGGGAAGGATTGATCTTTTGCATAAACAGATGTTTGAACACTTCAAGCACTATCAAGCTAAATACAAGAAGGCTAAAACTCTTTTCATCTTCCACTGGTTTTAGTATTGATCAAATTGATATTAGTAAGGGCATTAAATCTATAGATGATAAACTTGAATCTTTATGTCCTTACTATAAAGAGATGGATTCTATATTTGGAGAAAGAGCTGATGTAAATCCTGTAAACATGTTGGATGGAGAAGATGCTATCTCCAAACATGATACTGAGAGAAATCTTATTGAATCTTCTTCCTCCACTCAAGCCTCCCCTCTTTTTAATTTGACCAATCAAGATATCTTTTCTATAGATCCTTATGGTGATATAAACCAACCTGATTTAACTCCAGTGAGTTTTTATTTCTTGTCTAGTTGTTTTATTATTATTTTTTATTTCTAAAAAGGCTAATGAACAAACCCAGGAACCTCAAGCAAGTGATTCTGAAGCTAGCATCAATAATGAAGAGGAAAATGTTACTTACCAAAAAAGCAAAGACCATCAACTACTTTGAATTTCAACAGTCATAGAAAGCAATAAAGAGATAGTTTTTCCCAAACCCCTTTTTCTTCCATTGATGATTTTCTGGAGAAACATGAATCTGCTAAGTGATATCATAACTCTTAATAATTAAGTGAGCTTTTCTTTTCTTTTTTTTTAATATTCCTTAACACTCTAGGTAAAGTCAAAGTTGCACAAGAGACTCTTAACTTTCAAAAGCAACAATATGACCTCTCTTTACAGAGGGACAATAGGTATCAAGACTTGGAGGAGAAAAAGTATGAGCTTTCTTTACAGAGGGATGATAGGCAACAAGACTTTTAGGAGAAGAAATTTGAGTTAACTCTAAGTATTAAAATATTAAAGAAAAATGAGAAAGCTTTCAAGTCTAATTTCCTATTGGATCAGATGAAACTCAAAATATCAACTTGAAGATGGTTCTAATAAAAAATATTTCATGATAGAATGTGTGTTAAAGCTAGTAAATCTATTGACAAAATTGATTGCTTAATGAAAATGTTTGATGACTAGTTTTTTTTTTTTTATTTCTTTCCCATTCCAATTGTTCTTACTTTTATTTTCATGGAAGTATTTCATAATTTTTGTCAGTTAAATAACTTACCAAAAAATGTAACACAAATTCATTTACAAATGGTTCCAATGGTCTAATTTCACACTCTATTTTTTCCCTCTTTATGTTTTCTTATCAATTTTTTTGAAATTTACAACTCAAGTCATTAAATTTACATTTCTAAATAGAGAAAAGTTAACAAAACTCTATATCTGTTTTGAAAATTTGGCAATACCCCCCCCCTCCTGCATTTTATCAAAGCAAGAGGTGGGTATCACCAAAATTTATTCAAGTCATTCATTTCACATGTCAGATTTGAAATTTTGGAAATACCCTCCCCTGGACTTTATTGAAGTAAGAGGTGCAAGTCACCAAAATTTTAATATAATTACATAAATAAATAAATAACTAATATATGTCAACTTTACAAGTTCTAAAATAGGGGAAATTCCCCATCAAAAAAATCCAGATCAAATCTAGAAACAGAAGTTTGGGACTTTCCACATGTACAGGCTAGATGATTTCTATCAAAAAAAAAGTTTTCATAATTACCTGTTGTACAACACAAGGTCATTGGACCATTACTTTATTTTAGTAAATTGAAATATCAGAATGTATTAAAAATTTATGAAAGAAGAATAAATATTTGGTGACTCTACTAATCCCCATAATTTTTTGGACCTTCCTAAAGTTTTATTAAATTTAGTACATTTTCCTTCTTTTTTTATGTTGTTGATTTGTTAAATTAACATTTGACTTACTTGAAACAATCAACCAAAAATATGTGAATGCTTGAAAAGATTTCAAGCCTGGAGGTGCTTTAGTTGTTTGGTGATTATTGTGAGAATAGTTCAAAACTGATTCAATTATTCCATTTCCCAAACCAAAAAAATTATACACTTATGATTCAGGAAATATAAACTATGTCCTTTGAATTTAGAAAGTGAGCAAATAGTTTGTCAAGTAATAGGATCAATATATGAAAATAATCCAAATGTAAGATAATTTGCTTCATTTAAATCAGTGTAGATCTTGTTATGAAAACCAGAATGAGTAATTATAACATTTGAAAATAATAGATGTTTGCTGCTAATTTATTCACATTCTGTGTCACACCAATTTGGTGTTCCTACTTTAGTTAAAAGCTCATGATTTTTTTCAAAGGCTTTATTGTACATTTTTTTAAGTCAAAGAGCAAGAAATGAATTAAATGAAGGTAAGGCATCATATTTTTAAAAATCTTTATCTTTTTTCAGCTTTAGATAACTTTTTTTTTAATAAAGAATGGAATCTTATAGAATTAAAATGAGTAAAATATTTTTAAAGATGAAACAAAAATTAATACACTTACCAAGAGAATATAATTTAATAAACCCTTTTCTCTATCCAAAACCAATCATGAAACCACCCAACATATTCTTATTTTGAATTTTTAAGCAAAATAATGTCATCTGATATAATGTTTAGATGAGATCAGATACTTCATTAAATGTTTCATCATTTATCCTATTTAATGAAGGAACTTCATAAATAAATTGAGGCTTAAAAGAATGACTTAAAATTGCTTTGATTTCATTGTCTCCTAAGTCAGTTAGATATTTAATATGTTCAGTTAACTTATTTGTTTAATTATTTTTTGTACACTTTACTTTTATAGTACTTGATGTTTGATATATGGCCAAATAAACTATCCAAGTGAAGTTTCTTTTTCAAATATCTTTTTTTATGTTGATTATCATTATTTTTCATTGATGATTTAGATGATGATTTTAATGATGTAGAGATTAAAGATTGTGATAAGTAAGATAAGGAAGATAAAGATGAGGATAGAGGGGTAAGTTTTTAATCAGATAAAACAGACATTTTTCTTCTGTTTTTTTTTTTTTTTTTTTTTTTTTTGCTGGTCAAAAAAAGAAAAAAAAAAACACAAAAAAAAAAAGAACAAAAACAAATCAATTAATGAAAAAAATCTGGATGGCTGTTTGTTAGACATTTGAATATGGGTGTCACATGGATGGTCATTTTTATGATATGGTGTAGTGGTGGTTTGTTATTTTTATGGTAGGGTGTATTAGTGGTTTATCATTTTTATGATAGAATGGAGTGAAAGTGGGAGGCATTAATAACCCCAGAAAACCTTCTTTGATGGTTCACTGGGGTTTCTGAGGGAGAGGAGGGGGTGGGAGGGGTTAATGACCCCAGAAAGCCAGAAAAGCTGGTTTGCTGGGGTTTCCAAGTGAGAGGGGGGTGGAGCAGGGGTGTGAGACAATAAGGACCCCAGTAAGCCAGAGAAGCTGGTTTCCTGGTTTCTCTAAGTGAAAAGTGGGGTTAAGAACCCCAGTAAGCCAGCAAAGTTGGTTCACTGGGTTTTCCAAGTGAGAGGAGGGGGTGGAGCAGGGGTGAGAGATGTTCAGGACCCCAGCTACCCAGTAAAGCTGGATGAATAGGGTTTGTGAGTGAGAGGAGGGATATGAAGGATATGATTCTGAAGTGGGAGAGGATAATGACCAGCCAGCCATGTTTCCAAATGAGACGAGGGGGGATAATGACCAATCCAAGTAGGGATAAAAAGTAGGATGAAAGAAATAAAAGAGGGAGAGAAAAAAAAAGTTAATTTTACCTTTTAAAATCAGAATAAAAACCACTTAAAAATAAACATGGAACATAAAAAAGAAGAAAAAACTAATAATTAACTAACATCAACATTGAAAAAATGAAAAAATGACTTACCTGAAGAGATGAGTTGAGAAAATACTTGACTTCAAGAAATTTTGAGGGATGCAAGAGGAGGGGAGAAAAGGATGTAAGGGATGAAAGGAAAAATGAATGAATGAAAAATTATGCAGTTGAAGATAATATTTGATTTAATGTTGAGTTGATGAAGGAAAGCAAAGAGACTTGAAAAAAATGAGACTTTAACAGCAAATTCAAAATCAACATCAACATGCAAAAAAAAAAAAAAAAAAAAAAAAAAACTATTCCAAGTGAATAAAACATGAAAATTGATCATTTTGAAAGTATTGAAATAAATGAAAAGAATTGATTTGAGAAATGTTTGAATGTTATTGGAAAAATCAGGGATTTTATCCCAGTGGAAAGTAAGTTTTGTGAATCAAGGGGGGGGGGGAGCTGGTGCCAGTTCAGGATCCTCTTCTTCATAAAAATCATACCACTCATCCTTCAAATAAGCTAGGATATTATGGAGTATTACACAAATCATTATACAATGATTTTCTGTTTTTATGTCCAATTGTTTTTGAAATTGGATTCTAAGCTCCTAGAGACTAAAAAAGCTTCCATTTAAAATTTCAATAGAATATTCAATTTTTACTCTTGATTATACAAGGTGATTATTTTAGGTTGTTTTTGGGTCATTTTATAAAGCTACACCTTGGAAAGTAGGTATAATGTAATTTTCATTTTCATAGACTGAGTCTGCAAGGAGGTACTGGGATTCTTCAAAGTATGAGTCAGGATTTTGAGAAATACTCACTCTTTTGAGCATAGAAGAGTCATGACATGAGCTAGGTCAGCCACTATGAAAAGCAATAAATTTTTATTGAAATTGCACACAAGTTGAATGGCAATATTATATCTAGAAAGACGATAAAAAGTTAGTTCATAAAACATAATAAATTGGAGAACATCTTGATAAAACCTTTTTTTTTCTGATCAAAATAATGATTGACATCATGAGAAGGCTTTTGACACAATGGTATAGTTGTACCATCAACAAAACCAACACAGACAGTGAAACCCTCATCTTGAATTACTCAAGAAGATTCAAGTTGCTGTTGTGCAGTTGGCCAAGAAAGTGTTTGAGACTTCAGGAAAAGGATGGAAATCATACAGTGCTTTGTGTATAGTAAAACTGTACCATATCCTATGGTAAAGAGATTTTCCAAATGTCTTATAGAAGCACCACTTCCATTTGATCCAAAGCAACATAGTGCAACAACAAGTTGAATGGCAGGATCACACTGTTTCACCACACAATATGGGGGGAAGATTTTCTAGCAAGTCTGCAACCTTGAATCCTAACTCATATCTAATTTAGCACATAATGAGCAAGTGATGAAACAGCCAACAATCAAGCTTGGAACCACTCTGAAATAAACTCAAAGACAAGTTGAAGACTTATTGAAGCACATTTGATCATTAATACAAAAAGTCTTGTAATTTTACTTACTGTAATTATCAAAGGAATATTGATATGAGGGAGGTCCACAACATTAACAGACTGAAAGATGAATACAATTTTAGAAATATTGTGCTTCTTCTTTATGAATTCATACAAAAAAGTAAATTTCTCATGTAAATCTAATCAAAAGCTTTTTTATATAATTACATAAGTTTGTAGAGCTATCATTATATATAGATATTATTAATATCATAAGAAGTTTTTGAAGAGAAAATATGTAGTTGACTGATATTTTTCATTGTATTTAATCATTAAAATTTTTGTAAATATATATATTTATTCTAATTTTATGATCAAGAAATATTAATATTTTTTCAAGCAATAAATTATTTGTGAAAGTTAAAAATCTCTATTAAATTTAGTTAAAATACATTAATTTAGAGGTATTATTTAAATAATTAATACATATCACTTTTTTTAAAAAAAGTGAAAAAATGATATGGCCACTATTATTTTTAAATAATAATTTTGGTTTGGCTTCAATAAATAAAAATATTAAAGGTGGAGTTTTATAATGATAAACCATATGTCTAATAATTAGTACACTGAAATTTGGTGTTTTTTTGATTTTTTTGGTTTCAGGATATTACCCTTTCCATTTTTTGTTATTATATATATATTTATATAGATTATTTATTTTATTTAAAAACTCTCCTTCCATACCTTTCCCTCCAATTTGTGGTTCATATCATGTTCTTCCCCTTTTAAATCTTCTCCCTTATTTTGATTTCAAATTTTTCTTACATATTTTTTTCCCTCTTCACACTTTTTTATTGCTTCTCCTTCTCTCTCCATTCTACCTCCTTGAAACTCACTCCTTCCACTCCCCTCTCAAGCCCCTTTTAATTTCTTTAGAGTGAAAGAGGTAATGTAGAAAGTAAAAGGGAGAGGGTAGAAAGTGTGAGGGGTGGACTGTATTTAAGAGAAATAGAGTTAGGATGGAAAGAAAAGGGGTGGAGAATATAGAAACAGATGTGGTGAGGGATAAAAAAGGTTAGTGAGGGGGTGGAAGTGGTAGTGAGTGGGGTATTGTGGTGTGCACTGTGATCCAAAAGGGTGTGGTGGGGTAATGTGGCAATTGTAAGGGGTGATTTGGGATAGGAAGAGGAAAAAAAAGATTTAGAAGGGTCATGATTAGAGAAAAAGGGGTGAAAGAGGAGAGAATGGAGTGTGAGAGAAACAGGTGAGGAAGGGTGAGAAAAGTAAAAGTTCAGTTTTGAATGCATTGAAATAAAAACAAAGTTAAAAGGATGATGAACAAAAGGAAAGGGGAGGGAATAGAGATGAAACAGGTGAAGGGTCTGAAAAGTATGTACAAAGGGGTGAAAGGAGCATCAAAAAGGGTGGTAAAAAACAGAAGGTGAACTCTATTTTTCAGCCAAAGGATAGAGTCCACCCTTTAATAATATGATGTTTTGCTTTCATTCAGAAAAACAATAGTTAAACCTTCTGTATGGCTATTTTACATCTTCAATCAATTCAAAATACATATATATTGGCTGTTTAGAATAAATACTTATATTTAAAGTAGAAGAATTATAAAAATATAAAAACCAGCCATAAAGACCTAATAAAATTTTTAAAAAATCATTTCATGGAATGATTGTGATAGTTATACATAAGATCAAAAAATAAATTTTACAGGTAAATTTTAGAAAAAAATTGAAAAATGGAAAAAAGCACATATGATATTCAAAAGAAATCTCCTTTCTATATTATGAGGTGAATTTATTTACTTTTTAATTTAATAATAAATGCTGTTGGTGAGATGAAAAATTGCTATGGCTTTCCTTATAGAGTGAAGATGAGACTTGAGCAAAAAATTGATTGCTATATTATACCTTTTAGATTGATTCAGTTTGTTTTATGATTACTATTTATACCTGAATAATTATGCTTAATAATTAAAAATTTATAAAAATTAAATAATAAAGCTGTTCCAATATATTTTATTATATTTATTTTGTAAAATAATAAGCCCCTTGAGCACTTTCATTGCTTAAGTTTTTTCACACTAATAATTATATAAAATTTTATAAACATATAAATCTTAGTTGTGATGGAATTTGGATTGAACTACCAATGAGATCCTACTTCTGACCACTGTTCAAGAGAAGTTATTGTGTGAGATTTTTTTAATTTCTTTTTAAATTTGATTGAAAACTCTTAAATGTGTGCCTAGGTTTATCTTTTTATTGAAAACATTTATGCCAAATACTATGAAATGCTGAAAATTAATCAAAATTTTGAATTATTCTAATTTTTTTTTAATAATAAAATTTTTAAATTTCTTTTTAATTATTATAATAGGAGTTTTTCCATATGATAGATTAACAAAACTTCTAAATTTCATTTTTATTATCTACAATATACATGAAAAGATACAAATTTTTCTTTATGTACTTAAACTAAACTGGAGGAATATGATTTTTGTATTTATTAAACATTTTTTAGCTCCTTCTGATTATCAAATTTTTTTTCTTAGCTTTTTAATTCAAATTTTATTGAAAACTTCAACTTATAAATTTAGGTAGTTTAAAAATTTGAAAAAAAATATTTTTCATCAATTTGAACTTGAAGATAATTTCAACTTACAACCTTAACTTTTTCTTTTTATATTAAATGAAAATTAAAAACCTATTTCATTAAAATGAATTTTTATAAAAAGTAATTAATTTAAGTATTGATTCTTAATAAGGAAGATAGCTAAGAAGATGCATGAATACTTACTTTTAAATAAAATCTCAATTATTTTTATTTTTTATATTCTCCAATAGAGATCATATTTTTTTTTGAATATTGGCATTAAATTCATATTACCAACAAATCATAAATAAATTATTAATCTGTATTTTCTCACTTGACTATAATGTTTTGAATTTTTCATTGTAAATTATCATGGTCAATACTCTTTTTCTGAAGAAAAAGAAGGTACTTCTGCAACGCTATACTCAATTCAAAGCTCAAAAAGAAACAATTGAAACATTTCATCCCCCTATATAAAATATTTTCATAACTTTAAATTAATAAAAATTCAATTATTCTAATATAAGCCTGTTCTATCAGTATCACCTTAAATATATTTTTTCTCTTATTTCAAACTATACTCTCATATATTGATTCTTCTATAAATAAAATCATTCATTGATAAATTAAATTCACTTTAATACATAATATAGAGTCTGTGAATAGTAGTAGAACTTGAATTTAAAATTTAAAAACTCTCATAGTGCATTATGAGAATCTGTTTAGTTTGTGCTGCGTATTCTCAGGTGAACACTATTGATATTGTAAATTATTGAACTCAAAAAAAATAAAGCGTTCAGCTTAAATTTTGAAAGAATATTTGTTGATTTATATTAATTTTTCCATTGATAGTTTGGGTTCCTTTTAATTAATTGATGTTAAGAACAAAATTTCACTGAGTAGAATTTAATGGCTGCGACTTGATTAAATTACTTTAAAGAATGAAAATTAACCTAAAGAATATTTATGGTTTTGATAAAAATTGCTTCAGAATTATGAAAGTAATGTATTTACTAAAAATTTATCAAAAAATACTTTTGAAGTTGAGCACATATTTTATTTTAAAAAAGTACAAAATTACTTTACTTAATGTTTGTATCATTTACTTACTTTTTTAAATTTTATATAAAAAAAATAGACTTTACCATTTTAAGAATTTTTTTAAACATATATAATATCATTCTTCAATTTTTATTTATTTGAAGATAGAAGAAATAGGGGGTCTCAAACATTACTAAACACGCCTAGTGTGTTTCATTTGAAAAACACCACACAAACATGCCATGAAACATGGCTGTTTGGTACTTGGGGTCTTAAACATGGGGTCAAATACATCCTAATTTTGTACAATTTTCATAACCACAACTCAGCCCACAAGTAACCACATCCCCCAAATCAGCTGTGCATCAACTTTCTTCTATCCTCACACATATACTCCATGTCACGACTCTTTTCCCCAGTTTATTTCCAAATCAAATTTTTCACTTTCACACCTCAGTAAGTCTATTACATTTAATTCTGTTTTTTTAAAAGTGTTCCTGCTCAAATATCTATATTTATAACTTCTTATTTCTATAAAAGGCATTGTAAATATCTGAAATCTCTGTTAGTTTCTTTCTTTTCTTCAAATTTTTTTCTTTTTTCACTAATTTCTTTGTTTAGTTTTAATTTATCATGCCTTGCCCAAAATATACTTCCCAAAAATTTACTCAATTGAAAATTTCTGACGTTCAGATTTTAATCAACTGTCTAAAACTTAAATCTAATTTTGATGCCTGTTTTGGCTGTGCAAAGTCCACTCAAGTTGGTTATCCACCTGCATCAAAATTGAGTGGCTTTAATCAAATGACAAAGGAGTTGAAATCAAAAACTAAAGGAAAGATGGATTTGACAACAAAGCAAGTGAGGGAAAGATTCAAAGACTATTAACCAAAATCTATGAAAGCAAAGATGGCTTCTTCTTCAACTGGGTTTGGAGTTACCAAAGATGATAAAAAGCATGGAATCACATCTGTTTCTGAAAAACACAACTCTATGTGTCCTCTTTATGATCAAATGGATGAAATCTTTGGACAAAGGCCCAATTTCAATCCCTTGCACATGAATCAAGGCCCAAGAATTGCTGTGTCTCATACAAATAGTCAAGATTTTCCTTTAGATCCTTCACTTGACTCTCCAGAATTTGGAGAACCATCTGCATATTCTGACATTGAGCTTGATGAGCCCATGATAGTAAGACTAAACTACTTTTTCTATTATTATTTCTTTTGTAGTGATGATTTACTCACCATGTATAAACCAGACCTAATACTCATCAAATCTATAAATTTTTAAGGATGTAGCTGATAAAGAATTAACCCCTCCTAGAAACAGACTCAAGTGAAGAGCTTCTGCTAGTTTTGGGACAACTCAATCAACCTCAAAGGCTGTTTTTTCTGCTTATGGGGAGATTTTTAATAAACGCAAAAAAGGTTATATTTTTTACTTTTGTTTTGATTAAAGAATTTTTCTAAATTTATTTATCTTACTCTTAAAAGTTAAACTTGTTGCAGAAAAAGAACAAGTGCTAATTGAAATCATGAAGTTGGAGTCTCATGAAAAATCTGCAGAACGTCAACTACTTTTTGAGGAAAAGAAGTGGTTTCATTCACAATCAAAGGAAGAAAGATTGTTTAGATTTGGAGAGAGAGAAGGTTAGGATTCAAAGAGAGGATGATGAAAAATTCAAAAATAATCAATTTCAATTGGAAAACACCAAAATTCATTTACAGGCTGATGAGTTAAAAATGAAGAAACTTGATGCTGAAAAATCAAGTAATCAAGCTTTTTTACTTGCCTGTGTTCACAGATTCTTTTCTTTTACTTTTTTTGAACTGAAAATTATTTCTAAGTCAAAAAAATTTATGTCAATCTTTTTTTTTGGAAATACCCTCTCCTGATATTTAACATAGCAGGGGTGAGCATCACCATTTTTTTTCTAAGTCATAAAATCATCTAATGCAAAAATAAATGGCAATGCCCTACCCTGTGTTTTATTGAAGTAGGGGCATAGATTGCCAAAATTTATGTTCATGGCATAAATTAACATTTAAACAAGTCTTATAAGATAATTAACAAACCTAAATTAATAAAAATTTAAGCAAAAATGTGAGTGGAAATTGTCTGTGACTGAATTCAATGAAATCAAACACAAATGTATAAATGAACCTCATCAGAAACCAAATTTCCTCATGATTACCATTATACAACACATGGTCTGATGTCTCATTAATTAAGGTAAGTAGATTATCATATATGACTTGTAAAATGTTAGTTTGTGAAATAAAAATAAAAGCTGATAACCTATCTTACACCCCATACTTAATCAAAGTTAGATAAAACTTACCTAAAAAGCTCTCCTCAAACTACCTGAAAAAAAAGTCCTGAAAAATTTCAAAAAAGAGTCCCAAACGTTCAACAAAATAGTCCCAAAAGTTACTAAAAAAGTGTACAAAAAGTACCCAAAAATTGTTCCAAAAGGTTCCAAAAAAAGTGTCCTGAAAGTCCCCTAAACCCTCCCTTAAAATTGCCATAAACATGGCGAATGGATTCCAGAAAAGTGACAAAAAGGGCCAAAACAACTTTAAAACACTTTTTAATGCTTTCAAAATATTTCTGAATGGTTTCCATTGGTTTCTGAGTATTTCAAAAATGATTTAGTGAAAAAACAGACCCAAAATAGCCCAAAAACACCTAAAATTCACTGAGATATACTTGGAACATATTTCTGGAAGGTTTTAACAAAATAAAATACCAAAAAACAGGCCAAAAACACCTCAAATTAAGTGTAAATTTCTCAAAAAAAAATTTCCAAATTTTTCCAAATGATTCCAAAGAGATTTAGCAAAGAAAAAGGCCAAAAAAAATGGAAATGCCTAAAAATGACCAAAAAACACCAAAAAGTCAATAAATCAAGAAAAATAGGAAAAAAATGGGGGGAAAGGGAAACAAGAGCAGATAAATCAGCAATCAAGACAAAAAAGATGATTAAAAAAGAAACAAGAAACAAGACATTTCAATTAGCAATTAAATTAAAAAAAATGAGAAAGTGTCTTACTTTGAGTGCTGTGAAGTGAGAAGTATTAGAGCCAACAATGAATGATGTAAGTTAGAGATGAAGAGAAGATGAAATATTTTAGTGAGATAGAATTATAAAAATGTTATGCGATTTCAAATCTGGGAGCTGAATCAAAACAAATGAAACTGAGAAGCTGGGGAATTTCATTTGCAAAAATTATTACACAAAAAAATTGTATATAAGTTATGCTAGGCCCTCAAAATGAGAAAGGGTGATTGGTAGTATTTTAGCATGCATAGAACTGAGTTGAGATTATGAAGTACTGTTAGATTCTATTGGTGGAGGTTGATCAGGAATCTCATCTTCATAAAGCTCATTCCATAAATCTTTTAAGTTAGCAAGAAGATTGTGGAATATAAGACAAGCAGTAATCCAGTCTACAGAAACCTGATCTTGAATTATTCAAGTAAACTAAGAAATCCAGGAAAATTTGTACAAAACATCTGTTGAAAGCTAGCTTCATGAATGTTGGTAAAAACATCAAGGTGATATTGAGGTTGGTGTTGTATAGAAGGTGTTCTATGAAATAAGTAGTGGTTCTCCAACATGTTTCACATAAAATCCAAGTCAAGTTCTGCATCAGAGTTGATAAAAGAGTTAACCATTAGATCAAGAGCTACAGCTGCAGCAGTGATCTCAAGTTTTTGGCCAACTGAAAGCAGAATGTTATGTTAGTGAACAGTGGTAAAGATTAAGGGTAAGTGTATGATTATGGGATTGATTAAGTTCTGTTAAGTCATAAACCTTGCTAATATGAATAAGCTCTTAAGGATTAGGTAAAAATAATCTAGTCATTGGCCCTTTTGTACCTAGTTCTGACTAATCATGATGATGAAGGGAAGTGTTTTGATGACCTGTTTGACCCAAAAGAAGACATGTTTGGGGACAAATACACTGTTGAAATACACCTGTTTAGGACAGGTGTATTTCATTTTTTGATTGCAGGTTTGGTACCTTTTTTGTGGTGTGTTTATGTGGTGTATTTGTTAATTTTTGAGACCCCCTAATATGAAGGTGCTTCATCAAGTCCACCATTTAAAATTAAAATATTACTGCATTTAAATTTTATGATTTTGTGTATTTTATACAGAATTATAGAATATAATATGTGATAGGAGCTATGGCTTAATTTTACATTTATATAATTCATTTAAATAAGAAAATTATTGCATAGGCTAAAAATTCAGAAAAAAAATGAGAAAAATTCAGTCTACATGGTCTCTATAAAAAATGAATTTTTTGGATTATGAAAAAATTGATGTTTTCTACATTACGAAGTCATGAAATATTTTTTAAATTTTTTCAAAAATATGCAGTATATTTCTTAGAATAATTCAAATTTATACTTAAGAAAAAATAGGGGGTCTCAAACATTACCAAATACACCACATAAAAATGCCACAAAAAAGGTACTGAGCCCGCCATAAAAAAATGAAACACACCTTCCCTAAACAGGTGTATTTTAACAGTGTATTTTTCCCCAAACACATCTTCTTTTGGGTCAAAAAAGTCATCAAAACACTTCCTTTCATCATCATGATTAGTCAGCACTTGGTACAAAGATGCAAAAACTAGGTACAAAAGTGCAAGCTCCTAGATTTTTTTTCACCCAATCCTCAAGAGCTTATTCATACGAGCAAGTTATATGACTTACCAGAACTTAATTAATCTCATAATCATACACTTACCCTTAATCTTTACCACTGTTCACTAACATAACATTCTGCTTTCAGTTGGCCAAAAACTTGAGATCACTGCTGCAGCTGTAGCTCTTGATCTAATGGTTAACTCTTTTATCAACTCTGATGCAGAACTTGACTTGGATTTTATGTGAAACATGTTGGAGAACCACTACTTATTTCATAGAAAACCTTCTATACAACACCAACCTCAATATCACCTTGATGTTTTTACCAACATTCATGAAGCTAGCTCTCAACAGATGTTTTGTACAACTTTTCCTGTATTTCTTAGTTTACTTGAATAATTCAAGATCAGGTTGCTGTATACTGGATTACCGCTTGTCTTATATTCCACAATCTTCTTGCTAACTTAAAAGATGGATGGAATGAGCTTTATGAAGATGAGATTCCTGATCCACCTCCACCAATAGAATCTAACAGTACTTCATAATATCAACCCAGTTCTATGCATGCTAAAGTACTACCAATCACCCTTTCTCATTTTGAGGGCCTAGCTTAACTTATATACAATTTTTTTGTGTAATACTTTTTGAAAATGAAATTCCCCAGTTTCTCAGTTTCATTTGTTTTGATTCAGCTCCCAGACTTGAAATTGCATAACATTTTTAAGATTCTGTCTCACTAAAATATTTCATCTTCTCTTCATCTCTAACTTACATCATTCATTGTTGGCTCTTCACAGCACTCAAAGTAAGTCACTTTCTCATTTTTTTAAAAATTTAATTGCTAATTGAAATGTCTTTTTTCTTCTTTCTTTTTTTTATCATCTTTTTTGTTTTGATTGCTGATTTATCTGCTCTTTTCTCCCTTTCCCCCCATTTTTTTCCATTTTTTCTTGTTCTCTATCATTTTTTTCTTGATTTATCTACTTTTTGGTGTTTTTTGGTCATTTTTAGGTGTTTTCACTTTTTTGGCTATTTTCTTTGCTAAATCTCTTTGGAACCATTTAGAAAAAATTCAAAAACATTTTCCAAGCAATTTCCACTTACTTTGAAGTGTTTTTGGCCTGTTTTTGGTATTTCATTTTGTTAAAATCTTCCAGAAACATTTTCCAAGCATATCTTAGTGAATTTTAGGTGTTTTTTGGGGCTATTTTGGGTCTGTTTTTTTACTAAATCAATTTGGAAATACTCAGAAACCAATGGAAACCGCTCAGAAACATTTTAAAAGCATTATAAAGTGTTTTAAAGCTGTTTTGGCACTTTTTTGGACAATTTATGGAATTTTTTTTTGGCACTTTTAGCCACTTTTCTTGAATCCTTTTGGGCACATTTCTAGAAATTTTAGGTGATGTTTTAGGGGACTTTCAAGACACTTTTTTGGAAACTTTTGGAACAATTTTTGGGTACTTTTGGGACTATTTTTTTTAAAAATTTGGGATTCTTTTTTGACATTTTTAGGACATTTTTATTCACTTAGTTTGAGGAGAGCTTTTTAGGTAAGTTTTATCCAACTTTGATTAAGTATGGGGTGTAATATAGGTTGTCAGATTTTATTTTTATTTCAAAAATTAACATTTTACAAGACATATATGATAATCTACTTACCTAAATTGATGAGTGATCAGACCATGTCTTGTATAATGGTAATCATGAGGAAATTTGTTTTTCTCATGAGGTTCATGTATACATTTTTGTTTGAGTTCATTGACTTTGGTCACAGCCGATTTCCACTCACATTTTTACTTGACTTTTCATAAATTTATGTTTGTTAATTATCTTATAAGACTTTTTTACATGTTATTTTATGCAATGAACTTAAATTCTGGTAATCTATGCCCCTACTTCAATAAAACACAGGGGAGGGTATTTCCATTTTATTTTGTATCAAATGTTTTTCTGACTTAGAAAAAAAATGGTGATCCTCACCACCTGCTATGGCAAATATCAGGCGAAGGTATTTCCAAAAATAAAATTTTAACAAAAATTTTTTTGACTTGGAAATAATTTTCAGGTCAAAAAAAAGCAAAAGAAAAGAATCTGTGAACACAGGCAAGTAAAAAAGCTTGATTTCTTGATTTTTAAGCATCAAGTTGCTTTATTTTTAATTCATCAGCCAGTAACTGAATTTTGGTGTTTTCCAATTGAAATTGATTATTTTTGAATTTTTCATCATCATCTCTTTGAATCCTAACCTTCTCCCTCTCCAAATCTAAACAATCTTTCTCAATTTCTGAAAAGTTTTCTTCCTTTGATTGTGAATGAAACCACTTCTTTTCCTTAAAAAGTAGTTGATGTTCTGCAGTTTTTTCATGAGACTCCAACTTCATGATTTTAATTTGCACTTTTTCTTTTTTTTTCAAAAATTTTAACTTTTAAGAGTAAGATAAATAAATTAAGAACAATTCTTTAATCAAAACAAAAGTAAAAAATATAACCTTTTTTGTGTTTATTAACAATCTCCACATAAGCAGAAAAAATAGCCTTTGAGGTTGATTGAGTTGTCCCAAAACTAGCAGAAGCTCTTTGCTTGAGTCTGTTTCTAGGAGGGTTTAATTCTTTATCATCTTATCTTTCATTATCAGCTACGTCCTAAAAATTTACAGATTTGATGAGGCTTGGGTTTGGTTTATACATGGGGAGTAAATCAGCACTACAAAAGAAAAAATAATAGCAAAAGTAGTTTTGTCAGCCAGGCTGTCTCAGGAGCCCAGTAAGATATTATAATACTTTATTGGAACCATAAGAGGGAATAAATTTATGTATTTTATGTAATTAAAATAAAATATTTCATTGTATAATATAATTATATAAATATTTTATTAATAAGTAAAATAATTTTTATATTAATTTTATTATTAAGTAAATTATTTATATACTTACATAAAACATAATATATATTATATTCTATAAATAATGGCACATTTTTATGTATTTAATATTTATAAATTAATTATTAATTAATTATAAACATATATTATAAGTGTGATGGTCAAATTAACTTATAATGTAATTAAACCTTAATTAATAAAATTTACATATTAAATACAAATTTTCATATGTTATTATCCATAAATATTGGGTGCTATTTTGACCCTTAATTGTGTCAGAAAATTATTAATTAAGCTAAAACACTTACTTATTAAAATTAATTGAAATACTTATTTTGAATTATTAATTCCTTAAATTAATTTATTTTTCCACTTAATTTAGTTATTATTCAATGGGATATCTAAATCAAATTAGTAATTTTTGTTTTGGGCTTGAATTTATTGGAAAAATAATTATGTGAAAATGGCATAACTATTGTTTCAATTAAAACACCTAAAACACTCACTTTAATACATGTTTTAGGATATATTACTCACAGTTCTCAGGTTACAGTCTTGTTTAGTTACTCATTATTCTAATTAACTGGTTTAGGAATGGATGGTGTGAAAATTAGTTACTTACTCAAGGGTTAATTACTTGTTTAATATTTTTCTCTAAATATCCAAGTTTCACTTATTTCTTTATATTTCTTTTGTTTCACTTTATTACTATTTTGTATATACTCATTTTTGGCTCTTCAGAGGTCCCCTTGCCTATATAAAGGCCTTGGTTAATCCCCTTTATCCCCATCACTTAAATTACTTATTATGATTTAAATACAATTTTTTATTATTTCTTGTGTGATGCTTCAGTCTTCTTTAAATACTATATTAATAAATTGGTTGCTTTAAGATTTTTAATAGTTAGTAATTGGTATTTAAGCAGAGAAGAATAAAATTCATACTGATTCAGAATCCCAATTAAACCACTGTCATTTGTCCTGTCAAAATTCCTACATTGTCATTAAATTCCCTATAAATATTTCCCTTATTCTTTTCTTTTATTGCTTCTAATTATTATTTCCTTTTAAATTCTTCCCCTTTTTCCTTCCTTCTTATTTCCTCTCTTCCTCTTCTCCTTCTTCCTGAGGACTGGCTGACAAGTTTAGTCTTACTATCATGGGCTCATCAAGCTCAATTTCAGAATACACAGATGGTTCTCCAAATTCTAGAGAGTCAAGTGAAGGATTTAAAGGAAAATCTTGACTATTTGTATGAGACTCAGAAATTCTTGGGCCTTGATTCATGTGAAAGGGGTTTACATTGGGCCTTTTTCCAAAGAGTTCATTCATTTGATCATAACGAGGTCACATAGAGTTGAGTTATTCAGAAACAGATGTGATTCCATGCTTTTCATCATCTTTGGTAACTCCAAACCCAGTTGAAGAAGAAGCTATCTTTGCTTTCATGGATTTTGGCTAATATTTTTTGAATCTTTACCTCATTTTCTTTGTTGTCAAATCCATATTACCTTTAGTTTTTTATTTCAACTCCTTTTCCACTTGATTAAAACCACTCAATTTTGATGCAGGTGGACAACCAACTTGAGTGGACTTTGCACAACCAAAACAGGCATCAAAATAAGAATTAAATTTTCAGCCATTGAATTAAAATCAGAAGGTCAGACAGTTTCAATTCAGTAAATATTTGAGAAGTAGATTTTGGGTGAGGCATGATAAATTTAAACTAAACAAAGAAATTAGTGAAAAAAGAAAATTTTGTTGAAGAAAAGGAGAAACTAACAAAGATTTTAGATATTTAAGATGCCTTGTATAAAAATATGAAGTTGTGAGTATAGAAATTTGAGCAGGAACATTTTCAAAAAAAACAGAATTAAATGTAATAGACTTACTGTAGTGTGAAAGAGAAAAATTTGATTTGGAAATAAACTGGGGGAAAAGAGTTGTGACATGGATTATATGGGTGAGGATAGAAGGAAGGTGATGTGCAGCTGAATGGGAGGATGTGGGTACTTGTGGGCTGAGTTGTGGTTAAGAAAACTGTACAAAAGTAGGATGTATTTGACCCCATGTTTGAAACCCCAAGTACCAAATCAGACATGTTTCATGTCTTGTTTGTCTGGAGTTTTTCAAATGAAACATGCTAGGTGTGTTTGGTAATGTTTGAGACCCCCTAATAATGTAATTCCATGTCTTTTTATTCTTAAATTTATATTCAGAAATATCATCTGATAACATTTTATCAACAAGTTTTATTTATTGAAAATATTTCAAAAGATCTTATATTCTGATTTCCATTCTGCTTTGAATAGGTTTTCATAATAATTTCAATCAAAACTCACCCATGTTTTGTAAATATTTCAAGCTTACTTGAGGAAGATTTTCAGTCTAATTTCATTCTGAGTTTCATCTGAGTTCCATCTGAGTTCAAGTTGAGGACTTGCAAGAAATTCCCCCCCAAAAATTGTGTGGTTTTTATTACAAGAATTTTTATGAAAGATAGGATGATCAGAGATGAGTTGATAAAGTTTCATGAAGGAATCAGGGGAAGTTTGAAATAGTTTTGTGAAGTTTTATAGAGGAATTTTTAGAATTTAGTTAAGACTCACCACAGAAAAAATGGGGGGGTATTGCTAGCAATACCTCTTGCTTGAACTCCGTTGAGCCACAAAGCTATGCTTGAATTATGCACACATCATCACCATGTAGGAAATTGTTTGGCCTTACATTTAGTCAGAGATTTGTCACAAATTGAGCTCAAGATGAACCTACATTGATCACCGTTTGATCTTGTAAAATCCTAATTTGATCATCAGTTGAGCTCCCTTTGATCTCACTTTGATCTAACATAAGCTTTTGCATATCCAATATGTCAACTATTCACTTTCAAAAAGATTCGTAATGAATTTCACATGGAATATTAGAAACGAACCAGTAATTTTGAGTAAATGTCTCATCAAAATGATTAATCTACAACAAAATACCATCAAAATTCAATCTGATTACTGAAAACTTTTGGTAAAATGACTAATAGATATTTAAATTGGAAAATAATATTCCATTTCTCAATTTCAAATTCAAAATATAAATCCTCGTTTGAAATGTGAATTTTGTAGATTCCTTGCCTTCCTATATTATGAGTAATATTTGAGGTATTTTACACCTTTGTAAATATGGTGTTGTGCTGCTAGAAATTATCTCTGTTTCAATTCAACTTTATTGAAGCTTGATTCCAGAATGATACATATTTTATAACTATTTTGAGAAAAAAGTCACTAGTAATGAATTTAGCCTTTTATCTGTCCTTTATTAAACCTCACTTAATCCTACTTAAATCCAAATTGACCCACAAAAACCTTATTTGGGATATTTTTTAGCCCAGGATGATTCAAGATTGGAGCAAAATATTATTTTAAATATCCAATATGCCTATTGATTAAATTTCTTCAAGCTTACTTTAAATTCACATTAACATTAACTTTCACAGGAAATATTAAACACAAATCTTGAAAATATAGTATTTAAAATCATAATAAATATAATATAATATGCTTACAACAAAATTTTCTTTCTGGATTAATTGAAACAAAAAATTGTTCATTTGTGAAAATAGAAAAAATACTATCCATCCTGAATTTAGAATTCATTTTTAAAAATTTAATGCCCCCTCACTTTCAAGTTTATCATGTATTTCGAAAATTATATTTTTAATAATTTTGTGAATAGTACACCTGAGATATAAACTTGGGGATATCAAAAACTAAAACATCAGCAAATTAAAATGTTTTTCATTGTTATGAATGGAAATAATGATTGAAAAACACCATTAGAGCAAGTTTGATTTTGAATAATAGGCATACTTTCTCATGTAAATTTCAATAAAAATAATTTTTATTCTTACATAAGTTGCGGTGGATACATTTGAGCTCAAAAAGAATTAAAATTGAAAAAATAAGACTTCTATAATTCATATTCAAAAATGAAATCACCCTTCATTATCTACCTGTAAACTATTTTAAATTGAATAATTTCAAAGTCAGTATATACTGATGTTATTTTTTCTTCTAAAAATTTATTATATAGATTAATAGTCATAAACAGTTGACATAGATGTTAAATTTATATAAGCAATCTTTAATTCATAAAATGATAAAACTATCTTTTATGTAAAAAGTGATGAAGGAAAAAAATATTATTAAATTTTTGATGCACTATCAATAAAATTGAAGATAGAGCATATCAAAAGTTTAAACTTAATTTCAATTTTGATATCATCATTTTATTTTATTTTACTTGAGTAGAAAACAGATTTTAAATCTCAATATAATTTTAAATCCCATTAGTTTGTAGATTTCAACATTTGAAACTATGAAATAAATATTTATGAAAGAATTTTACAATATTTGCCCTTCTAAAAACTCATAAATCCAACTTCAAATCTTCTAACCTTCACAAGTAACCACAATGCATTGTGAAAATACTCTATATTTAAATAATTAAAGGTAAATAAAATTATGTTTTTATTCTTTATTTAAATTTTTGATAAATAATATATATATATACATATATATATATATATAATTTCTTAAAAAGTCTAAGAGGGAACTTAATAGTGGTTTTGGCATTAGATATATAGATTCAACTTTCAAAAAATTTGTTTGGAATAAATTACAAAGACAAAAAGGATATATTAGGGGGTGTCAGTTCTGGCAAATCCGCACTTAAA
Organism: Hemileia vastatrix; assembly: GCA_030280995.1. Taxonomy (NCBI): domain Eukaryota; kingdom Fungi; phylum Basidiomycota; class Pucciniomycetes; order Pucciniales; family Zaghouaniaceae; genus Hemileia; species Hemileia vastatrix. The sequence continues at coordinate 18,055,067 of JASXTE010000003.1, read as the reverse complement.
TTAAGTGCGGATTTCAAACCAAATCAGCACTTACAAATCAGCACTTAAATTTTGCAAAAAAGTCACTTATTTCAAAAAAGGGTGTCAGTTATGACCTCAAATCAGCACTTTTTTCCCGTTTTTTTTCACAACCACATTTTGGCCACAAAACATCCCTTCATTTCTTACCCCATCCCTGTCACATGTGACACACTGACCTTCCTTGCTACCTACCCATCAATCCTCGGCACACACCCCTTCCTGACATTTTCAATATTTTGACCAGGCATGTTTACATTCTTTTTTACTTATTTCTTCTACTTTTTAATCTTTTTTCTTGTTATGTGCCAGTTTCATAATGCCTCCCAGACATTCCAAATCTCAAAAGGTAACTCAAAAATCTGCTTCGTCACATATATGATATGATATGAAGATGTAAATGATGTATGATGTTTTGGGTTATGAAGTGTTATGCTGTGGAGTGCTGCGTATGAATGGGATGATGCTGACAAATCAGTGAAATGGGACTTGATGGTGAAATCAGCACTTTTGGTTGAGAAAGTGCGGATTTGAGTGAAATAAGTGACTTATTTCATTTTGAAATCCACCAGTATTGGGGCTAGTGTGTTTTGGAAATCCGCACTTATTTAAGTGCGGATTTGGTCAAATTTAAGTGCGGATTTGTAAGTGCGGATTTGCCAGAACTGACACCCCCTATTTTGATGAAAGAATACTGATTTAGGTTCTCTTAAAATATTATTAACCATTTTTATGGAATATTAATCCATGGTTATCATTCTTTATGATATTATCATAGAATTTTTTCCTTTTTTAATATAATGATTTTCTATTGTGTGGTATGTAGGCTAAGATAAGTTTAAAAGATTCATTGAAGATATATATACCAGAAACAGTATAATCTGTAGATTTATAACTATAACTTACTTTTCTGATGTTTTACATCATTGATAAGTAGCTCATGCATTACACAAGTAAATAATTATAGTCTCTGGAAATAATTCCTTGTGAATTTCAAATTTTTTGTTATTCTTAAAATCATTACTCAAATAAACTAAAAATTTCTTCAAATATTGATTGAAAGAAGGAGTTACAAAATCTTATTTTGTAGTTATAAAAGTTTGAGTTATTTTTCATATTATCAAGTATAATGAACATTTGTAAATTTTAACTTGAAAACTAGTGATCATAGCAAAGTAATACTGGAAGAATCAGATAAAAAGGGTGGAATAAAGTCATAGCACAACAGGAAATGATACAAAATTGTTGATTTTTATCTCATAAAATTCAACTTATTTTTAACATATTTTACCACCTTTAGATAATGTTTAGTGGATTTTAACATTATTATAACAAGCAAACTTAACAATGTTTTGATTTTTTTAACAAAAATAAATATTGTTAGATCATTTTTTTTAAAAATATGACTTATTTTTATGCTTTATCTACAATAGTTAGTAGTTTTTTTTGCAGAAATTACTTGTTTTAATATTCTATTTTTGAATTTTTTAAGAGACTTCATTGCATTAAAGTTTTGTAATAATTTTTCATTAAAGCATCATATCTTAAATCTAGAGAATTGGTTTTGAAATAATATATATTTTCATGTTAATTGACTCATTATTTTTGGATTGATAAATTATGTTAAAATTGGGATTGCTTATTTCTAGTGAGTGTACATCATAGTTTGTTTTCAAATCAAAGATTAATAAATGGTGAAATTTGGTAAAATTCTAAATATCTTTTAAACCTTTTTGATTTAAATAATGTTTAATGTTATGTAATCATTCTATAAGTAGAACACAGTTAAAATCTGAAAATGGTACATTGCTTTCAATTTCTAATACTAAAATCCTATTCTACTTGAAACAATGTAAACTAAAGCTTGGTATCTCATAAGAAACTCACAATTTTCAAAAATCATATTTCCAACTTTTTAAACATGATACACATTAAAATATATTTTTAGAATAGTTTCCTAATTATTTTCAAATACTAGAAAATAATGACCTCAATTTATTTTAATACTTAAACCATTCTGATGAGTGAATTTCACAATCCTCTAAGTAACATATGGTTACCATTTATACACATATGCAGGATTTCTCCTTTTGTTTAATTTTAGCTGAATCTAAAAAGTAAAATCACATGTTGAATATCATCTATAGATAAACTTCTTATATTAGAAGCTAATATTTCATATGAGAAATTTGTTATTGAGTTTGGGAAACATTAATAAGTTTTGGGTATTATAATTGAGCCATTTATTCAAGTAAATAAAAAAGGATGACCTTCTAAATATTTCATATATATATATATATATATAATAAAAATTAATTATATAGTAGCATTTAACCATGTTTTTATACTAATGTCATATAAAAAAAGGGATTGAACTAAAACTTTCAGTAAAGAAAATAAAAATAAGATAAGTTAATATTCTTGTTTATATTCTCATATTTTTGAAATGGCTTACTTAAGGGAGAAAATTATTTGGTTTTAGAGTACAAGAATTTCTAGATAAAAATCTTCACAATATAGTTTGACCCTCTCAAAAAGAAAATTCCTCAAATTTTACTATCACATTTTATATATTTGTTAAGTAATAGAAAATGGAGTTGTGTCTTTGACAATGAAGCTTTAGAAAATGAAATAAATGATTTAAATTTATAATATAATTTTTGAAACAATAAATCATGTATTCAAAAAAAATTATATATCTTACAATCAAGATAACAGTATTAATTAAGCAACTCTAACAACTTTGGAAAGAAAACAAGAAAAAAATAATTAGTAAAATGCATAAGTTATTTTTAGAATTTAAGGAAACTTAATAGCTCTACCTGTAAACTAGCCTTAAAGCAGGTTTGGATTTAACATGTGGAAATTCATACATAGTACCCTTCCATCATTAGAGCAGAATAAAATTTATGTAGTTTTATTTTATTAATTTATAATAGTATTTTTATTTTTGGCTTTTTCATTAGTATAACTATATATTTTTTAACTTTTTTGTTTTTCATAACATAAGTTCAAAGCTGCACATCACTACTTCAAGATGAAACTTCTTATAATGTAATAAATGAATGATATATTATAATGTATTTTACTAGAGACTTTTCAAAAATGGTGATTAAGAATACTTATTATAATTTTTTAAATTTTTATTATTATTCTATCTCTTGAAAGGAGATGGCCATATCTCAATTTAATTAGTTTTTCCTCAGAAAAATTTATTCTTGATCTAAATAAAATTGCATCACTATTAACTAGATGTTATTATACAATTTTAACAATTTTTTTATCTGAACATAGTTGAAAGTATGTATAAATTAAAGTGTTTCCACATAGTCTTACTATTATCCCACCATTATTTTCACATTTAGATTTCATTATAACTGTAAAATAAGTTTTTCAATAATTTTAATAATACCTTAATATTTAATAATTTAGTTACATAGTAGATTTTTTATCCTTTTTTTTATATGAGGCTTATTATATAAACACCACTTTTAGATTTTATCCATTTTGATGTCTGATAATTTAAATTTTCATTTAACTACCCAAATTATATCAAAAAAAATTCAAAAGTATATTTTTTTAATGTACTCTTTTTGATAAACTTATCATTTCTTATAGGTTATTCTTCAACTATTTATTGTAATTAATTACCCACTCATTTATGGTCTGTTATTGTTGTTCATTACATACAGACAAAATAAGGATACTCTCATATTATATTGGAGTTTTAAATTAAAAAGTAAATACTAGTGGCTGGTATTAAATATGAAGTTGTTATAACTAAGTTGAACTATAATTAATGATTAAATGGCATTTTATATTACAAATTTTATTGAATGTATATAAAAATAACACTCAAGAAATATATATAAGATATATATATAACCATTGTATATCAAAAATGAACTACTTATCAACATGGTCTTTTTAAATGATTTTCAAATTTACTTAAAGAGACATTAATATTACCAATTCAAATTTTATATCAAATATAACAATATTATTATTTCATTTTTAATTATTTTACAAAAAATTTGAGTTTCAAATTAATTTTATTCAGTATTTAATAAATGTTTTTGAAAAATATTTTTAAAAATAGAAATAACCCCTCACAAAAAAAAATATAATTTTTTTTACTTACAATTTGCACCATATTTCTACCCTTAAAATATTGGTATTCTTCTAACAAAAATATTTTTTAAATAAATTTAAAATTTTTTTCATTATTCAATTACAAAATGTCAAATTTATAATTTATTTTACCTTACTAAAAAATTTAGTTGAAAATTTAATTTTGTATTTCCAAAAAATAAACTTAAATGTCAAAAATTAAAAAAACAAAATTATAAATATAATTATGAGAAAGAGGTAGATTAAATTTATAATATTCATATAAAAAAAAATTCATATATTTTATGGTGTTTGAATTTTAAATTTAATGTATTAAAAAATAATTATTAAATAACCAAGCCAAATGAAATTGGCTTGGATTTTTGGTATCACTAGCACTTATTTTTTTTCTTATACTCACATTTTAATTTTTAATTTTTTTTTTCTAGATTTCTCATTTTTTTTATGATTTTTAATGTTTTTAAGACCGAAGTTGCTTTCAAACAACTTCGGTCTAACGTTTCTCTCACTTTCCCACCAGATTGCACCTGGTAGGGAAAGTCGCTTCCATTTTAGAGACCAAAGTCCCTTGCAGGGACTTTGGTTTCTCTGTGTGCATTGCACAGCCAGAAAAAAACTGGCTGTGCAATGCACTGCATGCAGCACATGCAACACGCATCGCTGCTGCAAGTAATGCGCATTGCATGCAACGCGCGTTTCTGCTGCATGCAGCGCGCATTGCACATGCTGCGCATATCTCATGCAGCTGACTTGATATCAGCTGCATGAAATATGGTAGCGATTGTGCAACGCGCGTTGCACACTGCTTTGGCCACCTCCCAGCCTAATAAATTAGCTGGGAGGGTGGCAAACATTACAGCAAGCAATTGAAGTCGCTTTTAGCGACTTCGATTGCTTGAAAGAGACACTTCCAGCCAGGGGAAACCTGGCTGGAAGTACTAAATTGCAATGTAAGGGACCCAAGCCAATTTCAAAGGCTTGGGTCATAAATTAAGGTTTCTAAAAAGCAGCCAGTATAAATCTGGCTGCAATAAAAAGTAAATTTTTTAAATAAAATACATAAAAAATAAAAATTTGTTCAAATAAAATATACAACACTCTTCAGCCAGTAAGAAACAGCCTTCCATTGTTACACATAGAAACAAAATCAAATGTTTCTTTCATCAACATTGGCCATGTTTCAATATTTTGAACCAAGTAAGATCAGGAAAAAGGTCACGGCAAAAAAATTGCATAATTAAAAGTCTCCCAATTTAATATGGTGCGGAGGTTCATATTTTAGAAATAGGTGGTGCACATTATAGTTCCCTTTAAAAAAATTCAAAAATGAATTAATTTTGGCGCAATGTAAATTTAAATGTGATGAGTGTATGTTTTTTAGCTACGTGAAACATGGTAGCTAGAATTATGTGGCATCAATTTTTTTTAGATGTGAAATTCAGTGTTCCACAAATGTGCATCTGTACAACATGCAGCCAAGTAAATTCTAGCTGGAATTAGTATATGCATAGGAAAAAATGATCATGCTGTGTACAGTGCCTTGGCAACATCATTCTTGGAATTTAGATGAAGTTTATCATATGACTTGGAGAGCTGCATTTTTTTGAAAATGTGATCAGTGAAAATTCATGATATATACATCTGTTTGCCACCCAATTTATTTTTCCTTTCTCTTTCTCACTTACCTTTTTCAAAAATTATCAATCATATTTTTGCTTTATCATTTTGAATTATTGGTACTATTTTCTTGACCTTATCTGATTACCGGTAAGCAAATTTTTCTTGCTATTTCATTTCATATCATTTTGGTTTGTTACACTTTTTTACACTTTTGACAAGTTAATCTAATGATTCTAATTCTGAATTTATTTTTATGGTATCTTTTACTGTACCCTTTCGATTCATTATAAAATAATTCTTTTTCAGTTAACTTAAAGTTTTTTTATTTGTTTGTCAATTTACTTTTCTTTATTCCTTATCAAAAATGTTCAATTTATTTATCTAACCATTTATTTTTTAAAACAGTGATTATAAAATAAACTTTATATTTAATTTTGATCAATCAGCTACAAATTGAAGAAGATTTTATAGACATGTAAGTTCATGTTTTGCTTATCATTTTTCTATATTTCTTTAATACTTTCTCAACCATTATATTATTAATATGAAAAGTAAAACATCATCTCGTACTTGCTGAAAGCATACAGGATAATGTTTTGCTTTTCATAATAATAATTAGATTGTTTGTACTTTAACTTTAATTTATTGATTTTTAAGTTGTTTCAAAGTCTCGTACTTTCTGAAAGCATACAGGACAATGCTACAATTTAAAAATTAATAATTTATTGAAGTATAACTTTCTAAGTCAATATATTGATCAGAGCAAGATTTTTCATTTTATATATGTGGATATCATCATTCCGTAAATTTTTTAATATTACTAGTGTATTGGAGTTATACTTTCATTATATTATTAATATTAAGTGTAGAGCCAAATCTCGTACTTGCTGAATGCATACAGGATAAAGCTATACTCTTTATATGTATAATTTAATAAAGTATACCTTTGAAACGCTTTCTTAATATTTGAAATAAAGAAAAAGTATATAAATTTACTAATATGTAGATATGCTAACTTTTGTATTTCTAATATTGAAGATATGATAAAGTTAAAGGTATCATTGACTGATAATTGAAATTATGTTACTATTTTCTAATTTTTGATTTTTTTCTATTTTAAATCAAAATTGAATTCTCTTAGGATTGAACCATCAATGAGTAACGATTTGAAAAAAAAAACGGCCAGGGAAAAACTCTAACAATAGGTGGGCGAAAGACATTGCTACTGGAATGAAACTTGTAAACGCTCTTGGAATGGATACAAACGGGAAGAAGCCACATTTCTATGCACAATCTTATGCAAATAATATGACAGATTGCAATAATTATTACAATTTTTTTCCTGGATGTAGTATTTATAAACCAAAAGGTGTCTTAATACCTAATTTTCTTGTGCAGACTTTTGAAATTCATGAGCTCAAAGAACTAGATATGTTAGAAGCTACGGTGCGATGCATTAAGGATCTTTCTTACTGCAAACATGAAATTAAAAATAATGCTTATCATCAAAGAGCTGGTGGTTTTGGAAAAATGTTTGGTGGTGGCTTTATTTTAGATAGAAAGAAATCTTTACATATTCGTAAGTATCACTTTTTTTTAATTTAAATACTGAATTTTTGAATGCTTTTCCTTGCAGATGAATACACTGATGATATTGTAAAAACGGATGAATATAAAAAACAAATGAAGAGGATTGCAATGTACTTTGAGTATTTTTTTAAAAAAATATCATATGTAAAGTACAATGAGGCAACTAATCTTTGCGCAAAACTTGGTATTCCTGGATTTTCAAAAGTTTCTAGTGAAGAAGAGGGTGTACCGTTTGCTAGTAATTTAACTTGGACATCTGGAGGGAATGGTAATGGGTTCTCTAATGAGGTTCATCTCGATAAGGATGCAAGTGAGTATACTTTAGGAATATTTTTTCCTAAAGATACAGAAAAAAACACCATTCATATGAAGTATGATAAGACCCAACCACGACAAATAGGTGGAGAACTTATGTTTCCCGAAATTCGAAGTAAAATCAACTTTGAAGCAACTAATGGAATAACAGTGACATTATGGTCTGCCAATCAACTAAGGCATTTTACCTCAAGATGTCATGAAATTCCTGGCTTCATTAGGATAGGTTCTTCTATTCAAATCAGCACTAGACTTTTTCATGCTATAGAAAAGCTTAATGTTTTTGATATTGATATTTCAGAATACTTAGAAATTAAAAAAGAAAAATTTAGGTTAGAATATTTGATTAGTGCTTTGAAAGTTTTTTTGAAAAGAGATGACTTAATAGAGGAAGAAATAGAATCAGCAAAGTATTATTTATCTAATGTTAAGACAAATCTAAAAAATCTAGATATATAAATATTAAAAATTTATATTATATATACACAACTTAATGCAAATTTAAACATGATAAATACTGGGAGTAGCTGTAACATTTTCAGTTTTGATAATTATAGTATTATCTATTTTTTTATTTGTGAAATAAAATAATTTTTTTTCATAATATTATAAGAAAATTTGATTTACTTTTGAGGAAATATATAAGTTGTGAAATCTTTAAATGTCATTTTTATTAAATTGGTAGCAAAGGTTCTAAAATAAAAAAACTATAATAAAGAATTTGAAATATATTAGCCATAAAAATGTGCTTTTAATGCTACCAAATTAACTGTATAGTATTTTAGGTCAAACAGGCTTATTAATAAAAAAGTTAATAATAAAGAGTTGAAGAAAGAATTTTGAATCAATAATAGATTAAATTGTATTTTTTTAAGAATGTACTCATTTAATTATTTAAATTGTTCTACTTCTGATTAAAAATGTTACAATCAACGAAAATATTTGTAATAATTAATAGATTATATAATATTAAAGGTAAAGTAACAAAACTAGAGCAGTTATCATATTTTTATATAAACAATAAAATATTTAAGAATTTAATACAAGTATTCGAAATCATATAAGTAGATTTTAAAATCTTTGTTATTGCTGGACTTACAATAATTTTTTTTAATAATTAATTTAAAAAATCATGTCAAAGGTTACTTAATAAATTTCAAAGATGGTCACATTTTTGACGTATTTGAAGGAAAATAACTTGAATTATACAAGATATATCATATAGACAGAACTTTATCTATTTACATGTTGGAATATTAATTTATTGAAAGGCTATGTTTAGCAAAAAAAGGTGATACTGGCTGAATGGAGCTCCAGTGATTAAGAAAATCTGCAGAAATAGCCCTAGCAATTCCCGGAGGACTTGGGGTATCAAATTTTAAAGGAAATGGATCACACTTGCCTATAAAAGGTTTTATTAATGTTAAAATATAGTTATTTAAATTTTTCCAAATTATTTCTTCCATCAAATGATTTTTTTTTCATGTAAATTAAGAAACTTAACTTCTGATATTACCTCCAAGCAATCAGCTGCTGAAGCCAATCTATGATCTTGAGAGCTCAGAAATAAACCACGGACACCATCAATTATATAGAATGTGAAAGATTGATATCGGTGGTGGGAGTATTCAGAATTTATTTTGTTTAGTTCAGCCTTTTGTTTCTCTCTCATTATAGTCAGTTCAGTATTTTCGTTTTTCTCACTTGATTGTTGAGCTTCACTAGTCTTGCCACTTGATATTGTTGCAGCACAATATTTTGATTTAAGAATGATAATTTACATAATTATATCAATGATAATATTGCTGATTTGAAGAAGATTTGACATTGATATATCACGGGTTTGAAGTGCAGTGGGACCAACTTCTAAGCCATCAGAAATCGGACTCTTCAGATTTGAAAGGTGAGCTAGAAGCTGAAGACCACGTTCAATTGGACAATCTGAGTTAATGTTTTGATGTGATGGAAGCTGGCTGAATTCATGTGCGGTCAGATAAAGTGAAGATGATATAAGAGATACCCATGAAGAACGGCAGTGGTCACTTGGGATCATTAATCTCATGAGCATTCGGATAAGGTTGGATTCAGGGTGATCCGTTTTCTTTGTTGAGGAAAGAATTTCAGTATTTAAACCATCAGGATCACATAAATCTTCAATTTTTTTGAAATCAATATTATCAAGTACCCATAGCTGTGAGCTATCAATCTCTAAAAAAATATTTGCTACAAAAGGAAAAAAAAAATAAGTAAAAGAACAAAAGTCAAGACTAAAAATTATGGTAACTTACATAACTCAGTAAGTTTTGAAAGCCAATCTTCTCCACAAGATTTTTCCCAATGAAAAGTAAACATTGGAATATTTGACATGGGTTCTTGGGAAAAAGTAGAAGAGCGTAATTCGAGGAGAGTAACAATTTCCAACCATGACCTGAGGACCTTTGCCGTGCTGATTCTACCTTTATAAAAATTATGAATTTTACAGAATTCCTCCTGCAAATCAGATTCTTTTAGAACTGAGGGTGAATAAGTTAGAGGTTTTTTCGATATCTTGATTGGAGTTGATTTCATTGGTAGAGAAGCTTTCAAAGAGGTCAAAGTAGGTAATTTAGGAGGTGATGGGTATTGCTTCTTAGAAATGAAGGAATTTGGTGATGAGCTGTTTGAATCATCATCTTTATCAAACATATCAACATGTCTTGAAGAAGATTTTAAACTTTGCTTTTTTTGATGAACAAGCATAGCTTCATATTCTGACAGTTGATCATTGCTATTTTCATTGCTCTTTTCATCATCTTCATCAGGGAGAGGGCGTTTATGGATGGAACAATCTACAGCAGGTGAGTTTCTGGTACAAAATATCAAAAGAAAGATAAAAAGTACAATATGTAAGTAATAAAAGAGATATATGATAGAATTTTAAAGATAAAAGAATAACAATAAAAAAAAAGGAAACAAGAATATACTCATTATCAAAACCTTTGCTTTTTTTTGAGATTTATTATTTGATACATCAGAAAATTCATTAGCAGAAGCCGGTTTAATACGTCGAACAAAAGAGGAGCCTTGGGATAATATCTTTTTCTTGGAGCGGATAACAGGTGTTTCAAGATTTTCCTTAGAAGTTGAAGCATGAGTTGAAGCTGATGGTTCATCTGTCTCATCATCATCCCTAATGACAATGACTTCATCAGGAGGAATCATACCCTCCTCATAAGCTACAAATATATATGAAGAAAAAAAAATATTAATAATCTTATCTACTAATTTAAAAGGAGACAAAAAAGGTGATGAACATACATTTTTCAAGGCTTTTCACATATTGGAGTAAGTCATTACAAGGGTTAGATAAATATGAAGGAGAAGGATTATTGTTAAGGATCTTGACAAGCTCTTCTGTTTTATCTCTAGCAAATTCAAGTAAATTGCGATACTGAACTCTTGTTATTTCCTGCCTCTCATTGCTAAGTACAGGAGGGTTAGGTGCCATGCCATGTGGCAGACATGGTGCAAGCTCAAAAGCTTCAAAGTGAGTATCAATCAGAGAGTGGGATGAAACACATTTGGGTGCTGGAAAATCAAATTTTTGAAAAAAAAAGATATAGAACATAAGTGAAATATATAAATTAAGAGAGAGGAACATGATATACATACAAAGTGGAGGTGTAGGATTTTGTATACTAGACATATTGATTAATGAATATTAAAAAAAAGTATTTGATATCAAAAAATTATGATGTAATATGATGAATAATTATAAGAAACTCTATTCTAGAAACTTGAAGTTGATAATTTAATAGGATAAAAAATTGAATAAGATTAAAATTAAAGTGAGGATGAAAGAAACAGAAAACATAAAGAGGGGGATTTTATATTATTTGAGCTTTTTTTAACATGTATTATTCATAGTGGGGTAAACTGAGTAACATGCTAAATCACAATCTGTTTATATTGAAGCAAAATTTGATGTAGCTAACAGAAAATACTAGTAATTCTTTGGGGACTTTTAGTGTGAAAAACAAATAATAACAAATGTATATCCCATATGCAAATTGCCACGGGTAAATACAAAATTTTTTAAATTAGAATTTACTCCTAAACAATGGAGATACACTTAATTAGTATATTATATGAAAAAAAAGGATAATCCTTTATGAATATTTGTTAAATTTACTTTAAGATGACAATGTGAGATTCACATATATACTGATATGCCTCATCAAACAAGAAATGAATTATAAATATAAAATTGGTAACATTAGAATTTAAGATAAGAATTTGTTTTTTAAGTGACAGGAAGAGTGTCAGGCTAGGGTGTGGGCACCGTGACCAAACCTTTGATAAACTTGGATACAACTAAGGGAAAAAAAAAATTGAATAGTTTTATTTTGCAATATATCTTAGTCTGCACAAGATATTGCATTGTTGTCCCTAACTATACCAATATTGTTACTTTTCAAAAGTTATAGGACTACTAAGTTGATAAAATATTATTATGAATCACCCAATGAAATACCTTAAGCAACATTCAAAATTATTAAAATATTAATATTCAATTTGAGATTTGGATTAGCTAATTTTTCACAACTTACCACAGTTTTGATTAATATAATAAAACTTGAAAAAAATTGTTGAGATAACCTAGAAATGGGTGCAAGAAAATGATGAAACATATGACTTGAAACTTAACTCATACACTATTGATAAACTTCATGGATCCTGATTAATTTCTATCAAAATTAATTTTGAGACTAGCATATTGAATTTTAGCTATGACCAAGTACTGTAAGTGCCATGGTTTGTATTCAATATATTGGTGTTGAAATTAATTTTGATAGGAATCAACAAGTATCATATGGCACCATGCATGAAACACTGACAGAAACCATCAAATTTATGAGGCAATGAACCTCATAATTTTGATCAAACTTAATATAGACCCCTGCATATTGAATACAAGCCATTTCACATGGACTACACAGACATAGATAAAATTCAACATGCATGGCTTAAAATTAATTTTGATCAAAATTAACCAAGGCATTAAAACATCAATTTTTATATGGTGTACTTGATCAAACCAGTTTATCTAACTGCTTAGCTTACCTATACTTATAGGAATTTTATGCATAGTCCATGTCCATATTAATTTCGATCGAAATTAATGTTGACTAATACATAATGAATACATGCTATGTCACTTACACTTGCCAGGCATAGCTACCATTAAATATGCCAGTATCAAAAATTAATTTTGATCGAAATTAATGAGCATGATAATCATGAATTTCTGGAGTCAACTGCTTATTTTTATGCATGGTGCCTTACCAACATTAATTTCGATCGAAATTACTTTTGATACTGGCATATTGCATGTATATATGCCTGGAAAGTGTAAGTGGCATAGTGTGTATTCATTATGTATTGGTCAACATTAATTTCGATCGAATTTAATGTTGACATTTGCATATTGAACCCAAGCCAGAAAACAACCCAGAAGATTCTTCATAAAACTTCCCATTAATTTCGATCGAAATTAAGGCTGACCATATACATATTGAATGGTAGTTATATCTGGTCTGAGTAAGCAGAGATTACTTATATTCAATATGTATTGGTCAACATTAATTTTGATCAAAATTAATGAGCATTTTGATCATGAACTTTTTCAGTCAGTTAGTTGTTTCAATGCATAATGGCATGCCAACATTAATTTTGATCAAAATTAATGTTGAAATGATATAATGCTTTTTTGCATGACATGTAAAGGACGGCAAGTATTTTTAAGTATTGAAATTTACTATACATGTTGAGGGTAAATATAAAATTTACATATCCATATTAATTTCTATAAAAATTAATGTTGACCAATACATAATAAATAGTAGATATGCCTGGCTAGTGTAAGTGGCATAGCTTTTTTTCAATCTGCACTTGGCAACATTAATTTCGATCGAAATTAAGGTTCATGATTATCATCAATTTATTCAGTCAGTTGCTTACTGTTATGCATGGTAACATGTCAACATTAATTTTAATAAAAATTGAATTTGACATGCCACCAAGCATTTTTATGTAAGATGAAAATTAGGGCACTCTATTCTTAAGTAAACACATTACAATGCATATTGAGCATGTAAATATCATTTACACATTAATATTAATTTCAATCAAAATTAATGTTGACCAATAAACATTGAACACAAGCTTTACAACTTACACACACCAGATATAACTACCATTCAATATGTATATGGTGCTCACTAATTTCGATCGAAATTAATGAGCAGTTTTATGAAGAATTTTTTGGGTCGTTTGCTGGTTTGGGTTCAATATGAAAATGTCAATATTAAATTCTATTGAAATTAATGTTGACCAATACGTAATGAATACACACTATGCCACTTACACTTTCCAGGAATAGACACCATGCAATATGCCAGTATCAAAAGTAATTTCAATCGAAATTAATGTTGGCAAGGCACCATGCATAAAAATAAGCAGTTGACTCCAGAAATTCATGATTATCATGCTCATTAATTTCAATCGAAATTAATTTTTGATACTGGCATATTTAATGGTAGCAATGCCTGGAAAGTATAAGTGGCATAGCGTGTATTCGCTATGTATTGGTCAACATTAAATTCGATTGAAATTAATATGGATACATAAATGTGACATAAAGAGGTATGGACCATCAATTTGTTGAAAATACATTTTTATATCTCATACATTATTTGTTTTTCTTAAATAAAATGTTACTCTCTCTCAATATCACTTTATAACATTTACCAAGCTGCTTTGAAAAAAAACAGAATACATAAAATTCAATATAAGATAGCTATATTACACAGAAGATCACCGTTATACCTAAGTTATGATGATGTTGATGCTCTATTGATTGATTCCCGAATCTTTACCAGATCAATATCAGCTCCAACCCCAAGTGACTCACGTTCATTCACAGATAATCCTTGCAAAAATGTTGCTGAATAGCAATTCTTGGGGAGGTATTTGGGAACATTGAATATACCATTTTGTGCAACTGTCCTTTCTGATGACCGTGAATATGTTTTTAATGCTGATTTTTTTTGAGCTGGTGTATGGGCTAAGTCCTTTGTCATCTTATCCATTTTTGTAAACAAATCATTGAGTTCAGGATTTCGCCATCCAGGAATAGCTCGGATAGGTGCAGTTGGGGCTGGTGCTGGGCCTTCCTCGATATCAGAGATGCACCTAGTATCATGAAAAAGCACAACAAAACCTGGCACATCACTGCAGAGATCTCTTGCTAACTTGTAGCGTGCACTAGCAATCTGAATTCCAACTAAATCAGCTTCATAATAACAAAAAGCAAAGTAAAATAAAAAACTTACCTTGGTCCGATAACGTTTTACTTGTGCCCTTGCCCTCTTTTCAATCTTTTCTCTTGCTACCCTTTCCTCTTCTTGCCCAAACAACCTTATCATCTCCTTCCCCTTATTAACTACCCATTTCTCAATAACACATTGAGTGAACTGAAGCTTTGACTGATCGATTGTATTCAAGGTGGTGAGCCATCTGGTACAGTGGTCGCATACTATGCTTCCCATGACTTGATTCCAAGTTGATTCTGAAAAATCACGGCAAGTCCAATCAAACGCGAATTTCCGAAAACCTTTTTCTTGCAATTCAAGCTCTAAGTTTCTTTTGACAGAAAGTGGGATCGGTGCTCCTCCTTTTAGTCCTCGAGGCTCAGGTGCTGGAAAAAATTCGGGTAGTCGAATTTTGGATCGCAAGAAGGCTATAGAATTGGTTATCAGAAATTGTCAATCAGCTGCAGAATTGGCACGGTTAGAAGATTGGACTTGGGTTAGGAAAGTTTGAATTGGCTCCAATCTTTCCAATTTTCAATCTCCAAAGGTGTTGGGCTTGCAGGATATTTTGATATTTGTGTTGGTCCCCCAAGACAATACTTCAGAAAGTGGTAAATATTTCTATTTAGACTGTCCGAGCTCCTGGGAACATCATTCCTTCTAACTAAGCCTCTTACAGCCCTTAACCCCCGTTCTTGCTCATGAGACTCTGCTGAATTGAGTCTGTGGTAATCACTGATACCCATAATGATTGAGGGATTCACTAACAATTCAAATAAGTTAATTAAATTGGTTATTTTTCAATAAAAGAATACACTACAAATTTTACTTACCTGCTCCACTTGTGCTTGCTCCTTGGTTAGGCTGAGCAGATGATGATTGGTCTCCGAAAAATTCCCTCAATACTTCACTAGCCCAATCTCTTCCTAGCTGATCAGCTGGCTGATTAGCACTTTCAGAAGCAGAAGGATGATTGGGATTAAAATTTCTCGGTTCTGAATGAGACTCTTGGCCTGGATTGGGATTAGGTGGTACAGATTGAGATGCATCTGGAGGTGGATCAGCAGAGGGTGGTGGTGGAGTATTTCCAGTATTAGTATGTTGAGGCGGAAAACAATCAGAATCGGTTGGGTCAACAGACATCCCTTCAAAAGTATCATCCATAATGAACTGTAATAAAATAAAATAAAATAAAAATAATCAGTTGTTAAAATTTATACCTATCAAAGCTAAAGTAAAAAAAGATACTATGTATATAGTCTTGTAAACGTGTATGTTCTCTTGTCGAAAAATAAAGTGAATAATATATAGCTATCAGCTAAAGTTGGAAGGTCAAACTATTTATAGTAGATGAATGAGCAAGAAGATCATTCATTAAGTAAAAATTTTATCATATTTCTCATTATCATGATTTTATTTCCTTCATTCTTACATTTAAGATAAAAATGACTCATTGAAAGCATGGGTTCTCTCACAATAAAAGCAACCAAAGTAATTGTTCACTGATTTATGATAAGGTAAGTTGGATGCATTGCATTTTTTAATCGAGCATTGAATTATTTCTTTCACCATTTACAAATATCACCAATCCTACAAATTTCCCCAATCCCAAATTAACACAAAGATGTTAGTCAACAGAAAATAAATTTGATTAATTTTTTCACTCACTACTGTCTGCAGTCCAATGGCAGTGACAACCTTGTCTTTGATTCCAAACATTCCTTTTTTGTGCTCGACAGTAGCTGCATGTCCAATTATTGCATCTTTCTTAATCACAATTTGAGTTGCTTTGGCTACTCTTACTAACCGACAATTCACTTGTGGGAAAAGCTCATAGGGATCCTTTGATGTTTCTTCTGGACGGAGCTCTTTGAAAGGACTTAATATTAAATATATTTGATCAATCTCTTCCTTTGATCTGAAAAGATCATCAATTTTCCCAAACTGGCTATCTTTTCCATAGTAGAATTCAATTGTTGA
This sequence comes from Hemileia vastatrix, assembly GCA_030280995.1. NCBI lineage: Eukaryota > Fungi > Basidiomycota > Pucciniomycetes > Pucciniales > Zaghouaniaceae > Hemileia > Hemileia vastatrix. The sequence goes on along the minus strand of JASXTE010000003.1, from coordinate 18,038,061 downwards.
ATTAGCAATGTGTCGATGGTAACTAGTAAACCTCTTTCCATGTATCAATATGCTTGCTACATGTTCAACTACCCGATCCCCACTTTTCTCCGATGGTGTCAAAGCCCGTCTTGAAGTTTCTTTTCCCATTCGTGCCCTTACCCATTTAGTAAATAATGCCATACTTAGATGGATCTGTTTGTTTTGTTTATCGAGATCAATATGGATTTTTTTAGTCTCACATTGATCATTATCTTCAGCTTCACCAAGATCTAATACCCTAGACTTCCGATACCAATGTTTGAGCATTGTTAGCAGTATCTCTCCTGTGGTAAATATTAATAAATTAGCACAGCTGAGTTTTTAAATCATTGCTTACAAACATTACATACGTGGATGGTGATTGTTTGGAATTTCAGATAATATATGATTCACCCGCTCTCCAGACCAAGTAGCTGTACCTGATGGTGGACCAAGACGCTTTATCATTTCAGGATAATGTTGAGTGATATGCAGATTTGGCTTTGCATTAATATTCTTCCAACCCTCTTCAAGGCACTCACGATACTCTAACAGAAATTGATCTAGATCTTTAAGCTCATTAGTCTGTATATTTTTTAATGTCAAAAAATTGGTGATCGAGCATAATGTTACAAGTGACTTGAGAAAATAATATTCTCTTGGTTTATCAGCTGAGGAAGCTGAAGATTCAGATTCTTTAAATTTTTCAAACCAAAGGGGTATAAGTGACAAAGGGAAGTAGAGAGTATACAGCATGTGCCATTCTGCTGCCTTGAGGGATCCTGCCTTTTTAGATCCTACTGATTTTGGAACTTGTGTTAGCCAGGAAGGTCTTCTTACTTGATCAATCATCTTCCATACAACCTGTAGCTCTGCTGCTGTGATTCGTGGATTACTACTACCTTCATTTTCTTTCTCCTTACCTTTCCTTTTATTTTCTTCATCTCTAGCTGTCTCATTTGATGAGTGAGATCCTTCACTCTGTGATATGCTAATGCTTCTTTGCCTTAAGTTATACAATGAATTCCTACTGTCACTGCTGTGAGACTGTATTGAGGCCACATCGCTATATGGAGGAATAAATTTGGAGCTGGATGACCTACTCTGGCTTCTTGATCAATTTGTTCCCAATGCTTCATTATCTAGTCCATGATGACTTGATGACTGTCTTGAACTCGTACGTCTTTGCCGCTTGTGCTGTCTCGTGTGTCCTGTATCATCATCATCATTATTCGTGGTGCTTAAGCTACTTCTACGTTTTTTCGAATGTTTGTGCAGTGAAGTATCAGAAAAGAAATCATCATCTTCTTCTCTTACATGCCAATTTTTATCCTTTTCCAGCTTTCTTTCTAGATCTTTTGCTGCATTTTGGATTTGAAAATAGCTTAGACTGTGATCTTTTAGGTTGCCAAGCATATGTGAATGCATAACATCAATTGAGCAATATTCAGTTGGACGCCAATATTCAAGGTTATTCAGCTCACTCCATCGTACCCCATGATTTTGAACAATTGATACACGCTCCCAATGTGACTTAGAATTTTTCCACTTTGTTGCCCAGCACATATGATCCTCATGATTCCGTAATGAAAAATTTCCCACATTCTTTTCACTAATTTCATCTTTAGAGATATTACAGAAAGAGCAGAACATTTTTGCAGAGTGACTCGAAAAGCCAGCCAATTTTCGTATTGCAGGAATGTCACCTATCAAAGAGAACAATGCAACTCTTAATTTCCGGCCTCGTGGATAAAGATGTGTCTTTTCAATCAATATACCATCCCATAGAGTTTGTAGATCATTAACCAGTGGTTTTAGAAGGTGATTAAGCTGTTCACTTGTGGGTTCTGTTGGTCCGGGTATAATAGCATACAAAAAAAGATTTTCCATTTTGTATCTATCTTTTTGAGGTAGGTTCATACACACCATCATAATATTGCCTACAGACTTCTGATGACCTCCAATCCTATTGCCACCAGGCCTAAACCAGTTGACATATAAAGTAAACATTAAGTTGCCTGAAGTTATCGTATATTCATCATCATTGCTATCCAGAGCTGGAGTGGTTATGGGAAAGTTTTTCCAAATTGAACCATCACAAACATCCTTCATCAAATCACACTCTACACGTTCTGCCACAGGGGTTTTCTTCTCAATCAGAAGCTCAAATTTGAATAGTTTGATCTTTTCCTTAAGCCAGTCGATAAAAGAATGGTTATGAAATGTTTTAAGAGATAAGTATTTTACATGTTCTTGATGTTCCTCCATCAAATACAGCCTTTCATCACATTTAACTGCAATTTGTCCTGCTCCAAACATTTTTAAATAGCGCTTTGATGATGAAAGAAACGGTTGATTGCAACATAGTATAGATGGTTGAGATTCAGAGTTATACTCATAAAGAGCAAAGCATTTAGGACAGCATGTTTTAGTGAAAAATGATTGATTGAGCTTTAATTGACTAAAAACTGTATCTATCGAGCGTGGGACCAGGCGGACAATGCTATCAGAATCCAGTATTCCACTATCACCTAGAAGTTTGAGCTTCTTAATTTCTTCATCCAAAAATTGAGTACAACCTTCTTTGCTCAAATGATGAATCAGAGAAAGCTTTGCTGTCTGCCACATAATTATTTGGCTATACCGTTCCCCAAGATTTGAGTTTCTAGAGACTGTTGAAGATACTTCTGCCCCCAATAGCAACTGCCCCTATGTAATAAATCATTGAAACATCATAAAGACTTTAATTCTAACATTGAACTATAGATATACAGCTTACTGTTTTTGTGGAGCGGGAACTTCCAATGTTAAGTGGATTGTTGGAAGAAATAACCATCTGGGCCTTCCTATTTCTTTCCTCTTGATGTTTTGCATAAGAATTAGAGCTTTTGAAAGCCATACCAACTTCAAAGGACCCAGAAGAAGTTTGATACTTTCTATTGACACATCCAAGATCTTGACATTGACATACATGAAAAAATGGAGGCATTGTAATTTTGATAATTGTAGGAATAAGTTAGCTATTCGAAGTTACCAATTGAAGGTATTCCTTTTTTTGAAAGGCACTAGCTAATATAAGCTACATTTTTTTATCAAAAGAATATGATGGAATATGTGTTGAAATTATTTATGTTTAAATGTTTAATTTTTAATCGGATAAATTATATATTAATTTAAAGTTATGCAGTCTACTTTATTTGTATTCTGTATACTCTCTGCATTTGTACAACAATGCATGCATGTTTATCAGAATATTTTCTATCATAGGAAAAATTCTGTTGTACGCACAAGCATATTAATTATTTTTCTATCAAATTCCTTCTGAGTTATATCTAACTACCCTATAATTATTTGATTTTGATAAAAATTCTTAGTTATGGACTATAAGAAAAGTAATCCATATTTTTAACATAATTTTTAAAAAATTACCCCAAAAATCAAAGTTAAACCCAAAAATAAGTTTAATATTTTGTAAAAAACAATCACAAACATATTTATTTCAATTTGAAAATTGGTCTGTACTAGGTAGAATTTTCTATAAAGAAAAAATCAAAAATACTCAAATAATAGATGCTACAAAAGTGTAAACCTTAAAGAATTACATAAAAGCTGAAACCTTGTATAACTTTTCATACATAAATGTGATGAAGTGACACTCTAGTCTATTTATTCAGGTTGAAAAAAATTACTCAATAGAATATGTATTACTATCATATTGGACCAAAAATAATTTTTTGGTAATCAAAAAATGAACATAGCCTCACATTTAACAAATTATTTTTGTGGAAGAATTTTTTGAAAAGAAAAAAAAATCCGTTTCTTAAATGAGTCTGCTTTTATCACATAATCATTCTCTTTATTTTATACCATTCCTTTTGAGTTCAAGTTGCATATAAAAATATAATTTATGCATATTATAATTCCATAAAGTCGAAATATTTCTTATTCTTAATTTTTGTGATATTTCTCCTTAAATCAACTTTGATCATAGAGTTTTGGAGCTCAACAATTTATCCTTCCTCTTTATTTAATTTAATTGAACACTTTCTTAATCTAATTATTTATGAACCCTAGTAGCTCTTACTTTCCTCATGGAAACCTGCCCACAAACACAAGAACACTTAATAGAATTTTTAATGAGACTTTGCCTCCATTCAATTCTCACTTTTGTAGATCTATACACAATTTTTGTCGTTCACTTTTGGATATGTCACCAGAATCAAATAGATGGAAACAAAACCCTACTGAAGAGCAATTAGACAGATTTTCATTATTCGACATGAATTCTTGCAACATTGCCTTTGAACTACCTCATCCAGAATCAAATTCAGCGGTTTCGGAAAAGTTTCCACCAATTTTCCGTGAATCTTTTATTGAGCACCTTTGCATGTGTGGTTTCCCAGGATCAACTTTCGCTTGGAACCTAGATTGGTTTGACAAATGGAACCAGGTCTTGGCAAATATTCTCATTAAACACTGGGACAATGCCTTAAAAACCAATAATTTGATTGCATATCCAATTGACTCAACTCAAATTAGCTTCTCAAATCAAATAGGAGTTCTTCACCGTTGGTTTTTAGGTCATGCTGATAGATTAAGACTTGGGAAGGATTCTCATAGCTCTCAAGAAATAATCAAAGTGAGAAAGCATAAATATAGAATAAAAAAAAAGTATGAAAATCCCTTTTTTTTCAACCGGTTTATTTATGACCTTTATTTCAAATAACAAAGATTCTTAGAATTCAGTTAACCGAACTAAACTTCTTAAACAACTTCCACATTGTGAAACTTATCACAACCTTTTCACAAACATCAAGTGTTGTTCAGACACCGAAATTGATAATGATGGATCGTTAAGACGTATCTTAATGCAATGGAGGTCTGAAGATTTTTCTAAAGTTGCACAATATCTTGACCAACAACACTTTGATATTCGAGATAATTCAACCTACTCTGGAAGTGTGCTAAAGGACTTGGCCTTGTACAAAAGAATCAGTTTGGTTTCAACATTATCCCCTAACCTTAATCCTTCTCATGTCCCCCGGGGTTTGCCGAATGACTGTTATTCTCCCTTATATCTTGCATCTCTAAATCCTCAACAACTCAGACTTTTAAATCCTCAAAATCCCATAAATTTACCTGCTCTCCTTGAAATTCTTTGTTCCTCTAATGTGAGTGATTGACAAACTCCCTTAATAATAGGTTTGCACACTCATACTCCTCATTTCCACTGTTTGGGACACTTAGCCTTGAAAACAAAAACATAATTTTAATGATTACTATTATCATTAAAATTTATAGAAATGAAATTTGGCTTACATTGTTAGCTCCATTTTTTTCCTTTGAATCTTATACATGCTGAATTCTATACTTCCTTGTACAAAATAATTCAAAACATTTACTTCATTTTGCTGCCCCATTCTATACAGCCGATCAACAGCCTGTTGCTCAACTGCTGGATTCCAATTTGGCTCCTATTTCAACATTGAACATATAAAAAATTTAATATTTTTGTTCTTAATATGAAATAAAAGACATTGAGCTCACCATTATATATACATTTTGAGCACACCTGAGATCTATACCCACTCCTGCAGCCTGAATCGTTCCAACCAAAACTTGGCAATTTTTATTAAAATGGAATTCATGCATATTTTTGTCTCGCTTTGTCCTGCTGAGTTCCCCGTAAGCTGGGTATACCTAATATTGTGGTCATCTAAAGCCATTTTTATTCTATTTTGAAATATTAGAAAATTGTTTTTAATAAGCCAACACAATTTTGTAAAACAATTCATTATAGAATCACTTACATCTGCAAAAAGTCTGCAAAGTTGGAGAATATAACAGCTTTTGGAAAATTTATATCCCTTTCACCAGACAAAAAGTTTTTTAAGTGGCCTATAAGATGACAAATCTTTGCGGAATGCTGCCAGGTGAAATCAAAAGTTGGAGTTTCATCCAGATTTTTGTAGATTGGATGGTTGCAGAATTTTCTTAAAATCATCAGCTCTCTTAGAAACTCAGATGAGTCCCAAGGGAAGTCAGTGCTTCTGGAGGGCCCATATCACTCAGTGAATCCTTCTTGAAGCACATCAAGTTTAGACCTCCATGGATCTGCTAATTGAACCAATATCCCCCTTTGAATCTTTTTTGGAAGAGACAAAATTGCATCCTTTGTTCTATGTAGGCTTATGACTTTCATTAAGTGATTGATTGATTTAATAGAATTAGCCTTTCCTTTTTGCAAACCTGGAAAAAGGAAATTCTTCCATAACCAGTCTTCTTGCCACTTTTCGATTCTAAGAAAAAATATGAGACTTTGAAGGTCAGTGGGCCTTTTCTGAAGTGGAGTTCCAGTCAAGCATAGTCGGTGTTGGGATTCCAAGTCAAATATTGTTTGAGCCCTCTGCGAGTAAGGATTTTTAATGTAACTAAAAGAATATTTATAAAAATTGATTATAAAAATTAAGTTTTAAGTTTTAGATATAGAAATGGGCACTAACTGAGCTTCATCTAAAACAACTCTATACCAAAAGAGCATTTGAGTCACCGGTATCTTTTTTTGGCTTTGATTTTTTGACATTGTTGGGCTAGCTATTTCATAGGTCGTTAAAACAATAGCAGTGTCCTGTAGCTCATTGACATTAGTATTTTGACAATCCTTCCCATAAAGAACCTTGAAAGGAAGCGCATTATCTTCAAAGTGCACACTTATTTCATTGATCCAATTCGATAGTGTTGCCAGGGGGCATATAATCAGTGTGGCTGAACTCCGATTAATACCTTCTTGATTTTCTGATACCTGGAATTGTCTTGCTTCACCTTGAGTTGCACTTATAAGAGAAAGAGTTGAAAGTGTCTTTCCCAAACCCATATCATCAGCAAGTAATGACCCGTTTCCTTCAGGCGTTAATTGATTGTTAGGAAACTGATCTTTATAGTAATCGAATCCAGTTCTAAGCCAATGGTTGTCCTGGTGCCTCCACATGATATCCAACTTTTCCTTTAACATTCGTTCATTGTCAATCATAAAATTTATTGCTTGAAGTTGATGTGTTTTGAGAACTTTTTTGATTCCTTGGATAAGTTGATCAGCTTTCCAATCTTGAGTACTCTGAGATATTTGGAAAGAGCCTTCAAAAATTACATGCGGGATATTAAAAAATATAGTGGAGTCGTAGTTCAGGATTGGACATAAATCGATTTGTGCAGAAGAAAATGCTTCTTTAGAAAGACTGATTAGTGTACTTGAAGAAAAGAGGCATCCCCAAAGTTGATACTGATTACCAAAAACTGGAACCAAGTAAGCATGAAAATAGAAAGGCTTCATAGGATTCAAGGCACTTCTTTGGTTTAAATGGTGAGATCCAAAGCCAATGTCACCCAATAGTGGTCCAATGTGCTGACTCTGCACTTGAGAAAGATTACCGACAAGGGTTGGTTTTCTTTCTTCAAATAGTCCAAAAATATGAACATTCGAATGGCCTCGCTGTAAAATTGTGGGGGTCGGTGAGTTTTGAAATCTTGAAATTACATTCATATAAATTTTATCGATTGTTATTGAGAACTGTCCAACACATCTGAGACTTGACATATTAAGTAAGAATAGTATCTGAAGATAGTGGTTGTTAAAAGATGAATTGAAGCAAAAAATGAAGAATCAGTTTTGAATAAAACAACAAAATAACTTTTTAGCATATGCTATGCTAAGCTCATAATTCTTTCACATGTATTATTATTATCTTTTTAATAAATATTGGAAGTAAATCAATGATAACTGAAATGAATAATATGGCTTAAAAATAAATCTTGAGCCTATAGAGTAAATTTTGGTTTGTGGAGGAAGAAAAATTTTCTCAATAAAAATGTGCTTTATTGTTACATTATAATCACAAAATAGAATAATTTCACTCTTATTACACTTATTTATGTTTCTGTCTAATAGTAAAATGCTTTAGATGTCAGTTCAAAATCCAAATTGAAACTACTACCTAGAACGATGTCTTGATACTAACATACTTTTTGTAAGTCTTTGGACAGACACTTATGGTGATCTCAATAATATTAAAATTGATTTGAATTGTATGTTTTATCAAATATCTATGTAGTCTAGTGTAATAATTGAGATACTACATTTTAACCTTCTGTTACCAACTTGGCAAGAAAATATATGTAGATATTCTTAGAATGAATATCAAATTTTGCTTTCCACAAGATGGGAAAGTGAATATTATGATATGTTAAGTGATATGTTCAAGCTTTGCTCAATCTGTGCTCAGCTCAAAATCAAAGTAATCACCAAGCTCCAAGAAACCTGTGATTGAGTTTGGTTGAACCTAGGTCTAACTGATTACCAAATCTTTGTCCAATTAATTTAAATCTGGTTTCACAATGAACTCCCAACAGCCTTCCAACAGCTTTCCAACCACTTCCCAACATTTTTAAATGAGGGGTATTGCTAGCAATACCCCCCCAAATTTTCTGTGGTGACTGTATCTGGGAACATGAACAATATTTGGACCCCTTGGGTTTGTAATGCTCTTTGGAAAGGATAGAAATATAGGCTAAAGTGTTTTCCTAATCATATTCAGAACCAGAATCACCAATTAAAGCTAAAGCAATAGCATCCATAACTGACACAAGTTTCTTCCTAGTAGAGAGGTTCTTCATTGTTGTTGGTTGAAGGTTTAGGTGAGGAGGGAAGCCGAAATTTGCCACCAAATGAGCAGGGGTAGTGTGTAAATAGAATTTTTTTAAAGTTTTAACCACCAATGTTAAGTGTCATAGAGTGAAGAGTGATATAAGGAAGGCATCCACAATTATGTGTCATGTGACTTGCTTACAAATCAAACATTGATATGATGTGTTTGGGATCAGTAAATAGGAATGGAAATTGGGATATAAGAGGCAGGATAATGCATTATTGTGCATTCCTTATCCACTAACCCAAGGGCTAGTGAATAAAACTCTTCAACAATTAATAATAGGGGTTATTAATGTTCAGGGATCCGCAATTAGGGATCAGGAATTTTTTTCCCAGGATCAGACATTATTAATTGTGGAAGATTCTTATCCACTAGTCCCAGGGCTAGTGGGTAAGGAATCCATGATAATGCATTATCCTGCCTCTTATACCCCAATTTCCATTCCTTATTCCTGATCCCAAACTCATCACATCCATGATGTATTTTTAAGAAAGTCACATGACTTATAATTGCTGATACCATTTTTAAGTCTTTCCTCACTCTATGCTACTTAATTTTGGTGGCAAAAACTTAACATTTTTTTCTATCCACACACCCCACCTGCTCTTTTGGTGGCGAATTCCCACTTCCCACTCATAACCTAAACCTTCTACCAAAAATCATGAAGCACCTCTCTACTAGGAAGCAAATTCACACAGCTATGAATGCTATAACTTTAGTTTTAGCCGCTGACTCTGACTCTGACTATGGGTTGGAAGACACTTTAGCTTATATGTCTTTTCTTTCCAGAAACATTATTTCATCCCAAGGGGGCCAAATTGTTATCATTATCCCAGATATTATCTCCACTCCATTCTCAACATTCCTAAACTAAAATTCACTAAAATATTTTAAACTTCTCCCAATTCTTTCTTCAAACTTTCTCAACTCATCTCCAATCATCCTATCTTCCATAAAAATTCCCATAACAAACAGCGTAATCCTGTCTTTCAACTTTCTGTGGTATTGTTTTGCTTTGGTTCAAATGGAAATGGTGCTGCTGTAAGACATTTAGATAATCTCTTTACCATAGGATATGGTATTGTCATATTATACACCAAGTGCTGTATGATTTCTATCTTTTCTCTCAAGTATCAAACACTTTCTTAGCCAACTTTACAACAGCGACTTGAATCCTCCCAAGTAATGCAAGCCAAAGAATTCCCTGGATGTGTAGGTTTTGTTGATGGTACAACTATACCTTTGAGTCAAAAGCCTGCTCATGATGGCAACCATTATTTTGATCACAAAAAAAGGTTTCTTAAAAATGTTCTCCAATTTCACATCTTTCATAAACTAACTTTTAATCTTCTTTGCAGATACTCTATTGATATTCAACTTTTCTGTGACGTGAACAAAAAGCTGATTGCTTTTCATAGTTTCTGCCCTGGATCATGTCATGACTCTTCCATCTTCCAAAGAATGAATATCTCTCAAAGTCCTGACTCATACTTGGACAAATCTCAGTACCTCGTTTCAGACTCAGCATATGCGATTGGAAAGTACATTATACCTTCTTTCTGTGGTGCAACTTTAGAAAATGACCACAAAATCACTTTTAATTATCACCCCTCACAGTCAAGAGTGTGGATTAAAAATGCTATTGGTATTTTAAAGGGAAGATTTTCTAGTCTCTGGGAACTCAGAATACAATTTCAAATCAAATGGAAATAAAAACTGCAAATAATTGGATAATGACTTTTTTTATACTCCACAATATCCTAGCTGATTTAAAGGATGAGAGGAATGATTTTTATGAAGAAGAAGATCCTGAACGAGAGCTGGAGCTCCCCTCCCTTGAATCACAAAACCTTCATTCAACTGGCATACACTCTGTCATTATGCCAATCACCCTCCACTATTTTGACACACAACCCTTTTAATTTTTTAATTTCATACTCTCCAAATTTCCACTTTTTACACTTTATTCACTTGGCTTGGTATTTTTGTTTGTTGCATATTCATTTTTTTTTGAATTTACGGTGAATATCTCTTTTTTGGATGGCTCATTGGTTTTCTTTCATTAGGTCAAAATGAAATTGCATATTTTCTGAAATCACATAATTTTTCAGTGTTTATTTTTTTCATTCTTCACTCATATCCTTTTCCTCCTCTCCTCAAACATCCCTCAAATATTTTGGTTGCATTTTTTTTAACTCACCTCACCAGGTAAGTCATTCTTTTCATTTTTATTGAACTTTTATTTTCTAATCACGATATTTTTATTTGATTTTTTTTGCTTTTGCTTTTGCTTTTGTTTTTGCTTTTGCTTTTGTTTTTGTTTTTGTTTTTGTTTTTGTTTTTGTTTTTGTTTTTGTTTTTTTTTTTTTTTGTTTTTTTTTTTGTTTTTTTTGTAAGTACTTCATTTTTTTTGAGGTTAAACTAATTTTTTTGTTTTTACTCTCCCTCTTTTCTCTCTTGTCCTGCTCTTTTTCCCTCCTTTCCCCCTTATTCTCTTCCTCACCTTTCCCCCCTTTAGGCGCTCTTTTTCCTCCCTCTAGCCTCCCTTTGCTCTCCTTAGGCCCTTTCACCCCTTTAGGCCACCTCTCAACACTCACCCTCCTCACCCTCATCTCCCCTACACTTCTTCCTCCCCTCCCCCCTCCCCAACCTATTAGCTAAACAAATTTCTAAGTGATTTGTTAGCTAATTAACTTAATAGCTAAACAAATTACTAAGTGATTTGTTAGCTAATTAACTTAATAGCTAAACAAATTACTAAGTGATTTGTTAGCTAATTAACTTAATTTTCTTGATTCCAACATCTTCCAAAGAATGAAAATTTTAAAAGAACCTGAAAAAATAATCAATGAAAATCATTTTATTTTAAAATAATTTTTATATTTGAATTGAAAGTATGTAATTCCTACTGTAGAAAGACTCTTACAGTTGCCTTGTGGTAAGCAGAATCCAAGGGAGTTGGATAAGTAAGAGAAAACCCTGTTCCTTTAAGTAAAAAATATTCTTCAATAATCTTAGCTACAATCTCTACTTGATAAGAAGAAGACTTCTTGACCAGTTGAAATTGATGCTTTTGAGATTTCTGAAATCTGTGTTCTGTGAAAAATACCTGAAATACAGCAAAAATTTGCACCAATGAAAAAATATTTAAATTATTGTGTTTATATGTTTTTAGAGAGTTTATATTTTATGAAAATAATTCTTTATTTGATACCATTAGGTTTAGACCTTTTTAATGGTACCCTACAAGTATATCTATATGAAGTTTTGTGTAAAATATTTGTTAAAATAAGTAAAATAATATATTTATAAGGGTATTGATCAATCTTTAATAATATTTTAATGTGGTTTTTAATATGTGTTATTAGTTGTTACTTTTAAGGATCTCCATTACTACCTACTCTATAAATTCAATTATTCAGCCAAATATATGCATTAACTAGTCACATGTCTCAAATTTCCCTTCCAGATGCATTCTGGAGCTCATCTGAATCTCTGAAGCTCTCCACAGAGCTTTTCCAGACTTCTGGAATAAACTAAAAGCTAAAAAATAATTTTAAAAAATTCACCTAAATTAGAATTTCCAGACAGATCTATGCATAGACTTGTCACATGTGCCAGTTTTCCCTTCCAGGTGCATCCTGGACCTTGTCTTGAGCTTGTCCAGACTTCTGGACTCAATTGAAGGCTAACAACTACTCTAAAAATCTATAAAAATTAGGGATGATATATACACATCTTAAAAAGCAATTTCCAGTATTTTTTTAGCCTGCATAGCTCTATTCACTGAACCAAAAAGTATTAAATTTAAGTAAATTATAGAGAATTGAAAATTTATAAAGTTGCTAAAAAAATCAGAAAAACCAAGAGAAGTTCCAGAAGTCTCTTTTTCACCTGCATGGTATTTTCCATAAATTTTTGAAATATTGAAAAAAAATTTTGACTGTAAAATTATTGTTTCAACCTGATCTTTTAAATAACCAAATTTGTATTTTTAACCACCCAATGTTTACCAATATAAATCCATCATAAACATAAAATATCCCCCAGAAATCACAGCATTAGTGTACAGAGGTTCTTTGCCATATTAATTTTAGTGCTCTACTAAGTTTTAGACTACCACATCCTACTTCCAATGAAGAATTTCCCCATTCTTTTAAACTTTATATTTGATTGATCACATATTCATTTTAGCTTCACCTTCTACTACCTTCTACTTCAAACAGCTCTTAAATTTTATCTACTATAATGATCAAATCAAATTATAATAATTAATGACTTGGCCATTCCCTGAGAGCTTTTTAAAATATATAAAGTTCCCTGCTTCTTTTCTGACCCTGATCTATATGGATAAACTGTTTGTGATCTCTGAAGGCTAAATAAAGTTAAATTCATTAGACCAATAATTCTTTCATCCACAAACTTCCACACTGGACCAGCTTCCCTTCCTGATCCTAAAATCCAAAAGAAATTATTATTCAAAATACCAGCTTTCTTTGAAAGAATAAAAGCCAAAATATTAACATCCAAAAAACTTATCCTGAGCTTCATGGTCCATCCCAAGATCCTTCTCCTATTCAGCCAGTTCCACCCTTTAGCTTTGCTCAAACATTATTCTGTGGCTCTCAAAGTTTTTCCATTTCTAAAATTTTCCTATCCACCATACTAATCCATCTTTTTTTTATTTTATCTTCTTTTTTTAAGCTCTATAAACTAGAAATACTGATGATGTTGGACAGGTTAAAACTGATTATGTTAAGCATTATCCGAAATTTCATAGATATCTTTTTGTAGACTTTACTGATGATATTGAGAGAAGGTTTTTGAATTATTTTAAAGAAAATAAAGCTAATAATCATGAAGATTTTATGAAAAGAAGGATATTAATGCAGAGTTTTGATGGTGATTTTGAACAATTCAATAGGAATTAACTTTTCTAGTTTTTTCCTCCTCTTCTATAACTTTATTCTTTTGTAGTGACTTTTGTAACTTGATGTCTGGTTTTCCATATATATGATCCCATCTTTTCTCTGAATTTAAAAAATTCCTACAGAAATTAAACCATATTTTCTTTTTTAATGATTCCATCTACTGAGAATGAGTTTTGAATTCCTCCAGACTCCTCTTCCAGTCTCTTTTTTTACAGAGCATGAGAGGGTAGGCTCCATAACTACTGAGATGAATAATATGAATAAATTCTTTCTATATGGTACTCAAATATTCCTCCAATATAGCCTAACATGAGGCACACTACTAATACAACTACCAGTCCATCTTCAAATGATCCTTCACCACACAATTTAAATAAAATTTCCATCCTAATACAACCATTTTTAAATAAATTTTTGAGACACTTCATCCTATCCAGACTTTATTTATGCACATTATTTAGTCATACTTATCCATATAAGTTCCATAATATCATCATTATATCACAAAAGTTAAAGTTTATTCCTATCCAAAGGTTTAAAATTCACCCCTTCTCAAAAGAAACTGATTCTCCAAAGGACTGAGTAACCAGCAAAGAGTCTTGGTGGACAGTGATAAATAAAATGATTGAATTTAATTCTCCAGTTTACTTTTCCAGAAAGAATTTGAATTCAAACTTTAGTGTCTTGGTGGAAAGTGATAAGTGAAATGAATGAATTGATGTTTCATAGAATAATCTATTTTAAAGGTCATGGGGGAGCAGGATTTTGTAAATATTTTATTAAAATTGCCTAGATGATGATTGAATTGTCAGTTTAATGTCAAGGAGGAACCATTCTAGAATATTCCAGTTAAAGGTAATGTGAACTCATCTTTTCATCATACCCAGCAAGTATAACTTGATGAGCTGAGGAGTCAAATTTTCTTTCTTTAACTTTTTTGGAATTAGTGAGTATGCACTACAGCCAAAAGTCTTAGGTGGTTAATGAAATAATTTTTAATAAGGTGAGATCATATGTTGACTTTTGGTAGGGGTACTTTTGTAAATATAGACTACAGTGGTGACAGCTTCTGCTCAGATTTTGGGAGGTAAACTCACATGAAATAAAAGAGCCTTGGCTTTTTACATTGTAGTTTGGTTAGCTCTTTCTGAAAGAGGGTTTTATTTTGGAGTATAAGGTACATTTATGTTCATTTGTATCCCCTCATCATCTAAGTGATTTTCAAACTCCTTATTACAATATTCTTCACCACCATCATATACTAGGTTACAAATTTTAGTTTTAAGCACCAGTTCAATGGTTTTCTTAAAGTGTAGAAATGTAGCAAATTTATCATTTATGTTTTTTAATATGTATATAAAGCTGTCAGGCTGTGTTCAAAACCAGAGTCATGAATAGCTTTAATGGTCAGTTTTCTAGAAGATTTTAAATGGTTCTATATGAATTCTGTAGTAAAAATCCAATAAGTATTATATGTTAACTCAATATAAGGGTTTCAGTAATTTTATTTCACTAATTATATATGGGTTACAATCTTATAAGTGGTAGAAAAATAGAAGTAATAATTCAGATACTATTCAAAGACTTTAAAATTACTATTGATATGTATTGTAATTGTATTGGTTATATATTTTGATTGCAATGATAAAGAATGTAGAAAACAAGACCAAAAACTCCCTCATTTAAGGTCCAATAATTCTCCAATGTACCCCCTTTATTTTACCAGTCCTAGACATGGCTTATGATGCCTCATTCTAGCTAATAGATTTTCCCATCAACATAAAGAATGAACAATAACATAATTAGAATGATATCACCCACCGAAATTCTGGAGTAATAGGGATAATCCATCAAAATAAAAGAATAAGCAAATAAGAGAGTATATGCATGTAATATCTTAAAATAAAATACTAAAAAAAGAAAAAATAACACTAAATATTAAACAATATTAAGGGGGATCAAAAGTAGAAATGATGGGGCTAATTATTCCAAATTACTATGTGAAATCCCCATCCAAAAATGACCAAATGTGGCTGAGAAACCATTGAGAGACCCAAAAAAGGATGTGAGATGTGGGGTGTAAGCCTAGGTATCTCAAGGACTGAGTTATTCTTATTTTTTAAATAAGATAACCTTAATTACATTAAAATTATAATTTAAGAATAAGGTTAAAATACTTATATATACAGTTACAACACATATATATATAATTATTACAATATTATATGACTTATAGTAGTTTAAATAGCTTATCCATAGCCTAATAATACTTATTAAGGTTTTAATGTAGTCATAATATACTTATTATAAGTGATATTAAGTAATTATAGACATACATAAGCTTATATGTATACATAAACCTCATATTCAGTGAAATATGTAGTTATATTATGTATAATTAGGTCTACAAGTGGGGTTTAACCTCTTAATAGCCTATAACCTTTATTTTTCTGCTTATTTTAGGTAAAATGGACGTATTCAGTGGACTAACAATGCCTATACAAGCATATACACCTTTTTCAGGCGCATATATCCAGTTTGGACAACTTAATTTGCTTCCTTTGATGGATTTTCACGGATTTATGGGTTTGAATATCATTACTGGGTTAATATGGATGCTTGGAAAGTTAATTTTGTTCCTTTACATGCTTTGGGTTTTGTTTTATGCTCTTTCGAGGAGTTATTTTACCTTTTTTTATGGTATCCGCTTTTATCTGTTTACTCTATTTATGGTATGGGTCTGTGGTATCATTAATTGTGATGGAGGGTCCTTACTGGAGGTCTGGGTGTTGAATCTGCTTGAAGTGGATTCCATGGGGAGGTGATGGGCCCTCACAGTGCTGTAACTTCTGGGGATAGCAGTGACATCATCTGGAATGAAGGTCTATGCACTCCAGTGGATTTTGGTATAAGTAAGGGAGGATTCAACGGGTTATTAGACATCACTTACTTACTACACATTAAAGAAACACTATTAAACAATTATTATCATATATAAATATATTATAAAGCATTTATAAATTGATATTATCTTTATATAAGCTATAACTATATTTTATTGATCTATTTTCCACAACTTGCACGCATAAAATCCAAGTATTGTGAGTTTATATTGAGAATAACTATTTTTTTAGTCTTCCCTTGAGGTTTAATCACTAAAAAATTTATCAATAATTAGTAGTACAATTAATATTTACTATTAAATCATACTTAGGTACTAGCACATACGGACGATTTGGGGTCTTTCCTTAATTATTACTTATTATTTAGTATAAGCCTTAGGACGTGATTTTTACTCTAGTATATCTCAAAAAAACCAAATATTTGGGTCTTCAGCACACTAGTGGGTCATAAAAACTCATTTATTGCGGAAAAAACCCCTTATAATAATTTTACTAATTTTTTATAATAAAAATTAGGTATTTACAGTAGTATCTGTACCCAATGTAAACCCAATTTCTCTTGGTGTTTGGACACCAATATAACACCCAATTATATTGGTATTTGGTTAAAGCTTAATAAGCTAGTTATTCACCCTTATAAAGGTCTAGTTAAACCTAATATTTTATTTTTAACATATTTTTTTGAATTTTCCTTATATTTTATTTAAATAAATAAAGATATAAATTCTGGGTAAGCTCCTGTCAGCCAGGCTATACCAGGAGCCCAGTAAATTTTATGTCAATTTACTGGAACTAAAAGAGGGCATAAAAATATGCTTGTTATGTATATAAATTAATATTATATTGCATAATGAAATGATATAATTATTTTATTAAATATATATAATAAGTATTTTATTAATTTTATTATTATATAAATTATTTATACATTTAAATTAAGCATGATATATATTCTATAAATTATGGCACATTTTTATGTATTTAATAAATATAAATTAATAATTAATTAATTATAAACATATATTTTAAATTATAAGTGTAAAATTAACTTATAATGTAATTAAATTAATTGATTAAAATTATATATTAAATAGGGGGTATCAATGTTCAGGGATCCGCAATTAATTTAATTGCAGAAAATAATCTGCATACCCCAATTATCTTCCGCGATTATTTTTGCTAATAATTGGGTAATAAGACACTTTATGTGTCAATTTTCACCTCTATCTGACATTTTTATCCTCAATTCTTCATAACCATATCTTGGACAACTTTCTGGATGTGCCAGCCTCCCTACCTTGCTGCGCACTTCCATCCTGTCTATTCATTATATCCGTTCAAAACCCCTCCCAATCTCATTTATTAATTTCTTCTCCTTTTCATCTTCAAATATCTCAACATGCCTTGTCATCATAGATCTTCTCAAAGACAGCCTTCCCCCAGTTGTTCTTCAAATCCCATTACTCCCTCTTTCCCCTGCTCAGCCAATAAAAATCTAAGACTGTCCAATTAAAAAAAGATGATAATCTCATTCTTATCAAATAGCTGAAAACTAAATCTAACTATGATTCTTGGTTTGGTACTGAGTATGCAACTAAAGTAGGACGGCCCCCAGCATCAAAAGTTAATGGCTATCTTCTAATGGCAAATGAATTACGGAATAAGACCAAAGGAAGGATTGATCTCTTGCCTAAACAGATTTCTGAACCCTTCAAGCATTACCAAGCCAAATACAAGAAGGCAAAGGCTCTTTCATCTTCCACTGGTGTTGGAGTTACCAACATGAATATAACTAAGGGCATCAAATCCATAGACAATAAACTTGAATCTTTATGTCCTTACTTTAAAGAGATGGATGCAATTCTTGGAGAGTGAGCCAATGTTAATCCTGTAAATATATTGGATGGAGAAGATCCTATCTCCGAACATGATGTTGAAGTGAATCTTTTCCCATCCTCTTCTTCCACTCAAGCCTCCCCTCATTTGAATGAGACCAATCTAGATAGCTTTTCTGTAGATCCTATTGGCGATTTAACCCAAAAAAATCTAACTCAAGTCTGTTTCTTTTTTCTTTTATCTTATCAATTCTATTTTTTTATTTACTTATTTTTTTTATTTCTTAAAAGGCTGATAAAAAAACCCAGGATCCTCAATCAACTGAGTCTGAAGGTAGAAACAATGATGAGGAGGAAAATATGGCCTTGAACAAGAAGCGTAGGGCTTCAAGTAGTCTAAATATCCACTCCTAAAGAAGACAAAAAAGTGATACTTCATCACAAACCCCTTTTTTGTCTATGGAACAATTTTTAGAGAAAAATGATGCTGGTAAGTGATACCATACCTCTTATTACTTTACTCTGCTTTTCTTCTACTTTATGTTAATTTTTATTATCACTCTAGAAAAAGTGAAAATTGCTAAAGAGACTCTAAGTTTTGAAAAGAAGAAATACGAGCTCTCTTTAAGGAGGGATGATAGGCTACAAGATTTGGAAGAGAGGAAGTACAAGCTATCTTTACAGAAGGATGATCAGGCTTAAGATTTGGAGGAGAAGAAGTTTGAGTTAACTCTAATTATTTAAAAATCAAAAAAAGGGGAGAAAATACTCAAACCTCAAAACCTATTAGAGCAGATGAAATTTAAGTTTGATCATGAAGAAAATTCCAAAAAGAAAGATTTCTTGATAGAATGTGTTAAAGCTAATAAATCTGTTGAGGAAATTGAACGTTTAAAGAAATTTTTTGATGACTAGTTTGTTTTATTTCTCTCACACTTCAACTTTTAATATTTATTTGTACATAAAATTTACAAGAATTTCCTGTATTTCATTACTATATCAATCATTACTTGATTTTTTTTATTTTAATGTTAAATATTCTGTTTTTAAATAAAATTTTCATGTCTCCTTTGAAAATTTGACAATCCCCTACCTCTGGATTTTTTTGAAGTAAGGGGTGGGTATCACTAAAATTCTTTCATGTCATGAATCTTGAAAGCCTTATATGAAACTTTGGCTTTACTACCCCCTGCATTTTACCGGTATCACCAAAATTCTTACAAGTCAAGAATTTCACAAGTCTTATAAGAAAATTTGGCAATACCCCCCCTGGATTTTATTGAAGTAAGGGACAGGTATCACCAAAAAATTTTCACCAAAATATTTACAAGTCAAAAATTTTACATGTTACATATGAAAATTTGGCAATACCCCCCCCTACATTTTATTGAAGCAAGGGGTGGATATCACCAAAATTTTTACAAGTCTTCAATTTTGAATGTCAGATTCGAAAATTTGGCAATCCCCCTCCCTGCATTTTATTGAAGTAAGGGATGGAAGTCATCTAAATTTAATATAATTACATAAATTATTAAATAAATATCTAATATATATCAATTTCTCTAGTTTAAAGTAATGAAAATCCCTCAAGCCAAAATGCAGATCAAATCTAGAAACAAAAGTTTGGGACTTTCCACATGTATAGGCTAGAGGAACCCCATGAAACAAATAAATCTTATCATGATTACCTGTTATACAACCAAAGGTTGTTGGCTCATTACTTTAGTTGAGGAAATTGATATATAAAAAATATTTATGAAAAATTTATGAAAAAATATATAATTTTTGATGACAACTCTAATCCCCATACTTTTTAGGGAATAGCTGGATCTTTGTTACTATCAATTCTGTAACAGTGATAAGACAATAAGTTTGCTACGTTTCAAACTATATTGAGGCTGACTTACCAATAGTGAAATATTTTTAGTCCTCGATTTTGGGCCCAGTTGAGTGTATGAGGTTGATATGCATCCATACAGAGATATCTTTGAGTTCAAAATGTTTTTTTAAATAGGTACCCCAGAGAAGAACAAAATTCAGAGTCAGACTGATGATTGGCTATAACAAACTTACTAGATGAAATGAAGACAATATTTTCATGTATGCACACACATTATAGAAGTGAGATTAAGACCATCTAGAAAAGAAAAATTGCAGTGGTTGGGGTGTCCGGAACAATAGAGACCAGGTGCAACCAAAACTTCCAAACCAGAATTGGCATGTCTTGATGGTCCAAGAGCAGACATTGTGTTACAGGGAGAAGAAGGAGCAGGAGAAGGAGGATGAGGAGGATGAGCAGTTGTTGCAGATTATATTGCTGGTGTTGCTGTTGAAGGAGATGGCGGTTCAGAATATGAAGATACTTGAGAGTGGGGTGGATTCAAAATTGAAATTAGCCAAGACACATTAACAGGTTGAGTAGGATATATCTTGGAAATTTGACGTTGTGGCTCAGCAGGTGGAATATAGTAAGACGCGATGGATGCCACTTCTGCAGGAACACTTGTCCGCTCTATCGACAATCACAAAAAACGAACAGCATTTTCTTTATCAGTCACTCTTTATATACTTGGCCAGATGTGTGATTCTCAGTGCTTCTGTTTATCCCTAGTCTTTTTGCTTTGTCCTTGATCATGTAATTTTTTTCTGTGTGTTGAGCTTTTTTTTTAATCTACTTACTCACCTTTGTATAGTGTTCTAGATCTTCTTCCACAAGGAGACTGTCTAGAAAGTGTTGTTTGAGAAATATTATGAATCCCAACACCAATGCCGGCATGCATTGCAGAATGAAATGTTGACGAGCTGCTTGACGTTGGTGTAAATGGTCCGCTTCCACCTGGATCTCCTCTGACCACGGCTCCAACAGCCACTCCAATTCCACCAGCATCTTCACCACGACTAATGCTCAAGCTTTGCTGATACTTATGGATCCCGGTACTTTGATGCGTAGAGCTTACAGTTCTGTCTTTTTCCATGAATTCTCTTCCATTTGAGCTGGATGACATGGTTACCAAAGGCGAAGAGGAGGTGGAGGTGGCAAGGAGAAGGAGGAGGAGGAGATGGTGGTGGTGGCAAAGAGGAGGAGGTGGAGGTGGTAATGGTGGTGGCAAAGAGGAGGAGGAGGAGGAGATGGTGGTGGCAAGGAGGTGGAGAGGAGGTGGAGGTGAAGGTGGTGGCGAGGAGGTGGTGGTGGTGGCAAAGAGGAGGAGGTGGAGGTGGTGGTGGTGGCGAGGAGGTGGAGGTGGTGGCAAAGAGGAGGAGGAGGTGGCAAGGAGGTAGAAGTGGAGGTGGTGGTGGTGGTGACAAGGAGGTGGCAGTGGTGGCAAAGAGGAGGTGGTGGAGGTGGCGAGGGGGTGGAGGTGGTGGTGGTGGTGGTGGTGGTAGCAAAGAGGAGGTGGTGAAGGTTGAGGTGAGGTGAAGGTGGTGTTGGTGGTGGTGAGGTGGTGGTGAAGAGGAGGTGGTGAAGGTAGAGGTGGTGGCAAAGAGGAGGAGGAGGAGGTGGTGGTGGTGGTGAGGGGGTGGAGGTGGTGGAAAAGAGGAGGAAGAGGTGGTGGTGGTGGAGGCAAAGAGGAGGAGGAGGTGGTGGTGGTGGTGGCAAGGGGGTGGAGGTGGAGGAGATGGTGGTGGCCAGGAGGTGGAGGTGGTGGTAGTGGTGGCGAAGAGGAGGAGGAGGAGATGGTGGTGAAGGTGGAGGCGAGCAGGAGGTGGTGGTGGTGGCAAGGGGGTGGAGGTGGAGGAGATGGTGGTGGCCAGGAGGTGGAGGTGGAGGTGGTGGTAGTGGTGGCAAAGAGGAGGAGGTGAAGGTGGTGGCGAGGAGGTGGAGGTGGTGGTGGAGGTGGAGTTGGTGGCGAAGAGGAGGTGGAGGTGGTGGAGGAGGAGGTAGAGGTGGTGAATAAAGTAGCATAAATTCACTAAAAAGATGGGCAAAAAAATGGTAAAAAATGAGGTCAGTGGGAAGTGGGAATTTGCTGCCAAATGTGCAGTTGGGGTGTGTAGATAGAAAAAAAACTTAAGTGTTTAGTAGAGTGAGGAGAGACTTAAGGATGGCATCAGAAATTATAAGTCATGTGACTTTCTTTTAAATACATCATGGATGTGATGAGTTTGGGATCAGGAATTAGGAATGGAAATTGGGGTATAAGAGGTGGGATAATGCATTATCATGGATTCCTTATCCACTAGCCCTGGGGCTAGTGGATAAGAATCTTCTGCAATTAATAATGTCTAATCCCAGGAAAAAAAATACTGATCCCTAATTGGGGATCCCTGAGCATTGATACCCCCTAATAAAGCCATACATATCTTATTAAACAATAATGTTGGGCGCGTTTTTGACTCTTAATTGTGTCAGTAAAATTATTAAATTAATTATTTGTTTCATTTAAACTAGTTATTGAATTAATTACATATTTAAAAAAATTAATTAATTTTGCTTTATACTAGATTAAATTGATTACATGGATTTATGCGTGAAAATAATTCTATTTGTTTTAATTAAACCCTTTACATCTCACTGTAATATCTTTTTTGCGTTATTTTGCTCACTGTTCTTATGTTTCAGACTTACTTAGTTACTGATTATTTTAATTAATTATTTTGGGAACTTATGGTGGTAAAATTTGTTACTTACTCACAGGTTTAGTTTATTGTTTCATTTTTTTCTCTCAATCTCTATGTTTTAGTTATATTCTTTTATATTCTTGTTTCACTTTATTACTACTTTGTAATTACTCATTTTTGGCGCTTCAGAGGATCTTTTGCCTATAAAAGGCTTTGGATAATCCCCTGTAGATGCATCACTTATTACACTCAACTTTTTAACATATTTTTAAAATATAACATGTTTATTTTATTTTTATTAGTATTATAATTCTAATTTAAAGTTAAATAATTATTCTAAGGTTGCAGTAAGTCTATTAATAAATATAATTGTGAGCCGCGCATTGAGATAGAACTTATTAAAATAATTATTATTATATTTAAGTTGAACCTCCCATTGTGTCTCTACTCAGGCAATTTTTGTTGCATTTCTTTATTTCTCTCTCTTATATTAATTAAAATTTTAATTCTCATTTATTATTAATTACTATCTCTCACCTTATCCTAGTTCCCTTTTATTACTTTCTTCTTCTTCTAGACGACCGGCTTACAGCTCCAGTGCTTTTATTAGTAATTGTATTGCTAATAATTTTTGTCTACTAATTACCATATAGGTTTTCTCTTTTGTAGATGTGAAGAATTTTTATTTAAGACACAATGAGTGCTCCACAGGACAATTTAAGTGAAAAACCTACTTAAAACACCAGGTCTAAAGCTAAAAACATTGCTCCAGGACATCACCATGAAGGGCCAATCTTACCCACAACCAGAGTCTATGAGCATAGAGGAAAATGACGCCCTTCTAAAAAAAGATAAAAATCAAAAAGAATTCTCCTCCTCTGTAGGATCAACTGTCTCATCTGGCCAAACAGGTTCTGAAACTAGAGGAATCAAGGTCTACCATGCTAAAGGAGATAGAGCAGTTGCAAAACAACTGCAAGGTGGGGTTCCAACAAATGAATCATATCTTGGCAGAGTTAATGGTAGGGCATCCAAGCCAACAGAAGGGGGGAGGGGGGGTTTGAGGACACCAAAAAGACGTAAAAGAGGCAGACAAGGAGGGGTAACATAGGTGTATGTAAAAGAAAATTTACATTTTTTTATATTTTTTTATATTTTTTTTGTTTATTTTTTACAGAATATTAAAAAAAAAATTCTATTTACAGTTCAAGCTGAATAAAAAATAAATTTGGTGTGTTTATAATTTTTATATTTGGGAAAAAAAATTTCAAATACAATTTTTTTTTTTGGTTTAATTTTTTGATTATAATTATGTTTTATAATTTTTTTTCAAGGACTTTAGTTGGTATATCTAACACCAAATAAGTTTAAAATTCATTCTTTTTGTAAATAATTTTACTGTTGTTTGTTTTTATTTTATTTTATTTTTTTGTTTCAATTTTTTTTTCAAGGAAAGTTTTAGTAATCGATTTCTTTTTAAAAAAATTAATTGGATTAATTTTTATCAATAAAATTCTTAAGGTTGAATAAACAAACTAATTCTTGTGAGTTTTATTTTTTTGCCATTTTATATTTTTGGTTTTTGACACAATTTTTTTTTGTTCAGAGAAAAAAATGTCTATTTCGTCAGAATCACCTCTTACTTCTCTATCATCATCCTCTTTATCATATTTATCATCTTTTTCAAATTCAACTTCATTTCAATTATCATCCAAAATATCAAGAAAAAAATAATGAAGTTTGAAGTCAGCAGAATAAAAGACATTTAAAAAAGAAAATTCATTTTTATTGTTTATTTGGCCATATATCAAATATACAGTACTAAAAAACTAGAGTGGATCAAAAAAATCCTTATCCAAATGAGTTACCAGAGGATTTAAAATATTTAACCAAATCAGGAGAAAATGAAATTAAAGCAGTAATCAGTAAAGCTTTTAAACATCAATTTATTTATGAAAATCATTCTTTTAATCATTCAAAAGATGAAACCTTTAATCAACTATCTAATCTCATAATAACACTATATCAAGTGGCTTTGGCTTGTTTACCATTAAGGAATGCAATTTTTCTGGGTGGTATTATGATTGGATTTGGTTGGAGACCAGGATTTGTTAAAAGCTATTCTCTTGGTATGTCTGATAATATATTTTTCTCTCTTAAAATCATGTAACTAATTTTATTTCCATAGGCATCTATTCTTTACTTAAAAATTTATCTAAAGCTGAAAAAGATGACAATTTTTGCTTATGGGACACCTTACCTTCTTTAAACACTTTTATTGCTCTTTGCCTCAAAAAACTCTGTAATAAAGCTTTTGAAAAGGATAATAAACTTGCTACCAAAGTTGGAATACCAAATTGGTGTGACTCCAAATAGGTAGAAATTATCAACCAATATCCTTTATTTTCAAATTTTATTATTACTCATTCAGGATTCCAAAATAAGATTCATATCTATAGGAATCATGCTGCTTATCTTACTTGTGGAATTTTTTCATATATCAATCCAATAACTGGACAAACTATTTCTTCCCCAGCTAAAATAAAAGGTAATGGGTTATACTTTCCAGATCACAACTGTATAATAAATTTTGTATTGGGAACTGGAATCATTGAAACTATATGGAACTCTTTTCAGGATAATCATTAAAAAACAAAAGCTCCCCCTGGTTTGGAATCTTGTCATGACTTTACTCATTTTGGCTGCTCCTTCCTAATTAGTCAAAAACTAATCCAACAAATCAATAAGGTAAAAAAAGAAGATAAATTTAACAGATATAAAAAAACTTTATGTAGATCAAAAAAGTATGGGGACAAGTAGAGTCATAAAATATTTATCATTTTTTCATACATTTTTTATAAATAACTCTTATATTTCAAATTCTTAAAGTAAAGTAATTGCCCAATGAACTTTAGTTTTTTAAATGGGAATAATGACAACATTTATTTCTTTCATGAGGTTCCTCAGCCTACACTTATGGAAAGTACCAAACATTTGTTTCAAGATGTATCCACATTTTGGCTAGAGGAATTATCATTACTTCAAAACTAGGGAAATTGATATATATTAGTTGTTTATATATTAATTGATGTAATTATGTTAAATTTTAGTGATTTTCACCCCTTACTTCAATAAAAGTCTGGGGAGGGTATTGCCAAATTTTCAAATCTGACATGTGAAATTGATGACTTAGAAAAATTTTGGTGATACCCACCCTTTGCTTCAACAAAATGCAGGGGAGGGTATTGCCAATTTTTTAAAACAGATATAGAATTTTTTTGACTTAGCTATATTTAGAAAAGGAAATTTAATGTTTTGAATGTAAAGAAGAAAAAATGTATGAGTTTTTAAAATTTTTGCAAAAAAAAATCATCTAGAATCAAGACCTTTAAAAAGTCAGCACATATGAAATTATCACCAAAAAGAAATAAAACAAAATTTATTTAACCAAACAAACAAATAATCTAAAATGTTGCAATAAAATTTTTCACATCTCAGTGAGGAGTGTGTGACAAGGATGGATTATTAGCATTAATGCATTCTATCAAGAAAACTTTCTAAACAAAATAAAAAAAACTAGTCATTAAAAATTTTTATTAAGCATTCAATTTCCTAAATAGATTTATTAGCTTTAACACATTTTCTCAAGAAATCTTTCTTATTTGAACCATCTTCAAGTTGATACTTGAGTTTCATTTGATCCAATAGAAAATTTTACTCAAGAGCCTTCTCCTCTTTCTTTATCTCAAATTTCTTCTCCTCCAATTCATTTGCCCTCTCATCCCTCTTTAAAGAAAGCACAAATTTCTTCTCCTCCAAATCTTGTACCCTTTCATCCCTCTGTAAAGAAAGCTCAAATTTCTTCTCCTCCAAGTCTTGTGACCAATTATCCCTTTGTAAAGATAGCTTGTATTGTTTCTTTTGAAATTTGAGAGTATCTCTTGTGACTTTAATTTTGCCTAGAGTGAAAAGGAATATTAAAAAAAGAAAAGAAAAGCTCACTTAATTATTAAGAGGTATGCTATCACTTACCAGATTCACGTTTCTCAAGAAAATAATCAATGGAATAAAAGGGGTTTGGGATAAACTATCTCTGTTTTGATGTCTATGACTGTTGAAATTCAAAGTAGCTGATGGTTTTTGCTTTTTTTTTGGAGGTAACATTTTCCTCTTCATAATTGATGCTAGCTTCAGACTCACTTGCTTGAGGATCCTGGGTTTTTTTATTAGCCTTTTTGGAAATAAATAAATAAAACAACTAGACAAGAAAAAATAACTTACTGGAGTGGGATCATGTTGGTTTAAATCACCATAAGGATCTATGGAAAATCTATCTATATTTGTTGAATTTAGAACAGGGGAGGCTTGAGTGAAGGAAGAGGATTGGAAAAGAATTGCTTTCACATCATTTTGGGAAATAGAATTTTCACCATGCAAAATATTTGCAGGATTAACTTCAGGTTGCTATCCAAAAATAGCATTCATCTCTTTAAAGTATGGACATAGATATTCAAGCTTATCATCTATGGATTTTATGCCCTTGCTGATATTGATGTTGGTAATACCAAAACCAGTAGAGAATGAAAGTTTCTTTGCCTTCCTGTATTTGGATTTGTAGTGCTTTAAATGTTCAGACATCTGTTTAGGCAAAAGATCAATCCTGCCCTTTGTCTTATTTTGTAATTCATTGGACATTAGAAGATAGCTATTGACTTTTGATGCAGGGGGCTGTCCTACTTTATTTGAATTCTCAGTACCAAAACAAGACTCATAATTAGTTTTTATGTTTAGCCAGTTGATAAGTATGAGATGATCATCTTTTTTTAGCTGGACAGTCTTTGAGTTCTTAGCTGAGCGGGGAAAAGAGGGAGTAATGGGATTTGATGAACAGCTGGGGGTAGCCGGCCTTTGAAAAGATCTATGACAATGAGGCATGTTGAGATATTTGAAGATAAAAAGGAGAAGAAAAAACAGATGATATGGGGAGCAGTTCTGAGCAGATAGAATGAATAGACAGGGTGGGAGTGCACAGCAAAGTAGGGAGGCTGGCATATCCAGAAAGTTGTCCATTATGTGGTTATAAAAAATTGAGGATAAAAATGTCAGATAGAGGTGAACATTGACACATAAAAGTTCTAACAACCTAATTATTAGAAAAAATAATTGCCAAAGATAATTGGGGTATAATGGTTTTTATCTGCAATCAAATTAATTGTGGATTGGTCAACAAAATATCTCAACATGCCTTGCTGTCATAGATCTTTTCAAAGGCAGGCTTCCCCCAGATGTTCATCAAATCCCATTACTCCCTCTTTCCCCCACTCAGCTGAAAAATCAAAGACTTTTCAACTAAAAAAAGATGATAATCTCATACTTATCAACTGGCTAAAAATAAAAACTAATTATGAGTCTTGTTTTGGTACTGAGAATTCAACTAAAGTAGGACAGACCCCTGCATCAAAAGTCAATGGCTATCTTCTAATGGCCAATTAATTACAAAATAAGACAAAGGTAAGGATTGATCTTTTGCCTAAACAGATGTCTAGACATTTCAAGCATTACTGAGCCATATACAAGAATGCAAAGACACTTTCATTTTCTACTGGTTTTGGTATTACTTACATCAATATCAGTAAGGGCATTAAATCCATAGATGTTAAACTTGAATCTCTATGTTCATACTTTAAAGAGATGAATGCTATTTTTGGAGAGAGAGCTGATGTTAATCCTGAAAACATGTTGGATGGTGAAGATGCTATCTTCAAACATGATGTTGAAACAAATCTTTTTCCTTCTTTTTCTACTCAAGCCTCCCCTCATTTAACTTCCACAAATCAAGATATCTTTTCAATATATCCTTATGGAAATATAAATCAACCTGATCTAACTCAAGTATGTTTTTATTTCTTGTCTAGTTGTTTTTTTTATTTCTAAAAAGGCTAATGAACAAACCCAGGATACTCAAGCAAGTGAGTCTGAAGCTAGCATCAATGATGAAGAGGAAAATTTTACCTCTTAAAAAAGCAAAGACCATCAGCTAATTTGAATTTAAAAATTCAAAGAAAGAAAAACAGAAATAGTTTTTCTAAAACCCATTTTTCTTCCATTGATGATTTTCTGGAGAAAAATGAATCTGGTAAGTGATAGCATACCTCTTAATAATTATGTGAGCTTTTCTTTTTTTTTGTTAATATTCCTTTTCACTGTAAGTAAAGTTGAAGTTGCAAGAGATACTCTTAACTTTGAAAAGAAACAATACAATCTCTCATTACAAAGGAATTATAGGGCACAAGACTTGGAGGAGAATAAATTTGAGCTTTCTTTACAGAGGGATGAAAGGGTACAAGACTTGGAGGAGAATAAATTCAAGATTTCTTCAAAGAGGGATGAGAGGGCACATGAATTGGAGGAGAAGAAATTCAAGATAAAGAAAGAGGAGAAGGCTCTTGAGTAAAATTTCTTATTGGATCAATTGAAACTTAAGTATCAACTTGAAGATGGTTCAAAAAAGAAAGATTACTTTAGAAAATGTGCTAAAGCTATAAATCTATTGGGGAAATTGAATGCTTAATGAAAATGTTTGATAACTAGTTTTTTTTATTTTGTTTAGAAATTTTTCTTAATAGAATTCATTAAAGCTAATAATCAATCCTTGGCACACACTCCTCACTAAGATGTGAAACATTTTATTGCAACATTTTAGATTGTTTGTTTTTTTGGTTAAATAAATTTTGTTTTATTTATTTTTGGTGATAATTTCATATGTGCTGACTTTTTAAAGGTCTTGATTCTAGATGATTTTTTTTGCTAGAATTTGAAAAACTCATACATTTTTTCTTCTTTACATTAAGATCATTAAATTTCCTTTTCTAAATACAGCTAAGTCAACAAAACTCTATATCTGTTTTAAAAAATTGGCAATGCCCTCCCCTAAAATTTATTGAAGCAAGGGGTGGTATCACCAAATTTTTTCTAAGTCATCAATTTCACATGTCAGATTTGAAAATTTGGCAATACCCTCCCTTGCATTTTATTGAAGTAAGGGGTGAAAATCACCAATATTTAATATAATTACATCAATTAATATATAAAAAACTAATATATATCAATTTCCCTAGTTTTAAATAATGACAATTCCTCTAGCCAAAATGTTGATACATCTAGAAACAAACTTTTGGGACTTTCCACAAGTGTAGGCTGAGGATCCTCATGAAATAAATAAATGTTGTCATGATTCCCATTTATACAACACAGGGTCTCTGGCCCATCACTTTATTTTAGGAATTTGAAATATAAGAGTTATTTATAAAAAAATTATGAAAAAATAAAAAATACTTGATGACCCTACTCATCCCCATACTTTTTTGTTCTACATAAAGTTTTTTTATATCTGTTAAATTTACCTTCTTTTATTACCTTGTTTATATGGTGGATTAAGCTTTGACTGATTTGAAATGAACATCCAAAATGTGTGAACTTTTGACAAGATTCCAAGCCAGGTGGAGCTTTGGTTGTTTGGTGATGATCCTGAGAAGAGTTCCAAATAGTTTCAATGATTCCAGTTACCAATCCAAAATTGATTAGACAGTTGTGATCCAGAAAGTATAACCCATGACCTCTTATCTTGGCTAGGGAAGAAATAGGTTTTCTAGTGATGGGATTAATATGAGAAAAAATATGCAAAGTAAGATAATTGGTGTCATTCTTATTTGTATAAATCTTTTTATGAAAACCAGTATGTAATTTTTTCAAGTGATTGGCCAAGAAATCATTGAGTGATCCTAAGCTTTGAGAGATAAAATACTAGATAATAATCAGGAAAGATTTTCAGAATCTTTATCCTCTAATTATTCAATATAAAAACGTGAAATAAGATAAGTGAAATTTGAAAAAAAGGCTCAACTTCAAAGGTCAAAATCTCAGCAACCACTGAACCTAATTCAAACCTGTTTGTGGGAAATGAGAGATATGCTTTAGTAAAATCTTCAGTTAAAGGACATGTTTTTTAAATAAACCTAACCCTAATTTGTCACATAAAAAAATGAATTAAAAATCTAAATTGGGAAAAAAAAGGCTCAACTTTAACGGTCAATATCTCAGCAACCACTGAATCAAATTCAAATCTGTTTGTGGAAAATGAAAGGTAGCCTTCAGGAGAATCTTCAGTAAAGAGAAAATTAGATTCGAATAAACCTAACCCTAATTACAAGTCCAATTTTCAAAATTTTACAAAAACTTGAAAAGTGGTAATGAAGATGAGAACAAAAGGATTTTAATAAGTTCACTGTTATCCAGATAAGAGTCATACATATATTTAAGTATGAAATTTTCATAAAAGGAATGAGATATCAAATAGACATGAAAAGAAGGAGATGAAACTTACCTTGATTGAAAAGTAGGAAAAATACAGTGAGAAAGATTGATGTTGGAATTGTGGGGAAATTGAATATGGAGTAAGTGAAATGCATAAAGAATGTACAATGTATGTGTTTTAATGAAATGGAGCCAAAAAAAAGTGAAATAGGGGAATAGGGGGGATAATGGCCATGCCAAGGTGGGATGAAGAGTAGGGTGATGGGAGCTAAAAAAGAAGGTAAAGAGGGAGAGAAAAAAAAGGTTAATTTTACCATTGAAATCAAAAATAACCACTTAAAAAAATTAGATACATAAAAGAAAGAGAAAACAGAAAAAAAAATATAATTAGCAATCAAAAAATCAAAAAAATGAATATAATGACTTACATGGAGAGATGAGATGAGAAAATAAATGAAACCAAATTGTTTGAGGGATGTTGGAGGAGAAGAGGAAAAGGATATGAGGGATGAATGAAAAAAAGAAATAGTGAAAAATTATGCAATTGCAGAAAATATGTGATTTCATGTTGAGCTGGTGAATGAAAACAAATGAGACATCTAAAAAAGAGACATTCAGAATAAATTCAAAATTAAAATGAATATGCAAAATAAAAACACCAAACCAAGTGAAGAAAGCACAGAAGTTGAACATTTGGAGAGTATGAAAAAAAAATTAAAAGGGTTGTGTTTCAATATGTTGGAGGGTGGTTGGCATAATGATGGAGCATATGCTGGTGAAAAGAATGTTTTGTGATTCAAGGGAGGGGAGAGCTGGTGCAGGTCTGGGATCCTCTTCTTCATAAAAATCATTGAAAAGACATATAAGCTAAAGTGTCTTCCAACTCAGAGTCAGAGTCAGAGTTAGCATCTAAAACTAAAGTGATAGCATTCATAGCTGTGTGAAGTTGCTTCCTAGTAGAGAGGTGCTTCATTATTGTTGGTAGAAGGTTTAGGTGATGAGTGGGAAGTGGGAAGTGGGAATTTGCCACCAAATCAGCAGATGGGGTGTGTAGATAGAAAAAAATGTTATGTGTTTGTCACAAAAATTAAGTATCATAGAGTGAAGAGACACATAAAGATGACCAGAAATGTTATGTGTTTGCCACCAAAATTAAGTATCATAGAGTGATGCAACACATAAGGATGGCATCTGCAATTATATGTCATATGACTTGCTTACAAATCAATCATTGATGTGATGAGTTTGGGATCAGGAATTAGGAACAGAAATTGGGGTATAAGAGGCAGGAGAATGAATTATCGTGGATTCCTTATCCACTAGCCCCGGGGCTAGTGGATAAGAATCTTCCGCAATTAATAATGTCTGATCCCGGAAAAAAAAATTTTTGGCTGGCAGTATTATAGAAATAAAAAAAATTTCTTTTTGTTAAGGACTGACCCTCTTATTTCCAAATCAAAAAAGGTTTTTAAATTAAAAATTAATTTTTCTAGTAAATAATTTTTCTGTTTTTTTTTTATTTAAAAATTTTTTTTGTTTTTGATTTTGATTTTACTGATTTTTTTTTTTTCAGGATCTTGTGAGAAGGTTTTTAATAACCAATCTTCAGGTTCACTTTTAATTTTTTTTTGTTTTTTTTTTTTTAATTTAATTTTTACTGAAATTTTCTTTTTTGAATGAATTTAATTATTAATTTTTTTTTAAAAGGATTTTGCTTTTATTGTGGTTTTTAAAATAAAACCTCAGGTTTTTTTTTTATAAATTTTTTTTTTGGAAAATTTTTTTCTGATTTTTTGGGTTTTTTTTTCAATTTTATTTTTCAAATAAAAAAACAGCTTTTTTTATTATTAATTAGGAATTTTTTTTAAAAAAAAATTGAGTTGAAATTTTATTGACAATTAAATTTTTTTTCAGATCAAAAAAATGTCTTCTTCTTCAGATTCACCCCTTACTTCTCTCTTATCTTCATCTTTATCTTCTTTATCATCTCTATCATCTTCTTCGAAATCAACTTCCATACAATCATCTTCTAAATCATCAAAAAAAAAATTTATCTTCTTTATCATCTTCATCTTTATCATTTCTATCATCTTCTTCGAAATCAACTTCCATACAATCATCTTCTAAATCATCAAAAAAAAATTATCTTCTTTATCATCTTCATCTTTATCATCTCTATCATCTTCTTTGAAATCAACTTCCATACAATCATCTTCTAAATCATCAAAAAAATAATGATAATCAGTCTCATAAGAAGAAAAGATATCTGAAAAAAAAAATTCATCATCTAAATCATCAAAAAAATTTAAAGAGAATCAGTCTCATCAGAAGAAAGATATATGAAAAAAAAATTCTCTGTGAAAGTTATTTTCGTCATATCCCAAACATTATTTTTCATAAAACTAAAGTAGATAAAAAAAATCAATATCCGAAAAAATTACCAGAAGATATCAAATATCTAACTGAATTTGGAGATGATCAAGTTGTTGCAGTTATCAGTAATTCTTATAAGGCTCAATTCATATTGGAAGTTCATTCATTTGATGGTGTAAAAGATGAAGCTTTTAATCAACTATTGGATCTTATCATAACTCTTTATCAAATGGATTTGGTTCGATTACCTATAAGGAATACAAATTTGTTGGGTGGTATCATGATTGGATTTGGTTGGAGACCAGGTTTTGTTAAAGGATATTCTCTTGGTATGTCTAAAATTTTTTTTCCATTCTTAATATCATTTCACTTATTTCATTTATATAGGCATATATTGGTTGGTCAAGAATATCACTAAAGCTCATAAAGATGAAGATTTTCACTTATGGGACACTCTACCTTGCTTTAACTCTTTTCTTGCTCTTCAACTCAAAAAGCTCTGTAATAAAGCATTTGAAAAAAATCATGAACTAGCAACCAAAGTTGGAATACCAAATTGGTGTGACTCCGAATGGGAAGATATCAGCCACGAATATCTTTTATTTTCTAATGTTATTATCACTCATTCTGGATTCCACAATAGGATTCATATCGATAGGAATGATGCCAATTTTCTTACTTTTGGTATATTCTCATATATCAATCCGATAACTGGCCACCCAATACCATCTCCAGCTAAAATCAAAGGACATGGTTTATATTTTCCAGACCACTGATTCATCATTGATTTTGGTTTGGGAAATGGTATCATCAAAACTATTTGGAATTCTTCTAAGGATAATCATCAAACGACCAAAGTTCCTCCTGGTTTGGAATCCTGTCAAGATTTCACTCATTTCGGTTGCTCATTTCAAATCAGTAATAAGTTGATACAAAGAATCAATAAGGTAAAGAAAGAAGGTAAAGTTATTTGATTTAAAAAAACTTTATCTAGATCCAAAAAGTATGGGGATTAGAGTTGTCATCGAAAATTTTATATTTTTTCATAAATTTTTAATAGGGGGTGTCAGTTCTGGCAAATCCGCACTTACAAATCCGCACTTAAATTTGACCAAATCCGCACTTAAATAAGTGCGGATTTCCAAAACACACTAGCCCCAATACTGGTGGATTTCAAAATGAAATAAGTCACTTATTTCACTCAAATCCGCACTTTCTCAACCAAAAGTGCTGATTTCACCATCAAGTCCCATTTCACTGATTTGTCAGCATCATCCCATTCATACGCAGCACTCCGCAGAATAACACTTCATAACTCAAAACATCATACATCACTTACATCTTCATATCATATCATATAAGAGTCATGCCTTCCTCACTTTCAAATCGTGATAAATTACATAAAGCAATGACTTTCATGGCGCTTGAACTGCTCTTGGACTCTGATTCCGATTCTGATCTAGAAGAAGATTTTGTCGTTTTATCAAAAATGGCCATGAAACGTTACCTTCTTCCCGGAAAGCCTCAAGTACTTCATACCCCCAAGTACACCATCCAAACACTTCTTAACCTATCTACACCCAGTTTTAGACAGCTGTTCAGGAATTCTCAGGAATTTTTCCTTAAATTGCTTGAGCTTATTCAGGATCATCCCATATTTCACAATAATTCTCAAAAAGAACAACGACATCCTTCAATTCAATTGGCCATCACACTATGCCGTTTGGGTTCAAATGGTAATGGAGCCGCTTTGAAACGTTTAGAAAATGTCTTTGATTTAGGGTATGGTTCAGTTAACACTTATACCAAACGATGTATCACTGCCATCAACTCCTTGGAATCATCCCCCTTTTCCCCCCTTTGGCTGCCTCATTCACCCCTCCTTGGCTCACTCTAACCTCCCTTTTCTCCCTCTTTGGTCTCATCTCTCCCTTTCTCCCCCTTCTTAATCTCCTCATATCTTCCCCTCATTCCACTCCACCCCCCACCAAATCCCCCAAATCCTCCCTCCAAATCCCCACCAAACCCGCCTCTAACCCCCCCTCCAAACCCCCCCTCCAAACCCCCCCTCCAAACCCCCCCTCCAAACCCCCCCTCCAAACCCCCCCTCCAAACCCCCCCTCCAAACCCCCCCTCCAAACCCCCCCTCCAAACCCCCCTCCTATCCCCCTAAGGCATGGGGAGGGAAGACAAGCATGTGTTGATAGAATTGAAAGGGATGGAGATTGGTGCAAACAGAGTGTGAAAATAGGAGGATGAACTCTGTTCTTCGGGCAAAGAACAGAGTTCACTTCCATTCACTTATATTTCTTTTTTCTCAACTCATCTCTCCAGGTAAGTCATTTTATTCTTTTTAAACAGAGTGTGAAAATAGGAGGATGAACTCTGTTCTTCGGGCGAAGAACAGAGTTCACTTCCATTCACTTATATTTCTTTTTTCTCAACTCATCTCTCCAGGTAAGTCATTTTATTCTTTTTAAACAGAGTGTGAAAATAGGAGGATGAACTCTGTTCTTTGGGCGAAGAACAGAGTTCACTTCCATTCACTTATATATCTTTTTTCTCAACTCATCTCTCCAGGTAAGTCATTTTATTCTTTTTAAACAGAGTGTGAAAATAGGAGGATGAACACTGTTCTTCGGGCGAAGAACATAGTTCACTTCCATTCACTTATATTTCTTTTTTCTCAACTCATCTCTCCTGGTAAGTCATTTTATTCTTTTTAAACAGAGTGTGAAAATAGGAGGATGAACTCTGTTCTTCGGGCGAAGAACAGAGTTCACTTCCATTCACTTATATATCTTTTTTCTCAACTCATCTCTCCAGGTAAGTCATTTTATTCTTTTTAAACAGAGTGTGAAAATAGGAGGATGAACTCTGTTCTTCGGGCGAAGAACATAGTTCACTTCCATTCACTTATATTTCTTTTTTCTCAACTCATCTCTCCAGGTAAGTCATTTTATTCTTTTTAAACAGAGTGTGAAAATAGGAGGATGAACTCTGTTCTTCGGGCGAAGAACAGAGTTCACTTCCATTCACTTATATTTCTTTTTTCTAAACTCATCTCTCCAGGTAAGTCATTTTATTCTTTTTAAACAGAGTGTGAAAATAGGAGGATGAACTCTGTTCTTCGGGCGAAGAACAGAGTTCACTTCCATAAAATATTAGCTGAAACATAGTTTTCAATTCTGTAAAAACAGTTGTAAGTAATAGAAAAAGTCACTGATTTTTTTTATATGTAATCTGAAATTTTTTAATAAAATTATTGTATTTAAGAATTGCAATATTGTCAATCAATCTTTATTGATCAACTTAATTTAATAAAGTATTATTTAAATAAGTTGCTTCAAAAAATACTTTGCATTGAACCTAGTTTCTAGACTTGATCTGCATTTTGGCTTAAGGAATTGTCATTACTTTAAAAGTAGTATACTTGACATATCTTATTTATATATTAATTAATTTATGTAATTATATTGTATTTTGATGACTTTCACCCTTTAATTCAATAAAATGCAGGGGAGGGTATTGCCAATTTTTTAAATCTGACATGTGAAATTGATGACTTAGAAAAATTTGGTGGTACCCACCCCTTGTTTCAATAAAATGCAGGGGAGGGCATTGCCAATTTTTTAAATCTGACATGTGAAATTGATGACTTAGAAAAATTTAGATAAGCAAACTTATTGACTAGAAAGTAAAGATAGAAAATTTTTATTATACATTCAAATTTTTGTCAAAAATAACGTACTATATTCTTTTCCTTTTATAAGTCAGCATATAAGAAAATATTACCAAAATTAAATTAACTAGAAAAACAATTTATCAATTGAAAAGGTCAAGTAATTTTTTAATGTCCTCATAAGATTGGCCATTTTTAACACATTCCATAATGAATTCTTTTTTTTTAAAACTCTCTTGTTTTTCCAATTCACAAGTAGCCATTTCTCTTCGAAATTGACGGTCATTTACTCTTTCCATCTGCTCTACCTCAAATTTTTTTTCTTCCAAATCTAAGGCTTGCTGATCTTTCCTTAGCATATGATCAAACTTCATCTTCTCAAAGTCAAGGGCATTATTTGCAATAGTTGATTTCGCTGAGAAAATTAAATTGAAATAAATAAATAAATGAGTTAATGATTAAGATATATAGTAAACAAAACTTACTTATATCTTTTTTTTCAAAATAATCCTCAAGGGAGCCAAATGAGCTTGTTGAAGTATTACCACGTTTTAATAGATGGTTCAAGTTCATTGAAGTTGAGGCTCGACGCTTTAGTTTGGAGTTTGAACAAGAGGCTTCAGGAAGTTCTTCTAAAGCAGCTTCTAAAGAGGTATTCACATTTCCAGAAAAACTGGCACATAACAAGAAAAAAGATTAAAAAGTAGAAGAAATAAGTAAAAAAGAATGTAAACATGCCTGGTCAAAATATTGAAAATGTCAGGAAGGGGTGTGTGCCGAGGATTGATGGGTAGGTAGCGAGGAAGGTCAGTGTGTCACATGTGACAGGGATGGGGTAAGAAAGGAAGGGATGTTTTGTGGCCAAAATGTGGTTGTGAAAAAAAACGGGAAAAAAGTGCTGATTTGAGGTCATAACTGACACCCTTTTTTGAAATAAGTGACTTTTTTGCAAAATTTAAGTGCTGATTTGTAAGTGCTGATTTGGTTTGAAATCCGCACTTAATTTAAGTGCGGATTTGCCAGAACTGACACCCCCTAATAAATATTTTTTATATATCAATTTTCTCAAGTAATGTGATGAGCCATCGACCTTGTGTTGTATAACAGGTAATCATGATAACATTTATTTGTTTCATGGGGTTCCTCTTGCCTATACCTGTGGAAAGTCCCAAACTTTTGTTTCTCGACTTGGTCTGCATTTTGGCTTGAGGGATTGTCATTACTTTAAACTAGGGAAATTGATATATATTAGATATTTATTTAATAATTTATTTAATTATATTAAATTTAGATGACTTCCACCCCTTACTTCAATAAAATGCAGGGGGGGGGGTATTGCCAAATTTTCAAATCTGACATGTGAAATTGATGACTTAGAAAAATTTTGGTAATACCCACCCCTTGCTTCAATAAAATGTAGGGGAGAGTATTGCCAATTTTTTTAAACAGATATAGAATTTTTTTGACTTGTAAATATTTTGGTGAAATTTTTTTGGTGATACTTGTCCCTTACTTCAATAAAATCCATGGGGGGTTTCGCCAAAATTTCTTATAAGACTTGTGAAATTCTTGACATGTAAGAATTTTTGGGATACTGGTAAAATGCAGGGGGTAGTAAAGCCAAATTTTCATATAAGACTTTCAAGATTCATGACATGAAAGAATTTTTGTGATACCCACCCCTTACTTCAAAAAAATCCAGGGGTGGGGGATTGTCAAATTTTCAAAGGAGACTTGAAAATTTTATTTAAAAAAAGAATATTTAACATTAAAATACGATATTTCAAGAAATACAGAAAATAATTGTAAAATTTATGTACAAATAAATATGAACACATGAAGTGTGAAAGAAATAAAAGAAACTAGTCAACAAAAAATTTCATTAAACTTTCTATTTCTTCAACAGATTTGTTTGCTTTAATGCATTCGATCAAGAAATCTTTCTTTTTAGAACTTTCTTGGAGATCATGCTTATACTTCATCTGTTCCATTAAGTTTTGATGCTCGAGTGTTTTTTCCATATTTTTGGATTTTTCAATACTAAGAGTTAACTCAAACTTCTTCTCCTCCAAATCTTGGGCCCTACCATCCTTCTGTAAAGAGAGCTCAAACTTCTTCTCCTCCAAATCTTGTACTCTGTCATCCCTCCTTAAAGAGAGCTCGTATTTCATCTTTTCAAAGCTTAGAGTCTCTTTAGCAATTTCCACTTGTTCTAGAGTGAGAATAAAAATTAACATAAAGTAGAGGAAAAGCAGAGTAAAGTAATAAGAGGTATGATATCACTTACCAGCATCACGTTTCTCTAAAAACTGTTCCATCAAAGAAAAAGGTGTTTGTGATGAAGTATCACTTTTTTGTCTTCTTTGGGAGAGGAAATTTAGACTACTTGAAGCCCTTCGCTTTTTGTTCAACGTAGCATTTTCCTCCTCATCATTGTCACTAGCTTCAGACTCAGTTGATTGATGATCCTGGGTTTGTTCATCAGCCTTTTAAGAAATAAGAAAAAGATAAGTAAATAAAAAATAGAAAAGATAAGATAAAAGAAAAAAGAAACAGACCTGAGTTAGATTTGGTTGGGTTAAATCACCTATAGGATCTACAGAAAAGCTATCTAGATATGTCTCATTCAAATGAGGGGAGGCTTGAGTGGAGGAAGAAGATGGGAAAAGATTTGCTTCGACATCATGTTTGGAGATTGGATCTTCACCATCCAACATGTTTACAGGATTAACATCAGCTCGCTCTCCAAAAATTGCATCCATCTCTTTAAAGTAAGGACATAAAGAATCAAGTTTATTGTCTATGGATTTTATGCCCTTAGTTATATCATTGTTGGTAATCCCAAAATTAGTGGAAGATGAAAGAGCCTTTGCCTTCTGGTATTTTGCTCGGTAATGCTTGAAGCGTTCAGACATCTGTTTAGGCAAAAGATCAATCCTTCCCTTGGTCTTATTGCGTAATTCATTTGCCATTAGAAGATAGCCATTAACTTTTGATGCGGGGGGCGGTCCTACTTTAGTGGCATACTCAGTACCAAAACAAGAATCATAGTTAGATTTTGTTTTCAGCCAGTTGATAAGAATGAGATGTTCATCTTTTTTTAATTGAACGGTCTTTGATTTCTCAGCTGAGCGGGGGAAAGAGGAAGTAGTGGGAATTGAAGAACAACTGGGTGATGGCTGCCTTTGAGAAGATCTAGGATGACGAGGCATGTTATTATAAATGAAGATGAAAAGGAGCAGAAACAAGCAGATGAGATAGCGAGATGAAAAGGAGCAGAATCAAATAGATGAAATGGGGAGAAATTCTGAGCGGATAGAATGAACAGGATGGGATGAGAATGGAAGTGCGCAGCAAGGTAGAAGGCTGGGATATCCATAAAGTTGTCCAAGATGTGGTTATTAAATATTGAGGATAAAAATGTCAGATAAGAGGTGAACATTGACACGTAAAGTGTCTAATAACCCAATTATTAGCAAAAATAATTGCGGAAGATAATTGGGGTATGCAGATTATTTTCCACAATTAATTTAATTGCGGATCGGTCAACATTGATACCCCCTAATATGTCAATCTGTTTTGCCAAGCATGGGTATTTTTTCATTACGTCTTATTTGAATTTGATTATATTTCACTCTTGCTTTCAAATGGTGCTACAGCCAAGTCACAAAAGCTTGCGGATTTTTTGATGAAAAAATAAAAGTTTTGCCAACAAAAAAATGATTTGCCTATTCAAAAAGAATTACCCCCGCTCTATCCCTGAAACCTATGAATAGGCAAATCATATTTTGGTGAGAACAACTTTGATTTTTTCGTCAAAAATTTCGCAAGATTTTGTGACTTGGCTGTAGTTTCATTTTACCACAAACACTGGATTTTAAATTCATTAGTTAATTTTTTTTTTTTTTAGGAAATATAGTGCCATGAAAAAACTATTCATTATTTTATATTTTTGATATTATATGATCAATCCGGAGCTCTGAATTGATAGTGTTGAGAAATCACAGGTCATTTCAGTGATATTTTTGAAATTAATCAAATGTTTGAAAAATTATGGTAACTCATTGCTGGGGATTGTACACAGCAGCTTTTACTTAAGATGACTTGCATCAAATATTCATTTCTTGTTTTCCGCACACATTTTCTTGGCACTTTCAATTTGAAGGGCACCTTTCCTTGGAATTTAAAGACATAGTACGTGTGATATTGGCTGAGTATTGCAATGATAAATGATAAATGGTAAATGTAGGGGTAAAGAGTTGTTGTGCAGTGAGTACTGTCTTGTAAAATGAGAATTAAAGAATCGTTCAGTTGAAAGTGAGGCTTGGAAACAAATGACCGATGAAGTAATGAAGCACAAAAGGAGGTCAGATAACTGTGAGCAACTTTAGTTGGCAAGTCCCAGAGCATACTTAAAACGGTTGGTACTGGAGCCCTTAAATAAATCGAAAAATGAATATGCGCTTAATATTCGGTAAAGTATGCATACCAAAGCATTTTACCGAGACGGGTGTAGATACTCTTACTTTGTAAAATAGTACTTCCTCTCTTTTCTTCCTTTTTCACCAACTTTTCATATTATAAATTCAGTCTGAAACTTTATTTTAGTTTAGTAAGGCTGTATGATGTAATCAAGCGATGAAGGCTATGGTGGTTTTATGAGAGGCAAGGCTACCTCAGCTTTACTCTCCCCCTCCTTCAATCACTAAATTTGTTGCCCAGTTTCTGATTAATACCAATACATTCCCCAATAATCTCCCACTGTGCCACTAATTGTCTGTTACCGTCTAGAATGCCCTGCTTTACTTTCCCCTTAGCTTCCCCATTGTAAATAGCACATATAGCTCTCCTTATCCTTCATGCTCCTTTTTGAGTGAGATTGAACAAAAAAAAAAAAAAAAAAGAGAGGCAAGGCTGGAATGTATTGTCAGTTAGTTAGTCAGTTAAGTGCAGAATCGGGACATGGTCGGGATAATAGTTAGAGGTATTTGGGTTGGTATGAAAGGGTATATCATTTTTTTCTCTCCACTCTCATACTGAACTCAAAACTTGAAACCAGAAAAAATTATTTACTGAATTACAATCTGTCCATAAACTCACCCAAAGTGATATTGAAACTCACATCAGTATCTCACGAAGGATAGGAGCATACTGATGGTGGGTTTGATTGATGGCATGCCCAAGAATGGTGGTAGAACAATATTTTTTCTTCAGGGGAGGGAACGCCAAATTAGCAATCAATCGTGCACCAGTTGTAAGGTTGAGAATCTGATGATACCCAGTCAGACTTCTGCTACTCTTACTGGGGCTTTCATCCACCAGTGAGAAACAATGGCAACTTACATTTAAAATAAAAGCTAAATTAGTCACAAACAATTGGACGCAACCAATGAATAATATTAAATTGCCTCCAAGTGAAGAATGGTTGTTCTACAAGTGTCGTAGGGTTGTTTGAAAGCCACATTTGCAGGGCTTTACACACATTTGTATCTTATAATCATTAGACCACATGGCCACCCTGATCTGCCACAATCACGATAATCTTT
Source organism: Hemileia vastatrix (assembly GCA_030280995.1). Taxonomy (NCBI): domain Eukaryota; kingdom Fungi; phylum Basidiomycota; class Pucciniomycetes; order Pucciniales; family Zaghouaniaceae; genus Hemileia; species Hemileia vastatrix. The sequence goes on along the minus strand of JASXTE010000003.1, from coordinate 17,995,213 downwards.
TATATTTTAGCTACTGCAATCCACCTCTTTATTAAATATTTGAAGACTCGCACTATTTCACCCCCTTGCTGCTCTCATTTGCCCCTTCTAGTTCTGTTTTTCTTTTATTTTTCAATATTCCTTTCACTGCTCCTTGAAACATATCTATCTCGATCTTCTTTTATCTCAATAGTAAAATACTATTACCCTTATCATCATCTTCTTTTTTGACTCACTCTCCGTTTATCATAAGCACCTCACTATGGAACTATACATTTCGGATCTCCCCAGTAACTCGTCACTAGATGATATCAAGTTTGAACTCATCAATACTTTTTCCAACGTCATTCATCATCCTCCTTTTCGCCTCTCAGACCAAGAACCTGCTTACAATTTTAACGTCGCTGTCATTGATCTTAATGCTAAGAAAAAAGGCAAGCGATACAACCCCCGGTTTAGGCATGCTACTCCCCTCTCTCCTCACATCGTCGCCACTCTTACTTTACCAGAGGAATCTCTCGGCCAAAGATTTTTGCGTTATGTTGATTTCAATCCAATTGTGTTCCGCAACGTGACCATTAGAATCAAGCTGAGTACGAGAAGAGGAAAAACAGTTACCCCTCATCCATTTTTAATCAGGGCGTTGAATAGAGCTCCGTTCATAGATGCAAATGAACAAAAGGTCATCGCTGCCGAAATAAAAAAGGAAGGGAATTTGTTGGCTGTTTCCAGTCTCGAGTTTGGTCGCAGTGGTAAACTAGGCGATCGTCATGTCTTTTTATCCGAGCACCAAATGATTTTACCTCTGGATGTCAGCCGTATGGGCTTCAACTACCAGAAGAGCAAAGTTTTTCTGGTATGGAAAACGCGCCTCAGTGTGAGAATGATCGAATTCCCTTTCTACCTGGTCGAAAGAATCGAAGCTTCCGATAACAGCGTCATATTTTGGCTGAACAGAGCACCAACCATACTTGAATTGAGTCAACCACCAATGGATTGGATGGTAATGTCATGCTGCATTTCTTTGATTTTAGAACGACAAAAAATATCGATATACTGACTGCACCAAATTGTCGGCCTTGATCTTTTGTTTTGCACTGTCACATAAATAATCAATTTCATTCATCGATTTACCCACCTTAATATTTTGTCAGGATATTTGCGCCACAGATGACTATGTCAGGGTTCTTTCTCTTGTCTTTACACTTGCGTCTAACTCACATAATTGAAATCCTTTTTTTCTTTCTTTCTTCCACTTCAATTAATGGACTTCCATGGATCTTTTGATATCGCTGAACCATTTAGGTACAAGGGGAGAACATCTTGATGCGAACTAGGCTTTCCTCTGTCGATGGAGGAAATTTTACCGCGTTTCGCTTCATGACCACCCAACTTCTTGTTAACTTTGCAACCGCCCTTGATTTTTCACAATTTTGTCGTCTGAAGCATTCGGTTAGGCTACCCAAAGTCAATCATGATATTAAAAGACAAGTTATTGAAGACAGGTTATACGGTCAGACTATTCTTCAACAGTTGAACGATAGCCATGTCTGCTTGGATTTGCCTGTTGCATTCCAGCTTGACGCTTTACTGTATAACTGTATTTTGCTTCCCTCGCAAGTTGCTAAAATTAGTCAGAAGGTGATTGGCATGGAGTCTACTAAAGCTGAAAGAGCTTTGATACGATTCATTAACCGTATTACCTTGTCCCGCTGTGAATTTGCGGAAGAATATGATGTGGTAGCCAAGCCTCCAAACTTGAGGAACGAAACACATATCGCTGAACAAATAAATGAAAATTTCATGTCCTTATTTGAGGAAATTGTCAACGACAAGAAAGCAACTTATGATAGTACATATGATTCACTCGTAGACGAAGAGCGCTTTAAATGTCGCTCTGTCGTTATTACGCCCACTAGGCTTATTCTAGAAGGTCCCACTATAGAACAAAGCAACAGTGTGCTTCGCAGATATGGTAATAATAATAATTTCCTTCGTGTATCATTCAGAGACGAAAACGGAGATACTATTAGAAGAGAAAAAGACGTCGATGGGCAAAGTTTTTTGAATACTCGATTCAGGCCTTTTCTAATTAACGGCATTAATATTTGTGGACGGAAATTTGATTTCTTGGGTTATTCAAGCTCTGCCCTCAAAGACCACGCCACGTGGTTTGTTGCCCCTTTCCACTGGCAAGAAGAATATATCAACGCATCAATAATTCGACAAAAAATGGGCAATTTTAGCAAAGTGTTTGTTTTATTTTTTGTTCCTCCACTAAAAGAATCATTAATTTTCATCCAAGTTACAGTCCCTTATTACTTAATTGTTTTGTTTCATCTAACACACTTCCTTTTTTTTTTCTTATGCTTAACATGTCTTGTTCATATCTCTTAGCATTCGAATTCCTGCTCGATACATGGCAAGAGTCTCTCAAGCGTTCACCACAACTCAAAAAGCTATTACTCTTCGTACTGAGCAAATTATTAGAATTCCTGATAAAGTGAGGTACGGAAAATGTTTCACTGATGGCGTTGGAACTATTTCTCCCTCTTTGGCTAGGAAGGTTGAGCAGTCCTTATTCCAAGCAAGCGCCAATAATACTTTCAAGCGAGGAAAACCTACAGTCTATCAAATTCGTCTGGGTGGTTGTAAGGGCGTACTATCAATTGATAGCGCATTGACAGATGATGTCGTATGTGTTAGACCTTCGATGGAAAAATTTGATTCCCCAGACTCATTGACTTTGGACATTGCCATGTCCTTCAGAGTGCCTCTTCCTGCGTATCTAAATCGTCCATTGATTAAAATTTTAGAAGACTTGGGCATTCAAAAACATGCTTTTTTAAATTTACAGAAGGAAGCTATTACCCGAGTGCAGAATTCGAAAAAATCTCTTCCCGCTGCAGCTGCATTATTGGATGAAACTGGCTTGGGTTCTTCATCTCACTTTTCTTCGACTTTACGAAAGTTGCATAAATTACTAGATGGCCGGAATCACCTATCAAGTTTTTTAGAGGATTGTTTTGCCTTAATGGTCACCCATTCCTTAAAAGATTTAAAATACCGGGCTAGAGTATTTTTACCTAATTGTTACAACTTGGTTGGCGTGGCCGATGAAGATGGAGTTTTGGAGGATTCTCAAATTTATGCCTGTATTAAACTACCTGGCAAGCCTAAAAAAATTCTCAAGGGCATTATTGCAATATCTCGCTCTCCTAGTATCCATCCTGGTGATGTTCAATTGGTGCAGGCAGTTGGGCAACTTTCAAGTTCAATTGCTCCACGAGTGAGCCAGTTGATCAATTGTGTTGTCTTTTCGGTTAAAGGTTGGCATCTTTTTTTAATCAGATATCAAATATATACTTGATTTTTGATTTTTACTGAGCCGCTGCGGATTGGATAAAAATCTCAACTTTATTCTCCTGAGTCTTTGATCACTACATTCACATTCCCATTTGTTTCTGCAGGACAACGACCGCTTGCTAGCTGCTTAGGTGGAGGTGATTTAGATGGTGATATATACAACATAATCACCCTTCCCCAATTAATTCCCAAACCCGACATGATTTATCCACCGGCTGAGTATAACGTTCCTGAGATGAAGAGATTAAATCGTGATTGCACGTACGTATCATTTGGTTTGTTCTTACGTGAAACTTGAATGGATGTGGAGGACTAAATTACTTTGTCCAATTCCGTTATTGCGTTTAATTTGTCACAGGATTGAGGATGGCGCTGACTTCTTCCTAGATTACATCACTAGTGATCTGCTTGGAATTATAGCCAGCCGGCATCTTCATATAGCCGATCAGAAAACCTCCAAGGATCCTGATTGCCTTTTGTTGGCACAACTTCATTCGAATGCTGTTGATTATCCAAAAACAGGGTAGGTCATTTTATTTTTAGCTATTGCATTTCAGACCAACATCTTTTCAGGAAACGGTGAAACTAGACGGCTAGTTTTGTTTTTGTTCTCCCATTCGGACTTTTGTCAGAATATCACCCTGCCCATTCTCAAGCTATTCACTACCCAAGGGCAGGCTATGACCAAATTTTTGTGGTTAAATTTTGACTTATGCTTGAAGAAAGAGCAAGTCAATGTCTGATAAAAGGATGCTAAACAGAGCCACTGATATATGAAAGAAAACCTGACGAAAAGCTTATGCAAAGCTTTCACAAAGTCCGAACAAAGTCAGGAAGCAAAACTAGTCTTTTAGTTTCACTTTTTTTCTCCGTGAATATTAAAGATGGCAGAACTCCAGCGAATTTTTTTCGAATCAGTTGCTTGGTTCTGTTTTCTTACTTATAATAATAATTGTTTTTTTGGGGGGCATCATTAGGATGCCCGTTCTTATTCAAGACTTACCTAATGCACCTGAGCGTGGAATGAAACCCGATTTTATGTGTCCTGAGCATCTTGGAACTTCGCCTGTTGGAGAATTTTACTTGTCGAATGGAGTTTTAGGGCACCTCTATCGCCAAATTCCGGTCTCCGAAGTAGAATACTCTCCCTTGTACGACCGATTCAATCATAGAAATGAAAAAAACCAAACGGATATTGATGATTTTCCAATTCTTGAGTTGGATCCTCAGATGACGATCACTAGAGCCATTCGTCAAAAATTTCATCAACTGGATCTAGATGTAAATTTGAATTCGGAGTTGGTTCAAGATCTCAAAACCATATTTTCCTGGTTCAGCGAAGAGTATTATCAGATTTGCAGGCTAAACACTCTTTCTAAAAAGCGGGACCGACATCTTACTGAGAGTGAAGCATTCTTAGGTGTACTAGCCGGTAGCCATGCAAACCGAAGAATGAAAAAAGAAACTCAGAGCCGACTGATGGAGCAAACAACCGATTTATTTGGACAATTGACTAGTTATATTTTCGAGGTCGCAGAAGATGAGGATTTCAGAGATGGAGACCGTGATGATGAAAATTATCAGTATGATAATGATTATCATAGCGATGACGACGATGGTGATAGTGTGGTTGAAATTGATCGTGAAAGCTTCTGGAATCAAAACCTTCTGAAGCAAAGAATCTCAAGATCATATACAGCTTGGTGCATCGCTCATGATGAAGATCTCAACGAGGGGATGTTTGGCGCCAATACTTTTGGGATGATTGCGCTCGACATCCTACTCAATTCTCTAAAAAATTACCAAATCGATTGAAAACAAAAAAAAAAATCACTTTCTTTTTTAATTTTTTTTCTCAAGAGAAGAATATTGTCTTTCGCTTAGTAATAAATATATAGGTTTTATACAAAGAGGCATGAGACTTGACTATCATGGTATATGCACAAAATGTCGTCTATTTCTGAAAGGATTCTGCTAGCCTCAAGGTGACTAGGGTGAGGGATAACGAGTAGAGGTGTAGAGAAATAGAAGCAACGGGTTACAACAGGTAATGAGGTGCGACAGAACAGACATTATACAATAAAAATGTCGATTTTTTGGCAAAGGGAGATTCTTTGAATTTTTTTTGGAGGGGGGGGGGGGGGGGGGGCTCATGATGATTCCTAGATGGTTTTCAGCTTTTATGCATCGGTTATCTCATCTTTCGCTTGGCCATCTTGAAGCATAGCGAACTTGGGACAGAAAACACCAAACAGATCATGCAAAAGGGAGAAGGTTGTTGGACTATTGGTCATCATGGTTAGTTGTTTGCAAGAAGTCTGGGCGGACGGTGAAAATCCATAACATATAATCAAAAAAGATTCAAAAATAAAGAAACGAGGGGGGGGGGAAATAAAGACTGTGTTTTTGTGTCTGATGAGAAATAATGATTTCAAAAAAAAGGCAAAATAAGAAATAAAATAAAAACACTAAAGATAAAAATATATAGATAAAATGATTATGGGTGCTTTATACATATATATATATATATTATTGAGGGATAAAAGATTGTTGATTATATGGTGTAATTGTAGGGGGATACCTCTGTATTCATGAGCGCTACATTATTTTTATTTCTTTTAAGAAAAGAAGAAGAAAAAGGGAATTATTCGAGGGCGGTACTACCTTGTCACCTTTTTGATGCCATAATCAACATGCTATTTGTTCCTGCGAGGACTTGTAAGAAATGTGATGCACTATGACAAAAATAAAAATAAAAAGTTGATGACGTTTAAATCAATTCGTCACTCGAACGGTGTAACATGTCGTGCCACTTATCCATGCTTCTTTTTTTTTATTTGAGACATGGTGTATGCATGTAAGACAAATCAATCAATTGAAAAAGAGCTAACGTGATATCGTTCGACGTGTCTGAATGTAAGATTAATGAAGTGAAAGATTTTTTGAGTCTGATTTCTGTCATTCATTTTCGTACATAGGTCGCTTTTTTTTTTTTTTTTTTTTTTTTTTTTTTTTTTTTTTTTTTTTTTCTTTTTTTTTTCTTTTTTTTTTTTTTTCTTTTTTTTTCTTTTTTCTTTTTCTTTTTTTTTTCTTTTTTTTTCTTTTCTTTTTACAGAATATAACATTTATTTATTATTATTATTTTTTTTTTTTTAGACAATGATGTCCTTTCTAAAGTCTTATTTTTCATATTTTTCATATGTTTTTTTTACCTCCTTTCTGATTCTTAAAATACCTATTTTTCATCAATTCAAAAATCAAAAAAAAACTTTTTATGCTATTTTAAGATACATTTGATTGCTTGATGTTCCAGAACAGTCACAAGGGTTAATTAATTAATAAAAAAAGAAAAGTATCGATGGAAAAGGAAGTAGAATGGCAACATGATCACAGAATATAAAGCTTTTTTTCTCACTGCGGGTTTGATTTTATTTGATTTCTTCAATTTTAGTTGATCAAAATTTTTATTATATCTAATACTTATACATATATTCATATTTTACAAAGAAAAAGTATTGACCCAAAAACCTGCCGCTCCCACTTCTCTCTCTCTCTCTCTCTCTCTCTCTCTCTCTCTCAAAAATTGCAAGTATCTATTCAGAAATACCTGTTCCTTTAACATTAACCTTCAAACTACTTCTTGATTTCTTTCAGTCTTTTCTTCAATATCCTTTGTAATACAGTAATCTACACTCATTCCTTCTTCACACAGCGTGCAAATGGTGAATGATTAAAAAACCTCCCACAAAGCAGGATTGACCCTTGATTTTGAATACTCTGGTTATTTCTGCCAAAAAACTCCAAACCCTCCACAAAAACTTAGCTTTTTAAAACAGGGATGAGCCCTTTGATGAGGGGTTTCTGGTAATTTTCTATTATTTTCACCAAGTGTCTTCAAAATCAATATACAACTTCAACATGTAAGCACACCCCCAAATGAATTTCATTTCTCTTTTTCTCCACTCATAGCCTTAAAGAATGACAGCTTGAACTTTTCAATGTACAAAAGCCAGAACAAAGTATCTGGCACTTTTATGCATATTTTTGACTTTTGACACATCTTCATCTTTCTTTCTATTAACCACCATCTCACCAATACCCTTTGTAAAAGTTTATTTTTATTTTTTTTACCTTTTCTTCTCTTATTTGGAAAGCATTCTTTTCTATTGATTGTAAAACTTACTGATTTGTATGCTAATGAAGAAAATAACTTTTTTTTGGCCCTAACTGTTAAGACCTAAAAAGGCGGACTACTACTAGTGCTGACACTAGCCTGGGAAGGGACTGACTATGCTACAAAGCAGTGAGACTAACTAGACTGACTATGTTGGGATTACCAGCAGTGAGATGGGACTGACTATGCTGATACAGCAGTAAGACTAAGAAGTAACTGGATTACTATATAAGTTGTCTGATGAGGAGTGCTCCACAGCGCTTGTCCCATATAACCCCCTTATTCAATATCCCCTCTTCCACCTCTTAAAATGCATAGTGCCCACAGCACTCTTCCTCAACTCTCAACCAAATTCTAACATTACCCCCTGCACTCCTTCTCAAACTCCTTCAACTTTTCCTTAGCATTTTCCAAATTTTCTGTTGGTTCCCAAGACCTATCCCCAACCCCATATCCTTTCCAATGCACTAAATACTGAACCCTTCCCCTGTAAACCCTTTTAGAAATAACCTTTTCCACTTGAAACTCCTCTTTATTTTTCACTTGGATTGGTGCTGGTGGCTCCTCTGGACATCCTGGGATTGTATCTTCTTTATGCTTTGTGAGCAATGAAATGTTGAAAACTGGATGTACTTGCCTCATTGAAATTTGTAGTTCCAATTCATAAGCTGAGTCAGATACCCTGCATTTGACTTTGAATGGCCCCACTTTCTTGTGATCCAATTTAGTGCTGGGACACAATGTGTAAAGGAAACGTGAGCTTAACCAAACCTTGTCACCTAACTGTAGCATGTGATGCTGGCTCTTCCCTTGATTGTTGAGATAACTTGAGAGCCGCTTCTAGTTCTTGACATATACTCAATATTCTTTGAATCTGCTCTTCCACTTCTGGGACTTGTAATGTGGATGGGGTACCAATTGAGAATCTTGGGTGGTATCCATAGTTGGAATAAAAGGGTGACATGCCTGTTGCAGCATGTGTCTGGTTATTGTATGAGAATTAAGCCAGTGGTAACATCTGCACCCAGTCATCTTGCTGATAGTTGATGAATTGGTGCAAATATTGTTCAATTGCCTTATTCACTATCTCAGATTCCCTGTCAGTTGGTGGATACCATGCTGTGGAAAAGATGGGCTTAATGTTCAGTTACTCATACATTTCTTTCAGCATCTTAGAGTTAAAAGTACTTCCTCTATCTAATACTATACTTTCAGGTAATCCATGTAGTTTCCAGACATGTGCCACTATTAGTTCTGCAATACCCTCTGATGTAACCTTAGTAGTGGTGGGGATGAAGTGTGCCATCTTGCTGCAGAAGTCAATTACTGTGAGGATAGAATTCTCTCCTTGAGACTTGGGTTATTCTACTATAAGATTGTAGGAGAGCTCCCTCCATGGCTGTTTGGAAAAGTTTAGTGGAATCAGTGGTGTTGTTGTTGGACTAGCCTTGTACCTCTGGAAAGAGATGCACACTTCTACATAGCGCTGGCCATATTCTTTCATGGACTTCCAGTAAAAATTATGATTTTAAAGCTCCACAGTCTTCAGTGTACCTGAGTGGCCTTCCATTGGGGAATCATTCCTTGATTTGACCACCTGCCTCTTGAGATCCTCATCATTTGGAAACACTATCCTTCCATTACAATTAAGACCTCTCCCTTCCAGGTGCTAGTCTTCTGATCCTTTCCTTACCAATACTTCCTTTGATAACAGTGCCTTCCTCAACTATTTCACTCCCTCATCCTTTTCCTGCCCTCTTCTTACACATTCAATCAAATCCTCATCTTCCAATTCCACTTTGTCTAGGATTACCCCCTCATCAAGGACCCTATTTAACAACATTTCCCCAACAGTGTGTAGTTGGACTAGTTTTGGGTGCAAGTCAAGATGTCATGATGGCGCATCAGGTTTGCCACATCTCTTACCTGGTTGGAATGTAACAAAAAAGTTAATGCTACTTAGCAGTTCTTCCCAATGCACCTGCCAGTGAGTCAGATTTTTTGTGGTCAGAAAGGTTTCCAGGTTTGTTATGATCTGTGTAAATAATAGCTTGTAACCTGTGAGGCCCCCTTTCCAAATCATGGCACCAGGTGCTTACTGCTTCTACTAGTGCCAATAACTCCATATCATATATTTCATAGTCTAATTTGGTGCCTAGAAGTGTTTGTGACAAATAAGCTACTAGGTGAAAGACATTTTCAGCATTGTGTTAAGATAATACTGTACCTAGCACAAAATCTGAGAAGTCACATTCCAGAACAAATTGCTTCAATAAGTCAGGGATTTCAAGAATAGGGGCTGTCAAAAATTGGCTTTTCAGGTAGTCAAACACATCTTGTTGCCTACTTGTCCAGATAAATTTGGCTTCCTTCTTTGTGAGGTCATGCAATGGATAGCAAATAGGGGGAGTAATTTTCAATAAAACAGTGGTAAAATTTGAAAAGCCTAGGAATGACTGGAGCTCCTTTACTGATGCTGGTGTTGGCCACTCTGTTACTTCCTTTAATTTCTCCTGATCTATTTTCACCTTATTTTTTGAAATGATAATACCCAAGTAGGGTATTTCACTTACTAAGAAGACACATTTCTCCAGCTTCAACCATACCTGGGCCTCCCTCAAGTTCTGAAAACAGTCATTTAAAAAAATCTGATGTTCTTCCAATGATCTGGAGTAAATTAAGATGTCATCCAGGTATACCACTACATCTATCCCTGTTCTTTCTCTGAAGATTCTGTTGGTGAAGAATTGGAAAGAGGCAGGCACATTACATGGACCAAATGGAATTAGAAACCATTCAAAATGGCCAAACTTAGTTCAGAATGCCAGTTTGTGTTAATTGCTTTCTTTTAACTGTATGTTGTGGTAAATTTCCCTAAGATCTAGAGATGTAAAGATCTTTGAAATTTGAAGACTATCAATTAGCTTACTAGACAAGGGAAGGGGATACCTGTTCTTTACCCCCAGCTCATTTAACCTTCTGAAATCCATGCAAGGTCTTAGTGACCCATCCTTTTTTCCTGAAAAGATGACAGGGGAAGTCCAGGAAGATTTGGATTCCCTAATAAAACCATTCTTTAAATTTTCATCAATCATCTCTTTCAGCACTGTTGACTCTAGTGTTGATAATGGGATTATGCAGCTAAATTGAGGGGTTGCTCCTGGCATCAGATCAATGAGGTGGTAGGGTCTTGACTTCTCCCTCTCTAAACAGCAGTAAGAATTACCAATAAGCCTCAGGGAAAATTTCATTGAGGCTTTTGTTGGCTTTGAGGACTGGACCTTGGCTGAAATACTGGCTGATATGTTCCAAGCTGTTTAATTGCATTCCAGTTCCTCCTCTTCCTCCAGTGCCCCCTCCAAGTCCTGAAACTTAGAATAAAGAGATATTTTCAGTTCTTGCAGAAAGTCTACTGATGATAATAAAACACCAGGAGACTTTCTGGGAGGGGCCAATGAACCATGAATAGGCCAGGGGACAAATACTATCTCTGCACCATCCACTTTTCCATCTTCCCCCTTCCCTTTTCTTTGTTGCACCTTCTCCTATTCTTGCTGCACTTTACCCCATTTCTGCTCCTCCCCAGTGCTTCCTGTTGGCGCCCCATCCCCAGCCTGCTGCTTAAAATCAAGAGAAAGAATCAGTTCTGGTGGAAAGTCAGCCAATAATAAAAAAACATTGGAAGACTCCCCGGGATGGGCCCCTGACCCCTGAGGGGGCCAGGGGGCTGATACTTTAGCACCAACATCCCCTTTCCTTACCATATGAACCTTATTTTTCCTCCAATAAGTTTATGGGATATATTGTTGTAGCTATTTCATCCCCAGTACCATGTTTTAATGGTCTTTCTGGTTTGTTGCATATGCCCTGAAATGTGACTCCCTTCTTTCATACCAAACACCTGAAAAAAACCTTTTCTCTTACTTCTTTTCCCCTGCCTGGGGATCCATCAAAGATAATTAGACACCTAGGGTGGTCCAGTTTTTATTTTTTTCATTTTATTTCTCTGTAAAAATTTGTTATAAATAAAAAAGTCTGTTTCCCCACAGTCCAGTAGGGTTCATACATTTGTTGTGGTGTCAAGGGTCATTAAAGGCAAGTTTAGTATAATGCAATTATCATTTACTTCAAGTAGCTTACACTCTGATAATTCTTCTACTAATTCCCCTTTATCCTTTCCTCTAATCTGCTTGCAAAGGGCACCACCTTCACTCCTGAGCCTTTCCTGAACTATCCTCCACCTCACTAGCCCTTATTTATCCTCTACACTCCCTTTCCAGATGTCCACAACTCCCACATCAGAGGCACAGCCCTCTACTCATATGCCTCTGGTATTTATCATCAGATAGCCTCTTTTTTCACTAGCTCCACATGAATTTACTGCATCAATGTCCATGGCATTTGGGTCCTTGGCACTGGTCCCACTGATTGGAGCCACTCCAACCATCCATCTGCCAATGCATAAACTCATTATTAATTTGGATTTCCAGCTCCATGAGCACTTTGAGGGAGGTGCAACCAGGGTGACTGATTAGGGAATTCCTGATTTTTTTCAAGAGAATATTTCTGAACTTAAACATGAGTTCTCCTTCTCCCCATGTTGTAACGTAGCTGGAATGGCTCCAGAGTTCTGACACATACTCAGAAACAGAGTGTTTCTGTTGAAACTGGTTGAGAGCATGCTCCAAGGTTGTGGCCACATCGGGGTTTCCAAAGGCCAGTTCAAAAGCCGCCATGAACTGACAGAAATTTGTTTCTAACTTGCCATTTCCAAGTAGTTCCTTTGTATATGGCCTTTCCCAGCATGCTGCCTCATCTGTGAGGTAAGAGATTTTGAACCCAAATTTTGAATGCTTATCTGGGAACTGATGACTGTTGAGAAGGACTTAAAGGTTTACCTGAAATAAATACTGATCCCTCCAGGGGCCTTGCTTTCCATCAAAGATTTATTGGACTGAATTTTTTGGGCCTTTAAAAAGTGGTGCTGGTGCTTTAGGTCATGCCTGTACCTCTGCTTTGGCAGTGTCCAGTTCTGCTTCTGTCAGGCTGCAGTATGAGGGAAGTTTCTCAGCTAGAATTTTCATTAGTATGGCATTTTGTTCTTCCATTTCAGCAAGGGTTTCTGCATCAAGTTGACCTGAGGTATTCATTGCTCTTAAGTAGTGCGCCAGTTAATATTGGACAAAATGTTAAGACCTAAGAAGGCAAACTACTACTAGACCTGGAACTAGCCTGTGAAGGGACTGACTATTCTACTAAGAAGTGAGACTAACTAGACTGACTATTTTGGGATTACCAGCAGTGAGACTAAGAATTAACTGGATTACTATATAAGTTATCCAATGAGGAGCGCTCCACAGCTCTTGCCCCATATAACCCCCTTATGAAATATCCCCTCTTCCACCTCTCACAATTCATAGTACCCACAGTGCTCCTCCTCCTCATCTCTCAACCAAATCCTAACACTAACACCACAAAAAATCAAGTGGCACCTGCTAGCAGGTGCCTATCCCTATATTCTGCTTTGATTTAAGAGTAAGTTTGATTTGATGTTACATGAGATAGTGTGCTCATTTTTCAGTGCACAGTCTTTCCAGAAGAATTACAGCTCATCTTAAATTGACTTAATTCAAAGATGGCAATTGGCACCTGCTATCAGGTGCCCATGTTTTTTTCTGGTGTAATGGCTTAACTTTGATCTTTTCTAGGTCTGGAAAATGGCATCCCTCATACTAATGGACACCATAGATCAAGAAAGGAGAAGAAAATAAATTTTCAAACCAAAGATCAAACCATTATCAGATTATCTTACCCAAAAATGAAATCAAATTCTCAATTTCTACCCCCTTAAAAGTGCCTAAACACTCCCAAACTTGCACCAAAGATTTGAATATGGTAGATTCCCTACCTTTTACACCAAACTTTCTTTATTTTTTCAGATCATTTTTTTCTTTTTAATTCTATATATTTGTACTTCAGGTTATGAAGAAGATGATATTCAATGGTTTAGGTATTGCATTTCTTACTCTACTAGTTTTAAAGTTTCAAAAATGTCATTTTACAAAATATTAAAATGAATTAAAATAAAAAATGTTTGATTTTTTCTATTGTTGGATAATGGATCAGGATAGTCTACTTGACTTGAATATAAAGTTTTAGTTCATTTTGGAATTTTTTGAAAGATCTATGTTGATTTGAAAAGTGCTGTGGATACTTCCTTCCTGTGACTTTATACTTTTTATTCAACCCACTTTCATGAACTCAGTAAGATACATGCAATATGTTCATGAAATATCATATTGCTGAATCTTCAAGATTAAAAACTGAATTTTTTATTGTAATCTAAGCCAGGTCATCTTAATATTCCTCATTCTAGTAACAATACTACTTTGATGCAACAAAGTAAGAATTATTCAAACCCAGAACCCCAACAATCTAAGATAGTAGAACTCAAAAATTCCACAGACCCAAGCCCTACCAAATTTAATGTAAGTAAAATTTTTCCCTCAGGAGTCAAATCCTTCCAACATTTACATATTTAGATTTCTCTTTCCTTTTTTCCTTTTTTTTATACATCATAGTAATCTTCTCACTCAGCCATACTTTCATGCAAAATTCAGTCTAGAAAAATGCTAGAAAGCCAGAGATTTATGTTAGATTTTGAACCTTAATCTCAGTTGTCTCCTTTGGAATTTTTTTAATAATAATAATAATAATAATTATAAAATAACACCATAAATAAAGTTTTTCACTTCATGTCACTCATTTACTTACATTTATATATACATAATAAAAAATTAATACATATTTCTACAAAAATGATTTCTTAAATGTTGTTGAAACCTAGGTTGCAATTTAGCCTATTCTAATGATATATTAAGAATTTACATTGATTGAAGCACCCATTTTTTTCCATATTTATTTGCTCCCAATCATCATCAGCCTGAGACTCTTTGTTTAAATTATTGTGTTTCACTTGAATTGGGTTGAGTTCTCTCCCCCAAAAAGTTGACTGGTAGAGTGTTTTCCTCAGATTGTGATTCCAAGTTGATATTTCTTTGCGCTATTTTTTAGTTGGGTTGAGTTTTTCCCCCATCTTGTTGTTTTGAAATAATTCAGCTGTGCTTCCTGTGCTTGCATTATTAAGGGTTGATTGATCTATCCTATTTTGGTATTACAAGCCTTCTACCCATTTGCTATGCAGACAGTCAGAAGAATCGCACCCAAATTTTATGGTAAGAATCATTATAAATCCAGACCTTTAGACCATATGTTTTTCATAACTGTGTTGAATATGCATTATTGGAATAATTATACATCTGAACCTTTAGCTCAGATGTTTTTCACAGCTGTGTTGAATATGCATGATTGGAATTATTATACATCCAGACATTTGGACTGGATGTTAGTCATAACTTTGTGGAATATGCATGATTGGTATGATTACACATCCAGACCTTTAGCCTGGATTTTTGTTATAACTGTGTTGAATATGCATGATTGGAATGATTACACATCTGTGCCAAAGGTCAGGATTTTTTTATAACAGTGTAGAATATGCATGGTTGACATTATTACACATCCAGACCTTGGTCTCAGGTGTGAGTGATGTTAGCCTTGGATGGCATCCAGGCTAAAGGCCAATATATGTGTATTATTTTTAATACCCTCCCTTCCTTTCACAATAAATATTAAATACAATTTTTTAAGACTTCTTTGTATACAAAATTTACTTCCCTTCTTTCAGCTTTCTCTGATAAAAGTACATAAACATTCCCACTGTACTTTGCCATTGAAAGTGCTACATATAACTGACCATGTTCAGAAACTGGTGATTCCAAGTTAGGACCTACAATTTTTAAAGATTTACCTTGGGCCTTTTTGATTGTCATGTTATAAGCTAATCTAATAGGTAGCTGAAATATGCACAGTGTGAAAGGAAGACCTGTATTGGGTGAGCTCTCCAATGTGATCCTTTGAATAAACACCTGATTTCCTTCATATGGTCCAGAGAGTATACATGCTTCTATCACATTTCTTTCAATCTGTGTAACCTCCAGCCTGGTTCTATTACATAAACCTGTAGCTGGGTCAAGGTTACAAAGTAAAATGATTTGGAAACCCTTCTTCAGTGACAAAGAGTGTAGAGAAAAACCTGATGGATTTATAATTTTTAAGTAATCTATTGTAAATAGGTTGTTTGGTGATCCATTATCAACAATGGCTTGATAAGAAATATTAAAGGTTGATATTCCTCCAGGTAGGATATTCAGAACAGATTTGTTAAATTTTTCTAAATCCACATTTTTTGCAGCTAGAATGACCCTAAATTTTAGGTACCTTATCAGAGAAACTTCATCACAGTTTCCCAAAGAATTTATTTCAGGGTATACCACAGTTACTCATTCTTTTAACCCATCAGGACTAGTGGAAACACATTTTTTAGAAGGAATCTCCACCAAAACAGGATTTTGTTTTCTTCCTTTTCTGATTTGAAGGATCCACTCAGAAAAACAGGAAGCATCTTTTACTTTCTCTTCATTAATTTCTGTCTGCCAAAGCCTCATGTTGATAATCAGGTAGAGTTTCTTAACTTTTGGCCAGATAGTGCTGTGAATTAGAGTTGAAGATAATATATGTCCTCTTGAGCCTTTTGGTATGACTGGAAGGCATTGTCTAAAGTCACCTGAAGAATACCATAAAATTATAAGAAAGGAATATTTTTTGAAATCAGTACATATGTATGATAATGGAAATTGAAATATTTATTTATCCATTTAATGAACAATATATTTTAATAGATGGATTTTGGTTAAAAATGCATATCAGCAAAAAGCATAAAAATTCTCCCATCGTAAGATTTTTTTCAGGATATCTTGCAAACCTCTATCCACAGCCTCAGAACATTGGCAATGTTGTGCTGAAGATTCATCCCATATGATTAACTTTGTTATCCTCAAAAGTTTATCTAGGTCACTCTGTGCTTTAATATGACAATATGAATCTTGATTTATATCAAGCAGAATCTTAAGCCTGGAATGAGCTGTCATTCCCCCTTCTAAAAGTATAGATGCTATCCAAGAAGAAGAAAATGAAAGAGCAATGTGTCCTTGACTTCTGAACCATTCCAGGATCATTTTTTCAACAAAGGTTTTACCAGTTCCCCCAGGTCCATCCAAGAAAAATATTCCACCCTCTCCAGATGCATGGCCATTCCTAACTGCATCAAAAGAATTTTTCTGGTCTACATTGGACAAATGATACTGATTTCTCCATTTTTTAGCTAGCTTCTTCCTGTCATATGACTGTTCTTCCAAGATGAGTTGACCTGTAGATAGATAAAAGTGTTGTGTTGGCTCAGGAAGTTCATATTCAGATAAAGAGTAACCTTGTTTATTAAGAAGGAGGCTAATAAGATTCAAAGTGCAATATCTGATTTGTTGTTTGGAAGGCTAAAAAATGTGAAAATTTGTTTGCAGGATATTTTGACAGTCATCCCCAAGTGCCAAAATTTGTGATTCAAGAAGAGCCACTGGATCAGCAGGATGGTTCCAGATTAGAATATAAGTGAACAGTTGTCTGAGTTGATGTACAGTCTTCATTAATGATGCTTCATCCAAGAATTTCTTGTATTCAGAATCATCTTTCAAAAGACCATATGCCAAGCAAGCAGCCTTTAAGGTTGGGTGTTGGACACCATGAAAATTTCTCAGAGCTTCATAGCTTATTGGTCCATCCACATGGTAAAGCAGAAGGCAAAAGTAAAACCTTTCTTCAACATTTGGTCAATAGAAGGAAAGCTGAACAATTGCTGTGTCTCTTTGATAAATTTTCCACTTTTTGCCACTTCTGCACACCCACATTGAATTAGGAAGGAGTAAAAATATAGAAAAACATCCTAAGTACTCACACATTCCAAACAAACTGGATGAGAGAATCAGTATAGTTGACCCCCTGGGGCACCTCAGCAGTTAGGGCATTAGAAAATTCTGTAAACAACTCTTTTAGGGTGGTTTTCCTGCCTCCTAACACAGTACCTTCAGTTGATACCTCCCACCTAGTATTAAATATAACTGCCTTTTGGTCTGAAAAATGAAGCTGTAATCTTGTAATTTTCAGTTCATGACCATGAAGTGGAAAATGAAACAATCACCAGCATGCTTCAACTTCAGAAACATACCTACCATCCAGATTTTCCTTGGCCTCATCTATTATTCTGTCTGTCTCCAGGACTTTTATACACATATTTATAGAGATACTTGACAGAAGATATTTTAGTTACTACTTCCACATTGATATGAAAATTAAATATTCTATAGAGATTAGGATTATAAGGAACCACATTTTTATTTGTGTAATGAAAGCTTCCTTCAAATTTTTTGTAATTTTTGTTCATCATTTCTCCTAAAATATAAAGGATATTCATCTTCATCCATCTGTGTTTTGTCATTATATTTTCAAGGGTATCTTTTAGAACATTTTCCATCTTTCATACATGAAGCATGTGGGTTGATAGAGAATAAAGTTTAATTTTTGAAAGAGTATAGGATCCTTCTCAGCATCTGGTAACTCTTCTGGAACAATTTGATTAATGTTTTCACTTTTTTGTGGTTTGTACTCTGAATGCAAGCATAAAAGAATATGTGCATGTGGTAGGCCCCTCTTCTAAAACTCAATTAAATACACATGCTCCAACACATAACCCAAAACATGTCATTTATCTCTTCCATTTTGGATTGCAAGTGATTGTGATAAAAAGATCTGGGTCTCCAAAATTCCATACTATTTCCATAGCATCATAATATAGCTGATATGTCAGCCTGTATATCCCCAGGACTGAGTAAAAAGTGCTTATAAGTTATGTTAAACACATGAACTATACATGGGAACAATAAATGAGAGTACACAAACAGTATACATAAGTAAAATTATGATAATACACATAAAATGCCATTATAACACCTTATATACACGCATATATCCACCTTATATACACGCATATATCCACCTTTTATAAGTCTTATGTACTTAATATTAAGTTGGAATATGTTAGGGTAATCTTAAGAACCTTAAGTATAAGGCTACATAATTTTTAAGTACACTTAAAGCTGTTATATTCATTGTTTTACACAAAAAAAACAAGAAATGCGCTTTATTTCACTTAAAAGTTGACTATATGCGCTATAAAATTGAGAATATCAAAATTGCGCTTTGACAGATCAATTGGACTCATTTAGAACTATTGATTTGGCTATATAAATGCATAAAAATAACACTTTTCAAATTTGGTGTTTTTTTATGCCAGAAATGGCTTCTGTGTACTGGCTACATACTGCCTGCTTTTTTCCCGTGTGAATAGCTTCATTTTTAGCAAAGTTAGCTTTTTCACACTATAATTACCCCACATTCTACGCCCACTGTGGGTAAAAACACTAAAATAGGCAACAGGCGCTTATTTAGTGTCCTAGCTTAATTAATAATGCATTGAACTTGTTTATATGCACTAATTTCATTAATAACCTCACTCTTGGCACTTTATTTCATCACCACGCTTAAATTCGCCTAATTTAAGTCAAGGATTTACCCGTGAAAGCGCCTGCCAAGGACTGCATGTAGTTACCCCACATCTCACGCTCTTTTTTAAGTTTTTGGGTGGTTTCTCAGTCAATTTTGGTTATTTTTGAATGGGAATTTCACATAGTATAATGTCAGGATTAGCCCCATTATTTCTACAGTGAATCCTACTTATTATTAAGCTATAATTAACCTTAAAAAGTCTCCTTTAACCTTGTTATAATATTGTTTTCCACGCATATACTCTCTTTTTGTCTTTTCTTTAATTTTGATGGATCTCCCTTATTATTAATAGGATTTTAGTGGTTGTTGTTTGTTTAATTATGTTATTGGTCACTAGGAGCGTTTATGGAGAGGTCTATTACTTTTTTGAAGGCGTCATTAACATTGTATTGGGTGGTACTTCAAGGTGTTTATTGGGGAACTTAGTGTGTATAAAAGAAGGGGGTTTTTGGTCTTGTTTTCTGCATTCTTTATCATTTACAATTTACACAATAAAACCAAATCAATTACAATACATATCAATTAAGTACTTTTATAAGACTTTTGAATAGTATCTGAATTATAAAATCTATTTTTCTACCAACTACAAAGATTGTAAGCCTTATATAAAATAGTGAGAGTTATATTAATGAGACCTTAATTTTGATTAAAATTTACTACTTATTGGATTTAGTTTACAGTATTCATATAGGACCATTAAAATCTTCTAGACAACTGACTATTCAAGCTAGTTCACGTCCTTGTACTTGACCTTAGCCTGACAATTGGGGACCTTTCCTCAATAATTCTGTTATAATCCAGTAAGTGAAATTTTCAATAGAAGGTGCACGTAAATAATATCCCTATAGAAATATTTGGATAATTAAAACAGGTTGGGGTCACCTATATAGTGATTTCAGGAAAAGAAGCCCTGTTATATAATAAAAATTGTGATATTGAATCAACAAGTTTACCACTAATTTAACATAAAATTGTTATTAGTGGGAGTCTGTCAATAGACCAATTAAATTTGTGATCTTTGCAGATAATAAACTAAATAAACTGATTAATTGTTTTCTTTTAACAGGACTCTTAATTTTTTCTTTTTATTGGTTTGTAATACTCATTAAATATTTAGAGAGAATCTTACTAACAGTTGTTTTCTTTTAAATATAAAAACACGGCTACATATTGTAGACCAGTTAAATTAAGTGACCACATAAAAAGCATATTTGACTTTTGGCACTTAAAGATTCACTTCATACCAATAAGTAAGCAATAAAATTGTCTTCAGTGGTATTGATAAATACTGATAAAACTCTTTTTTGAAGTTTTTATATCTAAATTCTCAAATTCTTTAAATTCCACGTGAAAATGTGTGACAACAATGACATTGTAAGTAATAAGGCAAAACCTTATAACTTAAGACCTAGAGCTGAAAGACCTGTTACAGGACATTCAAATGGAGGGCCAGGACTCTCCCATAATCAACAACACTCCACAAATGTCTCTGGAGGAAAGGGAAAAGCTTTTAAAGCAGGTTTCAATAAAGAAGTCAAAAAATACTTTACAAGAACAAGTTCACTCCCTATCCACCCTAATGAACACCTTGACAATAAGAGTCAACAACATAGTGGACCAGATCAACAATCTGGAAAAGAGAGCAGCTCAAGGTTTCATAGAAGTCTACCAAGCTCTAGTGGACATAAAGACTCAACCACCAACAGTGGCATCCAACAATTCCATAGCAACACCTCCAGCCCAAGAGGAGGACCAAAAAATTACAGTAAGCAAATGGAAATGTGATTGGTACGCCCAAAATTACAACAATCCTCCTCAACAAGGATCCAGCAGTCACCCTTACAGGGGAAAGCCAAAGAGAGGCAGGGGAAATGGAGTAAGACCTTGGTGAGTCATCCAACTTCTTATGAACAATTACATCAACCTAACAATGAATTACTTATAGGTAATGAGATTGATAAGGAAATATTGGATATAATTGATAATAATTTAAAGGATTATTCATTTGCAAAAAATATGTTAAACTTGTCTTTGCACAAAGACAATGTAGATAGTTTTATTGATCACCAGGATAATGCTATTAATATTAAAATGGAATCAAATGATGAGTCTTCTGAGTTGGACACAGAAAAAATATAATATTTTTTAAAAGAAAATCCAATGGAATCAAAGATAATAAGTAAATTATTATTGAGAATTGAAAAATTGGAAGAGTTCTCAAAAGAGTCAAACAATAATACAGAAAAAGTATTATTACAGCTAACACAATCATTGAGTGCAACAGCCAATAGATTAAAAATTATTGAAAATTCAAATAATGAATTAGTCAATGAGAATAAAGGTTTAAAATCTGAGATTAGAGATTTAGAAAATAAATTAGAACACTCTCAGAATATTATGGCTACCATTGAGGGACGTGTTAAATTATCTTTTTCAAATGTAAATGACACCCTAACTCATGTACCAGTAATACAGGATAGGTTACAAAGAGTGGAAATAGAAGTAGCAGACATGTTGAAAAATACTAAAAGAATAAAAGATAACACTTCTTATGTAACAAGAATGCCTGTTTTCATGAAACATGCAAATGAAACACCAATGATGGAACATGAACATAGTATCATGGGCTCTGAGAATAATAAATCAGTAAAAGATGAAGTACATGATCATCTTTCTAAAGTAAGTGAATTACTCAATATTCCTCAGGTTAGGGAAGCAAAAACTAGCCAAAAGAACTGGCCTAAGTTAGATCAGTACCCATCTTTTGACGGAGATTCAAAATATGATTGGCAACAATTCATTCAAAGAATTGATAACTTAAAATTTTCATACAAATTACCTGATGAAGAAATTACTTCAAAGTTAATATCTTTATTTACAGATGTGGCCTTATTATGGTTTGAATCTGTATTGAGTGAGGGAATTAATTACTCCTGGAATGAATGGAAGGCACTAATTGAAAGGCAATTTGGTGGCCCAAAATTTAGAATCACTCAACAAAGATTGTATGAAAAGGCCAGATATAATCCAAATGCTGGAGATAAACCTATGGTATTTTTAATGAATTTAATAAAAATCATGAAAGCCATGGATCCAAAAATGGATTATGAAGAGTGGAAAGAAAAAATTATATACAAGTTACCTATATCAGTTAGAGACATTATTGTAGCTAGAACTGAAACCATCAGAGATACCTCTGGGTTCATTAATATATGTAATGAAATATTATTAAACCACAAATATGAAACCAAGTATATTAATTACAGACAAAGTGTTGACGTGGTAAAACCTACTACAAGTAAATTACCAGTGGAGAAGAAAAAACCTTCAGCTCCCCTTGTCCCTAAAAGACAAGAGAATAACACTTGTTATAAATGTAATGAACCTTGGGTTAAAGGTCACACGTGTAAGAAAAGAATAAATGTTATTGAAACCTCCCAGAATTCTGAACCAAGTAATCATGAAGATGAAAATATGGAATCCAGTGAGGATTGTAAAAGTAAAATATCTTACAGTGATTATGAGAATGAGATATTTGTATTAGAACAGGATATAATGTTCCTGAATGATGCTATACCTCATACAGATACATCTTTAACTTCCATTGAAGAAGCTGAGATAATTAAAGATGTATCTCATGATACTTACAAAATAACACCTATCAGAGCACCTGTTATTATATGTGGAAAAGAAATGAATGCCATTCTTGACACTGGGGCTGCAGGTAGTGTAGTTTCTATTAATACATTAATGAAACTTGACAGTAAGTATAAGGAAAAACTAGAACCTGTTCAGACAAAGAACTGGAGGGGTTTTGGTTCAATATTAAATCCAATTGGCAAATACAAAACTGCAGTATTCTTTAAATATAATAATGGATATTTAAGAGCAGTTTGTGAATTTTTAGTAATGGATAATAATAATTGTAGTGATTGGTTTATTATTGGCAATGACTTATTGACAAAATTTGGAATTAAACTAGATCCTGCAAACAGTTGTTTCACCATAGGAGTGAATGGTAAGAGAAAATTCAAGATATGTTCTGAAAATTCAGTGTATGCCATTTCTCCTAGAGAAGAACAACTACAAGGTGGAAGAACCACCAATGAAGTGGGTGAATTGGAAAATGAAATCCAAAAGGCCTCTTTCAGTCCTCAACTCTCAAAAATTGAAGAAGAAAATATTTTGAGATTGATTAAATCATATCCTATGGCATTTGCTCATGGTTCAAATGAATTAGGATTGGTCAAAGACCATGAGATGAAAATCTCTCTAAGCTGTGATTTGGATAATATTCCTGGCAGCCTAAAAAAGAAACCTTACCCAGCATCTCCTGCAAAAAGGAAAGATATTGAAGACAATATAAAAATGTTGTTGGAAATGGGTATTGTTGAAAAAGTGGACACAACACCTAATTATTGTGTCATTTCACCAGTATTGATCTCTTTTGAAAAAGATAAGGCAAGATTATGCGGTGATTATAGAGCTCTGAATACATACACAGTAGATGATATTTACCCTCTACCAAGGATAGCTTCTATCCATGCTACTTTACAAGGAGCAAAATATATTTCCTGTCTGGATGGAAACAAAGGTTACCACCAGATTCCTGGGGAAAGAATTTCTCAAAATTACTTATTAATAACCACACATATGGGTATATATAAGTATGTGAGAATGCCATTTGGCCCAAAGAATGTGCCTTCAGTCTTCCAAAAATTGATGGATAGTGTTTTTCATCAGGAAATGGTTGAAGGATGGCTATTGGTCTATATTGATGACATCATAGTGTTTTCAAAAACATATGATGAACATTTAAGTCACCTGAAAAGAGTCTTTCAAAGAATGGATGAAATTAATATGAAAATTGCATTAAAGAAATGTAAATTTGGATTCCAATCTTTGAAAGTACTTGGACATGTTGTATCTGGATTACAAATTTGTGTTGACCAGAATAAGGTGGCAGCAATAAAAAACATTGGTATACCTAAGAATGTAAAAGAAATTCAAAGTTTTTTAGGTATGTGTGGATATTATAGACAATATATAAAAAATTACCAATCTATTGCAGCCCCTTTGACAACATTAATCAGGAAAAATGAAGCTTTCATTTGGAATAATGAAAGACAACACGCCTTTAATAAATTAAAGGAAAGTTTAATGACAGCTCCAATTTTGGGACTGCCTGATTTCAACTTACCTTTTATCTTGTACACTGATGCAAGCTTCATAGGTTTAGGTGCTGCCTTACAGAAAAAACAGATAATTAATGGAAAATTATCTGAAGTAGTTATCTGTTATATATCCAGAACCTTAATAAAAACTGAATTAAGGTATGGTGCCACACAGTTAGAATGTTTAGCCGTGGTGTGGGCTTTGGAGAAGCTTCATTACTATCTGGAAGACCAGAAGTTTGAACTTATAACAGATTGCAGTGCAGTAAAATCATTGCTAAACATGAAAACACCTAATAGGCACATTTTTAGATGGCAACTAGCTGTACAAGAGTACGGAGGAAGAATGACAATCACTCACAGAGCAGGAACATTGCATTCTAATGTGGATTTATTATCTAGAAGTCCTTTGCCAAATGATGCTGACAACCCAGCTTATGTACCTGAAAATGAGGTTATACATATATTTGGGATTTATATAGTGGATTTAGAAGAAGAATTTATGAAAACTATATTAGAAAATTATTCATCTGATAAAGATTTGTCTAAACTATCTACCATTCTTAATGATCCAAAAAATGCCTCCATGAGTGCATTAATTAAAACCTTGCCTCCAAAGTATAAAAATGCATTGGAAAAAGGTAAATTATTGATTGAAGATGGATATATATATTACAGAAAAAAGTTAAGTAATGTTATAGTAATACCACCTTCTATGAAAGAGTTAATGTTGAGTACTTGCCATGATGACATCTTAGCTGGTCATTTTGACTTTAACAAAATATTAACCAGAGTTAAAAATACAGCCTGGTGGATAAACATGAAAGAAGATGTACAAAAATACATTGAAACATGTGACTCTTGTCAGAAATCTAAAAGATTAACTGGTAAGAGAGCTGGGTTGTTACAACAAATAGAGCAGCCAAAAGCTCCATGGGAAATTATAAACATGGATTTTGTAACTGGCTTGCCATTAGCAGGAAAAGAAAGTTTCAATTCTTGCTGGGTAATTGTGGATAGATTAACAAAAATGTGTAAATTTATCCCTGCCCATAAAGAGGTATCTGCAAAAGACTTGGCATTATTATGGTGGACTCAGATGATGAATACCGCTGGGTTCCCCAAAGCCATAATCTCTGACAGAGATCCTAAATTTACTACAGAGTTCTGGACATCCTTGATGGAAGTATCAGGTTGTCAATTAAAATTATCTACAGCACACCATCCACAAACTGATGGGCTGGCTGAGAGAATGATACAAACTCTAGAAGACATGATCAGAAGATATTGTGCCTTTGGATTAGAATACAAAGACAATGAGAAATTCACACATGACTGGGTAACATTAATTCCTGGCCTTGAATTTGCTTATAATAGCACAACTCACTCTGTAACAGAGAAGAAACCATTTGAACTCTGGCTGGGATACGTACCAAATACCCCAGTAAATTATTTTAATAAATTACCAAGGTTAGATATACACCCTGGTACTAAATCCTTTATTCATATGCAACAAATGTGTAGAAAGCATGCAGAAGAATGCATACAAAAAGCATTTGAATATGAAAAGAAAAGGTGGGACAAATCTCATAAAGAATTTGAATTTAAAAAGGGAGATGAAGTCCTCATATCAACACTACATTTTAACTTACAAGGTAATGTTAAATTAAAGGATCCCTTTGTAGGACCTTTTGTAGTAAACAAAATGGTTGGTAATAATGCAGTGGAAGTCATATTATATGCTCCATATGATAGGAAACATCCAGTTTTCCCTATCTCATTATTAAAACCTTACCATGCAAATGATCCTGACTTATTTCCAAAAAGAAGGGGAAGGCCTAAAAAGCAACCTGAAGAAATTGTGGAAAAAGCAGAGATTGAAAAAATACTCAAGAAAAGAATCCTTACTAAAGAAAAAGGAACTGAGTATTTACTAAGATTTAAAGGGAAATCAAATGAATTTGATAAATGGATACCTGAAAAAGAAATTTCTAATTTATCCACCCTTCTTAAAAAATTTAAACAGAAATAAATTTCTGTTCAACCAGCTGAGGGGTTAAAAACCAGTACTCATAATATTTTATTATGTTTTATTTCTTTAAAGTTTAATCTTTAATGCTACAGAATTATTCTGAATACCTGAAAATTACAAATCAATAAATAAAATGTATAACTTATAATTTTTTTTATTGTTTTTTTTTGGGTGGGCGAGTGTCAGCCTGTATATCCCCAGGACTGAGTAAAAAGTGCTTATAAGTTATTTTAAACACATGAACTATACATGGGAACAATAAATGAGAGTACACAAACAGTATACATAAGTAAAATTATGATAATACACATAAAATGCCATTATAACACCTTATATACATGCATATATTCACCTTTTATAAGTCTTATGTACTTAATATTAAGTTGGAATATGTTAGGGTAATCTTAAGAACCTTAAGTATAAGGCTACATAATTTTTAAGTACACTTAAAGCTGTTATATTCATTGTTTTACACAAAAAAACAAGAAATGCGCTTTATTTCACTTAAAAGTTGACTATATGTGCTATAAAATTGAGAATATCAAAATTGCGCTTTGACAGATCAATTGGACTCATTTAGAACTATTGATTTGGCTATTTAAATGCATAAAAATAACACTTTTCAAATTTGGTGTTTTTTATGCCAGAAATGGCTTCTGTGTACTGGCTACATACTGCCTGCTTTTTTCCCGTGTGAATAGCTTCATTTTTAGCAAAGTTAGCTTTTTCACACTATAATTACCCCACATTCTATGCCCACTGTGGGGAAACACACTAAAATAGGCGACAGGCGCTTATTTAGTGTCCTAGCTTAATTAATAATGCATTGACCTTGTTTATATGCACTAATTTCATTAATAACCTCACTCTTGGCACTTTATTTCATCACCACGCTTAAATTCGCCTAATTTTAGTCAAGTATTTACCCGTGAAAGCGCCTGCCAAGGACTGCATGTAGTTACCCCACATCTCACGCTCTTTTTTAAGTTTTTGGGTGGTTTCTCAGTCAATTTTGGTTATTTTTGAATGGGAATTTCACGTAGTATAATGTCAGGATTAGCCCCATTATTTCTACAGTGAATCCTACTTATTATTAAGCTATAATTAACCTTAAAAAGTCTCCTTTAACCTTGTTATAATATTGTTTTCCACGCATATACTCTCTTTTTGTCTTTTCTTTAATTTTGATGGATCTCCCTTATTATTAATAGGATTTTAGTGGTTGTTGTTTGTTTAATTATGTTATTGGTCACTAGGGGCGTTGATGGAGAGGTCTATTATTTGTTTGAAGGCGTCATTAACATTGTATTGGGTGGTACTTCAAGGTGTTTATTGGGGAACTTAGTGTGTATAAAAGGAGGGGGTTTTTGGTCTTGTTTTCTGCATTCTTTATCATTTACAATTTACACAATATAACCAAATCAATTACAATACATATCAATTAAGTACTTTTATAAGACTTTTGAATAGTATCTGAATTATAAAATCTATTTTTCTACCAACTACAAAGATTGTAAGCCTTATATAAAATAGTGAGAGTTATATTAATGAGACCTTAATTTTGATTAAAATTTACTACTTATTGGATTTAGTTTACAGTATTCATATAGGACCATTAAAATCTTCTAGACAACTGAATATTCAAGCTAGTTCACGTCCTTGTACTTGACCTTAGCCTGAAATGATCCATGTTATGTGATTACCCTACAAACAAAAAAGGCAGAATAATTTTCTTTACAAATTTATTGAGATCAGTCCCATTATTGATAGCATCTTCCACACCACAATAAAGGTCTGCATGGAGTGTATCCTGATTTTTAGTGAGGTAGTGCAGCAGGTTTTTTTCCATTTGAGCATAACAATCATCCAAATACTCTTGAAATAATGAGCCAGATAAGTGCAGAAGGGGAAAATAAATTGGAAAATAGTGTGCTCTATATGCAAAATATTGCATTCGAGAGACATGTTTTGATACTCCTCTACCACACACAACTTCATACACAGGTACATGCATATTGAGAAGTAAAAAGAAATATAAAATTTATATAGATGAACTGAAATAAAAACAAATATATTAAATAAAACACACCTGGTCCCTCTCCATCATTCTTATCACCATCCAACTGTTTCCTTGCTATGAAAGTAATTCCTAATTTCAAAGCCAACCTCACCATAAGGGAAAAGAAGTGAAAATTGCAATGGGGAATAGCTGGAATGTAATTCAGATATCCCTTGAAGGGGGCTGTCTCTTTGCTCCAGAATGATATCCATAAATCCTTGAAACTCCTCACCACTTCCATGAATGATAAAACCTACTTCATTGCAAGTAGGGTTGTTATAGAGTCATAGGTAAAAATTTGGGGGAGAGGTACTTTTGAAGCAGAGTTTGATAGGGTATTTGGACTGAAAATTTTTTCTTGAGCTTTTTTAAACAATACAACAAAAGGAATGCATCTGTCCAAATATTCTCTCAAATTCATAACTACAGGGAGGAGAACATTTCCATGCACTTTTTTCACTTTTTGTAGGGCCTGCTCTAGAGGATCATGCTGAGTAACATATATTTGTGAAAATATAGCAGCAACATCTATTGGTGGTAGGAGTGAGCCAATATAGTGAAGCAGTTCACCAGATATTTGGAAAGTAAAGACACCCTTTGGTCCCCAGGTTAAATAATCAATTTTTTCACCAAGAGAAGTCATTTCCAAGGTATTATTATAGTTTAAAATGTTTTTCCTAAAGTGATTGGCATCTGCAGTAATCATTTGCATTTGAAAGTTAGAAAATATTTAGTTAAAAGAGATAAATTATGATATTGGATACACATGTGGAAAAGAAGTAGTATCCAACTATGGTTCAAATCCTTCAAATATTCTTATAACTCTTTTGGTGGTTCAAGTGTGATAGGTATGAAAACAATTGCTTCACTGCAGAAAGTAGAAAGCCTTGGTTTTCTAATGGGTGATGACCCAAGTTGCTCCTCCAACCAATGAGCTTCCCCACAATAACAACAAATCACATCACATTTTTGCAAAGAGTTAGGCTGTAGATATGAGGGGGTCAGGGACCTTTTTCCAAGTGGCAATGAAGCAATTTGTGATGAAAAAGCAGAGTTAATGGATGGCCTTGCTGGAAAAGGGGTTTTGGATGCAAAAGGCTGTTGACCATGGCTATTGGGTGGATGTGCAGTAGGTGGATGGAGAGCACTCATCCCTTGAATTATGTTTTGCAAGCCTGATCATCCACAGATTCTACCCCTTGTAGTGCAAGATGGACTCATGATTAAAACTACAAACAAAGATACAAAAATTAGATAATTGGTCACATCCTCATTTCCCATATATTTTGTGGGGTTCTCCCAGGTCAATAAATGCAATGTTATACAAATTGATACATTATTATACCTACACATTTTATCTACACATATGATGTCTACATATTATATTATATACATGGAAAATATTATCATTATATATATATATATATATATAATATTATAATCATATATATCAATTGTTTTTAATATCAATATATATTATCAATTTATATTATAGCCTATATATTATTTCTGCTTCAAATGATGAAAATGATACATTATTTTAATATCAATTGCATTTCATATATCAATATAAACATATATATCATAGTTTATTTATATTTTTTCTGCTTCATATGATGAAGTTCATGAAGCAATATATATCAATTGAATTTTATTACAAATATATCAATATATATAATGGTTTATTTATCTTTGTTCTTCTTCAAATGATGAATTTGATGAAGCAATAGTTTGATAGAAGGGGAAAAGAAGAAATGTATATAGTGAGAATGATGATGAAATATAATTAGAACAGAAACAAACCCATACAAGTGTGTGTGTGTGTGTGTGTGTGTGTGTGTGTGTGTGTGTGTGTGTGTGTGTGTGTGTGTGTGTGTGTGTGTGTGTGTGTGTGTGTGTGTGTGTGTGTGTGTGTGTGTGTGTGTGTGTGTGTGTGTGTGTGTGTGTGTGTGTGTGTGTGTGTGTGTGGGTATGGGTGAGGGAGGTGGAGTGATGAGCAAGTGGGTGTGGGTGGTGCAGGAGGTGAGCAAGTGGGTGGAGGTGGGAGGTTTCTTTAAGGGCTGAAATGGAGATGTTAGTGTAAAA
Organism: Hemileia vastatrix; assembly: GCA_030280995.1. Lineage (NCBI taxonomy): Eukaryota > Fungi > Basidiomycota > Pucciniomycetes > Pucciniales > Zaghouaniaceae > Hemileia > Hemileia vastatrix. The sequence goes on along the minus strand of JASXTE010000003.1, from coordinate 17,964,767 downwards.
TTGTAAATAAATAAAAAAACATACAATACCTAGAGAAACTATGGAGCTGGAGGGCTTGAGCACAAAGGGTGAAAAAGTAAATGATGAGTGAGAAGTGGGGAAAAAATAAAAAGTATACAATAATTACTTACCAAGGATGGTGGTATGGAGGTGTGCAAGGCAGAGAGGTGGATGTGGGTGAAGGGTATACAGGTGGGGTGGAAGTAGAGGTGGATTAAAATAGAAAAGAAAAAAAACTATAATGGAGAAATTACCAGGGTGAGGCAAGGGGAAGGGGCATGGGTAAGTGCAACATGGAGGGGTGAATCTATAGATGGGTCTGAGGGTGGAGGGGGAGAAGTTAGGTTAGCAGCACAATTTTGTATTTTTATAGGAAGTTAGGGCACTAATTCTTTTATATATATAGATATGGGTCAAGTGGTCTCCCCACCTCTATTATTTCTCATTGGGCTGATTCTTCCTTGTTAAATTTATCATTTACCCATTTTAAATCAACTATACTTAGTCTTCAAAATTTAAAATCTGAAAACTTACAGTGTTATGATCAAAATAAACCCAATGTGTATTTTACTTTTTTTGTTTTACCACAAAAATCAAAAATTGACCATCATATTATTATTTTTTTCTGGTCTTGGTCTTATATTTTTTATCTTGGAAAATTGGTGATCTACTTTCTATTGAATTCTCATGCCAACTTTTGAAATATTGATCAATTTAAGGTTAAGTCTCCAGAGAAAAGCCTCCAACTCAAAAACAAACTAATGTAAAAGTAGGTTTATCTTTGAAAAAAAGGGGTCTTAAAAATACCAGATTCCCCATTACTAAAAGCTTCCATGCACTACTGTATCACAGGGGGAAAAATCCCTGAACTATATGTCTATTTCAGTTTTTGGTTTCAGGGTACAAATCTGGGTCTAATTTGTGGAGTGACCCTGTTTGAACCCACCTTATTTTTTTTACTTTTCTGACATTGAAATCTCTTTGGCTCCTGTCCTCTCATCTTCATGGAATCATCCAAAAATTCTATTTGCACCTTCTCTTCCCTTCTCTTACATGCATACTCACATCACACCACCTTAATCCTTTTCCCAAGGAAAAAAAATGTGAGCTCAAAAAGTGACATTCAATGGTTTGTTGCAAAAACATACCTAGGAATGAAATATGGTTACAAAACTGAACTAGACATCTAGTTCACCATTTTTTTACCCTGTTTATGTAATATATTAAAAAAACCTAATTCAAAGGACATATTAAGTAATCAAGGACCCTGGCTCTCTATGTATTGATTAATATCATGAAATGCTCCAACTTACTTAGTTTTTCTCTGAAAATTTCAAAATGTCAAAAAATGACATTTCTGACACACTGAATTGGAAAAATCATGGTGGGATCTGCATGCAGCTCCACAGTGAGTCTATTTACCATGACCTGAATTAATCCAGAAAATAACCCGTGTTTGGAAATTGAATGGCCTGATCTCATCCAGTAACTTTTTTTTTAGCTCCAAGCTAAATTTTTCTTAAATTTCTAGCCACTTAAACTTTTCATATAATATTAGCACCATTCTTCTCATAGATAAAGTTTCATTTTATTCACAAGTCTTACTTACCAAATTTCTATCATAATTTTATACTCAGATATCACACTTCATTATTTTATTCTTTAACTTCTTATTCTTCTAATTAGCCACATTATGATGTTAATTTTATACTTAGATATCACATTTCATCATTTACTAACTATTTACTCTTCTCAGTTGTCACTTTTCTATCATAACTTTAAAATCATGTATAACATTTCATTATTCACTATCTTTCTCTTATCTCATTTCTATACTCAAATATAACTCATCATCATTTATTAAATTTTTACTCTTCTCACTTTCTACTTTGAAATCATAATTTTATACATAGATATTGAATTTTATCATTCACTAACTTTTTTCTAAACCCATTTTTCACTTTTCAATCCCAATCTTATGATGAAATATCACATTTAATCATGCACTAAATTCTTACTGAACTCACATATTACTTCCGCATCACACATTTATAGCTGAAATATCTCATTTCAACATTTTCTAACTTTTTACTCATCACATTTTCTAATTTTCCACATTAATTTTATACTAAAAAATCACACTTCATCACCTTCAATAAATTAATGGCCTGATGGCTTCTGATTGAGTAAGTATATTTAATTAAAATCTTTACTAATTTTATTTTTAAGTCATATTTGTCTGACATTTTATTTTTATCTTTCATGGGTTGAGTTTCTCTGCATAGTCTTCCCAACTGCTATTAGTAGATAGTCCCGTTTTTTTCTGTATTTCATGTCTTGATGATAGGGCCAGGTAGTATAGTGGTGACATAATCCCAGATGGCTACAAGTTTAAGCTGAAAAGTGTGTCACAGATTTGAATACTGGAGAATCTAACCCCTTTTCAAACTATAGCTCTCATTTTCAATAGATATTATAGCTAAACATTACAAATACCTATACAATATTTTTTAAATATTTTATTTTAAAATTATTTCCTTTTATCTCTCCTTTATTATTATCTGTCCCAATATTACCTGAATTTAGTTCATCTCAGATTATTTTTCTATAATATAGTAGTCATTTTATTAATCTGATTCCAGCACATACTACTATTACTACATTAAAAACTAGGGCTTTCTGTATATAAAAAGGACCATGTGATTCACAAATGAGCACATCAATCTGAAACATTATTTAATCAAAATAATTCACTTTGATAACTTCATTGTTTTTTCAATCTCATTTAGCCAAATTTCTCTTTATCTATATTTCTGTCCATATGTCCTAATCTATTTGTCTCAAGTCCTATGTCTGTTTATTTTTATTGTGTTGTGAACATTATATTTATCTCTGCTTAAAAACATTATTTATTTTTTAGGATCACAAAGCTGAAGGGCATTAAGCTAATATCAATGGTGCTATGTACAAGGTATCATCTACTGGATGATTGGGACTGGAGTTGAGTGAGAAAAGGTGGTGATGAGAGATATATGAAAAGGGGCTAGTACAAAAGCTAACACAGTAAAACTTAGGCTACTATAATAAGATAGAAAGCAAAGAGAAAAATGGGTGGAGCAACAAGTGGGTGAGTTAAAGGGGTAAGGGTTCCCAGGGGTTCATCCAGCTTTAACATACCTGACCACTTGCATGGGGTTAGCTAAGGGAGAACAGAGACATCATGACAATAAGAGATATAGAGACAAAGAAAGGGAGGTAGCTCTACAGCAGACAAAGCAAAATAGAACAAGTGTAGCAAACCAGAAAGAAGATATGCAAAGGGGGCTGTGATACCACTGTGTTGTAATGGGGGAAAGAGATCCAGGGTTTTCCTGTCCAGTGAATACTTTTCCATTAAATATCTGCATTTCTGAGGGAAAAAATGAGACTTTTTAAATTTTTGTAAAATTGGAGGGGCTCCAGGATTCCAAACCAGGACACATGTATCGATGAATACTCACAGCTATTGAGGCAGTGATCTTACCACTAGACTACCTGGCCCCTTCTTACACCCTTTACCACTATTACTAGTATTATGATCAAAAAGTTTGTTATTGTGGTGTCAATTTCATGTTAATTTCAATTTCTCATCTTTCCCTCAGCATACACCACACAATATTTGGGGGGGGACTTGCTAGCAAGTACTCAACTTGAATTCAGATGGAACTCAGATGGAACTTTTACTGAACTGTGCTTGAAAACCAACTTGAAATATTGTACAAACCTAGCTGAATCTTTTGTGGTATCATAATGAAAGTGAAATGAACTCAACTTAAGTTTTAATGAAAAGAGTTTCAGTAATCATTCCAAACACTGTACACCTTAAGCACATAACTTTGACTCAGTATTTTAAATTATAGTTCAAGATGGAGCTGAAAACTCATTTAAAAATTTCAATTTTTCAAGTGATACTTTTACTCTAATTTATTACTTATTTAAAATAGATTGAAACATATTGAAAATTATATTTAAATATTTAATATTGTTTGAAAAAAATTACCAGAATTTCAAAACTACACATTTCAGAGAACTATTATAAAATGAATTTTTTTTGATTCACCTTTTAATATTTTTCAGTCATTTAACATTGTTTTGAGTCAGGAAAAGTGAAATTGAATATTCACTTGCTGAATGGTATTCAGTATGTAAGAGTAAATTGATAATTTATAAATATAATGAAAATAATTTTGAATATTCATCCAAAAAATATTCATAAATAAATTTATATTGAATATGCATACGAAACTTCATATTGAATATGCATAAGCAAAATTCATATTGAATATTTATGTGCAATGAAATAATGAAGATGCATACAAAATATTAAATTGCATATAAATATTAAAAATTATATTGAATAAAATGTTAAAAAAAATTCAGTAGAAACTGATTTTATGTTATATTATGTAATTTTTAAATTGATTTTGTTTTATTATATTTTAATACACTCATTTTCTTTAATTCATTACCTAAAATCAAATCAACTTAAATTGTATTGTATTGTATTTTATTATATTGAGCTCTATTTGGTTATGTATTATATAATTTTATTTTATTTTGTTGCCCTTTATTATATTCCTATTCAAAATATATAATAATGATTTATTTTGTTTTATCTCATTTTATACAATTTGTATCTATCTTTTTTAATTTTAGCTATTATACTCATTTATCAGTCTTTTTTATATTTAATTACATTGTAATAAGTCTTAATGTCATTTAATTCATTTTATTAGATTTGATGGATGCTGTTGTATAGCCATGTAGAAGCATTAAGTTGGTTAAAATTGGCTGGTGAACTCTGATGTATGGCTGTAGATCAGAGTTCAGAGGCAAAAAATTGGATGTGGTACTCTGATTTATGGCCATAGATCAGAGCTCACATGCATCAAATTGGATGTGGTACTCTGATGTACAGCCATATATCAGAGTACACATGCATAAAATAAGGGGTGTCAATTCTGGCAAATCCACACTTACAAATCCACACTTAAATTTGACCAAATACGCACTTATTTTAGTTTGGATTTTCAAAACACACTAGCCCCAGCATGAGTGGATTTCAGAATGAAATAAGTAACTTATTTCACTCAAATCCACACTTTCTCAACCAAAAGTGCTGATTTCACCATAACATTCCATTTCACTGATTTGTCAGTATCATCCCATTCATACACAGCACTCTGAAGCATAACACTTCATAACTCAAAACATTGTACATCATTTATATTTCTATACTGTATAAGAGTCATTCCTTCCCCACTCTCAAATTGTGATAAGCTACATCAAGCAATGACTTCATAGCTCTTGATCTCCTCTTGGACTCTGATTACAATTCTGATTCTGATCTTGTAGAAGATTTTCTTTTTTTATCAAAAATTGCCAGGAAACATTAACTTCTTCCAAGAAAGCCTCAAGTACACCATCAAAACACTTTTTAACCTATCTGTACCCAGTTTTAGACAGTTTTTCAGGACTTCTCAGAAATGTTTCTTTAGAATGGTTATTCTTATTTGCATCTTGACTTTGATTTTGAATTTTCTGTTATAGTCTCTTTTTTTCAAGTCTCTTTGTTTTCCTTCATCATCTCAAAATGAAATCACATAATTTCAGCAATTGCATAATTTTTCAGGCATTCCTTTTTCTCTTTCATCACCTATATCCATTTCTTCCTCTCCTCTTTCATCCCTCAAATAATTTTAATTCAATTGTTTTCTCAACTTGCCTCTCCAGGTAAGTCATTTTTTCATTTTTACTTATATATTTGCTAATTAATTTTTTTTTGTTTTTTTTGTTTTTTGTATCTAAGTTTTTTAGTAAGTGTTTATTTTTTGATTTTAAAGTAAAATTAACCTTTTTCCTTCTCTCCCTCTTCTCTTTCTTTTTTTCGCTCCATCATCCTACTCTTCATCCCTCCTTGACTTGGTCATTATTCCCCCTTTCTCCTATTTCAATTTTTTTTTGGTTCCATGTCATTGAAACACACACATTGCACATTCTTTAAGCATTTAACTTGCTCCATATTCAATTTTCCCCAAATTCCAACTTCACTTTTTCTCACTCTATTTTTCCTACCTTTCAATCAAGTTAAGTTTCATCTCCTTTTTTCATTTCTATATAATATCTCATTCTTTCTATGAAAATTTTATACTTAAATATATGTAGGACTCATATATGGATAACAGTGGACTTATTCAACTCCTCATGTTGCCATTTTTATTATCAGTTTTCAAGTTTTTTTAGAAGTTTTAAAATCAGACTCGGAATTAAGGTGGGCTTATTCAAATCTAATATCCTTTTAGATAAAGATTCTCCTGATGGCTATCTTTCATTTCCCACAAACAGATTTGAATTTGGTTCAGTGGTTGCTGAGATATTGACCTTTAAAGTTGAGCCTTCTTTTCCTAATTTGACTTTTTCTTTCATTTTTTATATAACAAACTCAGGTTAGATTTATTTAAATCACATGTCTTTTAACTGAAGATTCTACTGAAGCCTATCTCCCATTTCCCACAAACAGGTTTGAATTACGTTCATTGGTTGCTGAGATTTTGACCTTTGAAATTGAGCCTTTTTTTCTGAATTTCACTTATCTTATTTCCCATTTTTATATTGCATAATTAGAGAATAAGGATTCTGAAACTCTCATCTAATTATTATCTAGGCTTTTATCTCCCTCTTTTGGGACTTTTCATCATCACTTTTCAAGTTTTTGTGCAAATTTGAAAAGTAGAGTAAGAATTAGGGTTAGGTTTATTTGAATCAACTGTCCTTTTAGCTGAATACTTCTGAAGCCTATCTTTCATATCCTGTAAACCAATTTGAATTTGGTTCAGTGGTTTCTGAGATATTGACCTTTAAAGGTGAGTCTTTTTTTTAGAATTTGAATTTTATTTATTTCATAATGAATATCATAATGTTTACATCATGCATTTATCCTTCCAGATTCCTTTAATTATCTAGGCTTTTATCTCCCTCTTGTTGGAATTTTCATCAATAATTTTCAAGTTTCTGTACAATTTCAAAAATCAGAGTCAGTATTAGGGATATTTTTATTTGAATCTACTGTCCTGTTAGCTGAAGATACTTCTGAAGCCTATCTTTCATTTCCAGAAAACACACTAAAATTTGGTTCAGTGGTTACTAAGATATTAACCTTTAAAGTTGAGCCTTTTTTTCCCAATTTCTTGTTTATTTATTTCATAATGCATAATATAAAGTTTAAATCATGCATTTATCCTTCCAGATTCCTCAAACTACCTTTTTCTTTACTTATTATTCTTCCCTTTCATCAAGGTGTGTTTTTTCTTTTTCTTACCATTTTCATATGTCTATCCTTCACACATTTTTGCTTCTCTTATCAGATCAGTCAAAAGTTAATCCAACAAATTAGCAAGGTAAAAAAAGAAGGTAAAATTAATAAATATACCAACCTTTAGGTATATAAAAAATGTTTGGGGAATTGTAAAGTCATCAAATATTTTTGATTCTTTCCAAAATTTTTAATAAATAAATCTGATATTTCAATCTACTAAACTAAAGTAATGAGCCAATGACCTTGTGTTGTATAAAAGGTAATCATGATAAAATTAAACTGCTTCATGGGGTTCATCTTGCCTATACCTGTGGAAAGTCCCAAACTTAGTTTCTAGACTTGGTCCACATTTTGGCTTGAGAAAATGTCATTACTTTAAAACAAGTTAATTTAAATTATCTTATTTATTTATTTATTAATTTATGGAATAATTCTAAATTTTGGTGATTTTCACCCCTTACTTCAATAAAATGTGGGGAAGGGTATTGCCAAATTTTCAAATATGACGTGGAAAATTGATGACTGAGAATAATTTGGTGATACCCACCCCTTGCTTCAATAAAATGAAGGGGAGGTTATTGCCCAATTTTTCAAACAGATATATAATTTTGTTGACTTAGATTTGTTTAGAAATGCAAAATTGGTGGTGAGGTGATAAAATTATGTTGGTGATGAGGTTTTTTTCACAGGTGTCAGTATCATTTTACCATCTGAAATTCCAAAAGTGCGATATTTTAGAGTCCTGTAAGAAAAATGGTGTTATCAGAATCTCATGATATAACTATTTTTGATAAGATTTAAAGTAACTATTAAATTGGGAACCAAAAAGAATATTAATTTCCTCATAGAGAAGATACATGACATTGAGATTTTTGGAAGCAGGAGTAATTCCATTCTCCCAATCATAATCATCAATACCAAAGCCAGTGGAAGTGGAATTGAAATGAGCCTTTTTATATTTTGACTGATAGCTTTTGAACCTCTCCTTCATTTACTTAGAATTGATGTTGATTCTCCCTTTTGTTTTCTTTTTTACTTCATTTTCCATCAACAAAAATAAATTGACCTTTGATGAAGGTGGATATCTGATTTGGGGTTGTTGAAAACATAAAAAAAGAAGGAAAAAAAATGACTGGTTAAAATTTGTCAGCCTAAATATCCTTAGGACTGAGTATTTCTTATGCTTAAAATAAGATAACCTTAACTAGATTAAGCTTATATCTTAAAAATAAGGTTAAAATAATAATATATATTATTTTATTATATATATATATAATTATTATTCTATTATATAATTTATAATAGTTTAAATAGCTTATCCATGGCCTAATAATACTTATTAAGGTGTTAATGGAGTCATAATATACTTATCTTAAGTGATATGAAGTAATTATTGACATACATAAGCTTATATGTATACATAAATCTCATATTCAGTGAAATATGCAGTATATTATGTATATTTAGGTATATAAGTGGGTTTTAGCCCCTTAATAGCCTATAACCTTTGTTTTTCTGCTTATTTTAGGTCATATGGACGAAATCAGTGGACTCACAACGCCTACAGAAGCATAGACACCTATATCAGGCGCATACACCCAGTTTGGACAACTAAAATTACTTCCTTGGATGGTTATTCACGGATTTATGGGTTGGAAAGATGTTTCTGGGTTAATGTGGATGCTTGGGGATGTTATTGGGGGCTTGGAAATTTTATTTGTTTCCTTTATATGCTTTTAGTTTCATTAAATCTCTTTTTGATCTTTTATTTTACCTGTTTCTTTATGGTATCCGCTTTTATCTGGGCTTTCTATTTATGGTATGACTCTGTGTTATTATTAATAGTGATGGAGGGTCCTTACTGGAGGTCTGGGTGTTGAAACTGCTTGAAGTGGACGCCATGGGGAGGTGATGGGCCCTCACAGTGCTGTAATTGCCGGGGATAGCAGTGACATCATCTGGATTGAAGGTCTGTGCACTCCAGTGGATTTGGGTATAAGTAAGGAGGGATTTTGACGGTTTATTATCATCATTCAATTACTACACTTCAAATAAACATTACACTACAATTATTAACATTCAGAAATATATTATAAAGCCCTTATAAATTGATATTATCTTTATAAAAGCTATAACTATATTTTATTCTTCTATTTTCCACCACTAGCACGCATTTAAATCCAAGTATTGTGAGTTTAATTTGAGTATAACTATTCTATTAGTCTTCCCCTGAGGTTTAATCACTAAATCATTTATTAATAAGTAGTAGGACCATAAAATAACACTATTATATCATACTTATATACTAGACTGTACTGACAATTGGGGGTCTTTCCTTATATTTTACTTATTATTTAGTATAAGCCTTGGGACGTGATTTTTACCTTAGTACAACTCAAAATTAACCAAATATTTGGGTCTGCGGCATATTAGTGGGTCATCATAACTCATTGATTGCGGAAAAGAACCCTTATAATAATTGTACTAATTTTTTACCATAAAAATTAGATATTTACAGTAGTAACTGTACCCAATATAAACCCAATTTCACTTGGTATTTGGACACCAATATAACACCCAATAAAATTGGTATTTGGCTAAATCTTGGTAAGCTAATTATTCACCCTTATAGAGGTCTAGTTAAACTTATTATTATATTTTTAACAGATTTTTTCGAATTTTTCTTATATTTTATTTAAATAAATAAAGATATAAATTCAGGGTAAGCTCCATTGCTTTTTTATTAGTAATATAATTACTAATATCTTTTGTCTACTAATTCCACAGAGTTTTTTCCTTTTGTAGACGTAAAATATTGTTATTCTGAACAGTATGAGTGCTCCTCAGGATAGTGTAAGTGAACAGCCTGCTTATAATACCAGGTCTAAAGCTAATAAAAACTTTCCAGGACATCACCATGGAGGGACAACAGTACCCCCAACCAGAAAGCATGAGTGTAGAGGAAAAGGACGCCCTCTTAAAAAAGATAACTATCAAGAAGACGTCTCCTCCTCTTCAGGATCAACTGTCCCATCTGGCCAAACAGGTTCTGAAGCTAGAGGAATCAAAATCTCTCATGTTCAAAGAAGTAGAGCAGTTGCAAAACAATTGCAAGGTAGGATTTCAGCAGATGAATCAGGCAATGGCAGAATTAAAGGGAGGCCAGCCCAGTCAATCAAATCAGCAACCCCCTACCCAAGGAGGGTCCACTCACTCCCAGGAGAAAATCCTGGTAGACAAATGGAAATGGGACTGGTTTCACCAACAGTGGACAAGCCACAGTTGCAACAGGGATCCACCCCCTCATCTGACTTCCTCAGCTCACCCTTACAAGGGAAAAAAGCGCCAAAAATCAGGACTGGCAACCATCCCTTGGTAAGTAACTTACCCTCTCAGATTAGACATAATACTGATAATTACAATATAGGTAATTCTATTGATGTTAAATCTGTACAAAAAATAGAGGAGGATTTAAGAAATTTAGGTTTTAGAGTAGATACACCTGACTTGTCTTTTGTCCATAATAACAGTACTATATACAATGATAATACAGTTAATCCTCAGTTGCAACCACCTACTAGTGAGATGAGAAGTTCACAGGAGAGTGAGAGAATTGAAAAGGAGGACATGGAATATTTTAACAATAATCCAACTGTCCATAGAATTGTTTCAGCATTGTGGAATAGAATGACTGATTGTGAGGAACAGACAGTTAAGCTCACTAGTGATACAATTTCATCCTTAACATTGAACATTTCTCAATTAGCAACACGTAATAAAGAATTAGAGAAAGAACATTTGTCTCTAACTCTTAAATATGATTCATTGAGTAATAAATATAATGACCTTTCAAACAAATTTTGTGAGTTAGAAAAATTATATGAAACACACTTATTAAAAACTGAATCAAGAACAAAGTTATCTTTTGCACAGACAAATCAAAGTGTCTCTGAGCTGCTACAAAGATTAACTAAAGTTGAGATTGAAACTGCCAATCTACTAATGAATCAGGATAATCATAAGTATAATCAATATAATAATAATCCTTTCATTGGCAAAAGTGAATCTCATTCCTTCCCTGTACCACCACAATTAAAACCATCTGGTGGTAGTGTCAAATCTGAAAATGTAAGTCACAAATCCGTGCAGGAAGAAATACAAGACCATTTATCAAAAGTAAATGAGTTGTTGAATTTACCTAAGATTAGTGAGATAAAATCCAATCAGAAGAACTGGCCTAAGATAGATCAGTACCCAACTTATGATGGGGAAGCCAGCTCTGATTGGCAACATTTTATTCAAAGAATTGACAACTTGAAATTCTCATATAAGTTACCAGATGAAGAGATAACATCAAAATTAATTTCTTTATTTAAGGATGTTGCTTTATTATGGTTTGAAGCTGTCTTAAGTGAGGGTAGAGACTACTCTTGGGCTGAATGGAAACAACTTATTGAAAAACAATTTGGAGGTTCTAAATTCAGGCTTACTCAGCAGAGACTGTATGAGAAGACTAGGTATAATCCGTTGAATGGTGACAAACCTATGGTATTTTTAATGAATTTAAACAAAATATTAAAAGCCATTGAGCCTCATATGGATTTTAACTTATGGAAAGATAAGATAATATACAAATTACCTATATCTGTCAGAGACATTGTTGTAGCTAGAACATTAAATGTTACTGAATATTCTGACTTTATTAATATTTGCAATGAAATATTATTAAACCATAAGTATGAATCAAGGTATTCCACTTATAAACAAAATGTTGAACCTGTAAAATCTCAGAATTCAAAAACACTTCAGGAGAAGCAGAAAAAACCTACTGCACCTGTAGTACCTAAAAAGTATGAAACAAATACTTGTTATAAGTGTAACAAACCTTGGGTAAAAGGTCACAAATGTGAGAAAAACATAAATATTGTTGAAAATCAACGTGAATCTGAAACTGAAACTGAAAAAAGTAAAGAATCAAGTGATTATGACAGCAATATCTCATATAGTGATGAAAATGAAGTCTGTATGTTGGAAGATGATTTGTCCATCTTTGAAAATCCAATATTAAATATGGACTCAAATGAATCTTTAATGAATTTTGAGGATGCTGAAATCATTAAGGATATACAAGCTGATAACTTTAAAATGACACCTATCACGGTTCCAGCTATCATTTCTGGTGAAAATGTTAATATAGTATTAGACACAGGAGCTGCTGGTTCTGTTGTTTCCACTAATACATTACAGAAAATTGATAGTGAATATAAGTTTAAGCTTGAACCACTTCAGAATAAAAATTGGAGAGGTTTTGGATCAGTACTACACCCCATTGGTAAATACAAAGCTGCTGTTTTCTTTAAACACCAACATGGTTATGTAAGGGTAACTTGTGACTTTGTAGTAATGGATAATACAAATTGTAGTAACTGTTTTATCATTGGAAATGATATTCTGACTAAATTTGGTGTAAAATTAGACCCTGCTAATAATAATTTTACAATTGGCATGAATGGTAAAAGGAAATTTAAAATAAATTCTTTTAACACAGTCTTACACATTGAGTCAGTAACAAATTCCCCGTCTAAAGGAAGAGAATCCAATGAGTTGGAACTTCTGGAAACAGAAATTTCAAAAGCATCATTTGGCACTCAGATAAGTGAAACTGAGAAAGATAATATTTTGGAATTAATTAAAGCTTTTCCAATGGCTTTTGCACATGGTACAAATGAACTTGGCCTTGTAAAAGATCATGAAATGAAAATTAGTTTAACCTGTGACATGGATAATATTCCTGCTAGTCTTAAAAAGAAACCATATCCTGCTTCACCAATGAAGAGGAAAGACATAGAGGATAATATTAAAATGTTATTAAAGATGAACATTCTTGAGAAGGTTGAAACTACACCAAAATATTGTGTAATATCACCAGTGCTGATTTCTTATGAACAAGATAAAGCAAGACTGTGCGGTGATTATAGAGCATTAAATACATTTATAGTAGATGATATTTATCCCTTGCCAAGGATTGCCTCTATACATGCTACCCTTAAAGGTGCTAAATATATAAGTTGCCTAGATGGAAATAAAGGGTACCATCAAATTCCTGTTGAAAAGAATTCACAGAACTTTTTGTTGATAACAACACACATGGGAATTTATAAGTATGTCAGAATGCCATTTGGACCAAAGAATGCTCCATCAGTATTTCAAAAGTTAATGGATATAACATTCCATAATGAAATGATTGAGGGATGGTTAATGGTATACATTGATGACATCATAGTGTTCTCTAAAACTTTTGATGAACACTTAATCCATTTAAGGAAAGTATTTCAGAAAATGGATGAAATAAAAATGACCCTTGCATTGAAAAAATGTAAATTTGGGTTTGAATCTTTAAAAGTGCTTGGTCATATTGTATCTGGCTTACAAATATGTGTAGACCAAAATAAAGTGGCTGCAATAAAGAATATTGGCATTCCCCAAAATGTGAAGGATGTACAATCTTTTCTTGGAATGTGTGGTTATTATAGACAATATATAAAAAACTACCAATCAATTGCTGCACCACTGACCACACTGATAAAGAAATCAGAAGCTTTCATTTGGAATAATGAAAGACAACAAGCTTTTAATAAGTTGAAAGAATGTTTAATGACAGCTCCTATCTTGGGATTACCAGATTTCCAATTACCTTTTGTATTATATACAGATGCAAGTTTTATTGGACTGGGTGCTGCTTTGCATCAAAAACAACTTATTGAAGGTAAAATGTCAGAAGTAGTAATCTGCTATATTTCACGTACTCTGAGAAGTGGTGAATTAAAATATGGTGCTACTCAACTTGAATGTTTGGCAGTAGTATGGGCTCTTGAGAAGCTACATTATTACCTTGAAGACCAAAAATTTGAGTTAATAACTGACTGTAGTGCAGTTAAGTCACTCTTAAACATGAAAACTCCTAATAGACACATGTTTAGATGGCAATTAGCTGTACAAGAATACAGAGGACGGATGACTATTACACATAGAGCAGGAACCTTGCACTCTAATGTAGATCTGTTATCTAGAGTACCTCTGCCTAATAATGATGATAATCCTGCTTATGTTCCTGAGTCAGAGATTATTAACATTTATGGCATTTATATTGTAGATCTTGAGGATGAATTTATGCAATCAATTCTTGATAATTATAATTCAGATCCTGACTTAAGTAAATTAACTACAATATTAAATGATCCATCTAATGCTTCAATGAATGTTTTAATAAAAACATTACCAGATAAGTATAAAGAGGCATTAGAGAAAGGAAAATTTTCCATTGAGGATAGTTTTATATATTACAGGAAAAAATTAAGTAATGTGATTGTAATTCCCCCTTCAATGAAGGAGTTAATGTTAAGTATATGTCATGATGATATATTAGCAGGTCATTTTGACTACCATAAAACATTAACCAGAGTAAAAAACACAGCTTGGTGGATTAACATGTCTGAGGATGTTCAGAAATATGTTGAAACATGTGATTCTTGTCAAAAATCTAAAAGATTAACAGGAAAAAGAGCTGGTTTATTACAACAAATTGAGCAACCAAAAGCTCCATGGGAAATCATTAACATGGACTTTGTAACAGGTTTGCCAATAGCAGGGCATAAGAGTTATAACTCCTGCTGGGTAATTGTAGATAGATTTACAAAGATGTGTAAATTTATTCCTACCCACAAAGAGGTTTCTGCAAAGGACTTAGCTTTTTTATGGTGGACACAAATGTTAAATACAGCAGGTTTCCCCAAAGCAATAGTTTCTGACAGAGATCCTAAATTTACTTCTGAGTTCTGGACGTCACTTATGGATGTTTCAGGGTGTCAATTAAAACTTTCTACAGCACACCATCCACAAACTGATGGGCTAGCAGAAAGAATGATACAAACCTTAGAAGATATGATAAGAAGATACTGTGCTTTTGGTCTTAATTTTAAAGACAATGACAAATTCACGCATGATTGGGTAACCCTTATCCCAGGTTTAGAATTTGCATACAATAGTACAGTACATTCTGTCACTGGCAAAAAGCCATTTGAGTTATGGTTGGGTTATGTACCTAATACCCCTGCTAAAACTCTTAATAAGTTACCTAGATTGGATATTCATCCAGGTACTAAATCTTTTCTTCAGATGCAAGAACTATGCAGAAAACATGCTCAAGAATGTATAAATAAGGCTTTTGAGTATGAAAAGAAAAGATGGGATAAAGCCCATAAAGAACAAATGTTCAAAGAGGGTGATGAAGTCCTTATTTCAACGCTACATTTCAATTTAAATGGTAATGTTAAATTGAAGGATCCATTCATTGGACCATTTGTAGTTAAAAAGATGGTTGGTAATAATGCTGTTGAGGTTATTCTATATGCACCTTATGATAGAAAACATCCAGTATTTCCTATTTCTCTTATAAAACCATACCATTCTAATGATACTGCTCTCTTTCCAAGAAGATCAGGAAGGCATAAACAGCAACCTGAAGAAATAGTGGAAAAAGCAGAAATTGAAAAGATACTTAAAAAGAGACACCTTACTAAAGAAAAGGGAGTTGAGTATCTATTAAGATTTAAAAATAAATCAAGTGAATATGACCAGTGGATTCCAGAAAATGAAATCTCTGATCTTAAAAATCTCTTGAAAAAATTTAAATCTAAATAATACTGTTCATTCAGTATATGTATTATAAAAATTATTTTTTATTTTATTATTTCATTCCTTAAGATTAATTAAAATGTCTTAACATTTTTTTTTATTGTTTTTTTTGGGGTGAGGGAGTGTCAGCCTAAATATCCTTAGGACTGAGTATTTCTTATGCTTAAAATAAGATAACCTTAACTAGATTAAGCTTATATCTTAAAAATAAGGTTAAAATAATAATATATATTATTTTATTATATATATATATAATTATTATTCTATTATATAATTTATAATAGTTTAAATAGCTTATCCATGGCCTAATAATACTTATTAAGGTGTTAATGGAGTCATAATATACTTATCTTAAGTGATATGAAGTAATTATTGACATACATAAGCTTATATGTATACATAAATCTCATATTCAGTGAAATATGCAGTATATTATGTATATTTAGGTATATAAGTGGGTTTTAGCCCCTTAATAGCCTATAACCTTTGTTTTTCTGCTTATTTTAGGTCATATGGACGAAATCAGTGGACTCACAACGCCTACAGAAGCATAGACACCTATATCAGGCGCATACACCCAGTTTGGACAACTAAAATTACTTCCTTGGATGGTTATTCACGGATTTATGGGTTGGAAAGATGTTTCTGGGTTAATGTGGATGCTTGGGGATGTTATTGGGGGCTTGGACATTTTATTTGTTTCCTTTATATGCTTTTAGTTTCATTAAATCTCTTTTTGATCTTTTATTTTACCTGTTTCTTTATGGTATCCGCTTTTATCTGGGCTTTCTATTTATGGTATGACTCTGTGTTATTATTAATAGTGATGGAGGGTCCTTACTGGAGGTCTGGGTGTTGAAACTGCTTGAAGTGGACGCCATGGGGAGGTGATGGGCCCTCACAGTGCTGTAATTGCCGGGGATAGCAGTGACATCATCTGGATTGAAGGTCTGTGCACTCCAGTGGATTTGGGTATAAGTAAGGAGGGATTTTGACGGTTTATTATCATCATTCAATTACTACACTTCAAATAAACATTACACTACAATTATTAACATTCAGAAATATATTATAAAGCCCTTATAAATTGATATTATCTTTATAAAAGCTATAACTATATTTTATTCTTCTATTTTCCACCACTAGCACGCATTTAAATCCAAGTATTGTGAGTTTAATTTGAGTATAACTATTCTATTAGTCTTCCCCTGAGGTTTAATCACTAAATCATTTATTAATAAGTAGTAGGACCATAAAATAACACTATTATATCATACTTATATACTAGACTGTACTGACAAAATTTCACACTACAATGTTTCAAATCTCAGTGTGGGGTGTGTGCCAAGGATTGATGTTAGGATAGAGGTTTGAGTGTCACATGTGACAGGGATGGGGTGGGCAATGAAGCATTGATGTGGCCAACATGTGGTTGTGAAAGAAATTGGGAAAAAAGTGCTGATTTGAGGTCATAAATGACACCCATTTTTGAAATAATTGATTTTTTTGCAAAATTTAAGTGCTGATTTGGTTTGAAATCCACAATTAAATTAAGTGTGTATTTTCTAGAACTGACACCCCCTAATGGTTGGAAAAATCTGATGTAAAGCTGTAGTTCAGAGATCACATGCATGAAACTGGGTTGTGAACTCTGATCTATGGGTTTACATCAGAGTTCACCAGCTGTTAGGATTTGGTTGAGAGGTGGGGAGGAGGAGCACTATGGGTGCTATGAATTGTGAGAGGGGGAAGAGGGAGTATTGCATAAGGTGGTTGTATGGGGTGAGTCCTGTGGAGCGCTTCTCATTGGACAACTTATCTAGTAATCCAGTTACTCTCTAGTCTGACTGCCAATTGGCATAGTCAGTCCTGTCTTCCCTCACTTTTGACATTCCCAACATAGTCAGTCTTAGTTAGTCTCGCTGCTGTATCCAGCATATTCAGTCCCATCTTAGATATGCATTAGCGCTAGTGGTAGTCCACTTTCTTAGGTTGTAAAATTTTTTCCAATATTAATTGGTGCACTACCAAAGAACAAGGAGCCCCTCAGGTCAACCTGATGCAGTAACCCTTGCTGCAATGCAAGAGCAAATGTCACACTTACAAGAACAAAACTCCAGACTCATGGAATGTCTAGAAGAGTAAAGGCTTTTATACTGTGGCCCCATGGAAGCAGAACTGAATGTGGCTGAGGCCGAGGAACAGACACTTCCCACAACACCAACACCGCTTGTTAAAGGCCCAAAGATTGCTTCCCCAGAAATCCTCAGTGGAAAGCAAGGCCCCTGGGAAGATCAGTACACATCACAGGTGAACCTTAATGTACTGCTCAACAGTCATCAGTTACTGGATGAGCAATCAAAAATTGGGTTCAGAGTCTCTTACCTCACAGATGAGGTGGCATTCTGGGCAAGGACATATACAAAGGAACTCTATGGAAATGGGAATTTAGAAACAACTTTCTGTCAGTCCATGGTGGCTTTGAACTGGCCTTTGGCAACCCCAATGTGGCCACAACCTCAGAGAATGCTCTCAACCAGTTGCAACAGAAACACTTTGTTGCCAATTATGTGTCAGAATTCTGGGGCCATGTCAGCTACATTACAACATGGGGAGAAAGAGAACTCATGTTTCACTTCAGCAATAGTCACTTAAAAAAATCAGGAATGCCCTAGTCAGTCACCCTTGTCCAACCTCCCTCCAAGATCTCATGGAGCTGGCCATCAAAATCAATGACAATTTTAAGCATTGGCGGATGGATGGTTAGAGTGGCTCCCATCAGCGGTACAACTATGCCTCATCAAGTGGGGCCAGTGCTAAGGACCCAAACGCCATGGACATTGATGCAGTAAATGCATGTGGTGCTAGTGTAAAAAAGAGGCTATCTGGTGATTAATACCAGAGGTGTATAAGTAGAGGGCTGCTCCTCCCATGTGGGAGTGTAGAGGAAAAAATTAGGGTTAGTGAGGTGGAGGATAGGGTAGGAAAGATGCAGGTAAAAGACAGTGCTCAGGAGTGAACTTTGTGCCCTTTGCAAGCAGATTAGAGGAAAGGATAAGGGGGACTTAGTAGAAGAAGTATTAGTGTGTAAGATACTTGAAGTAAATGATAATTGCATTATACTAAACTTGCCTTTAATGACCCTTGACACCACAACAAATGTATGAGCCCCACTGGACTGTGGGGAAACAGACTGTTTTATTTCTAACAAGTTTTTACAGAGAAGTAAAATAAAAAAGAAAAACTGGACCACCCTATGTGTCTAATTATATTTTTAATGGATCTACAGGCAGGGTAGGAGAAGTAAGAGAAAAAGTTTTTTTCAGGTTTTGTTATGACAGAAGGGAGTCACAGTGCAGGGCATATGTGATGAACCAGAAAGACTAGTACAACATGGTACTGGGGATGACATAGATACACCAATATAAACCACAAAATGATTGGAGGGAAAATAAGGTTCAGATGGTAAGGAAAGGGGATACTGTTGCTAAAGCATCAGCCCCCTGGCCCTCTCAGGGGCCAGGCGCCCATCCCGGCAAGTATTCCAATATTTTGTTATTATTGGCTGACTTGCAACCAGAACTGATTCTTCCTATTGATTTAAGCAGCAGGCTGGGGATGGGGCCCCAACGGGAAGCACTGGGGAGGAGCAGAAATGGGGTAAAGTGCAGAAAGAAGAGGAGAAGGTGCAAAAAATAAAAGGGATGGTGCAGAGATAGTATTTATCCCCTGGCCTCTGCAGGGGTAATGAGCCTTTCCCAGAAAGTCTCCTGGTGTTTTATTATCATCAGTGGACTTTCTGCAAGAACTGAAACTTTCTCTTGATTTTAAGTTTCAGAAATTGGAGGGGTAACTGGAGGAAGAAGAGGAACTGGAATGTGACACAAAAGATTGGAACATATCCACCAAGATTGCAGCCAAGGTCCAGTCCTCAAAGCCAACAAAAAGCCTGAATGAAATGGTCCCTGAATCTTATTGGTAATTCTTACCGCTGTTTGGAGAGGGAGAAGTCAAGACCCTACCACCTCACTGACCATACAGATTTTCAATTGATATTATTCCAGGAGGAACCATTAAATTTAGCTGAATAATCCCATTATCAACCCTAGAGTCAATAGCTCTGAGAGAGATGATTGATGAAAATTTAAAGAATGTTTTTATTAGAGAATCCAAATCTCCCTGGGCTGCCCCTGTGATCCTTTCAGGAAAAAAGGATGGGTCACTATTACCTTGCATGAATTTCAGAAGTTTAAACACTCTGACATTAAAATCATATATCCCTCTCCCCTGACTAGTGAGCTAGTTGATAGCCTTCAAGGTGCAGAGATCTTCACATCTCTAGATCTTAGGGAAATTACCACAACATACATGTGAAAGAAGGTGATGAGCATAAACTAGAATTTTGCACCAAATTTGGTCATTTTGAATGGCTTGTAATGCCATTTGACCCATGTAATGTGCCTGCCACTTTTCAACACTTCACCAATAGAATCTTCATAGATAGAATAGGGATAGATGTGACAGTGTATCTAGATGACATCCTGATTTACTCCAGATCAATAGAGAAACACAAGATATGTGTGAACAACTGTTTTCAGCACTTCAGGGAGGCCCAAGTATGGTTAAAACCGGAGAAATGTGTCTTTTCAGTAGGTGAAATCCCCTACCTGGGTATGGTCATTTCAAAGAATAGGGTGCAAATGGACCAGGAGAAAGTAAAGGCAGTATCAGAATGGCTGACACCAGAATCATTAAAGGAGCTTCAGTCATGTCTAGGCTTTACAAATTTTCACCAACAGTTTAATAAAAATTACTCGCACATTTTCTAACCATTTCACAACATCACCAAGAAGGAAGTAAAGTTTCTCTTGACAGGTAGCCAACAAGATGTGTTTGACTACCTGAAAAGATAATTTGTGACAGCCCCTATTTCCACCATATCTGACTTATTTAAGCCATTTTTTCTGGAATGAAACCGCTCAGATTTTCCACTGGGTGCAGAATTATCCCAATACAATGCTGAAAATATCCTGCAGCATGTAGTATATTTGTCATGAACACTTCTAGTCACCAAATTGAACTATGAAGCATATGATAAGGAGTTATTGGCACTAGTTGAGGGGTATGCACCTGGTGCCACCATTTGGAAGGAGGGCCTCACAGACTTCAAGTTATTATTTACATGGATCATAACAACTTGAAACCTTCCTGAACACTAAAAAGTTGACTTTCCGGAAAGCATGCTGTGCAGAACTGCTAAGTAGCATTAATTTTGTTGTTAAATTCTGACCAGGGAAGAAAATTGGCAAATCTGATTCACTATCACAATGTCCTGACTTGCGCCCAGAACTGGGCCAACTACACACTGTTGGTTCTACATTATTGAAGGGGGACCTTAAAGAGAGGGTAATCATAGATGAGGTGGAGTTTACAGATGAAGATTTGATGGAATGGGTAAGGAGAGAGCAGGAAAAGGATGAGGGGGTTCAGGAGTTGGTGAAGCTGCTGTTATCAAAAGAGGTATTGGTAACGAAATGATTGGAGGAGTATCAGATAGAAGGGGAAGAGATGTATTGGAATGGGAGGATATTGGCGCCAAATGATGAAGAGCTCAAGAGGCAGGTGGTCAAATCTAGGCATGATTCCAAAATGGAAGGACACCCAGGACTTCTGAAGACTGTGGAGCTTGTGAATCACAACTTTTACTGGAAGTCCATGAAGGAATATGTCAAGCGCTATGTAGCAGCATGAAACTCTTGCAAGAGGAGCAAGATCATCCTAACAACCATGCCACCAAACCTTTTAAGAATATCCAATTAGCCATGGAAGGAACTATCTTATGATATTATAGTTTAGTTTCCCAAGTCACAAGGAAAGAATGCTATCCTCACAGTATTTGACTACTTCACCAAGATGTTGCACTTTGTTCCCACCACTAACAAGGTTACATCAGGGGGGATTGAAGACTTAATGGTGGTGCATGTCTGGAAATTACCTGGATTTCCTGAAAGTATAGTATCAGATAGGGGGAGTACTTTTAACTCTAAATTATTAAAATTAATGTATGAGAAACTGAAAATTAAGCCCATCTTATCAACAGCATGGAATCTGAAAACTGATGGGCAATCTGAGATACTGAATAAGGAAATTGAACAATATTTTCCCCATTTCATTAACTATCAGCAAGATGACTGTGTGTAGATATTATCACTGGCTTAATTCTCATATAATAACAAGGCACATGCTGCAACAGGCATGTCGCCCTTTCAAGCTAACTATGGATACCACCAAACATTCTCAATTGGTACCCTATCCAAGTTACAAGTCCCAGAAGCCAAAGATCAAATACAAAAAATATTGAGTATACATTAAGAGCTAGAAGCGGCTCTCAAGTTATCTCAACAATCAAGGGAGGACCCAACATTGTGCGCTACAAGTAAGTAACAAGTTTTGGTTAAGCTCACATCTACTTTCCACATTTTACCCCCGCGATAAATTAAATAACAAGAAAGTGGGGCCATTCAAAGGAAAAAGCAGGGTATCTGAATCAGCTTATAAACTGGAACTACCAATCTCAATGAGGCAAGTACTCCCAGTTTCCAACATTTCATTGCTCACAAAGCATAAAGAAGATATAACTCCAGGACACCCAGAAGAGCCACAAGCCACAATCCAGGTGGGAAATGAAGAGGAGTTTGAAGTAGAAAAGGCTGTTTATAAGAGGGTGAATAAGAGAATCGTTCAGTATTTGGTTCATTTTAAAGGTTATAGGGTTTGAGATAAGTCCTTGGAACTGGTGGAAACTTTGGCGAATGCAATGGAAAGGTTGAAGGAGTTTGAGAAGGAGCCCAAGGGACAGGAGTGGTAAAAGAGTAGGTAATGTTATGATTGGTTGAGAGGTGGGGAGGAGGAGTGCTATGGGAGCTATGCATTGTGAGAGGGGGAAGAGGGAGTATTGCATGAGGAATTTATATGGGGAAAGTGCTGTGGAGCACTACTCATTGGACAACCAATCTGGTATTTCAGTTACTCTCTAGTCTCACTGCCAATTGGCATAGTCAGTCCTGTATTCCCTCACTGTTGGAAATCCCAAAGTAGTAAGTCTTAGTTAGCCTCACTGCTTTATCTATCATAGTCAGTTCCATCTTAGGCTAGTCTTAGTGCTAGTGGTAGTCCTCCTTCTTAGGTCTTAACACCAGCTCATTTTGAGAATTCAAAGACTGTTGTTTGCACATTTATTATTAAATTTTGAAATAAAACCAGATAATAAAAATTAAATTAAGATTTAAGGGAAAAAAATACTAAAATAAAACAAAATTAAATTAAATAGAAGAATTGCAAGTGAAATGAAATGAAATATAATATAATATAATACAGTATTATATAGTATGATAGAATAAAATAAAGCAAAATCAGATCAAATAAAATAAAATGAAGCAAAGTAAATATTTTTTTAAAAGGGATCATAAAAATTAAAACAATTTATAACTTATTTAGAAACACTATCAAAAAATGAACTTTTTTCATGAGCTAGATTTTTTTAAATGTAGTTGAAAGAATATAGATATAGCAATGCATAAGAATATAAACTATGGACAGACCTTGAAGCCTGATAAGCCATTTATCAATATATATAGGGGTAAATAAAATACTTCTTCGTGAATAGGGCTCTTATAGCTCTCATTTTAAAAAAACTGAATAAAAATGAGTTCAATAGGTCTCCTCATTCCCAGATACCTATGTACTTAAATTTAAAGCTTATCATTTACACCATATACAACTGTATAGAGATTACAAAAAACATCTGTAACTGAAAATCAGAACACTATAGGAGATTAAAATTCAATAACTTTGTCCCAAAACTCATGTTTAAATATGTGGAGTAATACTTAATTATAAATATTAAATAATGTAAATGCCTTCTTCTAATTGTTACTAAATATCATTAAGATTTTGGTATTTTATTGTAGGTTTATTTCTCAAAATATTTTATATATAATAAAACTTGACTGGTTTTTCAAAGATATGTATAATTATTATCCTCATAAAATGAAATTATTGGAAAGAACAAATGTATTACTATGTATTGATTAATTTCAATATTTCATTACTTTTATTTTTTGAATTTTATCATTGATTTAAGTAGTAAAAACTTATGTATCTTGAATTACTGAAGATCTATACAAAGCCTTTAACTAGAATTTAGTTTCAGTTAGACTCAAAGTGGAGGTCTCCACTTTAGTATAACAGGATGAAGAATTGAAGTTAATAACTCAGTAGTCATATGATTGAAACAAAGCTACTTCTGTAGTTACAAATATAAGATGAAGGTGAGTTCTGATGTTTGGTAGTACACTAGCATCCACCCTCTTATTTTTAAAAACTCTTATTTTGATGTTTCTCAGCCAATTTTTTAAATTTTATCACTCTTGCTAGCACCTTTATATGTGATCATATTTTCTCAAAAAAAAATTTCTATCTTCCTTTCATCTTTCACTCTTTTCTCCTCCTTATTCTTTCACTCCCTATTCCAAAATCTTAACCTATCTCTTGTCCCATAGAATTGTTCATCACTCCTTCAAATACCCTTCAATCAACAATATAACCAATTCTGATTCCTTTTTCTATCCTCAATTATATTTATGGCCTCTTTGAACCCCTTTTACTTCCCTCTCTAGCCTTTTTTTTCAACCCATATATCTGATTTTTATCATCATCCTTTACCTTTTCCTACACTTAACCTCTCATCAATCCATTTTCATTTCCTTCTCAAAGAAATCCTCTTGGTTTCTCTGAGCTATAACAGTCATGAAGGCCTGGGGAAGTGATGAATAGGGATGGGAAGAAGTGGAAAGAGCTAGCAATACTTTTAAAGGGTTAAAGAAAGTTTGATAGCAGATGAAAGGGTTTAAAAATCATGTAAAAATTTTTATTGAGAGAAAAGAAAAGAAATGTTTAACTGGGGAATAATATTGAAGATAATATTTATGTAAGACAGAAGGTAGAAATAGAGAGGTAAGTAATAGTGTTCTACACAATAAAATAATAATAAAACATGAGAAATATGTTATAAAGTATGAAAAAAGGAATGAAATCAACTCAAAAAAACAAACAGATATCAAACAAACCATTTTTATACTATTAATTTTAATAAAATTTCATTTTATGTCTATATTTTTTTATATTTTGAAGATATAGGGTTAATATATTGTAAAAAATACTATTACATGCATATCTTTTTTATTTATTGAATAGAAAATAGAATAGATATTTATATTAGAGTTTAAGTTTATCATAAAAGTATTATTCCTTTCATTTTTACAAGTGTTTTACATTTTTCAGATATTTTAAATATTAATAATGGTTGATAAATCTTTTTGAATAATCAGAATTCAATTTTTGTTTCAAATTTTTACTGGGGAAATTTAATGGAAGATATAAATTCCCAAAATATTTTTCTTGACTGATTTACTATAGTTCCTAATAATTTCATCATATATAAACAATTAAGTAAAATTATTTGAACATTTAAGATAAATTTTCTTTCAATTTAAATTGGGGTGTGTCTATTTTTACATGCAAGAAATTATAAAATTATTTTAGACATTTTGTAGCTTTCCAAACTGGCTTAGCTGTGGGGAGGGCTGATTTTAACATACCATTAAAAAATTGTGTTTTTAATGCTTCAAAATTTTTTAAAAAATGTTCACAAGTACTTCAAAAAATAATAAAGCTAGCTTCATCAGATGTATGTGGTTACAAAGGGTGGAGAGCCCTGGAACCCTTTCCTCTCCCAATACAACACCATGGAAAATTCATCATCCTGTATTTCTTCTGCTTTATCTATTCCAGGCTATTTCAAGTACAGAGATGTGAATAGAAAGACTAGTCAGTTTTCTAAAAGATTTTAATGGTCCTATATAAGTACTGTAGTACAACTCCAATAAGTATTAAAATATAACTCAATAAAGGGTCTCAGTAATTATAATCTCACTATTTAAAAATAGGTTACAATCTTATAGTTGGTAGAGAAATAGAGAATATAATTTGAACACTATTAAAAGACTATAGAAGTACTAATGAAATGTATTGTAATTGTAATGTCTATATGTTTTAATTTTATTGATAAAGAATGTAGAAAATAAGACCAAAAACACCCTCCTTTTATACCCAATAATCCTCCAATGTGTCCCCTGGATTTACCAGTCCTATAAATCGCCAATGAAACCTCATTCCAGCTAATAAACCTTCCTGTAAACCTAAGGAATGACTAATAACGTAATTAGAATGATATCACTGGCCAAAATCTTTGGGCAATACAGATAATCCATCAAAATAAAAGAATAAGCAAAAGAGAGAGTATATGCAGGTAATATCTTAAAATAAAAAACTAAAAAATCAAAAAAAACACTAAATATTACATAATATTAAGGAGGATGAAAAGTATAAATGAAGGGGCTAATTATTCCAAATTATTATGTGAAATCCCCATCCAATTTGGACCAATATTGACTGAGAAAATACTGAGAAACTGTCAGCCAGGCCACTAGACTTACCCAGTAAATAATTAATTATTTACTGGGATAGAGCCATTCCATTTATTTCTTATTTTATTTAATTTTACTTACTTTTGAGCTGACTTATAATAATTTAACTAATTAAATAAGTAAAACAAGTAATTAATTAAATTTAATGTTCCCCATTTTTTTACTCCTTAACAGTGTCCTAATGACAGCTGAAAGGTAAACTTAAACTATAAAAATACTATTTATTAAAATCAAATATTTTTTATTCTATTTTTACTTTGGAATGTACAGAAACTTAAAATAAAATCAAATAAATTCTAATTAGAATTGACATATACAGATAAATACTGTATATGGGAACATTCTTTATAGAACAACTTTAATTATTAGGAATTTCTATCATTGGAATTATTCTTTCTCTCATACTCATGTGTATATAATTTGGACTCTGTATTTTCTCTCCTTTTTGCTTATATAAGGGCTCTCATTTTGGCTATTTTCATTCATTCCATTCTTAATTATTTTAAAATTATATTTTATATACAATAAATCAACTATTACTACTATTTAGTATCTCAGTAGTTACAACTGCATATTTCTAAGGTTTGAAAATAATAATAATAAATGTCTTTGCCTTTTATTTGAGTAATAATTTAAAAAGAAACAAATAAGTAAATATATTGAGATTTTTGAGCCTTCCTACACCTATCATAGCCATTGGACTGCTGGAAATACTTCTAGACCAATAAGGACCCTTCTGACAGAAACCCACAAAAGGAAATGAGAGGTGGGGTAGGTGAATTCAGTACTTGGCAGGACCTTGCACGGGTAAATCCTTTACTAATTTAGGAAAATTTATGCTTGTTAGTGAATTAAAGCACCAATATTGAGGCTGTTAATGAAATTAATGCATATAATGAGTTCAATGCACTTATAATTCAATCAGTACACTAAATAAGTGCCTGTTGCCTATTTTAGCATGTTTCCCCATAGTGGGCATACAATTTGGGGTAATTATTGTGTGAAAATGCTATATTTGCTAAAAATGAAGCTATTCACATGGGAAAAATGCAGGCAGTATGTGGCCAGTACACAGAAACCATTTTGGGAATAAAAACACCAAATTTAAAAAGTGTTCTTTTTATGTATTTCAATAGCCAAATAAATAGTCCTAATTAAGAAAAATTGATTTTTCAAGGCTCATTTTTAATAATATTTAATTTATAGCACGTATATTCAACTTTTAAGTGATTTAAAGCGCAATTCTTGTTTTTTCCATAAAACAAGGAAAACAATAGCTTTAAGTCTACTTAAAAATAAAGTAGCCTTATTTTTAAGATTCTTAATATTACCCTGACATAATCCAACATAATATTAAGTGCACAAGACTTATAAAAGGTGGATATATGCATGTATATAAGATATTATAATGGCATATACTATGTTTAATCATTGATTTCACCAATGTATACTTTTATTTATTTTTCCCATGTGCGCTAAATGTGTTTAAAATAAATTATAAGCAGTTTTTACTCAGTCCTTGAAATATCCAGGCTGACACTCACCCACATAAAAAACAATAAAAAATGATAAATTATATATTTTTTTATTTTTATTTTTTAGGTATTCAGAAAGATCTGTAGCATTGAAGAGTAATTCTTTAAAGAAATGAAACATAATAAAATTATGAGTACTGGTTTATAACTCCTCAGCTGGTTGAGAAGAATTTTTTTCTGTTTAAATTTTCTTATAAGGGAGAATATATTTGAAATTTCTTTTTCAGGTATCCACTTATCAAATTCATTTGATTTTCCCTTATATCTTAATAAATACTCAGTTCCTTTCTCTTTAGTATGGATTCTTTCTTGAGAATTTTTTAAATCCTTTCTTTTTCCACAATTTCTTCAGGTTTTTTCTTAGGCCTTCCTCTTCTTTTTGGAAGCAAGCAAGGATCATTTTCATTGTAAGGCTTTAATAATGAGATAGGAAAAACTGGATGTTTCCTATCATATAAGGCATATAATATGACTTCCACAGCATTATTACCAACCATTTTATTTACTAAAAATGGTCCCACAAAAGGTTCCTTTAATTTAACATTACCTTGTAAGTTAAAATGTAGTGTTGAAATAAGGACTTCATCTTCTATTTTTCTTTATGAGACTTATCCCACCTTTTATTTTCATATTCAAATACTTATTGAATGCAATATTCTGTATGCTTCCTTTACATTTGTTGCACATGAATAAAATATTTAGTACTAGGGTGTATATCTAGCCTTGGTAATTTATTTAAATGCTTTACTGGGGTATTTAGAGCATATCCCATCCAGAGTTCAAATGTTTTTTTCTCTTTTATAGAGTGAGTTGTGCTATTAGAAGCAAATTCAAGGCCATGAATCAATGTTACCTAGTCATGTGTGAATTTCTCATTATCTTTGTATTCTAATCCAAAGGCACAACCTCTTCTGATCATATATTCCAGAGTCTGTATCACTCTCTCATCCAGCCCATCAGTTTGTGGATGGTGTTCCGTAGAAAATTTCAATTGATAACCTGATACTTCAATCAAAGATTTCCAGAACTCTGAAACAAATTGAGGGTCTCTGTCAGAGATTATGGCTTGAGGGAACACAGCAGTATTCATCATTTTAGTCCACCATATCAATGCCAATTATTTTACAGATACCTCTTTATGGGTTTGAAGAAACTTACACATTTTTGTTAGTCCATCCACAATTACCCAGTAAGAATTGAAGCTTTCTTTCCCCGATAATGGGAAGCCAGTTACAAAGTCCATTTTTATAATTTCCCATGGAGCCTTTGGCTGCTCTATTTTTTGTAACAACCTTGCTTACTTCCCAGTAAATATTTTAGATTTTCGGCAAGAGTCAAATGTGTCAATTTATTTTTTACATCTACTTTCATTTTTATCCACCAGGCTGTGATTTTAACTCTAGTTAGTTTTTTGTTAAAATCAAAATGACCAGCTAAGATGTCATCATGGCAAGTACTTGAAATCAACTCTTTCATAGATGGAGGTATAACTATTACATTACTTAGCTTTTTCATGTAATATATGTATCCATCTTCAATTTAAAGTTTACCTTTTTACAAAGCATTTTTATAGTTTGGAGTTAAAGTTTTAATTAATGCACTCATTGAGGCATCTGTTGGATCATTTAAGATGGTTGATAATTTAGACAAATATTAATCAGATGAATAATTTTCTAATATTGTTTGCATAAATTCTTCCTCTAAATCCACTATATAAGTCCCAAATATATGTATTACCTCATTTTTAGGCACATAAGCTAGGCTGTCAGTATCATTTGGAAAAGGACTTCTGGATAATAAATCCGCATTAGAATGAAATTCTCCTTCTCTGTGAGTGATTGTCATTCTTCCTCTGTATTCTTGTACAGCTGGTTTCCATCTAAGCATGTTTCTATTAGGTTCTTTCATCTTTAGTAATGATTTTACTTCACTGCAATCTGTAATTAATTCACACTTCTGGTATTCCAGATAGTTATGAAAATTCTCTAGGGCCCACACAATGGCTAAAAATTCCAGTTGGGTGGCACCATAACTTACTCCAGTCTTTCTCAAGATTCTAGATATATAAAAGATAACTACTTCAGAAAATTTACCATTTATTATCTGTTTTTTCTGTAAAGAAGCACCTAACCCTGTAAAGCTTGAATAAGTATACAAGATAAAAGGGAGGTTAAAATCTGGAAGTCTCAATATTGGAGCTGACATTAAACATTCCTTTAATTTATCAAAGCCATGTTATCTTTCATTATTCCAAATGAAAGCCTCATTTCTTCTGATTAATGTTGTTAAAGGGGCTTCAATGGATTGGTAGTTCTTTATATACTGGCTATAATATCCACACATACCTAGAAAGCTTTGAACATCTTTCACATTTTTAGGTATATAAATTTTTTTTATTGCTTCCACTTTATTCTGGTCAACACAAATCTGCAATCCAGATACAACATGTCCAAGTACTTTCAAGGATTGAAACCCAAACATACATCTCTTTAATACAATTTTTGAATTAATTTCATCCATTTTTTGAAATAATTTTCTCAGCTGATATAAATGCTCATCATATGTTTATTAAAACACTATGGTTTCATCAACATAGACTAAGAGCCATCCTTCAACCATTTCCTGATAAAAAACATCAATTTTTGGAACACTTAAGTGGCATTTTTTTGCTGAAAGTCATTCTCAAATATTTATATATTCCCATGTGTGTGGTTATGAGTAAGAAATTCTGAGAATTCTTTTCCACAGGAATCTAGTGGTAAAATTTGTTTCGATACAGACAAGAAATATATTTCTCTCCTTGCAAGGTAGCATGGATAGAAAACATCTTGGGAGTGGGTAAATATCATCCACAATGAATGTATTTAGAGTTCCGTAATCACAACATAATCTTGCCTTATCTTTTTCATAAGAGATCAAAACTGGTGACATAACACAATACTCAAGTGTTGCATCTACGTTTTCAACAATTCCCATTTCTAAAAACATCTTAATGCTGTCTTCAATGTATCACTATGAAATATAGGGGGTGGACTTGCTAGAAAGTCCCCAACCTGAACTCAGATGGAACTCAGACTGAACTCATATTAAACCCATACTGAACTCTACTTGAACACCCACCTAAAACTGTTCTTCTGAGTGGTGTCAATCCCTGATTGTATAGTTCCTTTGTCAATAGATCAATGTGTGTTCAATATGTGGTGAGTTTGGGTCCAAGGTTGCAGACTTTCTAGCAAGTCCGCCCCCCATATTGTGTGGTGTATTTCCTTCTTGCAGGAGAAGCTGGGTAAGGTTTCTTTTTCAAGCTTCCAGGAATATCATCCAAATCACAACTTAAAGAGATTTTCATATCATGGTCTTTGACCAATCTTGGTTCATTTGAACCATGAGAAAATGCCATAGGATAAGGGTTTATCAATCTCAAAACATTGTTTTCTTCAATTTTTGTGAGTTGATAACTGAAAGAGAATTTTTGGATTTCATATTACAACTCAACCACTTCAGAGGTGGGTCTTCCACCATAGAGTTTTTTTTCTTTGGGAGTAATTGAGTAAGTTGAATTTTCAGAGAAAATTTGAAGTTTATTTTTCTATTTACTCCTGTAGTGAAGAAACTATTTGCAGGATCTAGTTTGATGCCAAATTTGGCCAATAAGTCATTGCCAATAATCAACCAATAACTACAATTATTATTATCCATTACCACAAATCCAAAAACTTCTCTTACATATCCATTATTATATTTAAAGAATATGGCAGTTTTGTATTTGCGAATTGGATGTAATACTGACACAACCCCCCAGTTCTTTGTCTGTACAGGTTCCATTTTTTCTTTGTACTTACTATCAAGTTTCATTAAAGTATTAACAGAAAATACACTTCCTGAAGCCTCAATGTCAAGATTGGAATTCATTTCTTTTCCACATATAATAATGGGCTCTCTAATAGGTTTGATTTTTTAAGTATCATGAGTTACATCTTTAATTATTTCAGCTTCCTCAATGGAAGTTAAAGATGTATCTGTTTGAAGTATTGCATCATTCAAAAACATAATATCCAGCTCTAATACAACATAGATATCTTAACATATACCACAACAATCTTTTAACATCTTATATTAACAACCACTATTATTATTTAAATAACAAATTATAAGATGTAATACCCTTATAAATATAACACTTTTACATAACATATTATAAATTTCACTCAACAACTTGTAAATATATATTTATAGGGTACCATTATAAAAGCCTCAACTTCAGGGACATGATTTTAACAACTATTTCCAATAAAAATAAAAGCTTCATAAAAACATATTACTCAATCATTTAAATAAATTTTCTGAATGCAGCTTCAGTGTTGTATTTCTTTCACTCATTAAAAAGAACACTGAATCTACATATCAACACCATTAATAAAAAAAAGTTTATTGGTCATTTTATATCAAATAGAGATTGTAGCTTAGTTAATTGAGAACTCTTATTTTACTTAAAGGGACAAGGGTTTCTTTGGTTTATCAAACTCCCTTGAATTCTGCTTACAGCAAGGCAACTGTAAGAGTCTTTCTACAATTTCCTCTCAAAAAAATACTGAAAAATATAAGAAATAACTGAACTTAGAATCTGGTTTCCACTGTTGGGACACCAATTTTAAAAAGAAAGTTTTATAATACTAAGCCTTAGACACAATCTGAGATATGATGGTTCTCCTTTCTAAAAAACTAAATTTAAAAAGAAGTGCCTGCCAATCAAATTTTAAAGACAGTGTAAACACATTGTAAGTGTGGTGGTGGAGAAAGGAAGAGTAGAGAGAGTTTACTATAAGAGACCTATTAAAAGAAAAAGAAGTAATATATTTAAAATATGAGTAACCTACTGACAGCTAGATCTATTCTAATTAAGTGCTAAGATTTTCAGTCACTCCCACTTTGAAACGCTCTCTTGAATAATATCCTTACTGTTGCAATAAAATACCTCTACAGCACTACTTCTGGTTATTTGCACCTTCTATTCACACAAAAATAAAATATATCTATGTTTCTTTATCTTTAATATAATACTCTTATATCTACACATATTTTTTTCTAATCTAACTCTTTCTCACACTTTTTTAAAGAGTGAATTCTCTTTTATTTATAAAATGTATGTCTAGCGCTTTTTACCCATGCCTTCTTCCCCTACTGGTTTTCCCACACAAGTTCAACACTTATCCAAGTGTACCAAACAGTAATCTATGTACAATAATTAGCATAATTATGGCCCTAATAGCACTTAAAACATTTATGTGAAGACAAATTTTAACACCTGAAGCTCCACATATCTGTACATACCCTATACTTCTTGAGATTTCTAACTACACAATAGGTACTTTACTGCCTTCCATACTTATCAAAACAACCTGTGATTGCCATTTGAGTATGCATTAATTGTGAAATAATTCCGCACTAAGTAAGTACCCTCCCTTATCTTATGTCTTACTTTTTTTTCCTATTGTTGAGGGCTGCATATTGACTTTGCTCTTTATACACTTTGCTCTTCTAGTGCTAATATTTCCTCCCACAGGTTTCTATCAGTGATGAGTGTATGTAGCTGGAATTTCAGAGTGGTTGCAATTATCTAAGTGTAAAAACTATACCCTCACTTAATGCTGCTTCCTAAATCCATACTATATCTCTAGTGCTTGCCATAATTTCTTCAAGTACATACAATACATTTTGTCTTATAGCCCAGTATGCACTATCCTCTAACTGTTACTCACTGTGGCTTGTATATCCATATTGCCCCTAAAAAAACTGTGTTTGGAGAGTCTATCTTTTCTGAGATTTTGATGACACCTTAGTTGCACTTCTTTAACCATAATTCATACCAACCCTATTGTTGCACTTTCTGAAAACTGAAACATTTTCTGCATTGATGCAAGATGT
This sequence comes from Hemileia vastatrix, assembly GCA_030280995.1. Classification (NCBI taxonomy): domain Eukaryota; kingdom Fungi; phylum Basidiomycota; class Pucciniomycetes; order Pucciniales; family Zaghouaniaceae; genus Hemileia; species Hemileia vastatrix. The sequence continues at coordinate 17,930,712 of JASXTE010000003.1, read as the reverse complement.
GTACCACACTGTCCCTCTCCCTCCCAATCCTTTTCTTTCCACCCACTTTCCCCTCCAAATCCCCTCACTTCTCTCTCCTCCCATTTCCTTCCTCCTCCCTTCCCAATCCTCATCTTTCCTTCCCCCACCCCTCTCAATCCTCTCCCCTTACAATTCCCTCTCCCTTCCCTCCCCCCTCTCCTACCCAGCCTCTCATTTACATACCCCTCCCCTACCCTTTTCTACCAATCCTCTCTTTTTCATTTCTCTCTCCTTTAAATGCTCTTTCCTCCATATTTTCCCCTTCCAATACTCTTGCTTCCATAACCTCTCCCCTCCAACTCTTTTTACTTCCATCCCTCTACCCTCCAAATTATCTCCCTTTCCTTTCCCTCTCACTTTCATTCCCCTTCTATTCACACTATTTTTCTTCCCATCTCTCCTCATCCTCTTGCTTCAATTACCCCCCCTTTTCTCCCCCCCTCTCTTCTCCTCCCCATTTCTTTTGCCTCCTACCCCTAACGTTATTTTTCAATTAACCAATCTCAAAAATGAAAAAATTATGCAATAAACAAAAATAAAATAAAATAAACTATTTTTTTAACATATAATAAGCTAAAGAAGTAACAACTACCCAAAATTAAACTCAACCACTAATCACAATACCTATACATGAGAAACATAAAACTAACAATAAAAAAATTACACCAAAAATATAATAAAAAAGATACTTTCAAACTAAAAAACTATTAAATAATATAAAATAATTTTTAAGACCCTAAATTACTCAGAGGTTACTTGCACTATTAGATAGATCATCAGTACACCAATGAGATGGTCAGCTAAACTTTAGCCATATAAAAAATAAATAACTTCAATAAAATCAAACTGATTAATTTAATTTTAAAAAAATAATGGGAAATCACAATTTTAGAAGTATTAATCACTCCCAAGTTTAAAAAACTAATTATCCAGTAGATATTTATACAGAAAAAATGTCATTGATAAACAAATAGGTAAGCTAATCTAGGAAATATCATGGTCCAAAATTAAAAAATATTAAAATAAGTAACTTGATGTCTGAATTATCAACTAGTGAAATGCAATCATTATTTCAATTGTTTTCTTGTATTTTATTTTTTTTCTTCTCTTTTTTTGTTTTCTTTGTCTTTTTATTTTTATTTATTTATTTATTTTTAGAATCAGAAATTTCTTTTCTTGTACTCTTTATTTTGATTTCTTATATTTTATTTATGAGATTTATAAAATTTATTAGTCAATTGAGATTCATATCTCATAAAAAAGTTAGAGGGCTTATAATTTGATGCTAATTTTACTTAAATATTTCTGAAAGTGGAATGGGCTGTTAAACTGAGACTTTTTGGTGCCTTTCTCACAGAAAATCAAAAAATTAACTAGCATAACACCAAAAAATATCAACATAAAATTCAAATACATTCAAAATTATTTAAAATAAGATTACATAATTATTTATTGTTTTGAAAAAAAATTAATTTAATGATAAGATATAGCATCTAATCATTTTAAAATTTAAAATAACAGAATAATTTTTATTGTATTTTGTTAGGGAAAAATAGCTAAACAAGAGTTCCCAATTGAATAAGCCTAGATATCTCTATCATCAATAATTTTAGATTAAATATATTAAAAAATTTGTTTGTTTCATTTTTTTCAGTGGTATCTATTTTGTTTAAAGAGATACTCTTTATTTAATTATTTTTTGAAAGAGAACTGCCTTTCCTTATACTGTTTATTTTAATTTCTTATGTCTTATTTATGTTATTGATGTTAGTTATGAAACATATTAGTCAATTAAGTTACACACTCATCTCATGAAAAATTTAGAGGACAAATTATTTAGATGCTTATTTTGTTTGCATGTCTCTGGAAGTGGTATGGGCTGTTAAACTGTGACCTTTTTTTGGTGCATTTTGCATAGAAAAGTAAAAAATCAATTAAACTAGGACCTAAAAATCTCAAAACAAAAGGCAAAGGCATTAAAAATTATTCAAAATAAGATTATATAATTATTGATTGTTTTTTTAAAAAATTAATTTAATGATAAGATATAGAATTTAATCATGTTAAAATTTAAAATAACAGAATATATTTTATTGTATTATGTTGGGGAAGATAGCTAAACAAGAGTCCCCAATTGAATAAGCCTAGATATCTGTATTATAAAAAATATTATATTAAACATATTAAATTATTTTTTTGTTTTATTTTTTTTCAGTGGTACTCTATTGTGTTTTAAGAGATAATCCTAAATTTTAATCCATTTAAAAATAAAAAATAATTATAAACATGAATTCTACATAAATACAATCATTAACTAATGTGAGGGCACTATAAACTTGAAAAGTTGGAGTGAAAATCTTGTCAGGTATCCAGCTATCCTGTACAGAAGCATAACATTAGTTATTTATAGAGCCTCTTAAGATTTCCTCATATTATCTGTAACTGAAAAGTGTTAAAATTCAAATAATCACAATTTATGAGAGATTAAATATTTACTCTCAATAATAATACATATATATTGGATAAATTAAGTTTAAACCAATCATGAATTTTAATTGATGAATTTTAAGATTTATTACAACACTTCATTAATATACTTTCTATTTCTATTTAAATTAAAAAATATGCCTTTTGAGATCAAATAATAAATTAATAAATATTGTTGAATCTTAAAAAGTTGAATGTGAGACATTCTCCACAAATTAAAATGATTTTGTGGCAATGGATCTTAATTAATTCATCTAGTAGGAATTTACTTTTCCTCAAGCATTGAGTAAGCTATTTCCACCAGGAAAAAACAATTGGAACCTGCTAGCAGCTGCCTCCCCCCAATTGAGGTACCATAATTCAGTCAAGGATGGTAACATGCTAGTAGGTGTCTGCTTTTTTTTCTGGTTTCTGGGTGTCAAGGAGTTCTTAACTATTTGGGCAATAAAAAGGTAATTAGAGCTAGTTGTTTTATAATTTACTCACAATAGTAGCAGAGACAATAAAAACATTTAATTACCAAGTAATAAAAATTTTATAAGGTATAGTTACTATAGAAATATTAAATTTGAATATTGAAGTAGAATATAACCTATGATTTTAAATAATGCAGAAGATTCTATACACACATATTTTAATCATTGAAAATTGAAAGATCCTATTCTGTATATAAAGATAAAATGTGCAATAACTTTCTTGTTATTAGGTACACTCCACATGTGAGTTTAAACTATAATCTTCTTCCCAGCTTAGAAACTAATGATTGAAATGAATTTTTTGCACATCATTTGTTTCAATTGAGACAAAATATATTTGGGTTAGGTAATTCATCATAAGGCATAGTAACATAAGTGAAATAACTCTTATGATTTATGTCCCTTTAATAATATGGTAATCTGACAAAGGGTGTACAATTGGCTAAATAATTCAATTTAAATACTTATTTTTTGTTAATAAAATATAATAAAAACTGGTTACTTCTTTGAGAATTCAAATTTCTCCAGAAAATGAAACATATATATCTTTCAATACGTAAATTGAATTATATAATTTAAAATAAGATAAATCAAATCAAATAGGGGAGATTCGAATAAAAAAAATGCTAGGATAATGGAGAAATTTTGAGATGCATGAACTTTCAAAAAAATTTATTTGGTAACCTATATGAATACTTGCTATTTATTCTCAAAATATAGCATAAATGGAACTCAAATAAAAGTGAGAAGGAAATGACCACAAAAAATAAGGTGGGAGCTTTATACCAAGTCTTAAACAAAATTGAACTAGTCTTATTGAGTTAAGTTTCCAACTTCCTGAAAATTCCCCCTAATATTTTGTGGTGAATGTGGTATAATCATACTGAGATAATTTAGTAATATTCTATTAAACAATACATGAGGAACTTACTCATGAAAGACTGTGAATTTAATTAGAAGTAAATGAGAAAAACCCGGGAAATGACTGAATGGTGAAATGAAATTGACTAGACAGTTATTGTGTTATGTATAAGAGCTGAAGATGATGTTACCAACTGGTCACTTAGAGTTTACTTAATAGTTACTGAGATGTAAATGACTTGTTAATGGGAAGTAGTTGACTTTTTGCTGATTAATAATTAAATTAGTACTGAGAAGTGACTTATGAAAAATAATAGATATTCATATATAAGCATGCACCTATGATTATTATAAAGCTTAGAAGGAGGGAAATAGATTCTTCTTAGAGGTAGTCACAGGGGGAAGAAATGTTGAAATAGATATCTAGTTCAGTTTTGTAACCCTATTCCATTCCTAGGTGCATTTTTGTGACAAACCATTGGATATCACTTTTTGATCCCACTGTATTTTTTGCCTTTGGAAGAGGATTAAGGTGGTCTGGTGTGGGTATGCGTGTAAGAGAAGGGAACAGGAGGTTCAAATAGAATTTTTGGATGAATCCATGAATATGAGAAGACATGATCCAAGGAGATGCCAATGTCAAAAAAGTAAAAAAATAAGGTGGGGTCAAACAAGGTCACTCCAAAAATCAGACCCAGAGTCATACCCTGAAACCAAAAACTGAACTAGACATCTTGTTCAGGGATTTTTCCCCCTGTGAGTATATAAGAGCAGTAATCAGATGGCACTAAAAAATTTTGGGTGGAATTCTCACTGCAAGAATCACCCTGATGTTTGCACTCTATTCCATTCAAAACTGTGATGACCACAGCAAGCAGAGCATGTAATTTTGAATACAATCAAACTTGAAAACATCTTTTTCAGCTTGACTTTCCTGCTTCTCATCTATATTTCTCATCATTTCCTTTCATAGTTTTATTTAATTTGTATTTGTATTATGGTTTCACTTACTTACACCTATAGCAGCTTTAAATAAATAACAGGTGTCAGTGTGTCTTTGTTCTTTGTTACAATAATATTTCTGAGCCAATTTCGATGTAATCAGATATACAAAGTGCCTTTATTTCTGTTTTTTAAGACATTATGGAAGCAATGAATTAAGGTCAAATTTTTTAAAAAGCAACTCTGAAGAGGAATCTAACTTTACTTCTAAGGAATTGGTGCACATTTCAGCAGTTGAGAACCCAATTCTTTCCAAAATTAGAAATGGTAGAATTAAAGAGTAATTATACACACCTTTATTAGTTTTTATCTCTTACAATACTTTACACAGAAAACTGATTTATTTTTGCTAGGCTAGTCAGACTAAATTAATTTTTCATTTCACAGATTTACCAGATTAATAAAATCAGCAGATTGAAGTATAATTTTTTTCTAAACCACTTTATAAAATCCTTAAAGACTTTAAATCTTGGCCAAAAAATATTATTATTCAAGTTGGAACTCAAAATTATCCTAGAAAAAAAATTTAAAAAACTTATAAAAGAATTGAGCATTTGATGGGGTAGATTCATAAGATCAATGGATTATTAAGAATTGGAAGTGGAACACAAAGATTATATTCATAAAGACATTTGAAAATTTAATGGAATCCAAATTTGTGTGTTGTAATTTCTCTTTTGTTTTCAGTTTTGAATGGAAAAAAGTGCAACCATCAGGTTGAAATTTTCAATGGCAACAACATCTTAATTTTTATAGTGTGATTCATTGCATTGGAAAAATTTTTTTAAATAACTTGATCTATTTTCTATTTTAATTTTCACTGGAAGTATTTTGACAGTCAGTTTATCAGCCCCATTCCTAGTCACAATTAAGACCCCAGAAGAATGTTCTCTGTTCTTATCAACTGAGTGATCACCAAAAAGTGACTAATTTTTGAATCAGGGTGAGAAAGATGTTACTGAGAATTTTCTAAGCACTCACTTATTCTAAAAAATTACATACAAACTTTTTTTACCTACTAAGCTTTAAATGAGGTTTTGTTTTTCTTCAGACCAATTTCATTAAATATTCACCCTTCATCTTCATTTTCATCATAACTGACTCAACCTATGTTCAATTTTTTGTGAGTAGGGCTCAATTTTGTGGAAATTCTAGAAATTCCATGGACAATATTGTGTGGAGTATCACTATGACACATTGTTTTGCCACATGGAACATCAATAACACCAAAGTTTTAAAATTTTTTTACCATTTTTATACCCCATGACAAACAAATTATTTTTTGCAGTGTATTGTACTCATAATACTTAATAGTGCAAGATATTATACTTATTAAAACCCAACCCTTGGGTGAAGAGTGTTTCATTTCTTAAAATCTGACTAAATAGAATTTTCTTGAAAAGTGAATTTCATGAATTCTTGCCTGAGATAAATCTTGAAATAATATTTCTTGAAGTATTATTTTTCTTCTTCCATCAAGAAAAATAAGATTCAACCATTTTATAATCTTTTCCAGCACTTGAACTAATTAACAACATTTTTTTTACAAATTCAGACAAAAAATACACTTCCTTAGATGCAAATTTAGATCAAAAATGATAATTAAATTAAGTATACAATATTATTTTTATTCCACTATGTTTTTATCAATTTTTGTCATCATTCACAATAATTAATGATTTAATTTGTGCATGATTTCTATTTAAAAATTTTTTTTGTTAAAATTTGAAACAATTAATGATTTTAAATTTTTATTTTAGATAATTTTGAATATATTTGAATTTTATGTTGAGATTTATTGGTTTTAGGCTAGTTCATTTTTTGCTTTTTTATGAGAAAGGCACTAAAAAGTTTCAGGTTAACAGTCCATTCCACTTTCAGCAATATGTAAGCAAAATTAGCATCAAATAAATAAGCTCTCTAACTTTTATATGAGATATGAATCTCAATTGACTAATAAATTTTATAAATATCATAAATAAAACATGAGAAATCAAAATAAAGAGTACAAAGAAAGAAATTTATGATTCTAAAAATAAAAAGACAAAGAAAACAAAAAAAAGAGAAGAAAAAAATAAAATACAAGAAAAAATTGAAATAAGGATTGCATTTCACTAGTTGATAATTCAGACATCAAGTTACTTATTTTATTTTTTTTAAATTTTGGACCATGATACTTACTAGATCAGCTTACATATTTGTTTATCAATGACATTTTTGCTGTATACATATCTACTGGATAATTAGTTTTTTAAACTTGGGAGTGATTAATACTTCTAAAATTGTGATTTCCCATTATTTTCTTTACATTAAATTAATCACTATGATTTTATTAAATTTATTTATTTTTTATATGGCTATAGTTTATCTGACCATCTCATTGGTGTACTGGTGAGATAGCTAATAGTGCAAATAACCTCTGAGTCATTTAGGGTCTTAAGGATTAGTTTATATTATTTAATAGTTTTTTAGTTTGAAATTATCTTTTTTATTATATTTTTTTGTTTAATTTTGTTATTGTTAGTTTTTTATTTTTCATGTATATTTATTGTGATGAGTTGTTGAGTTTAATTTTGAGTATTTATTACTTATTTAGCTTATTATAACTTCAAAAATTAGTTTATTTTATTGTATTTTTGGTTATTACATACTTTATTTTTTCATTTTTGAGATTTGTGAGTTGAAAAATAACTTTGGGGGTAAGAAGCAAAAGAAATGGGGAGGAGAAGAGAGGGGGAGAGCAGAGGGGGGGTAAGTGAAGAAAGAGTATGGGGAGAGATGGGAAGAGATGGGAAGAGATGGAAAGAACAAGGGTGGGAATGGGAGGGGAAGGGAAGATAGAGAATTGGGAAGAGAGGGAAAGGAAAGGGAGAGGATTTGGAGGGTAGAGGGATGGAAGTAAAATGATTTGGAGGGGAGAGGGTATGGATGCAAGTGTATTTGGAGGGGAGGGGGATGGAGGAAAGAGAATTTAGAGGGGAGAAGGATGGAAGTAAGAGCATTTAGAGGGGAGAGGATTGGGAGAAAAGGAGAGGGGAGGGGTACAGAAATGAGAGGATGGGTAGGAGAGGGGGAGGGAAGGGAGAGAGGATTGTGAGGGGTGGGGGAAGGAAAAAAGAGGATTAGGAAGGGAGGGGAGGTAGGTGAGGGAAGTGAGGTGAAGGAAGGAAAAGGACTGGGAGGGGAGGGAGAGGGATGGGAATCAAAAGGACAGGGAAGGGAGATAAATAGGCAGATGGGGAAATAGAGGGGAGAAAGGGGCTGAGGAAGAGGAGGAGAGCAAAGGAATATGAGAAGAGAGATACATGTGTGGTAAGAAGTGGAGGAGAGAAAAGGCATGAGAGGGGCAAAAAAAAATGTGCAAGGGAGAAATGAGAATAAATCTGTGAGAGTGTATCATTACTTAAAAAAATGAGATGTGTTGAGGGGGAATGTAGCAAGTGAAAGTAAAACCAAAAACACATATTTACTAAGAAAAAAAAAGAAAATTAAACTAGCAGAAGAGGGTACCAAAGAAAGTACATAGGAGAAAAGTAACAAATATAAAATGAAAATGCTTATGAACAATGTGGTAAAGGAGGATGAACATATGGGGTTTAGAAGTGGAATGAATGGAAGATGATAAGGACAGACAAACAAAAAACAGGTAAAATGGAAAAATTCACAAATAAATTCATGCCCTGGGTTCAAAAGACTACAACTCATTTTTTTCTATGGGGTGCAACAGATGTGCAAAAGTTACAAAACAATTTTTTTTTTGCACTTAATACCCACCTAAGACCTTTAAGTATCAAAAATATTTGTTACTTAGCTGTTGCATAATGGTTTCACCATTGTTGTGTCTCAAGACAAAAAAAATATTTATTGTGGTGAAAAGAGTCAGTCCCTGAATCACACCCATAGGTTAACCCTGAAACCAAAAACTGAACCATACATTTGACTCACCATTGTTTACCCCTGTGGTATAAAGTGCTAGGGCTATTTAAATGCACTATTAAGACTATGGAAGATTTTTGGGTACACAATAATAACTAGAATAGAAACACTTATACCTTACCACTACACCCCCTTGACAAATGTAGAAAAACAGCAGATACAAAAAAAAATTACTCTGGTATATTTAATATTTTACTCAAAAACCTTCTTATTTAATACACAAAAGACTAAATTAAACATTATGCTTATTTTACTCAAAGGACTTAAAAAACAGATACATTTCTCTAGTTTTCAAAATTCTCAGTGATCATTTAATATGTTTTTAAATACTTTTTTTTACTTTCTATATAAATTACTTCTCTTTTCTACTTCTTTCAGCCATTATATCTTCTTATAAGCCTCCACTGCTTCCCTAATCACATATTTCTCCATCTTTCACTTCCTACTTGTGTTTTATCCTATCTAGTTCTACTTAAGCACTATAAATAACTAGGTTAACTGCCCTTGAGATGTAAAATGGGTCTGAGTCAACAATAGTTACCAATTTAAATTTTCTCTAACTAGCTAAGCCCCCTCTGTCTCTCCTTAAACTTACTATTTTAGCTATCTTGTGCATGAGTTTCAAACTTGTGTTGACCCATTACTTCCCTAAGTGGCCCTTGAGTATGGGCACTGCTCCAAAACTCCTCCTAATACTCCTTCTAATACTTGGTGTACCAGTGCTAGCCCTGTCTGTAGTAAATCCCTCTTACCTTTAAGTTTTGGTAACTAATTCCTTGCTTGGGACACACACCAAAAAAATACTTTTAACACTGTGTTATCCTTAGTTCCTCCTTTTGTTCTACACTTAGAGCTTCTGTGTAAAGCTTTTTCCTTTTCTCTTCATGGTTTCTTTCTGAATTTCACCTAATAATAGTTCTCAATTAAGTATAACTTACACAGAAATATTGGTTTCTAAATCTGAGCACATAGACCTTTTCACCTCCTCCTGTGCTTCATTTACCTATAGTCTTTAAATAAAGTACACAATTCTAGTGAGAAATTTTTCTGCAGTAACAGCCTTCCTTTGTCTTTAGATCACTAAATCACCTTTGTTGAAAGACAGGTGCCCCCCCTAATTGAACTAACATAGTTCTTCCAGTCTTGATATACCAGAGCTGAGAAAAATAAGCATATAAAAAATTATAGACACATGAAATAGGAATGTGAAGAACCTTTTAATATAACTAATAGGGGTTATCAGTGTTCAGGGATCCACAATTAGGGATCAGGAATTTTTTTTTCCAGGATCAGACATTATTTTTTGCAAAAGGTTTTTATCCACTATCCCCAGGGCTAGTGGATAATTATTGCACAATAATGCATTATTCCACCTCTTATACCCCAATTTCTATTCCTAATTCCTGATCACAAACTCATCAAATCCATGATTGATTTTTAAACAATTCAAATGACATATAGTTTTGACTGACATCTTATGCCTCTCTTCAATCTATGCTACTTAATTTTGGTGGTGAACACATAATATTTTCTTCTATCTACACACCCAAACTGCTCATTTGGTGGTGAATTCCCACTTCCCACTAATTACCTAAACCTTCTACTGACAACCTTTTTACCAACAATAATGAAGCACCTCTCTACTAGGAAGCAAATTCACTCAGCTATGATATGCTATCACTATAACTTTAGCTGCTGACTCTGATGCTTACTTGGGTTTGGAAGACACTTTAGATTATATGTCTTTTCAATGATCTTTCTAAAGAAGAGGATCCCAAAAATGCACCAGATCTCCCCTCCCTTGAATCACAAAACATAATTCCACCAGCATACACTCTTTCATTATGCCAATAACCCATCAACATTTTGAAACACAACCCTTTTAGTTTTATTCATGCTCTCCAAATGTTTAACTTTTGTGCTTTATTCATTTGTTTTGGTGTTTTTGTTTCATGCATAATCATTTTAATTTTGAATTTATGGTGAATGTCTCTTTTTTGGATGTCTCATTTGTTTTCATTCATCAGCTCAACATGAAATCAAATATTTTCTGCAATTGCATAATTTTTCACTGTTTCTTTTTTTCATTCATCCCTCATATCCTTTTCCATATTTCCTCAAAAATCCCTCAAAGAGTTTATTTTCATTTATTTTCTCATCTCATCTCTCCAGGTAATTCATTTTATTCATTTTTTTAATTTTTTGTTTGCTAATTATAATTTTTTTTGGTTTTTTTTCTTTTTTGTATCTAAATTTTTATTTTAAGTGTTTATTTTTAACTTTAATGGTAAAATTAACCTTTTTTATCTCTCCCTCTTATCTTTCTTTTTTAGCTCCATCACCCTACTCTTCATCCCTCCTTGGCTTGGTCATTATCCCCCCTTTCCCCTATTTCACTTTTTTTGAATCCATTTCATTAAAACACATACATTGCACACTCTTTATGCATTTCACTTACTTCATATTCAATTTGACCCAAATTTTAACATCAATATTTCTCACTCTATTTTTCCTTCTTTTTAATCAAGGTAAATTTCATTTCCTATTTTTCATTCCTATATCACCACACAATATGGGGGTGGACTTGCTAGAAAGTCTGCAACTATTGGCCGGTCTTCTAGAAGAAAGATAAGAAAAAGAAGAAAAAATGAGGAAGGAGGAGGAGAGAGAAATAAAAAGGGATAATAAAAGGTAGAAAGAAATAAAAAATATAAAAGGAATAAAATAACTATTAAAAGAAGTGCAATGACAGGTTTGTGAGAATTGAAATGACAAGGAGTATTGGTTTAATGGGGACTATTGATCAAGTAAGTATTTGATTTCTGCTTAAATAAAAATAAAAATTACTAATAAACTTAAAGCAACCTATAGGCATTTATATAATATTTTTATTAGACTTATAATGCCAAAAAATAGTAATAAAGTATTTAAATTATTATAAGTAATGTAATGTAAGTAATGGCTGCCAAAGGGGAATTCCAAGGCCCTTTTATAAGAAAGGGTACTTCTGAAGGGCCTCAAATTTATATACAAAAATAGTAGTAATGTGAAACAAGAGATTAAAAGAATTTAATTAAAACATAGAAATTAAGAGAAAAGTTTGAAACAATAAATTAAACCCATGAATAAGTAAATATTTTTCCCACCATAAAGTGCAAAACAAGTAATTAATATAATGAGTAACTAAGTGAGTATAAAACCTGAGAACTGTGGGAAAAAAATCCTAAACAGGTGTTACAGTAAGATGTAAAGGGTTTAATTAAAGCGAATAAAATTATTTTCAAACCAAAATTTATGTAATCAATTTAATTCAGTATAAAGATAAACTAATTAATTGTTTTAACTATTTTAAGTAATTTAATAATTAGTTTAATTGAAACAATTAATTAATTTAATAATATTACTAATTTAAAGTGAGAATTTTAATGTCATTTTATTAAATAAGTGTTTTAATTTATTTAATAATTTTACTGACACAATTAAAGGTCAAAAAAGCACCCAATATTTATGGATAATAATATATGACAAGCTGTAGTTAATATATAAATTTTATTAATTAAATTTTAATTACATTATAAGTTAAATTTATTATTACACTTATAATATGATTTTAAAAATAATTAATTTATTAATTTATAAATATTAAATACATTAAAATGCACCATGATATTATAGAATATAATATAATTTTATGTAATAAAAAACTTACTTAATAATAAAATAAATATCATAATTATTTTACTTATTTATAAAATATTTATATAATTTTATTATTCAATAAAATATTAGGGGGTATCAATGTTGACCGATCCGCAATTAAATTAATTGTGGATAAAAATCTTTATACCCTAATTATCTTCCGCAATTATTTTTGCTAATAATTGGGTAATTAGACACTTTACATGTCAATGTTCACCTCTTATCCGACAATTTTCCACTGAATTTTTCATAACCACATCTTGGACTACTCTCTGGATATGCCTTCTACCTTCCTGCGCACTCCCATTCTCATCCCATCCTGTTCATTCTATCCACTCAGAATTTCTCCCCATTTCATCTATTTGATTCTGCTCCTTTTCATCTCACTCTCTTATCTGCTTGTTTCTTCTCCTTGTAATCTCGCAATCTCATCTGCTTGTTTCTTCTCCTTTTCATCTTGCTATCTCATCTGCTTGTTTCTCCTCCTTTTCATCTTTAATTATCTTAACATGCCTCATCATCATAAATCTTCTCAAAGGCAGCCATCACCCAGTTGTTCTTAAAATCCCACCACTCCCTCTTTCCCCAGCTCTGCTGAGAAATCCAAAACTGTTCAACTAAAGAAAGATGATCATCTCATTCTTATCAACTGGATAAAAACTAAACCTAACTATGATTCTTGTTTTGGTACTGAGTATGCAACTAAAGTAGGACAACCCCCCGCATCAAAAGTTAATGGTTATCTTCTAATGGCCAACGAATTGCGGAATAAGACTAAGGGAAGGATAGATCTTTTACCAAAACAGATGTCTGAACGCTTCAAGAATTATCAAGCCAAGTATAAGAAGGCAAAGACTCTTTCATCTTCTACTGGTTTTGGTATTACTGACCTCTATATCAGTAAGGGCATCAAATCCATAGACAATAAACTTGATTCTTTATGTTCTTACTTTAAAGAGATGGATTATATTTTTGGAGAGCGAGTTGATGTTAATCCTACAAACATTTTGGATGGTGAAGATACTATCTCTGAACATGATGTCAAAAGAAATCTTTTTCCTTCTTCTTCTACTAAAGCCTCCCCTCATTTAACTTCCACAAATCAAGATATCTTTTCAATAGATCCTTATGACAATATAAACCAACCTGATCTAACTCAAGTATGTTTTTTTTCTTTTATCTTACCAATTCTTTTTTTATTTACATTTTCTTATTTATAAATAGGCTGAAGAGCAAACGCAGGAGCCACAATCAACTGAGTCTGAAGCTAGCAAAAATGAAGAGGAGGAAAATGTGACCTTGAACAAAAAGCAAAGGGCTTAAAGAAGTCTGAATTTCCACTCTCAAAGAAGAATAAAAAGTGATACTTCATCTCAAACCCCTTTTTCTTCTATCAAAAATTTTTTGGAGAAACATGATGCTGGTAAGTGATACCAAACCTCTTAATACTTTAATCTGCTTTTCTTCTAATTTTTGTTAATATTTCTTATCACTCTAGAGCAAGTGGAAGTTGCTAAAGAGACTCTAAAGTTTGAAAAGCAAAAATACAAGCTCTCTTTAAGGAGGGATGACAGGGTATATGATTAGGAAGAGAAGAAGTTTGAACTCTCTTCACAGAAGGATGATAGGGCACAAGACTTGGAGGAGAGGAAGTATGAACTTTCTTTAAGGAAGGATTATAGGGCACAAGACTTGGAAGAGAGGAAGTGCAAACTTTCTTTACAGAAGGATGATAGGTCACAAGACTTGGAGGAGAAGAAATTCAAGTTATCTCTAAGTATTGAAAAATCAAAGAAAGAGGAGAAAACACTTGAGCATAAAAACATCATGGAACAGATGAAATATAAGCTTGATCGTGAAGAAAATTCCAAAAAGAAAGATTTCTTGATAGAATGTGTTAAATCTAATAAATCTGTTGTGGATATTCAATGTTTAATGAAATTTTTTGATGAATAGTTTGTTTTATTTATCTCACACTTCAACTGTTCATAATTGATTGTACATATATTTTTATCTTAATTTCCTGTATTTTTTTACTCTATCCATTATTAGTTGAATTTTCATATTTTAATGTTATAAATTCTCTTTTAAATAAAGTTTTCAAGAATTTTTAATGTTCAAAATTCTTTTTTAGTTTAAATTTTCAAGTCACATTTGAAATTTTCCCAATTCCACCCCTGCATTTGACTGAACTAAGGGTTGGGTATCACCAAAATTCTTTCAAGTAAAGAATTTTGCAAGTCTTACATGAAATTTAGGCAATACTCCCCCCTAAATTTTATTGAAGTAACGGATGTGTATCACCAAATTTTCAAGTCAAATTTTTTTTAAGTCTGATATGAAAATTTGGCAATACCTTCCCCTGTATTTAATTGAATTAAGGTAAGGGTATCATCAAATTTTCAAGTCAAATTTTTTTTAAACTCTGATATGAAAATTTGGCAATACCCACCCCCCCTGAAATTTTTTGAATCAAAGAAATCAAATGGAAAAAAAAATTAAAATTGAAAATTTCTACAACAAATTATTTTCACCAGTCCCAATCAAGTTTTCCTATTTTATATAATAGCCATTAGAACAACCTAAGGCCAGATGCACCATTATATAAAAAAGTAATCTATCTTGATGTAGCTTTAAAAAATAATTGGAAGAAACAAATCCCAAATTAAATGAAAAAGTTAAAATTGAAAATTTCTACAACCAATTATTTTCACCAGTCCCAATCAAGTTCTCCTATTTTATATAATAGCCATTAGAATGACCTAAGGCCAGATGCACCATTATATAGAAAAGTAATCTATCTTGATGTAACTTTAAAAAATAATTGGAAGAGACAAATTTAAAATTAAATGAAAAAATTAAAAAGGATAAATTAAATTGAAAAAGAGGAAAATAAAAAGGGAAGTTTAAAAAAATAAATTAAATTAAATTAAATAAAAATAAATAAAAAATTTAATAAAAGAGAAAAAAAAGGAAAAAAATTTTGGAAGAAAATATTTAATGATAGAAAAAATATAATATTTTATTTGCAATACTTGACAGATCCACTAAGAACAATTTCTTTATCTAATTTTTTTTATGATTATTAATAAAATTTTGGAAGAAAATATTTAATGATAGAAAAAATATAATATTTTATTTGAAATACTTGACAGATCTACCAAGAACAATTTTTTTATCTAATTTTTTTTTATTATTCATACAATTAATAAGACCTTCATTTATTTGGAATTAACAGCCAAAATGGGTAAATTCTTTACAAGAAACTAAATTTGGAGGTGCTTTGGTTGTTTGATGCCGGTGTTGAGAAGAATTCCATATAGCCTCAACTATTCCATTGGCACTACCAAAATCAATAATACATTTATGGTCAGGAAGATAAAGGCCATGTCCCTCATCA
This sequence comes from Hemileia vastatrix, assembly GCA_030280995.1. NCBI lineage: Eukaryota > Fungi > Basidiomycota > Pucciniomycetes > Pucciniales > Zaghouaniaceae > Hemileia > Hemileia vastatrix. The sequence continues at coordinate 17,914,830 of JASXTE010000003.1, read as the reverse complement.
GAAGAGGGTGATGGAATAGGAACACCAGTCTCTGGATTAATATACGAGAAAATTCCAAATGTTATAGAATTCTTATCATGTTTATCTAGATGAAAATGATTGTAAAATACATTATAAGTGATGATAACATTTGAACAAAAAACATAATCATTTATTGCTTCTTCCCATTCAGGATCAGACCAATTTGGTAAGCCAGATTCTAAAGAAAGTTGATGGTTATTTTGAAAATCTTGAAAACCTAATTTTTTTAAAAGATTTTCGAAGAAAATATTAAACATCCCAAAGAATTCCATTGTTTCAGATCTTCTTCCATTTGCTCCCGTTTCAAATTTTTCAATAAAGAATAAATTCCTGAAATATATGACAAAATTAAAAATTACTTATAATAAAAAATTTTTTTACATACCAAAAGAAACTCCTTGATCATATCCTGGTCACCAAACAAAACCTTTCATTGCACCAGAAATCAGATTTTTATTTGATAAGGGTTTTCAAACCAAAGCCATTTGATAGAGAGTAGAAATTAAATCAGAAAGCTGGCAAAAAACTTCATCCTTTTTCCCATTAAATTAATGAACTTCTAAGATGAATTGAGGTTTGTATCCATTATTGAAAACTGCAACAATGAGATCTATACCACCTTCAGTAAGGTTTTTGATGTTTTTGTAAAAAAAAAAATTCTTAAAATTTGATATTGAAGTCTTATAAAATTTGAGATCATCCAAATTTCCAAAGAATTTTTTGAAAAATATCTTCATCTTAATCAATTTTCTATTACAATAAAATTTTTTCTTTGAATTTCTTGATTCTTTAGCTGGTTCCATGATTTTCTGCTTTTTATTTTCTGGTAAGGAAAGCTGAGATTGATTGGGAGAAGGAATAGAATTGAAGGACGTTGAAGAGATAGAAGAAATTAAAGATAAAGAAGAAGAATTTGAATATATTGAAGGAATAGAATGGAAGGACATTGAAGAGATAGAAGAAAGTAAAGATAAAGAAGAAGAATTTGAATATATTTCATGATTATTCTTGGAGCTTTCAAGATTTGAAGACAAGGAAGAGAGTGACAAGAAAGATGATTCAGAAGAAATTGATGATAATGAAGATGAGAGAGTTAAATTTTCCATAGTAAGTTCCTTGAAAAAAAAATTATAAAACAAAAAAATTAAAAATAAATAAATAAATATATTAAAAAAAACCCCCAACAATAAAAAATTATCAGTAAAATAATTGCGAAAAAAAAATTGGTAAAAAAAAATCAAATAAAATTAGTTGCAAAAAAATCAGTAAAAAATTTTGAGAAAAAAAATTTCAAAATAAAAACCTGAATTATAATTAAAATACAAGGTAAAACAAAATCACCCAAAAAAAAAAAGTAAATAAAAAAAATTAAAATGAATTCAGTAAATTTAATTTTAAAAAAATAAATAAATAAAAATAACTTACCTGCTATTGGAAATACTTCTTGATATCATTCAATCCAATTTATTAAAATATAAATAAAAAAATTGATTTCAGTAAATTTCAGAATAATTAATTATTTGAAAAAACAAACACAAATAAAAAAATTAAATTACCTGATTTATTTTTGAAACAGGGGGAAAAGTCCAGAAACTAAGGGAAAGAAAAAAAATTCTGTAAAAAAAATTAAAAATCAGAGATTAGTCTTTTTTTTATCAAAATGCCCTCCTTGCCCACCTCAACGCCCCCTTACCTGCCTCAAACCCCCCTTTAGTCCCCCTTTACCCCCCCTTTACCCCCCTTTATCCCTTCTTTACCCCTTCTTTACCCCCCCTTTACCCCCCTTTAACCTCTCATTAGCCACCTCAAACCCCCCTTTACCATCCCTTTACCCCTTCTTTACCCTCCCTTTACCCCCCTTTACCCCCCTTTCCCCCCCCTTTACCCTCCCTTTACCCCCCTTTCCCCCCCTTTACCCTCCCTTTACCCCCCCTTTACTGCCTCCTTGGCCCCCTCAAGCCCCCCCTTTAACCCTTCCTTGACACCCTTAAGCCCCTGCCCTTTACCCCCTCAGACCTACCTCAAATCCCCCCTTGAACCCCTCCAAACCCCCCCCCCCCCCCCTACACCTAACTTAACAAATTGCTAGTGATTCAATAAGTTTATGATCAATTGCTAATAATCAATCATTAACTTATCAAATTGTTACCGATTTGATAAGTAGGTGTTGGGGGGGTGTGGAGCCGTTTGAGGGGGATTTGAGGGGGGCTTGAGGGGGCCAAGGAGGTGGTAAAGGGGGAAAAGTGGGGGAGTTTGAGGCAGGCAAGGAGGGGGTAAAGGGGGGGATTGAGGTGGGCAAGGAGGGATTAAAGGGGGGAGTTAAGGTGGCCAAGAAGGGGAAAAAGGGGGGTATAGAGGAAGACAAGGAGGGGGGAAAGGGGGATGATGGAGGGTGAAAAAAAAGATAAAAAAAGATAAAAAAGATAAAACAAAAAAACAAAATTAGTCTAACCTTGAAAACCAAAAAAAAGCACTTACAAGACAAAAAAAATGAAAAAAGGACAAAAAAAAAAAGAGAAAAAATAAATTATTAGCAAGTAAAAAAAACCAAAAATAAGAAAAAAAATGACTTACCTGGAGAGATGAGATGAGAAATAGAGGAATGAAATAGAGGAATTTAAAATATTTGACTGATGTTTGAGGAGAGGTTGAAAAGGATATGAGTGATGAATGAAAAAAAACACTGACAAAATATGTGATTTCATGTTGAGCTGGTGAAAGAAAACCAATGAGCCATCCAAAAAAAGAGAAGTGCTTCCCAGCCTCTTAGCACCAAGGCAGGGGGTCCTCCTGACGTTGGGAGGCCCACCTAGAGGTGGCTGGAACACCCTGAAGCCAGAAAACCACCAAAAACCTCCAATAAAGCCCAAAATACTTAGAAAAATCTACCTTAAGCTATGAGAACATTGAGACATAAATTTAGAGCCAAATTAGCTCTACTTAATGGTACTAAGAACTTAAACCTAAGACTTAAGGTTAGCCCTTAAAACACAAAAAACAAAATTAAACAGCTATCGTTTAGAAATGTAAAATAAGTGAATGACCCCTTAAAACTTGGAATATGAAAAATATCATCAAGACATCAAATATAGAGAAAAACCAGGGCTATTCAATGGTAGACCCCACATACCTGTAGTCCCAATATTCACTGAATAAAACAAGAAAAACACACAATTATTCAACAAATGCCAATTAAGACATACCAAAACAATGCCAAACAGAGCAAAAAAGATGTCTGCCAATGTTGGAAGACCACACCATAAATTCAAAAAAAAATGAATTTCATCAAACAAAAATACCAAACCAAGTGAATAAAGTACACAAAGTGGATATGTGGGGAGCACCAAAATAAAATTTTAAAAGTGTTGTGAAGTGAAATGTTGGAGAATGATTGGCATTATAATGGATTGTATGCTGGTTGATTGAATGTTTTGTGATTCAAGGGAGGGGGGAGCTGGTGCTGGTTCAGGATCCTCTTCTTCATAAAGATCATTCCACTCATACTTTAAATCAGCTAGGATATTGTGGAGTATAACGCTAGTCATGATCCAATGATTCACAGTTTTGATCTCCAACTTTTTTTGAAATTGGATTCAGAGCTCCTGAAGACTAGAAAATCATCCCTTTAAAATACCTATAGCATGTTCAATCCATACTCTTGATTGGGCAAGGTGATAATTAAATTTAGTTTTGGGGTCATTTTCTAAGGTTGCACCACAGAAAGCAGGTATTATGTACTTCCCACTTGCATATTGTCAGCCAGGCTATTCCAGGAGTCCAGTAAATGATATATAAATTATAAAACCTTAAAGAGTGGGTAAAACTTGTATTTAATGAATATAACTTAATATTTTATTACATAATGAAATTATATAAGAATTTTATTATATACAAATGTTACATTAAACTTATTGGTTATATATATTTTTATATACAATTAAATTGGGCATAATATAATATATTCTACAAATAATGGCGCATTTTTATATATTTAATAATTATCAATTTATATTTAATTAATTAAAAAAAACATATATTATAATTACAAGTGTAAATTTGATTTATAATATATTTAAATTAATTACTTAAATTTATATATTAACTAATACCTCTCATATGACACTAAACAATTATTAAGGACGCTTCTTTTGACCCTTAATTGTGTTAGAAAAAACAAATAAATTAATTTGAACTAAATTGAGATTAATTGATTGTTTTGTTGCGTCAAATTATTTTTTTTTGTTTCACTTAAAATGTTCTCTAATCAGGATGGACCATCTGTTGGGAATTATATTTCTCATAGTTCCTATGTTTCCACTCTTGTTTAGTTATTTACTATTGTCACTTACTGATTTGGGGATTAATGGCGGGGAAATTGGATTCTTAATTGGGCTTTTAATTAATTGTTTCATGTTTTTCTCTATATTGTTATGTTTCATTTACTCTTTTTGATATATTTGTTTTATTCCTTTCTAATCATTGTATTTACTGATATAGTAGCGCTTCAGAGGACCCATTGCCTATAAAAGGGCCTTGGATAATCCCCTGTAGCCTTATCACTTATTATACACTCAACAATTTAAATATAATTTTTATATTACGTTTATATTCTTTTTATTAGTAATAAAATTCTAATTAAAAATTTATATAACATTTTAAAGGTTGCTCTAAGTCTGATAGTAATTATTTTGGTTGCCGCGCAGAACTCTTATTTAAATAATATTAATATTAATAAAACCAAGTTGTTGTCACCTCCCAGCTCACTTATCGTTGTTTTTCTCTCAATAAATTAAATAATTTTATTAAATTTTATTTTTTTTATTACCATACCCTTTTCCTCCTTCTCCTCCTCTCATTCCTTCTTCCATTTTCTCCTTCTTCTAGACGACCAGCCGACAACTGGGGGCCTTTCCAAACGACGACGACGATCGAAGCCTGGCGACGAACGACAAAACGCACGGACCACCTAGCAAAACGAAACTTTTGCCGCGACTGTGTTTCGAACTTGGGTTCGACATATTAGGTTTATATAATATTAATTTTTATATTATTTTGAAGTGATTTTTCAATCACTATAGTAAGTTCACCTTTGCGCCTCTCACTCATAATACTATATTTTTATTGCAATAACAGTGATTGTGGCTTAATTGCTGATTCACTGAGTGTAAGTGTTCAATTTTAAAATTTTTTTTCCTAGTTGACCATTATAGAGTGTTAAATCCTCTTAGTCCTAGAAGAATTAACATTATTATTAATACAAATTGAATTATTAATTTAATTTTTTTTTTATTATTAATTATTGTTAATTTTGGTTGACTTAAAAGTACATTGTGCTTAGTCCCAATATATTACCATAATTAATATTGGTAATTAATTGGTTGAATTAACTTACTTGTTATTCCCAATTTAAACTTGCAATCCATTTTTTTTTATAAAATTAATTTTTTAAATTATTACTTTATATTGAAAGTTATTTTTTCTATAATTTAATTAATTAAAAAAATTTTTTTTATATTATTTGGAGCAATTATTGACTAACTTTGATTATTTTTTTTATATAAAGTACAAAGTAAAATATTATTCTTCCCACTAGTATGTCCAACAATTTGACAGAAAAAATGGATAACATGCAAGTGGATGAGATAGAAATTGACTATGATGCTGACACTGTAAGTTCTTCTAAAGTTGGTCATAAAAAATCTTATGCTAACACAAAGAATTCTCATACTGCAGGATGTGGAAATGACAGGAAATGCAAACAAACCAAACCCCCTTCCCCCAGTACCACAGAAGGAAGTAAAGCCTCTAGTGCCTCAAGAAGGTCTTCCAAAAGGCTTCAAAATAAAAAAGCTTCCTCTGCCACAACAAATCAGCAACCTCTCCAGTCATATAAAAGAGTTGAAGACAGAAAATATGACGTACAAAGCAAAGGTAGACACATTGTGGGATCAGGTCCAAGAACTCAGGAACCAGATTCAGGCCCAGGCCCCTCCTCAATTGCCTCCCAATCAGCTTCAACTTCAGGCTCAACCTTCACAGCCACCCAGCTCAACCATCCAAAATCCAAATACTATGGAAGTAGAGCAATGGAAATGGGATTATCTAATGAGTCACTACCAACAGAATGTGCAACACCCTCCTCATCATCAGCCTGGCCCATCCAGAACACCCAATTTCCATCCACCTCCTCATCCCTACCAACAAAGCAGGAGAAAGAAGGCCCAAGCACAATCCCAAACCCAGTCCCAGGGGAAGTTTCCTCCTCTGCCATGGTAAGTAATTTGGTTGATAGTCACTTGGGTATGTTTTCTAATAAATCTTCTTCTGCAGGTAATATTATTGAACATGGTGAAAGAACAGTTAAACCTGTTAAAAGACAGCTTCCTGTAACTAGTAGCCCTATTGATGTAATTAGCAAATTGTCATTTGATGAACCTTTACATTTAACTTCTACATCTTTAATTAATCCTTCTCTTGCAATTAAAAATGATTCTGTTCCCCCTGAAATCTATAACTTAATTGAAAAAACTTCTGAGGAAATTTTGAAAGATACCCTTGATTTTAATATTGTGAAAGACAAACATGTGAGAGATGTGTTAATCCATGAAAATGATAGATTAAATAATTTACACTTGCAATGTAGAGTGAGTTCTTCTGTACAAGATACAGCTTATTTAAAAATCAAAGAAACCTTGAATATTGTTCTTAGTCAACAAAAACAAATAAGAAGTGACCATAGAGCTATCTCAGATAGAAATATCAGTCTGCATAAAACATTGAGTGAATTGAAACCCCTTATTGAGGAAAATTATTCATTCAAAAATGAAATAAAATCTCTACAAAATGAGTTGAAGAAACTAAAAAATGACTTCCATGCACTAAGTACCAAACACTCAGTTTCTGAGGACAGAAATGTTCTATCTCTTGCAAAAGTGAATGACCAGATGTCTGAAATTCCAAGAATAAGAAACTATGTGTCTGACCTACAGGAAAAGTTCTCAACCTTAACCATCAATAATGAATTAAATGAGATTTCTTCCAGTAAGCTGCATAAAAATAAAGGGAAAAAACCTGAACAAAGTTCATCCTTTCTTCCTCATATTTCAACCATTAAACAAACTGACAATGAGTCTGTAAAATCTTTTGCCACTAGCAAAAAATCTTGTGATGGTCATGCACCAGCTGTTTCTGTAAATAATGAAATTTCTGAACACCTGGCTAAACTTCAGGAATTATTACTAATGAATAATTCAAATCAAAAAGTGGACCATCCCAGTAGTCAGAAAAATTGGCCTAAGTTAGACCAATATCCTACCTTTGATGGTGATTCTTCCTCTGATTGGCAACACTTTATCCAAAGAATTGATAATTTAAAGAGATCTTATAAACTACCTGATGAGGAAATTGTTTCTAAGCTAATTTCTTTATTTTCCAATGTAGCCTTGATGTGGTATGAATCTGTCCTCTTAGATAACAATCATTATACATGGAATGATTGGAAATCCTTGATTGAGAATCAGTTTGGTGGTTCAAAATTCAGGTTAGCTCAGCAGAGACTGTATGAGAATACTAGATATGTATCCTCCTCTGTTGAAAAGCCCATTGTTTTTCTGATGAAAATAACTAAAATCCTTAGAGCAATTGATCCAAAGATGGATTATGATATTTGGAGAGATAAAATCTTGTATAAATTACCAAATTCTCTTAGGGATTTGATTGTTGCTAGAACTGAGCATGTAAGGGAAAATTCTTCTTTCATTAATATCTGTAATGAAGTACTACTCAACCATAGATATGAACCAAAGAATTACCTTAGTAAATCTTATAATGATCAGAATAAACCTTCTATAAAGCTCCCAGAAAAATCTGGTAAACCCTCTGCCCCAGTTGCACCTAAAAAATATGCAACAAATACTTGTTATAAATGTAACAAACCGTGGCAGAAGGGTCATGTTTGTGACAAGAAAATTCATCTGGTTGAACAAAATGAAGACACTGATGAACTTGAACTTGATGTCAATAATTCTTCCAGTGACTGTGAAAGTAATATCTCCTATGACAATGAATCTGTTAAAGATGTTTTAATGTTGGAACATGATGTCCATTATTTAAATAATATATCTGAAGATTGTGTATTGAATTTATCTTCAGTAGAAAATGCTGAGATAATTAGAGATATTACTAACAATTCTATTCCTATATCCCCTTTAAAGGCACCTGTTATCATTAATGGTAAAAATGTTGATGTAGTTCTTGATTCTGGTGCTGGAGGAAGTGTAGTATCTGAAAAAGCTTTGGCTTCAGTGGATAAGGAATATTTGAGTAAATTATTGCCTATAACTTCTGAAAAATGGAGAGGGTATGGTTCTACCTTATTTCCTATTGGCAAATACAAAACCTCTGTATTCTTCAAATATAATGGTGGTTTTGTCAGAGCTATTTGTGAATTTGTTGTCATGAAAAATGATAATTTGAGCAATTGGTTTATTATGGGAAATTATATTTTGACCATGTTTGGTGTGAAACTGGACCCAGCAAATAATTGCTTTACATTAGGAATGAATGGGAAAAGAAAATTCAAAATTTCTTCTCCTAAACCTTCTGGGCATTTGTTGAAATCTTGTAACTCACTCACCCAATGTAAAGGTAGAACAACAACTGAAATGGATGATTTATTACATGAAATAAATACCGCTTCTTTTGGTGATCATTTAACTAATGAACAAAAGGATTCTATTGTTGCCTCTATTACCTCTTTCCCTATGGCTTTTGCTCATGGTTCTCATGTCTTGGGAATTGTTCAGGAAGAGATGAAAATTACCTTATCCTGTAATTTGAGTGATATTCCTCCTTCCCTTAAGAAAAAACCATATCCTGCTTCTCCATCAAAAAGAAAAGATATTGAAGATAATATTGAAACATTATTGAAAATGAATATCATTGAGAAAGTGGATGTCACCCCCAAATATTGTGTCATCTCCCCAGTCTTAATTTCTTATGAAAAAGATAAGGCTAGATTATGTGGAGATTACAGAGCTTTAAATACTTATACTGTTGATGATATTTATCCTTTACCCAGAATTAATTCAATACATGCTACCTTGCAAGGTGCAAAATTTATTAGTTGTCTGGATGGTAATAAAGGTTATCATCAAGTTCCAGTTGAGAAAAATTCTCAAAATTTTTTGCTTATTGCTACTCATATGGGAATATATAAGTATGTTAGGATGCCATTTGGCCCTAAAAATGCTCCTTCAGTTTTCCAAAAAGTCATGGATAACACTTTCCATCAAGAAATTATTGAAGGTTGGCTCATGGTTTATATTGATGATATTATTGTTTTTTCTAAAACTTTTGATGAACATATGATTCATTTAAATAGAGTTTTCCAAAAAATGGATGAAATCAATATGACCTTATCTTTAAAAAAGTGTAAATTTGGTTTTCAATCTTTGAAAGTCCTTGGCCATGTTGTGTCAGGCTTACAAATTTGTGTAGACCATAATAAAGTTGCTGCCATTCAAAATGTGAAAGCACCAACTTCTGTAAGAGAGATACAAAGTTTTTTAGGTATGTGTGGCTATTATAGACAATATATTAAAAATTATCAGGTCATAGCCTTGCCTCTTACAAAACTAACCAGAAAAGATGTTGCTTTTCTCTGGAATGATGACTGTCAAAAAGCTTTTAATACATTGAAAAATTGCTTAATGTCAGCCCCTATATTGGCTCTTCCAGATTTTAACAAGCCATTTGTACTTTATACAGATGCTAGCTTTATTGGTCTGGGTGCTGCCCTTCACCAAAAGCAAATTATTAATGATAAATCCTCAGAGGTTGTAATTTGTTATATTTCAAGAACCTTAAGAAATAGTGAATTGAAATATGGTGCCACTCAATTGGAGTGCTTAGCAGTTGTTTGGGCTCTTGAGAAACTTCATTACTACTTGGATGACCAAAAATTTGAGTTGGTAACTGACTGTAGTGCTGTGAAATCTCTCTTAAACCTCAAAACACCTAACAGACATATGTTCAGGTGGCAACTTGCTGTTCAGGAATACAGAGGAAGGATGACTATTATCCACAGAGCTGGAAATGTTCACTCTAATGTTGATATGCTCTCCAGATTGCCTCTGCCAAATAATGACTCCAATCCTGCTTATGTACCTGAGGATGACACTGTTCATATACATGGTATATTTATAGTTGACATGGAAGAAGAGTTATTACAGTTAATACTGGATTCATATGATAAAGATTCTGACTTAAATAAATTAGTTACTATTTTGAATGATCCTAAGAATGCTTCAATTCAAGCATTAATAAAAACTCTTCCTGCAAAATACCAAAATGCTTTAAATAAAGGAAAGTTTTCTATTGAAGATGGTTATATTTATTATAGAAGGAAGCTTACCAATGTAATTGTTATTCCTCCTTCAATGAAAGAAACTATCCTCAAACTTTGTCATGATGACATATTAGCTGGTCATTTTGATCTTGAAAAAACATTGATTAGAATCAAAAACACTGCATGGTGGGCTAATATGTCTGAAGACACAAAATTATATGTTGAATCTTGTGATTCCTGCCAAAAATCTAAAAAGTTAACAGGCAAGAGAGCAGGGTTATTACAACATATTGAAGCACCTAGTGCTCCCTGGCAAATCATTAATATGGATTTTGTCACTGGTCTTCCTGTTGCAGGTAAAGACAGCTTTAACTCTTGTTGGGTAATAGTTGATAGATTCACAAAAATGTGCAAATTTATTCCAACCCACAAAGATGTATCCACCAAAGAATTAGCTTTCTTATGGTGGTCTTACATGTTTAATATTATTGGTTTTCCAAAAGCCATTATCTCTGATAGGGATCCAAAATTCACTTCTGAATTTTGGACCTCTTTGATGGATATTTGTGGCTGTGAGTTAAAATTATCTACAGCTCACCATCCTCAGACTGATGGTCTAGCTGAAAGAATGATTCAAACTCTGGAAGATATGATTAGAAGGTATTGTGCCTTTGGTTTAGAATATAAAGATAATGACAGATTTACTCATGATTGGGTCACTCTTTTGCCTGGTCTTGAATTTGCATATAATAGCACTGTTCATTCTGTCACTGAGAAAAAGCCTTTTGAGCTTTGGTTAGGTTATGTCCCAAACACTCCTGCTCAGATTCTCAATAATAAATTACCTAAGTTGGAACTACATCCTGGTGTAAAATCTTTTATGCAAATGCAACAGCTATGTAGAAAACATGCTCAGAGTTGTATTGATAAAGCATTTGAATATGAAAAGAAAAGATGGGATAAATCCCATAAAGAATACACATTTAACAAGGGTGATGAAGTGTTGATCTCTACTGTCCATTTCAATTTACAAGGTAACCACAAATTAAAAGATCCTTTTGTAGGACCATTTGTTGTTAAAAGAATGGTTGGTGATAATGCAGTAGAAGTTGTATTGTATTCTCCATATGATAGGAAACATCCTGTCTTTCCCATTTCTTTGCTTAAACCTTATACTTCCAACAGTGACTTATTTCCAAAAAGAAGAGGAAGACCTAAGAAGAACCCTCAGGAAGTCACAGAAACAGCAGAAATTGATAAAATTCTCAATGATAGAATTATCACTTCTGCAAGAGGTACTGAATATTTATTGAGATATAAGAACAAATCATCTGAACATGATGCATGGATACCTGGCAAAGAAATTTCAAATCTGCCTGCTCTGTTGAAAAAATACAAAAAGAAAAAATCTTAGCATTTTTTTTATTGTTTTTTTTTAGAGTGAGGGAGTGTCAGCCAGGCTATTCCAGGAGTCCAGTAAATGATATATAAATTATAAAACCTTAAAGAGTGGGTAAAACTTGTATTTAATGAATATAACTTAATATTTTATTACATAATGAAATTATATAAGAATTTTATTATATACAAATGTTACATTAAACTTATTGGTTATATATATTTTTATATACAATTAAATTGGGCATAATATAATATATTCTACAAATAATGGCGCATTTTTATATATTTAATAATTATCAATTTATATTTAATTAATTAAAAAAAACATATATTATAATTACAAGTGTAAATTTGATTTATAATATATTTAAATTAATTACTTAAATTTATATATTAACTAATACCTCTCATATGACACTAAACAATTATTAAGGACGCTTCTTTTGACCCTTAATTGTGTTAGAAAAAACAAATAAATTAATTTGAACTAAATTGAGATTAATTGATTGTTTTGTTGCGTCAAATTATTTTTTTTTGTTTCACTTAAAATGTTCTCTAATCAGGATGGACCATCTGTTGGGAATTATATTTCTCATAGTTCCTATGTTTCCACTCTTGTTTAGTTATTTACTATTGTCACTTACTGATTTGGGGATTAATGGCGGGGAAATTGGATTCTTAATTGGGCTTTTAATTAATTGTTTCATGTTTTTCTCTATATTGTTATGTTTCATTTACTCTTTTTGATATATTTGTTTTATTCCTTTCTAATCATTGTATTTACTGATATAGTAGCGCTTCAGAGGACCCATTGCCTATAAAAGGGCCTTGGATAATCCCCTGTAGCCTTATCACTTATTATACACTCAACAATTTAAATATAATTTTTATATTACGTTTATATTCTTTTTATTAGTAATAAAATTCTAATTAAAAATTTATATAACATTTTAAAGGTTGCTCTAAGTCTGATAGTAGTTATTTTGGTTGCCGCGCAGAACTCTTATTTAAATAATATTAATATTAATAAAACCAAGTTGTTGTCACCTCCCAGCTCACTTATCGTTGTTTTTCTCTCAATAAATTAAATAATTTTATTAAATTTTATTTTTTTTATTACCATACCCTTTTCCTCCTTCTCCTCCTCTCATTCCTTCTTCCATTTTCTCCTTCTTCTAGACGACCAGCCGACACATATGCTGAGTCTGCTAGGAGGTACTGAGATTTGTCAAAGTATGAGTCTGGGGTTTGAAATCCTCATTCTTTTGAAGACAGAAGAGTCATGACATGATCCAGGGAAGCCACTTTGAAAAGCAATAAATGTTTTGTTGACATCACATATAAGTTGAATGGCAATAGAGTATCTAGAAGGAAGATAAAAAGTTAGTTCATGAATGATGAGAAATTGGAGAAGATTTTGAACAAACCTTTTTTTGCAATCAAAATAATGGTTCCCATCATGAGAAGGCTTTTGACTCAAAGGTATAGTTGTGCCATCAACAAAACCTACACAGCCAGGGAAACCTTTGGCTTGCATTACTTGAGAGGATTCAAGTCGTTTTTCTGGAGTTGGCCAAGAAAGTGTTTGAGACTTGAGGGAAAGATATCAATCATACAGCGCTTGGTGTATAATATCTCCGTACCATATCCTATGTTAAATATATTAACCAAACGTCTTACAGCAGCACCATTTCTATTTGAGCCAAAGCAACATAGTGCAACAGCAAGTTGAATGGCAGGATTATGCTGTTTGTTATGGGAATTGTTATGAAAGATAGGATGTTCAGAGATGAGTTGATAAAGTTTGAGTGAAGAATTGGGTGAAGTTCTAAATAGCTGAGTGAAGTTTAGTTGGGGAATTTTGAGAATGGAGCGGAGATCATATTGGGGATCATGATAAAGATTTGGCCCCCTTGAAATGAGGTAACGCTTTTTGGAAAGAAAACAAAAATAGGCTAATGTATCTTCCAAATCAGAGTCAGATTTATAGTAGAGAAATAAAAGAAAAGTGATAGCATTAATAGTAGAGTGAAGTAGCCGTCTAGTAGAGAGGTGCTTCATTCTTGTTGGTAGTATAGGTGTCAGTAGAAGGTGTAGGTGGTGAGTGGGAAGTGGGAATTTGCCACCAAATGTGCAGTTGGGGTGTGTAGATAGAAAAAAAACTAAAGTTCTTTCCACCAAAATTAAGTAGCATAGAGTGAGGAGAGACTTAAGGATGGCATCAGCAATTATAAGTCATGTGGCTTTCTTAAAAATCCATCATGGATGTGATGAGTTTGGGATTAGGAAGTAGGAATGGAATTGGGGTATAAGAGGCAGGATAATGCATTATGATGGATTCCTTATTCACTAGCCCCAGGACTAGTGGATAAGAATCTTCTGCAATTAATAATGTCTGATCCCGGAAAAAAAAAATTCTGATCTCTAATTGCCGATCCCTGAACATTGATACCCCCTATTTTATTGTAAATACATAAAATACATAATGTTATTCCCTTATATGATTCAAATAAATTATTATAACAATTTGATGGGCTTCTGAGATAGCCTGGCTGACACTCCCTCACTCTTAAAAAACAATAAAAAAAATTCTAAGATTTTTTCTTTTTATACTTTTATAACAGAGTAGGAAGATTAGAAATTTCTTTTCCAGGTATTCATGCATCATGTTCAGATGATCTGTTTTTATATCTCAATAAATTTTCAATACCTCTTTCAGAAGTGATAATTCTATCATTGAGAATATTATAAATTTCTGCAGTTTCTGTGACTTCCTGAGGGTTTTTCTAAGGTCTTCCCCTTCTTTTGGGAAATAAGTCACTGTTGGAAGTATAAGTTTTAAGCAAGGAAATGGGAGAACAGGATATTTTCTATCATATGGAGAATACAATACATATTCTACGGCATTATCTCCAACCATTTTTGTAACAAAAAATGGTCCCACAAAAGGATTTTTTAATTTGTTGTTTCCCTGTAGATTGAAATGAACAGTAGCTATCAATGTTTCATCACCCTTGTTAAATGTGTATTCTTTGTGTGATTTATCCCATCTTTTCTTTTCATATTCAAATGCCTTATCAATAAAGCTTTGAGCATGTTTTCTGAATAGCTTTTGCATTTGCATAGAAGACTTTACACCAGGGTGTAGTTCCAACTTAGGTAATTTATTATTGAGAATTTGGACAGGATTTTTTGGGACATAACCTAACCAAAGCTCAAAAGGATTTTTCTCAGTGAAAGAATGAACAGTGCTATTATAAGCAAATTCAAGACCCGGAAATAGAGTAACCCAGTTATGAGTAAGTCTGTCATTTTCTTTATACTCTAATCCAAAGGCACAATACCTTCTAATCATATCTTCCAGAGTTTGAATCATTCTTTCAGCTAGACAATCAGCTTTAGGATGGTGAGCTGTAGATAATTTTAACTCACAGCCATAAATATCCATCAAAGACATCCAAAATTCAGATGTAAATTTTGGGTCTCTTTCAGAGATAATGGCTTTTGGAAATCCAACAATATCAAACATGTATGACCGCCATAAGAAAGCTAATTCTTTTGTGGATACATCTTTGTGGGTGGGAATAAATTTGTACATTTTTGTGAATCTATCCACTATTACCCAACAAGAGTTATAACTGTCCTTTCCTGCTACAGGAAGACCAGTGACAAAATCCATGTTAATGATTTTTCAAGGAGCATCAGGTGCTTCAATATGTTTCAACAATCCTGCTCTTTTACCTGCTAATCTTTTAGATTTTTGACAAGGATCACAAGATTCAACATATAATTTAGTGTCTTCAGACATATTAGCCCACCAAGCAGTGTTTTTAATTCTGATTATGGTTTTCTCAAGATCAAAATTTACTGCTAATATGTCATCATTACAAAGTTTTAAGATGGTTTCTTTCATGGAAGGAGGAATAACAATAACATTTGTAAGTTTTCTCCTGTAATAAATATAACCATCTTCAATGGAAAACTTTCCCTTATTCAAAGCATTTTGGTACTTTGGAGGAAAAGTTTTTATCAATGCTTGAATAGAAGCATTCTTTGGATCATTTAAGATTGTAACTAATTTATTTAAATCCAAATCTTTATCATATGAATCCAGAATTAATTGCAATAGTTCCTCTTCCATATCAACAATATATATACCATGTATATGTACTGTATCATCTTCAGGTACATAAGCTGGATTGGATACATCATTTGGAAGAGGTAATCTAGAAAAAGTATCTACATTTTAATGAACATTTCCAGCCCTGTAAATAATAGTCATTCTACCTCTGTATTCTTGAACAGAAAGTTGCCACCTAAACATATGTCTATTTGGTGTTTTCAAGCTCAAGAGGGATTTCACAGCACTACAATCAGTAACTAATTCAAACTTTTGATCATCTTGATAATTATGAAGCTTTTCTAAAGCCCATACAACTGCTAAGCACTTTAATTGAGTGGTACCATACTTCAATTCACTCTTTCTCAAGGTTCTTGAAATATAACAAATTACTACTTCTGAAATTTTATCATTAATAATTTGTTTTTGGTGTAGATCAGCTCCAAGTCCACTAAAACTTGCATCTGTATAGAGGACAAAAGGCTTATTAAAATCTGGAAGGGCAAGGATTGGAGCTTACATTAAACATTTCTTTAATGTATCAAAAGCTCTTTGAGTATCCTCATTCCATATATAAGCCACATCCTTTCTAGTCAATTTGGTAAGTGGTAGGGCTATGACTTGATAATTTTTTAATGTATTGTCTATAGTAGCCACACATTCCCAAAAAACTTTGTATTTCCCTTACAGAAGTTGGTGCTTTTACACTCTGGATAGCAGAAACTTTACCTTGGTCTACACATATTTGTAAGCCAGAAACTACATGACCTAGGACTTTCAGGGATTGAAAACAAAATTTACACTTTTTCAAGGATAGAGTCATATTAATTTCATCCATTTTATGGAAGAATCTTCTAAGTGTTGGATATGTTCATCAAAAGCTTTAGAAAAAACTATGATATCATCATATAAACCATTGACCATCCTTCAATTATTTCCTGATGAAAAGTGTTATCCATCACTCTTTGGAATACTGAAGGGGATTTTTTAGGGCCAAAGGGCATCCTAAAATATTTATAGATTCCCATATGAGTTGCAATTAATAAAAATTTTTAGGAGGATTTTTCAACAGGTATTTGATGATAACCTTTATTACCATCCAGACAGCTTATGAATTTTGCACCTTTCAAGGTAGCATTTATAGAGCTGATTCTGGGTAAAGGGTAAATATCATCTACTGTATAGGTATTCAATGCTCTATAATCTCCACAAAGTCTCTCTTTATCTTTCTCAAAGGAGATCAAAACTGAAGAGATGACACAATATTTAGGTGTAGCATCCACTTTTTCAATAATATTCATACTCAATAAAGTTGAGATATTATCTTAAATATCTTTTCTCTTTGTGGGAGAGGCAGAATAAGGTTTTTTCTTAGGGCTAGGAGGTATTTCATTCAAATTACAGGATAAAGAAATTTTCATTTCATCTTTAACCAATCCTAACACATGGGAACCATAAGCAAAAGCCATAGGGAAAGATGTAATCAAAGCAACTATTGAATCTTTTTGATCATTAGTTAATTGATCACCAAATGAAGCTGTGTCTATTTCAGACAATAATACATCCATTTCCTCTGTTTGTCTACCTTTACATTGGATCAATGAATTACAAGATTATAATAAGGGTGCAGAATGCTTTTTAGAGGAAGAAATTTTAAATTTTCTTTTCCCATTCATGCCCAAGGTAAAACAATTGTTTGAAGGATTGAATTTAATGCCAAACATGGTTAAAATGTTATTTCCCATAATAAATTAATCACTTAAATTATCATTTTTCATCACAACAAATTCACAAATAGCTCTGAAAAAACCACCATTATATTTAAAAAACACAGTGGTTTTGTATTTTCCAATGGGACATAAAACACAACCATAACCTTTCCATTTTTCAGATGTTATAGGTAACAATTTGCTTTGATAATATTTATCAACTGAAGCTAGTGCTTTCTCAGCAACTACACTTCCTCCAGCACCAGAGTCAAGAATAACCTCAACATTTTTACCATTTATGATAACTGGTGCTCTCAAGGGTGATATTAAAATTGAACTTTCAGTAATATCTTTAATGATTTCAGCATTTTCTACAGAAGATAAATCAAAATCACAATTTTCAGACCAATTATCTACATATTGGATATCTTTTTCTAAGACTAGAACTTCTTGAGAAGAATCATGGTCATAAGAAATATTACTATTACAGTCACTTGAGGAATCATCAAGATCAACTTGAGTATTTTCAGATTCTTCAGTTTTTTCAACAAGATGAATTTTCTTGTCACAAACATGTCCTTTCTGCCAAGGTTTGTTACATTTTAAACAAGTGTTTGTTGCATATTTCTTTGTTGCAACTGGGGCAGAGGGTTTACAAGTTTTGTATTGAAGTTTTGTTGAAGGTTTTTGCTGATCATGATAAGAATTTAAAGGATAGTTCCTTGATTCATATCTATGATTAAGTAGAACTTCATTACAGATATTAATAAAGGAAGAATTTTCTCTAACACTCTCAGTCCTTGCCACAATCAAATCTCTCAGAGAATTTGGCAGAGAATTTTGTCTCTCCAAATATCATAATCCATTTTTGGATCCATTTCTCTAAGAATTTTTGTTTTTTTCATGAGGAAAACAATAGTTTTTTCAGGAGAGGAGGATGCATATTTAGCAGTCTCATATAATCTCTGTTGAGAAAGTCTGAATTTTGAACCACCAAATTGATTTTCAATTAATGTTTTCCACTCTTTCCAAGTATAATTTTGATTCTCCAATAAGACATATTCATACCACATTAAAGCTACATTGGAAAATAAAGAAATTAATTTAGAAACAGTCTCTTCATCTGGTAATTCATAGGAATTTATTAGATTATCAATTATTTGGACAAAGTGCTGCCAATCAGATGAAGAGTCACCATCAATGGTGGGATACTGATCCAGTTTATACCAATTTTTCTGGCTACTGGGATGGTCCATCTTTTAATTAGAACTATTTAAAAGTAATAATTCTTGAAATTAAAACAGGTGTTCAGATATTTCATTATTTATAGAAACAGCTGGTTCATGACCATTAACATATTTTTTGCTAGTTGCAAAAGATTTCACAGACTCATTGTAAGGTTGTTGAATGGCTGAAATAGGAGGAAGAAAGGAGCAGCTTTGTTCAGGCTCTTTTCCTTTATTTTTTTTAGCTTAAGGGCAGAATTTTGATCTACACCATAATGATTTACAGGTAAGGCTGAGAATTTTTCCTGTAGGTCAGACAAATGATTTTTTATCTGTGGAATTTAAGACATTTGGTCATTGATTTTTGCAAGGGATAAAACATTTCTGTCCTCAAAAACTGAGTATTTGTTACTCAGAGCCTGGAAATAAATTTTCAGCTTTTTCAACTCATTGTGTAGAGACTTATTTTCAATATTAAATGAAGAATTCTCATCAATAAGGGGTTTTAGCTTACTCAAAGTTTTATGCAGATGAATATTTTTATCTGAAATAACTCTATGATCACTTCTTATTTGTTTTTGTTGACTAAGAAAAATATTCAAAGTCTCTTTTATTTTAAAACTAGCTGTATCTTTGAAAGAAGAGCTCACTTTACAATTTAAATGCAAATTATTTAATCTGTCACTTTCATGCACTAATACATCTCTCAAAATTTTGTCTTTTACAACATTAAAATCAAGGGTATCTTTCAATATTTCCTCAGAATTTTTCTAAAGAAAGTTATAGACTTCAGAGGAAACAGAATCATTTTCAATTGCAAGAGAAATATTAATTAAAGAAGTTGAAGTTAAACGTAAAGGCTCATCAAATGACAATTTACTAATTACATCATTAGGTCTACTTATTACAGGAAGTTGTATCTTAATAGGTTTAACAGTTCTTTCTCCATTATCAACAAGATTACCTGTGGAGGAAGATTTATTATTATACATACCAACATGTTTATCAAGCAAATTACATACCATGGAAAGGGAGGAAATTTCCCCTGTGCCTTCTTTCTTCAGCCTCCCTGATAAGGATGGGCCTGAGGAGGTTGATGGTAGGTTTGTGTCCTGGATGGGCCAGGGTTTTGAGCTGCTGGCTTCTGTACATTCTGCTGGTAATGGCTCCTCAGGTAGTCCCATTTCCACGGTTCCACTTGTAGAGTGTTTTGACTTTGAGTGAAAGAGCTGGGTGGCTGATGGGGTTGAGGTTGAGGCTAAGTGGTTGATAAAGGAGGAGGTTGAGCCTGCCTGTGATTTAAGAGTTCCTGAATCTGTTTCCAGAGTGTGTCTACTCTTGCCTTGTACTTCATGCTTTCTGCCTTCAGTTCTTTTATATGGATGGACAGATTTTTTATTTGCTGCCTCAGAGGGATCTTTTTTTATACCCTTTAGAGGATTCTCCTGATTGATCTGAGGCTTTAATTTATTCAGAGCAATTTGGTGAGGGGGGTTTTCCACTCCTCCTGGCATTTCTATGTCCTGAAGAATATGAAGGTTTTTTTTCAGCTGAAGAATTCTTGTAAATTATTTTTGAAGAACCTACAGATTCATTTTCAACATCCACATCAATTTCATCAACATGAAGATAATCCATGCTGCTTGCCAAGCTACTGGACATAAAAACTGTGAACAAAAATAAATTAGATTTAATTAATGATTTAAACTTATATTTTTCAAAATAAAAATAATAATCAAATTATTTTTAAAAAATAAAAATATATATTTTATTCAAATTATAAATCAATTAACAATAAAGATGTAATACAAAAACATGTAATTACAGATTATATTATTAAGAAATAAACAATAATTATTTTGGGACCAACCAAAAAAGGTTAAAGAAGTCAACCAAAATTAATTAATACCAAAAAATATATTGGCAATATTGGGACTAAGCACTGGGTACTATTATGGTCAACCAATAATATCAAAATTTTAATAAAAAAATTGATTTAATAATTTTTTAAGAAAATAATGATCTTCTAGGACTAAGAGAATAACTCTATTATGTTCAACTAGGAAAAAAAATTATTTAAAAAATTGATCACTTACACTCAGTGACTCAGCAAAATAGCCAAGGCACTTCTGTTATTGCAATAAAAATTTAATAATATAGTTGATAGGTGCAAAGGTTTACTTACTATATTGATCAAGAAATCACCTTAAAATATATTTAAATTAATATATTATAAACCTAAAAGGTCAAACCCAAGTTCAAAACACAGTCTCAGAAAAAATTGATGTTTTTGTGCTAGGTGGTCTGTGCATTGAGTCATTTGTCAAAAGTTGTCATTGTCGTATGGAAAGGCTCCCAATTATTGGCCGGTAGTCTAGAAGAATGAGGAGAGAGAAATAAAAAGGGATAATAAAAGGTAGAAATAAATAAAAAATAAAAGGAATAAAATTACTAATAAAAGAGGTGCAATGACAAGTTTGTGAGAATTGACACAACAAGGAGTATTGATTTAATGGGGACTATTGATCAAGTAAGTATTTTATTTCTTCTTAAATAAAAATTATAATTACTAATAAACTTAAAGCAACCTATAGGAATTTATATAATATTTTTATTAGACTTATAACACCAAAAAAATAGTAATAAAGTATTTAAATTATTATAAGTAATTTAATGTAAGTGATGGCTGCCAAAGGGGAATTCCAAGTCCCTTTTATAGGCAAGGATACCTCTGAAGCGCCTCAAATGTATATACAAAAGTAGTAGTAATGTGAAACAAGAGATTAAAGGAATTTAATTAAAACATAGAAATCAAGAGAAAAATTTGAAACAATAAATTAAACCCATGAATAAGTAAATATTTTTCCCACCATAAAGTCCCAAAACAAGTAATTAATATAATGAGTAACTAATAGAGTATGAAACCTGAGAGCTGTGAGAAAAAAATCCTAAACAGGTATTACAGTAAGATGTAAAGGTTTAAATTAAAACAAATAAAATTATTTTCACACCAAAATTTATGTAATCAATTTAATTCAGTATAAAGATAAACTAATTAATTGTTTTAACTATTTTAAGTAATTTAATAATTAGTTTAATTGAAACAATTAATTAATTCAATAATATTACTAATTTAAAGTGAGAATTTTAATGTAATTTTATTAAATAAGTGTTTTAATTTATTTAATAATTTTACTGACACAATTTAGGGTCAAAAAAATATCCAATATTTATGTATAATAATATATATAAAGTTGTAGTTAATATATAAATTTTATTAATTAAATTTTAATTACATTATAAGTTAAATTTATTATTACACTTATAATATAATTTTATAAATAATTAATTTATTAATTTATAAATATTAAATACATAAAAATGTGCCATGATTTTATAGAGTATAATATAATTTTATGTAATAAAAAATTGACTTAATAATAAAATAAATATAATACTTATTTTACTTATTTATAAAATATTTATATAATTTTATTATTCAATAAAATATTTTATTGTAAATACATAAAATAAATAATGTTATTCCCTTATATGATTCCAATAAATTATTATAAAAATTTACTGGGCTCCTGAGCTGGCCTGTCTTTCAGCAACCTTGAACCCTAATTTATATCTAATTGAGAACACATTGAGGCAGTTATGAAACAATGATGAAGAAATAGTGAATTTACTTTGAAAACACCTTGAAAATAATTTGAACCTTCATTGAACCACAGTTGATAATACTTCAAAAAATATTTATACTTGAATTAGAGGATTTGTTGAAGGGATAAAAAAATAAATGAGCCCACTATCAATCTAGCCTTGTGGCTTCACAAGATTTTGAAGAATTGTAAATTATTTTCCATTTTTGAATCTAATAAAACTCTCAGATACTTTGAATTATAAGAGATTTCACGAAAATTTATAGGTTTTTCACCCTATGAATATATAGATAAAACATCCAATATTCTAAGAAATTATTCATTAAGAAATATTTATTGAATTTCTATATTTCATTAAATTTTTATCAGTAAAAAATTGAGAAATAAATGCCTTTTCTTATTATATCAATTAATAATATTATTTTTTTATCCATTTTCAAAACATTTGTGGAAGTTGAAACACTCTTTAAAATAATTTAACATTAAATTTAGTCAATATGAAAATTTGAAAGATTAATTTACATCCCATACTAAATAAGTTAAAACAGGAAATGGGCCCAATTCTATTAAAAATATAACTTATCATGATCTTCATTATATCAAAAGAATAGAAAATCCAATTTTTATGAGAATAAAATCTATGGTTAATAAATATTGAAAAATATTTTTGAGTTTTTTTTGGAATGTTTCATGCCGTTATGATTTCAAAGTCTCAAAATATATTGTATAATTTTTGTGCTTTCATTATTTCAAAATGTTCCTTACAAGTACTTTCCTCCCTAAAACTCCAAATCTCATTCTTCTCCCATCTAAAATTTTCTCCCTCTTACATTTTATTTAAGTCTACTAAGAACTGTCCCATCCCAAACCCTTATTCCCCCTTCTCCACCCCTTATCATCCCATTACACCCCTCCTCACTTATTTTTCTCCCCTTAAAACCCTATTTATTCCCCTCTTCACCAATTTCCACCCCAACTTTCTTGATATCACTCCTTTTTCTCCCCTTCTAACCCCTTTTACTCTATAGGCAGAAAATGGGGTGATTTGGAAAGCCATAGGGGTTGGATGAAAATTGGAAGGGTGGATTGGGGTGGGGTGGGGAATGTCTGGGGTGAAGAGTGAAAAAATGGGGGGTTGAAAGGAAAAGAATTTTAATTAGTTATAAAAGGAGTGGGATGGAGTTGAGGCAAAAATAGATAGGGTAGGGTAGAGAGAGGCAAGAAAGGAGTGGTGAGGGATGAGGATGGTAGCAAAAGGGATGAAGTTGTGTTAAAAGTGAAAATAAAGTGGAGGGGAATAGTGAGGAGGGCTTAAAATTGGATTTTGAAGCTTAGAGGATGTAGTGAATGTATCAGGAGGGAAATAAAAGGATGGGTGTGGTAATAGAATTAACAGAAATGAAAATGTAGAAAAAGTTGTGTGGAGAGATTGAGAGGTTGTCAATTGAGGTAGCAAAAAATTGAGAGTGTACTCTTTTCTTTGGGAAAAAATCAGAGTCCACTCCATCAATCTAAAGCTCTATTCTGCTAATATGAAAAATGATTGATAATTATCTTTTATTCATATTTTTGAACTTACACCTATATTTTATACATCTTTATTTAATATTTTTTATTTGCAATGCACTTTAAGACTAAGAAAGTAATATAATATAATAATTTGTAACAAAATACTATTTTGCTTTTTACACAAGAATTGACAGTATGCTTCTGATGAGTATACATGATATAAATAAATAATATAATAGGAAAATCGTAGCAAAAAGTTGAAAACTAAAACAAAACATTTAAGGAAATTTTAAAAAATTGAACTTATGTATTTTATGAGTTTATTGTATTTATTTATAATTGTAATAGTAAAATATGTTGGTTAGATTAAAAATATCTTTGAATTAAATTAAATAATTCAAGTAAAGTTTGAATAAAAGATCTATGTACATATATAACCATTTAGCTTCATTTCTTGTTTTGTGATTACTATATATAACTGGATAATTGACTGTAATAACTGCAAATTTAAGAGACTTTAGTAATTTATCTGCCTCAATATATTTACAATAATCTATTCAGTAACAGAAAAAAATTTCTGAGTCCTTTCTTTTACTATTTTTATTCATTGAAATGACTATATATGTTTTCAAAAATAATATTTATCATGTTTTTGGTGGAACTTAGATTGAACTCTCAATGCAATCCTGTTTCCAAGTGTGGTTCAAGCTAAGTTAAGCTATGAAAAAATTTATACTTTTTTAGAATTTTTTATTTAGTATTTTTAAGTATAAAAATAATTATATTTTTATTAAATACTTTGAAGTTGTGAAAATATATACAAATTAAGAATCATTTCAATAAAATATTATATTAAAAATATTTTTAAGTTGATCATTTATTATTATGATATGAGTTCTTTCCATATGGCAGATTAAGAGAATAACTTAAAATTAATTTTGTACAACTATATTATATAAAAAAAGTATCAACTCTTTTGCTTATATTTGAAGTACTTCAAAAAAAAATTTTTGCTTTAGGTACACATCATATAGAGTCTTCAGAGAATCATATTAATTTTTCAGACTTATATTTTTAAGTTGAAGTGAAGCCTCACAGGATAAATTTGGTAGTTTTGTAAAAAAAAAAAAAGTAAATATCTATTAAATCAATATATATTTCTATAAAAAGTCAAATTTTAATATTTATTTTCTGCTTTAAATATGCTATGAATATTTGAAATAATACTATTTAAATTAATTTTTAAAACAATATACTCATTCAAGTATTGCTTTGGGATAAGGCAAATTTCAAGAAGATTTATAAATTCTTCTGTTTAAATAAAATATCAAAGGGTTTGTTTTTCATAAACTTAGAAATTCAATAGAAACATCATATGAGATCTCCCAATCAGCATGAATATCATTATTCCAATAAATCATTGATAGATACTGAACCCATATATTTAATTTTCTAATTCTGTGTAAGTGTTCAGTTGTGAATTACTCCTATCAAAAATTTTATTCTAAAGACTAAAAAAGTGTACCTGAAAAATTTCACTTAATTTATTTTTCAGTGCCATGGAATTGAAATATCTTTTCTATTCATTTTAAATATGGAATAAAATTATTTTTAATCAAAATATGATTGCCTTTACAGCTGCTTTTCTACATGGGCATAATCTAAAGTAACTATTGTGTCTTTTTTACAAAATAAATATCATATAATAGTTTTTCAATTTGAAACTGATAGAATTATGAAGAAGTACACCTTCTGCCTATTTAATTCAGTTCTTAGACAATAATACAATCAAAATTTTTATCTGAAGCACATTTTTTTTAAAATGATAACATTTTTCAAAATATATGGTGCTTATTCTCAAGTTGACATTGAAATTATCCCACAATACAGCATTGAAGTAAAATCAAGCACTAAAATTAAAGAGTAAATAAATTTATAGTAATTTGTTTTTATTATCTTTAAAGTTTTACATCTAGCTTGAGTTTCAATTTTTTATATAAAAAATCTCCTGAGTAGTGATTTATTATTTCAACTCATGAGATTACTCTACCAAATAACCATATTTTCATGCAATTTTGATGAAATAAATCATGAAAAGTTCCAGAATATCATATATGTATTACATTCTTTAAATGTATATTGCAAATGTTCTTAGTAGTTGAATATTCAATAGAACAAAAAATGAGCAAAAATGTATTGTCTTTTCATTTTAATCATCTTCTTGCATATAAAAATGTAAAAAAAATTGATTAAAATACACTTGTATATGAATTATGCTTCTTTCTAAACTTATTATAAAATAATTTATTAATTATTAGTGCTTAGTGCAAAGAAGCTATGAGAGGACTTCATTGAAACAGAAATTAGGAAAACATATTGCTATCTTTTATTTTTTTAATTATGAGTCTTTTAACAGTATTATAGAATAAAATACTTGTGAATTTTGATGGTTCAATATGTTTGTTAAATAAATCCATTGAACTGAAAATATGTATATTGCATAATCAGAAATAATAAAAATACAAAAAAAAAATCAGGAAATATGGTTTAAATTAAAAAATGAAAGCTTCAAATTCTTGGTTTAAAGAAGTTATCAATAAAAATAACCACTGATCTTATTATATATTTTTTCAAAAAAAAACTAATAAAATCATTAGAGAGCTTAAAAGTGATGCTTTTTAAATAAATAGTATAATTTTCTGTCTTCTTAATGATCAAGTGAAATTCAAAATGAAAATTAAATTGTGTTTTATGAAAAAAGTTCTGTGAATGTATCAGATTCTTAATCTTCCCTAATCATTATTTCTATAAATTATTCATTAAAATTTCACTATTATTCTAGCACAGACTCATCCATTATTTGTAAGAGCTCAAAATAAGTTCAAAGTAAAGTTCAGTATCAGTTCATTATAAGTTCAGTCTGATTTTCATCTGATTTAGATCTAAGTTCAAGTTGGGGACTTGCTAGCAAGTTCCCCCCCCCCAAATATTGCGTGGTGTATGATATCTCTTTCCTCCTATGAAAATTTCATACTTAAATATATGTATGACTTTTATCTGGATAACAGTGGACTTATTAAACTCCTCTTGTTCTCATCTCCATTACCACATCTCAAGCTTTTGTTAAACTTTTAAAATCAGATTTTTAATTAGGTTTATGTTTATTAAAACTAATTTCCTTTAAACTAAAGATTCTCCTGAATGCTATATTTCATTTTCGACAAACAGATTTAAATTGGGTTCAGTGGTTTCTGAGATAATTACTTGTAAAGTTGAGCCTTTTTTTCCCAATTTAAATTTTTCTACTTTCATGTTTTTATGTAACAAATTAGAGTTATGTTTATTTAAATCACATGTAATTTAACTGGATATTCTCCTGAAGCCTATCTGTCAGGCTGAGATCAAGTACAGAGACATGATTGGCCTTTGAAGTTGAGCCTTTTTTTTCCAATTTTCACTTTATTTATTTTATGTTTTTATATTGCATGATTAGAGAATAAGGCTTCTAAAACACTTATCTGATGATTATCTGGGCTTTTATCTCCAAATCTTAGGATAAACCAATCATTTCTTGGCCAAATTCTTGAAAAATTTACATATTTGTGCATTTCAATCTAATCATAAACTGGCCAAGAAAGCTGGACTTCCGAATTGGATAAATATGGAATGGGTTGAAATAAGAAAAAATTATATCTTTTATTCTAATGTTATCATAAACTATGAAGGACTCCATATCCAGATTCATGTTGAAAAAACTGATTCTAACATGCTTAATTTTTTTATTCTCTGTTATATCAATTCTATTACTGGAAGATCAATGCCTTCACCTGCTGAAATCAAAGGCCATGGACTATAATTTTTGGATCATAAATGCATCATGGGCTTTGGTTTAGAAAATAGGATTATGTAAGAAATTGGGTATTCTTCAAGAGATAATCATCAAACTACTAAGGTACCTCCTGGATTGGAATCTTGTGAAAATTTTACTCATTTTGAATTTTGTTTTCAGATCAATCAAAATTTGTTGAATTGTGTAAGTAAGGTAAGGGGTGAAGGTTCAATGGCCATTAAAACATTAGGGAGGCGTTCTAAATATGGTAATTTAAGGATTTAAAAAAATTTCTTTCTTTCTTAAATTTATAATTTATCAGTTATTAAAGATAATCAATCAATTTAAGTATTTTGCCATCAGGCTCTTGTGATGTATAAAGGTGTTCATTCAATTATATTCTATGAATGAGTTCATAATACCATTCTTGTCATATTTTTTCTCTGACTTAGCTCATGAAAAAATTGGAAGATGATATTTGGAATTCCATTACTTGGTTAATTATCTTTTTAAATTGATTTACTTAATTATTATGAAATAAAATGAAGATTCAGTAATCCTTACCCCCTCCCAGATTAAATTGAAGGGGGGTTATTGCCAAATTTTCAAATAAGATGTGTAAAATTTTTGACTTGAAAAATTTTGGAATAAAATATGAACAAAAATAAAGCTAGAATCAAAGATTTTCATTAAGCCATCACTCTCCACAACAGATTTATTAGTTTTTATGCATTCTATCGAGAAAATATTCTAAAAAATTGAAACGAAATATGAATAAAATTAAAAAAACTAGTCATTAAAAATTTTCATTAAGAATTCAATCTCCTCAACAGATTTATTTGCTTTAACACATTCTATCAAAAAAACTTTCTTTTTTTGACCATCTTCAAGTTGAGACCTGAGTCTCACTTGATCCAATAGGAAATTTTACTCAAGGGCCTTCTCCTCTTTCTTTATCTCAATTTTTTTCTCCTCCAAGTCATGTTCCCCCTCATCCCTCTGTAAATAAAGCTTTAATTTCTTCTCCTCCAAGTCTTGTGTCTTATAATCCACGTGTAAAGAGAGCTCATATATTTTCTTTTGAAACTTAAGAGTATCTCTTTAAACTTCAACTTTACCTATAGTGAAAAGGAATATTATCAAAAGAAAAGAAAATCTCAATTAATTATTAAGAGGTATTCTATCACTTACCAGCATCACCTTCCTCCAAAAAATAATCAATGGAAGAAAAAGGGGTTTGTGAAAAAATATATCTCTCTCCTTTTATTTTACTGTTGAAACTTAAAGTAGTTGATGGTCTTTGCTTTTTTTGGAGGGAAAATTTTCATTGTCATCATTGAAGCTAGCTTCAGACTTGTTTTCTTGAGGATCCTGGGTTTGTTCATTAGCCTTTTTAGAAATAAAAGAAATAAAAAAACTAGACAAGAAATACAAGCATACTGGAGTGAGATCAAGTTGGTTTATATTTCCATAAGGATCTATTGAAAAGATATCTTGATTAGTGGAAGTCAAATGAGGGGAGGCTTAAGTAGAAGAGGATGAAAAAATATTCCTTTCAAAATTATGTTTGGAAATATCATCTTCTCCATCCAACATGTTTGCAGGATCAACATTGGCTCAATCTTAAATTATGGAATCAATCTCTTAATTGTGAGTACATAAAGAATAAAGTTTATTGTCTATAGATTTGATGCCCTAACTGATATCAAGGTCAGTAATACCAAAACAAGTGGAAGATGAAAGAGCCTTAGCCTTCTTGTATTTGGCTTGATAGTGTCTTTAGCATCGAGACATCTGTTTAGGCAAAAGATCAATCCTTCCCTTTATCTTATGTTGTAATTCATTGTCCATTAGAAGATATACATTGAATTTTGATGCAGGAGGACATCCTACTTTAGTTGCATTCCCAGTACCAAAACAAGAATCATAATAAGTTTTAGTTTTCAGCCAGTTGATAAGTATTAGATGATCATCTTTTTTTATTTGAGCAGACATTAATTTATAAAATGAGCAGGGGAGAGAGGGAGTAATGGGATTTGAAGAACAATTGGTGAAGGCTGACTTTGAGAAGATCTATGACAACAAGGCATGTTAAGATATTTGAAGATGATAAGGAGGAGAAACAAACAGATTAGATGGGGAGGGGCTCTGAGTGGATAAAATGAATAGATGAAATAGGAGTGCACAGAAAGGCAGGAAGCCTGTGATATCCAGAAAGTTGTCCAAAATGTGGTTATGGAAAATTGAGGATAAAAATGTCAGATAGAGGGGAACATTGACGCATAAAAGGTCTAATAACCCAATCATTAGCAAAAATAATTGTGGAAGATAATTGGGGTATAATGATTTTTATCTTAAATTAATTTAATTTTGGATCAGTCAACATTGATACCCCCTTATAAGTACACATAAGTGAAATAAGTCATATACTACAGTATATTGAAAGTTAATACCTTTATACATGCTTATACCCACCTTTTATAGGTCCTATGTACTTAGTATTAATTGAGGATAATGTAAGTTAGTTTTAAGTACTTTTTAATTAATGGTACATTTTTTATTAAGTTTTTAAGCTTTTTTCATTTTTATAGTGAAATAATTGATTAATGTGCTTTAAATCATTTAAAAGCTGGACATATGCAGTATAAATTTAATTATCTTGAAAATTTTCTTTGACAGATCAATTTTCATTATTTAGAGCAATTTAATTGGATAATTTATAGCTGTAAAATAATACATTTAAAATTAAATTTCTTTATTCTAGAATTGTTTCATGTGTAGTGGCCTTATGCTGCCTACATTTATCCCACATGTTGATCTTCATTGATTAAAAATTTAGTAATTTCACATCAAATTATTCACTAGAGTATATGCACTATTTGTGAAATCACTTTAAAATAAGCAGGAAGCACTTATTTAGTGTCATAATATCATTACTCATGCATTGACTTAATTATATGCACTAGTTTATGTTTTAGCCTCAAGATAAGTGCCCAAAATTCACAATCTTGCCTAAAAATAACTGAATGCACTTAATTAGTAAATGATTTATGTGTTCAAGTACCTTAAAAGTATTTTCATACAGTTACTACACACTCCATGTCTCTTTTTGGTTTCTTGATGGATTTAAAGGCTATAATTGTTATTTTCAAATGGGAATTAGATTGGGGAGAAATGTTATATTAAGTGTTTAATTTCTACTTTTGATCCTCTTAGATTTGTTTTTTATTTTAGTTATTTTCCTCCTTTTTAAGGTGGTTTATAAAAAGAATATTAGATATACATTCTGTTTTTGGATTATTAATTCATTGTGATGGATTTTCTTTTATTATTTTGGCATGTAATATGGGTTTTCTTTTGCAAGGAGAATAATCTTTGGTTTCTAGGCCTGTGAAACTTATCAAAGAGGAAATATGAGGATATGGGTGCCCTCAAAGTGCTGTAATGGCTGGGGATAGCAGTGTAGGGTGTCTGGGAAACAGGGGGTGGACACCAGGGATTTATAGATACATAAGAAGGAGGTTTTTGGCTATTGTTATACATTACTTACTTCACCTTTTAAATATATAAAAATACAATTATAAATTATATTCATTAGTACTTAAAAAAATCTTTTAAATATTTTTTTAAATCATTAGCTTAATTTTTCTATCAATTGTGCGCTGTAAACCATTTAAATGAGTGAGATTAAATTACTGAGATTTATATATTGAATTTGGTTTAATACTTAATTTGACCTGGAAAACTTCTATTCATACTGGATTATTTAATTATTCTAGAGAACTGAATAATCAAGCTATTCAACTCTCTGTACTTGATCTTAACCTGAAAATTTCAGTCAGGAATTGGAACCTGCTAACAGGTGGCAGCTTTTTTTTTCTTGTTATTTGAGAATAATCAATAGGGATCATCAATGTTGACACATCTTCAATTAAGTTAATTGTGGATAAAAACCATTATACCGAAATTATCTTCCACAATTAATTTTTCTAATAATTGGTTTATTAGACCTTTTATGTCAGCCAGGCTATTTCAGGAGTCCAGTAAATGATATGTAATTTATAAAACCTGAAAGAGTGGGTAAGAATTGTATTTAATGAATATAAATTAATATTTTATTGCATAATAAAATTATATAAGTATTTTATTATATACAAGTGTTATATTAATTTTATTGGTTATATAAATTTTTTATATACATTTAAATTTAACATAATATAACATATTCTACAAATAATGGCGCATTTTTTATGTATTTAATAATTATAAATTTATATTTAATTAATTAAAAACATATATTATAATTATAAGTGTAAAATTAACTTATAATATAATTAAATTAATTAATTATATTTATATATTAAATATCATTTCTTATAATATTAAACAATAAATAATGACGCTTCTTTTGACCTATAATTGTGTCAGGAAAAACTAATTAATACTGAATTGGAATAAATTACATATTTGTTGCGTCAGAATATTTTTTGTTTCACTTAAAAATCCTTAAATCAGACTGTACCATCTGTTTTGAATGATTTCTCTCATAGTTCCTAGGTTCCAGGCTTGTTTAGTTATTCACTATTTTTACTTACTGATTTGGGAATTAATGGTGGGAAAATTGGATTCTTAATTGGGGTTTTTAATTATTTGTTTCATATTTTTCTCTACATTGTTATGTTTCACTTATTCTTTTTAAATTCTTGTTTTATTCTATTATGTTTCTTGTATTTACAAATATAGTAGCGCTTCAGAGGGCCCATTGCCTATAAAAAGGCCTTGGTTAATCCCCTGTAGCCCCATCACTTACTATACACTCAACAATTTAAAAGATAATTTTATCACGTTTATTATTATTTTTATTAGTACTACAATCTAATTAAAAATTCTCAATAACAAATTAAAGGTTGCCTTAAGTCTGATAGGAATTATAGTGTTTGCTGCGCAGAACTCTTACTTAAATAATCTTAATATTAAATAAAACCTCAATTTTTTCATCTCCCAACTCACTCGTTGTTGCTTCATTTTAAATAAATTATTTCTATTATTACTTTTATTTTTCTATTTACCTTTAGTACCTTTTCCTATTTTGTTTCTCTTCTTTTTTGCCCCTTTTCTTTCCCTCTTCTAGACAACTGACCAACAACTGGGGGCCTTTCCAAACAACGACGACAATCGAGCCTGGCAACAAACGACAAACGCACGGACCACCTAGCAAAAACAAAACTTTTGCCGCGACCGTGTTTCGAACTTGGGTTCGATTTCTTAGGTTTATATTATATTAATTCTTATATTATTTTGAAGTGATTTTTCGATCACTATAGTAAGTTCACCTTTGCAACTCTCACTCATATTACTATATTTTTACTGAAATAACAGTGATTGTGGCTTAATTGCTGATTCACTGAGTGTAAGTGTTCAATTTTTAAAATTTTTTATTTCCTAGTTGACCATTATAGAGTGTTAAATCCTCTTAGTCCTAGAAGAATTGACATTTTTTATTAATACAAATTGAATTATTAATTTAATTTTTTTTATTATTAATTATTGTTAATTTTGGTTGACTTAAAAGTACTTTGTGCTTAGTCCCAAATATATTGCCATATTTAATATTTGTAATTAATTGGTTGAATTAACTTGATTGTTTATTCCCAATTTAACCTTGCAATCCATTTTTTAAAAATTAATTTTTTATAATTATTACTTTATATTGAAATTTTTTTTTCTATAATTTAATTAATAAATTTTTTTTTTATTATTTGGAGCAATTATTAACTAACTTTTATTATTTTTTTTAAAAAAAATAGGAAGTAAATTAAAATCTTCCCACTATTATGTCCAACAATTTGGCTGAAAAAATGGATAACATGCAAGTGGATGAAATTGAAATTGACTATGATGCTGACACTGTAAGTTCTTCTAAAGTTGGACATAAAAAATCTTATGCTAACACAAAGAATTCACATGCTGCAGGATGTGGAAATGACAGGAAATGTAAACAAACCAAACCCCCTTCCCCCAGCACCACAGAAGGAAGTAAAGCCTCTAGTACCTCAAGAAGGTCTTCCAAAAGGATTCAAAATAAAAAAGCTTCCTCTGCCACAACAAATCAGCAACCTATCCAGTCATATAAAAGAGTTGAAGACAGAAAATATGACGTACAAAGCAAAAGTAGACACCTTGTGGGATCAGGTTCAAGAACTCAGGAACCAGATTCAGGCCCAGGCCCCTCCTCAGTTGCCTCCCAATCAGCCTCAGTTTAAGGCTCAACCTTCACAGCCACCCAGCTCAACCATCCAAAATCTAAATACTATGGAAGTAGAGCAATGGAAATGGGATTATCTAATGAGTCACTACCAACAGAATGTGTAACACCCTCCTCATCATCAGCCTGGCCCATCCAGAACACCCAATTTCCATCCACCTCCTCATCCCTACCAACAAGGCAGGAGAAAGAAGGCCCAAGCACAATCCCAAACCCAGTCCCAGGGGAAGTTTCCTCCTCTGCCATGGTAAGTAATTTGGTTGATAGTCACTTGGGTATGTTTTCTAATAAATCTTCTTCTGCAGGTAATATTATTGAACATGGTGAAAGAACAGTTAAACCTGTTAAAAGACAGCTTCCTGTAACTAGTAGCCCTATTGATGTAATTAGCAAATTGTCATTTGATGAACCTTTACATTTAACTTCTACTTCTTTAATTAATCCTTCTCTTGCAATTAAAAATGATTCTGTTCCCCCTGAAATCTATACCTTAATTGAAAAAACTTCTGAGGAAATATTGAAAGATACCCTTGATTTTAATGTTGTGAAAGACAAACATGTGAGAGATGTGTTAATCCATGAAAATGATAGATTAAATAATTTACACTTGCAATGTAAAGTGAGTTCTTCTGTACAAGATGCAGCTTATTTAAAAATCAAGGAAACCTTGAATATTGTTCTTAGTCAACAAAAGCAAATAAGAAGTGACCATAGAGCTATCTCAGATAGAAATATCAGTCTACATAAGACCTTGAGTGAATTGAAACCCCTTATTGAAGAAAATTATTCATTCAAAAATGAAATAAAATCTCTGCAAAATGATTTTAAAAAGCTAAAAATTGATTTCAATGCACTAAGTACCAAACACTCAGTTTCTGAGGACAGAAATGTTCTATCTCTTGCAAAAGTAAATGACCAGATTTCTGAAATTCCAAGAATAAGAAACTATGTGTCTGACCTGCAGGAAAAGTTCTCAACCTTAACCATCAATAATGAATTAAATGAGATTGCTGTCAATAAGCTGCTTAAAAATAAAGGGAAAAAACCTGAGCAAAGTTCATCCTTTCTTCCTCATATTTCAACCATTAAACAAACTGACAATGAGTCTGTAAAATCTTTTGCTACTGGCAAAAAATCTTGTGATGGTCATGCACCAGCTGTTTCTGTAAATAATGAAATTTCTGAACACCTGGCTAAACTTCAGGAATTATTAATAATGAATAATTCAAACCAGAAAGTGGACCATCCCAGTAGTCAGAAAAATTGGCCTAATTTAGACCAATATCCTACCTTTGATGGTGATTCTTCCTCTGATTGGCAACACTTTATCCAAAGAATTGATAATTTAAAGAGATCTTATAAACTACCTGATGAGGAAATTGTTTCTAAGCTAATTTCTTTATTTTCCAATGTAGCCTTGATGTGGTATGAATCTGTTCTTTTAGATAACAATCATTATACATGGAATGATTGGAAATCCTTGATTGAGAATCAGTTTGGTGGTTCAAAATTCAGGTTAGCTCAACAGAGACTGTATGAAAATACTAGATATGTATCCTCCTCTGTTGAAAAGCCCATTGTTTTTCTGATGAAAATAACAAAAATCCTTAGAGCAATTGATCCAAAGATGGATTATGATATTTGGAGAGATAAAATCTTGTATAAATTACCAAATTCTCTTAGGGATTTGATTGTGGCTAGGACTGAGCATGTAAGGGAAAATTCTTCTTTCATTAATATCTGTAATGAGGTACTGCTCAACCATAGATATGAGCCAAAGAATTACCTTGGTAAATCTTATAATGATCAGAATAAACCTTCTACAAAGCTCCCAAAAAAATCTGGTAAACCCTCTGCCCCAGTTGCACCTAAAAAATATGCAACAAATACTTGTTATAAGTGTAACAAACCGTGGCAGAAGGGTCATGTTTGTGACAAGAAAATTCATCTTGTTGAACATAATGAAGTCACTGATGAAGTTGAACTTGATGTCAATAATTCTTCCAGTGACTGTGAAAGTAATATCTCCTATGACAATGAATCTGTTAAAGATGTTTTAATGTTGGAACATGATGTCCATTATTTAAATAATATATCTGAAGATTGTGTATTGAATTTATCTTCAGTAGAAAATGCTGAGATAATTAAAGATATTACTAAAAATTCTATTCCTATATCCCCTTTAAAGGCACCTGTTATCATTAATGGTAAAAATGTTGATGTAGTTCTTGATTCTGGTGCTGGAGGAAGTGTAGTATCTGAAAAAGCTTTTGCTTGAGTGGATAAGGAATATTTGAGTAAATTATTACCTATAACTTCTGAAAAATGGAGAGGGTATGGTTCTACCTTATTTCCTATTGGCAAATACAAAACCTCTGTTTTCTTCAAATATAATAATGGTTTTGTCAAAGCTATTTGTGAGTTTTTTGTCATGAAAAATGATAATTTGAGCAATTGGTTTATTATGGGAAATGATATTTTAACCATGTTTGGTGTGAAACTGGACCCAGCAAATAATTGCTTTACCTTAGGAGTGAATGGGAAAAGGAAATTCAAAATTTCCTCTCCTAGAACTTCTGGGCATTTATTGAAATCTTGTAACTCACT
Organism: Hemileia vastatrix; assembly: GCA_030280995.1. Classification (NCBI taxonomy): domain Eukaryota; kingdom Fungi; phylum Basidiomycota; class Pucciniomycetes; order Pucciniales; family Zaghouaniaceae; genus Hemileia; species Hemileia vastatrix. The sequence goes on along the minus strand of JASXTE010000003.1, from coordinate 17,878,130 downwards.
GATCCAGTGTAAAGGTAGAAAAACAACTGGAATGGATGATTTATTACATGAAATAAATACCGCTTCTTTTGGTGATCAGTTGAATAGTGAACAAAAGGATTCTATTGTTGCCTCTATTACCTCTTTCCCTATGGCTTTTGCTCATGGTTCTCATGTCTTGGGAATTGTTCAGGAAGAGATGAAAATTACCTTATCCTGTAATTTGAGTGATATTCCTCCTACCCTTAAGAAAAAACCATATCCTGCTTCTCCATCAAAAAGAAAAGATATTGAAGATAATATTGAAACATTATTGAAAATGAATATCATTGAGAAAGTGGATGTCACCCCCAAATATTGTGTCATCTCCCCAGTCTTGATTTCTTATGAAAAAGATAAAACTAGATTATGTGGAGATTACAGAGCTTTAAATACTTATACTGTGGATGATATTTATCCTTTACCCAGAATTAATTCAATACATGCTACCTTGCAAGGTGCAAAATTTATTAGTTGTCTGGATGGTAATAAAGGTTATCATCAAGTTCCAGTTGAGGAAAATTCTCAAAAAATTTTGCTTATTGCAACTCATATGGGAATATATAAGTATGTTAGGATGCCATTTGGCCCTAAAAATGCTCCTTCAGTTTTCCAGAAAGTCATGGATAACACTTTCCATCAAGAAATTATTGAAGGTTGGCTCATGGTTTATATTGATGATATTATTGTTTTTTCTAAAACTTTTGATGAACATATGATTCACTTGAATAGAGTTTTCCAAAAAATGGATGAAATCAATATGACCTTATCTTTAAAAAAGTGTAAATTTGGTTTTCAATCTTTGAAAGACCTTGGCCATGTTGTGTCAGGCTTACAAATTTGTGTAGACCATAATAAAGTTGCTGCCATTTAAAATGTGAAAGCACCAACTTCTGTAAGAGAAATACAAAGTTTTTTGGGTATGTGTGGCTATTATAGACAATATATTAAAAATTATCAGGTCATAGCCTTGCCTCTTACAAAACTGACCAGAAAAGATGTTGCTTTTCTCTGGAATAATGACTGTCAAAAAGCTTTTGATACATTAAAAAGTTGCTTGATGACAGCCCCTATATTTGCTCTTCCAGATTTTAACAGGCCATTTGTCCTATATACAGATGCTAGCTTTATTGGTCTGGGTGCTGCCCTTCACCAAAAGCAAATTATTGATGATAAATCCTCAGAGGTTGTAATTTGTTATATTTCAAGAACCTTAAGAAATAGTGAATTGAAATATGGTGCCACTCAATTGGAGTGCTTAGCAGTTGTTTGGGCTCTTGAGAAACTTCATTACTATTTGGATGACCAAAAATTTGAGTTGGTAACTGACTGTAGTGCTGTGAAGTCCCTCTTAAACCTAAAGACACCTAACAGACATATGTTCAGGTGGCAACTAGCTGTTCAAGAATACAGAGGAAGGATGACAATTATCCATAGAGCTGGAAATGTTCACTCTAATGTTGATATGCTCTCCAGATTGCCTCTGCCAAATAATGACTCAAATCCTGCTTATGTACCTGAAGATGATACTGTCCATATCCATGGTATATTTATAGTTGATATGGAAGAGGAGTTATTACAGTTAATACTGGATTCAAATGATAAAGATTCTGATTTAAATAAATTGTTTACTATCTTAAATGATCCTAAGAATGCTTCAATTCAAGCATTAATAAAAACTCTTCCTTCAAAGTACCAAAATGCTTTAAATAAAGGAAAGTTCTCTATTGAAGATGGTTATATATATTATAGAAGAAAGCTTACCAATGTAATTGTAATTCCTCCTTCAATGAAAGAAACTATCCTCAAACTTTGTCATGATGACATATTAGCTGGTCATTTTGATCTTGAAAAAACATTGATTAGTATCAAAAACACTGCATGGTGGGCTAATATGTCTGAAGACACAAAATTATATGTTGAATCTTGTGATTCCTGCCAAAAATCTAAAAGGTTAACAGGTAAGAGAGCAGGGTTATTACAACATATTGAAGCACCTAGTGCTCCCTGGCAAATCATTAATATGGATTTTGTCACTGGTCTTCCTGTTGCAGGTAAAGACAGCTTTAACTCTTGTTGGGTAATAGTGGATAGATTCACAAAAATGTGCAAATTTATTCCAACCCACAAAGATGTATCCACCAAAGAATTAGCTTTCTTATGGTGGTCTTACATGTTTAATATTATTGGTTTTCCAAAAGCCATTATCTCTGATAGGAATCCAAAATTCACTTCTGAGTTTTGGACCTCTTTGATGGATATTTGTGGCTGTGAGTTAGATTTGTCTACAGCTCACCATCCTCAGACTGATGGTCTAGCTGAAAGAATGATTTAAACTCTGGAAGATATGATTAGAAGGTATTGTGCCTTTGGTTTAGAATATAAAGACAATGACAGATTTACTCATGATTGGGTCACTCTTTTTCCTGCTCTTGAATTTGCATATAATAGCACTGTTCATTCTGTTACTGAGAAGAAGCCTTTTGAGCTTTGGTTAGGTTATGTCCCAACCACTCCTGCTCAGATTCTCAATAATAAATTACCTAAGTTAGAACTACACCCTGGTGTAAAATCTTTTATGCAAATGCAACAGCTATGCAGAAAACATGCTCAGAGTTGTATTGATAAAGCATTTGAATATGAAAAGAAAAGATGGGATAAATCCCATAAAGAATACACATTTAACAAGGGTGATGAAGTGTTGATCTCTACTGTCCATTTCAATTTACAAGGTAACCACAAATTAAAGGATCCTTTTGTAGGACCATTTGTTGTTAAAAGAATGGTTGGTGATAATGCAGTAGAAGTTGTATTGTATTCTCCATATGAAAGGAAACATCCTGTCTTTCCCATTTCTTTACTTAAGCCTTATACTTCCAACAGTGACTTATTTCCAAAAAGAAGAGGAAGACCTAAGAAGAACCCTCAGGAAGTCACAGAAACAGCAGAAATTGATAAAATTCTCAATGATAGAATTATCACTTCTGAAAGAGGTACTGAATATTTATTGAGATATAAGAACAAATCATCTGAACATGATTCATGGATACCTGGCAAGGAAATTTCAAATCTGCCTACTCTGTTGAAAAAATTCAAAAAGAAAAAATCTTAGCATTTTTTTTATTGTTTTTTTAGAGTGAGGGAGTGTCAGCCAGGATATTCCAGGAGTCCAGTAAATGATATGTAACTTATAAAACCTGAAAGAGTGGGTAAGAATTGTATTTAATGAATATAAATTAATATTTTATTGCATAATAAAATTATATAAGTATTTTATTATATACAAGTGTTATATTAATTTTATTGGTTATATAAATTTTTTATATACATTTAAATTTAACATAATATAACATATTCTACAAATAATGGCGCATTTTTTATGTATTTAATAATTATAAATTTATATTTAATTAATTAAAAACATATATTATAATTATAAGTGTAAAATTAACTTATAATATAATTAAATTAATTAATTATATTTATATATTAAATATCATTTCTTATAATATTAAACAATAAATAATGACGCTTCTTTTGACCTATAATTGTTTCAGGAAAAACTAATTAATACTGAATTGGAATAAATTACATATTTGTTGTGTCAGAATATTTTTTGTTTCACTTAAAAATCCTTAAATCAGACTGTACCATCTGTTTTGAATGATTTCTCTCATAGTTCCTATGTTCCAGGCTTGTTTAGTTATTCACTATTTTTACTTACTGATTTGGGAATTAATGGCGGGAAAATTGGATTCTTAATTGGGGTTTTTAATTATTTGTTTCATATTTTTCTCTACATTGTTATGTTTCACTTATTCTTTTTAAATTCTTGTTTTATTCTATTATGTTTCTTGTATTTACAAATATTGTAGCGCTTCAGAGGGCCCATTGCCTATAAAAAGGCCTTGGTTAATCCCCTGTAGCCCCATCACTTACTATACACTCAACAACTTAAAAGATAATTTTATCACGTTTATTATTATTTTTATTAGTACTACAATCTAATTAAAAATTCTCAATAACAAATTAAAGGTTGCCTTAAGTCTGATAGGAATTATAGTGTTTGCCGCGCAGAACTCTTACTTAAATAATCTTAATATTAAATAAAACCTCAATTTGTTCATCTCCCAACTCACTTGTTGTTGCTTCATTTTAAATAAATTATTTCTATTATTACTTTTATTTTTCTATTTAACTTTAGTACCTTTTCCTATTTTGTTTCTCTTCTTTTTTGCCCTTTTTCTTTCCCTCTTCTAGACAACTGACCAACATTTTACTTGTAAATGTTCACCTCTATCTGAAATTTTTATCCTCAATTTTTCATAACCACATTTTGGAAAACTTTCTGGATATCACAGGCTTCCTGCCTTTCTGTGCACTCCAATCCTGTATATTCATTTTATCTGCTCAGAACCCCTCCCCATCTTTTTTTTTTTTTTGTTTCTCTTCCTTATTATCTTCAAATATCTTAACATGCCTTGTTGTCATAGATCTTCTCAAAGGGATCCTTCCCCCAATTTTTCTTCAACTCCCATTATTCCCTCTCTCCCCGGTTCATTTTATATGTCAAAGACTGCTCAACTAAAAAAAGATGATCATCTCATACTTATCAACTGTCTGAAAACTAAAACTTATTATGATTCTTGTTTTGGTACTGAGAATGCAACTAAAGTAGGATGTCCCCCTGCATCAAAAGTCAATGGATATCTTCTAATGGACAATGAATTACAACATAAGATAAAGGGAAGGATTGTTCTTTTTCCTAAACAGAAGTCTCAATGCTAAAGACACTATCAAGCCAAATACAAGAAGGCTAAGGCTCTTTCATCTTCCACTTGTTTTGGTATTACTGACCTTGATATCAGTTAGGGCATCAAATCTATAGACAATAAACTTTACTCTTTATGTACTCACAATTAAGAGATTGATTCCATATTTTAAGAGTGAGCCAATGTTGATCCTGCAAACATTTTGGATGGAGAAGATGATATTTCCAAACATAATTTTGAAAGAAATCTTTTTTCATCCTCTTCTACTCAAGCCTCCCCTCATTTGACTTCCACTAATCAAGATGTCTTTTCAATAGATCCTTATGGAAATATAAACCAACTTGATCTCACTCCAGTATGCTTGTATTTCTTGTCTAGTTTTTTTATTTTTTTTATTTCTAAAAATGCTAATGAACAAACCCAGGATCCTCAAGAAAACAAGTCTGATGCTAGCTTCAATGATGACAATGAAAATTTTCCCTCCAAAAAAAGCAAAGACCATCAACTACTTTAAGTTTCAACAGTAAAATAAAAGGAGACAGATATATTTTTTCACAAACCCCTTTTTCTTCCATTGATTATTTTTTGGAGGAAAGTGATGCTGGTAAGTGATAGCATACCTCTTAATAATTAATTGAGATTTTCTTTTCTTTTGTTAATATTCCTTTTCACTCTAGGTAAAGTTGAAGTTTAAAGAGATACTCTTAAATTTTAAAATAAAATATATGAGCTCTCTTTACGCGGGTATTATAAGACACAAGACTTAGAGGAGAAGAAATTCAAGCTTTATTTACAGAGGGATGAGGGGGAGCAAGACTTGGAGGAGAAGAAATTGGAGCTGTCTTTACAGAGGGATGAGAGGGCACATGACTTGGAGGAGAAAAAATTTGAGATAAAGAACAAGGAGAAGGCTCTTGAGTACAATTTCCTATTAGATCATATGAATCTCAAGTATAAACTTTAAGATGGTTAAAAAAGTAAGTTTGCTTGATAGAATATGTTAAAGCTAATAAATCTGTTGAGAAAATTGACTTCTTAATTAAAATTTTTGATGACTAGTTTTTTTATTTCATTCATATTTCATTTCAATTTTTTTCAAGTCAAAAATTTTACAGATCTTATTTGAAAATTTGGCGATACCCCCCCCCCTGCAATTTACTCTGGAGGAGGGTAAGGATTACCAAATTTTTATTTTAATTTCATAAATAATTAAGTAAATCAATTAAAAAAGATAATTAACCAAGTAAATGAATCCCAAATACTATCTCCCAATGATTTCATTACTGAAGTCAAAAAAAACATATGACAAGAATGGTATTATGAACTCATTCATAGAAAATAATTTAATGAACACCTTCATACAGCACAATGGCCCAATGGTAAAATACTTAAATTGACTGATTATATTTAATAACTGATAAATTAAAAATTTAAGAAATAAAAATAAAAATTTGGAAATCCTTTAATTACTGTATTTAGAACCCCTCCCTAATTTTTTACTAGACATTAGCCCTTTACCCCTTACTTTACTTACCTTGTTTATCAAAATTGGATTAATTTGGAAAGAACATCAAAAATGAGTATACTTTTTGCAAGATTCCAATTCAGGAAGCACCTCAGTAGTTTGATGATTATCTCTTTAAAAACTCCAAAGTGTTTCAATAATCCTAGTTCCTAAATCAAAGTCCATGATACATTTATGATCCGGAATGTATATTCCATGGCATTTGAGTTTAGCTGGTGAAGGGATTAGTCTCCCAGTAATAGGATTGATATGACAGAAAGCCATAAAGTAAGCATATAATAATGGGTTTTTTCAACATGGCTCTGGTTATGAAATCCTCAAAGGGTGATGATAACATTAGAATAAAACATATAATGTTTACTGAGTTCAACCCATTCCACATCCATTCAATTGGGAAGTCCAGATTTCTTGTCCAGGTTATGATTAGATTGAAATGCACAAATATATAGTTTTTTCAATAAATTGTCCAAGAAATAATTTAGTGATCCTAAGCTTTGGGAGATGAAAGCCTAGATATTCATCAGATAAGAGTTTCAGAAGCCTTATTCTGGAATTATGCAATATAAGAATGTTAAATGAATAAAGTGAAATTTGGAAAATGAGGCTCAACTTTAAAGGTCAATATCTCAGCAACCATTGAGCCAAATTCTAATTTGTTAGTGGGAAATGAATTATAGCTTCAGAAGAGCCATCAGTTAAAATAAAATTAGATTTGAATAAAACTTACCCTTATTCCAACTCTGATTATCAAAATTTCACAAAAACTTCAAAAGTGGTAATGGAGATGAGAAAAAGAGGAGTTCAATAAGTCCACTGTTTTCCTGATAAGGGTAATACATATATTTAAGTATGAAATTTTCATAGAAGGAAAGAAATATCATATAGGCATGAAAAAAGGAGATGAAACTTACCTTGATTACAAAGTAAAAAAAATAGAGTGAGAAAGATTGATGTTGGATTTTGGGGGAAATTGAATATGGATTAAGTGAAATGCATAAAGAGTGTGCAATGTATGTGTTATAATGACATGGAACTAAAAAAAATGAAATAGGAGAAAGGGTGATAATGGGCATGGCAAGGAGGGACGAGGAGTAGGGTGATGGAGCTAAAAAAGAAAGAAAAGAGTTAGAGAAAAAAAAGTTAATTATACCATTAAAATCAAAAATAACAACTTAAAAAAAATTTAGATCCAAAAAAGAAAAAAACATAAAAAAAACATTAAAAAAATTATAATTAGCAAACAAAAAATCAAAAAATGAATAAAATGACTTACCTGGAAAGATGAGATGAGAAAATAAATAAAACCAAATGGTTTGAGGGATTTTTGAGAAGAGGAGGAAAGTATATGAGGGATGAATTAAAAAAAGAAAGTGAAAAATTATGCAATTGCAGAGAATATGTGATTTCATGTTGAGCTGGTGAATGAAAACAAATTAGACATCCAAAAAAGAGACATTCACTGTAAATTCAAAATTAAAATGATTATACAAAAAACAAAAACAGAAAACCAAGTGAATAAAGTACAAAAGTTAAACATTTTGAGAGTATGAATAAAGATTAAAAGGGTTTTGTTTCAAAATGTTGAACAGTGATTGGAATAATGACAGAGTGTATTCTGGTGGAAAGAATGTTTTGTAATTCAAGGGAGGGTAGAGCTGGTGCAGGTTTGGGATCCTTTTCTTCATAAAAATTATTTAAAAGACATATAAGCTAAAGTGCCTTTCAAAACTGAGTCAGAATCAGAGTCAGAAGCTAAAGTTAAAGTGATAGAATTTATAGCTGAGTAAATTGTCTTCCTAGTGGAGAGAAGCTTCATTATTTCTGGTAGAAAAGGTTATTGGTAGAAGTTTTAGGTGATGAGTGGGATGTGGGAATTTGCCACCAAATGAGAAGGTGGGGTGTGTAGGTAGAAAAAAATTTTATGTGTATGCCACCAAAATCAAGTAGCATAGAGTGAATGGAGACATAAGGATGGCATGGCAGTAATATGTCATGTGACTTGCTGACAAATCAATCATGGAGCTGATGAGTTTGGGATGAGGAATTAGGAATGGAAATGGTGGTATAAGAAGTGGAATAATGAATTATTATGCAATCCTTATCCACTAGCCCCAGGGCTAATTGATAAGAATCTTCTGCAATTAATAATTTCTGATCCTGGAAAAAATAATTACTGATCCCTAATTGTGGATTCCTGAACATTGATACCCCCTAATATTATTAATACTGTAATTTTTTTTTACCTCACTATAATAATAATTTTATTTACATGCCTCTTCCTTACTTTTCCCTAATATTTATTTAATTAAAACTTATTCATTCTCTCCTTATTTACAAATATAAAGGGGTAAGATTTACACTAAATATTCTTTGTTCCCTATTACTGAAATTATATATTTACTTTTTTGCCTTAATAGTCCAATTATGAATTCTCAGGTCATCACTCAATTCAAAGTGGATTGCCAAATTATTTATTTGTTGGTTTCTTTGCATTTATGCTGTTAAACTATTTGAAATAGTTGTATAACAATGTTTTCACAGTATTTGTGTTGAATTTGTATCTTTATTCTGATCCAAATTGTATTCTTGAAAAAGATTAGGATAGAAATCAGATTTATATTCTATAACTATGATGTGAAAAATTACACATGAAATAATCATCTTCTTTACTTTTCTGATCTTCCATAGATGAAATGCCTCCTTTATAATTTCCCATTAATATTTTAATACTTCAAAGGCTTGTTAAATATCCTTGTGGGCTAATTCTTTTAGCTTAATGTATTTATGGCTGAGTTCATCCTGAGGGTCGGGAATCAACTTGAAAAGTGTTTATCATGAAGTATAAACTCTATCTGAAAGATATTATCTACAGGTATACTTATGTTTTTCTACTTTGAACTTAATCTCATTATGTGTTCCAGAAAGTAACTTGTCAAATATTTGGCTGAAATGTAGAATGTTGATATCATTCAGGGCTCCAGGAGAACCAAAGACAAAGTGCCAAAATTGTAATTTTTTGCTTGCTACACCGTCTAGTACCATAGTCAGAGCTCCTTTGTTTCCTTGAACCTGACCAGCCCATGCTTCTTGGCAGGTTTTCCACTCCCAGTGCATACTGTTGATTGATCTTAAACAGCCAGGGAAGCTATGTTCTTCATATTCCTTTAAGATAATTTTTTCTCTCATATTTATTTAGCCTAAGTATTCTGTTTTGTGCAACTTGATTATATCATTTATTAATATTTTAAGGGTTACTAAGGCTGAGCTTTCTGCTATTCAAATCTATTAATTGGTACAGTCAGCTGAAATCCTGTAGATAAGTTGGCATAGTCAACAAGTTAACTTTTGTTGCAGTGTTAAACCTGGTTGATTACAATGATCCTTGTAAATAGTAAAAGGTAGTAGCAAAGAAAAATTTGGTTTTGTTTTCAATGGTAGAAAGTACATAGATCAATGTTATGTAGCTCACATTTTTCTATAGCCAGTTTTAGTTGTTCTCTTGAAGATCTCTACATATTCTTTTGAATAGTTTTTTACTCATATGAAATATTCTTTCAAAAATCCCATCATTGTAGGTACAATTGGGTTCAAAATAGTCTTGAATCAGTTTTTAGTGGCCTTCTATATGGCTGTGTTGAATTATTTTTTTATTTTAGCTTGTTTTTCAGTGTCTAGTAATATTGATAACATTAGTTCTTCTTCTTCCATTGAAAGGAATTCCTCAACAATGTAGTATCTGTATAGATCCATGTAAAAGTTCAATTGAGGTGTAGAATGTGTGATGAGTCATGTTGTGTTTACAGAAGAGTTACTGTTACTGAAAATTAAACATGAGTGATGAATATTTTTAAAATATTGAGTTAATTGAGATTTAATTGATATGACTGTGGTTGCTTTCAAATCAGCAAGAAAAGACTCAGTAATATGAAAATAGGTACTGGAAATCTGATGCAACAAGTGTAGATGCCCTAAATGCTTCATTGAAACAGATTTTTAAAATCTTCAAAAGTTTCTTGATCAAATTGATATCAAGGTACTGAGAATACCAGTCCTCAATATTGATGGATTTAGAAGATTTGTGTAATTATTTAAAGAGCTTGGATGTGTGAATTAATACATTATCTTCAAGGAGGATGAGGTTTCCTTCAGAATCATTTTTTGAAGATAGGGGAGGAGACACTCTTTGTAGAAACTATTGATTAAACATGAGGATTTTTCTCATGCCTTTCTAAGTGAGAAAACTAATTTAACTTTTTTCCCTTTATTAGGGGGTGTCAGACTTAGAAAATAAGCACTAGAGTTAGTTGCTGGTTTCAACCCAAATCCGCCATGATATATCAACCTCCAGCTTTTAAAATAATTGGGATATTTTAAAGATAATTAAACCAGATTTTCTTTTGATAAATGAGGAGGTTGGAATAAAAATAGCATGTCATTTCAGTTTTGAAGTACACATGTTTCGCTTCTATTTTAGTCTGAAAATAGAACATTAATTAAGTGCTGATTTGTTTAAAATTGATTTCTGATTTCTAATTGCTGATTTTCTAACTTTGGAACCCACTAATAGAAAAAGAAACAATCAAAAATATTCATTTTTTCTCAAAAAATCTGCCATTTTGTTCAATTATTTTGCTTTTTTTTTGTGAATTTTTAGTGGAGATACCCTTTAACATGAAAAAGGTGAAGATGTCAATTTTTTTGAGAAAAAATAAATATTTTTTGAATATTTATTTTTTGAATATGACTATATTTCACCCTCTCTTCCTAATGGTGCTATTCTGATTTTTCTACAACAACTAGTTTTTATGCTCAATTTTCATATTAATAATGAGGATTGAACATTTCTGAGAACAAAAAGGATGGATGGTTAGGGATGGCATGGTCAGGGTGGATGGTGACACATCATGAGTGAATGATAATTCAACTTCCCTTGGCACTAAAAATGTCTGTAAAAAACCCCCTATAAATTACTGAGGTGCACCAACAGATCTTGATTTAGTTGTACTTTTTTTCTATAATTCTTTGAAATAACCTAATTTTCAGACCTAAGAAGGCGGACTAGAACTAGCACTAACACTAGTCTAAGATGGGACTGACTATGCTGTTAGCAGAAGTGAGACTGACTAAGGCTGACTATGTTGGGACTTCCAACAGTGAGAGAAGACAGGACTGACTATGCCAATTGGAAGTTAGACTAGAGAATAACTGGATTACTAGATATTTTGTCCAATGGGGAGTGCTCCACTGCACTTTCCCCATATAACCCCCTTATGTAATATCCACTCTTCCACCTCTTTAAAATGCATAGCCCCCATATCACTCCTCCTCCCCACCTCTCAACCAAATCCTAACTTTACCGCCTCTTTTACCCCTCCTGTTCCCTGCGCTCCTTCTCAAACTCCTTCAACCTTTCCTTTTCATTCACTAAATTTTCCACCGGCTCCCAAGACCTATCTCCAACCCCATAAACTTTCCAATGCACCAAGTACTGAACCTTTTCCCTATACACCCTCTTAGAAACAGCTTTCTCCACTTCAAACTATTCTTCATTTCCCAGCTGGATTGGTGCTGGTGGCTCTTCTGTGTGTCCTGGAATTGTATCTTCTTTATGCTTTGTGAGAACGAAATGTTAAAGACTGGATGTACTTTTATCATTAAAATTGGTAGTTCCAGTTCATAAGCTGAGTCAGATACCTTGTTTTTGACATTGAATGGCCCCACTTTCTTGTGATCTAATTTAGCACTGGGGCATAATGTGAAAAGGAAAAGTGAGCTTAACCAAACCTTGTCACCTACCTGTAGCACACAGTCCTGGGTCCTTCCTTGATGGTTATGATGCTTCATTGATTTTTGAGATAATTTGAGAGCCTCTTCAAGTTCCTGACATATACTCAATATTCTTTGGATCCAATCTTCCGCTTCTGGAACTTTTAAAGTGGATGGGGTACCAATTGGGAATTTTGGGTGATACCCATAGTTAGCATAGAGTGGTGAAATTCATGTTGCATAATGTGACCAGTTGTTGTATTAAAACTCAGCTAATAGTAACAGCTGTACCCAATTATCTTGCTGATAGTTAATTAAATGGCACAAATATTGTTCAATTGATTTATTCACTATCTCAGATTTCCCATCAGTCTGTGGATGCCATGCTGTTGAAAAGATGGACATGATGTTCAGCTGCTCATACATTGCTTTCATCAGCTTAGATTTAAAAGTAATTCCCTTATCTGATACTATACTTTCAGGTAATACATGTAATTTCCAGACATGCACCACCATTAAGTCTTGAATTCCTTCTGATGTAAACTTGGTAGTGGTGGGAACAAAATGTGCCATCTTGGTGCAGCAGTCAAATAATGTGAGGATAGAATTCTTTCCTTGTGACTTGGTTAGCTCCACTATAAGATAATAAGAGAGTTCCTTCCATGGCTACTTGGCTATGCTTAATGGGGTTAATGGCCTGGCTGTTGGGATGATCTTGTTCCACTGGCAAGAGTTTCATGCCACTAAATAGCCCTGGCATATGCCTTCATGGACTTCTAGTAGAAGTTGCAATTTGCAAGCTCCACAGTCTTCATCACTCCTGTGTTCCCTTCCTTGAGGGAGTAATGACTTGATTTTACCACCTGCCTCTTGAGCTATTCATCATTTGGAACCACTATCCTCCCATTCCAATATGGTGTTTCCCCTTCTAGGTGATACTCCTCCAATCCTTTCCTTACCAATACCTCTTTTTATAACAGTGCCTTCACTAACTCCTGAAACCCCTCATCCTTTTCCTGCTCCTTCCTTACCCATTCTATCAAATCTCCATCTGCCCATTCCACTTCATCTAGGATGACCCCCTCTTTAAGTTCCCCCTGTAATAGTGTAGCACCAACAGTATGTAGCTGGTCTGGTGCTGGGAACAAGTCAGGATTTTGTGATAGCACATCAGGTTTGCCACTTTTCTTCCCTGGTTGGAAATTAACAAAAAAATTAATGCTACTTAGAAGTTCTGCCCAGTGTGCTTGCTAGTGAGTCAACTTTTTTTTTCAGGAAAGTTTCTAAGTTTTTATGGTCCATGTAAATAAAAACTTGTAGTCTGTGTGGCCCACCTTCTAAATAGTGATTCCAGGTGCCCACCGCTTCAACTATTGCTAATATTTTTTATCATATATTTCATATTTCAATTTGGCACCTAGCAGTGTTTGTGAAAATATGCTAATGGGTGCAGGACATTTTCAGCATTGTATTGGGATAATACTGCTCATAATTTAAAATCTGAGCAGTCACATTCCAGAAAAAATAGCTTTAATAAGTCAGGGATTGCAAGAGTAGGGACTTTCACAAATTGTCTTCTCAGGTAGTCAAATGCATCTTGTTGGTTATCTGTCCAGATAAACTTGAATTATTTCTTTGTGAGGTTGTGCAATGGTTGGAAAATGTGGGAGTAATATTCAAGAAAACAGAAGTAAAATTTTTCAAAGCCTAGGAATGACTGGAGCTCTTTTACTGATGTTGGTGTTGGCCATTCTTTTACTGCCTTTACTTTCTCCTGGTCCATTTGCACCTTATTTTTTGAAATGATCATACCCAGGTAGGGGATTTCACCTACTGAAAAAGCACATTTCTCTGGTTTTAACTATACTTGGGCCTCCCTCAAGTGCTGAATACAGTCCTTCACATTTATCTGGTGTTCTTCCATTGATCTAGAGTAAATCAGGATGTCATCTAGGTACACTGTCACATCTATACCTATTCTGTGTCTAAAGATGCTGTTGGTGAAATTCTGAAAAGTGGCAGGCACATTACATGGACCGAATGGCATTACCAGCCATTCAAAATGACCAAATTTGGTGCAGAACTCCAGTTTGTGTTCATCACCTTCTTTCACATGTATTTTGTGGTAGCCTTCCCTAAGATCTAGGGACATGAAGATCTCTGCACTTTGAAGGCTATCAATCAGCTCACTAGTCAGGGGAAGGGGGTATCTGCTCTTTACTGTCAGTGTGTTTAACCTTCTGAAATCCATACAAGGTCTTAATGACCCATTCTTTTTTCCTGCAAAGATCACAGGGGTGGCCCAGGGAGATTTATATTCCCTAATAAAAGCATTCTTTAAATTTTTATCTATTGTCTCTTTTAGCACTGTTGAATCTAGGTTTTATAATGGGATTATGTGGCTAAATTGAGGAGTTTTTCCTGGCATTAAATCAATGGCAAAGCTGTATGGTCAATGGGGTGGTAGGTTCTTGACTTCTTCATCTTCAAAAAGTGGTAAGAATTCCCAGTAAGCTTCAGAGAACATTTCTTTGAGGCTTTTTGTTGGCTTTGAGGACTGGACCTTGGCTGCAATCTTGGTGTATATGATTCAAGCTGTTGCTTGAATTCCAGCTCCTCTTCTTCCTCCAGTGCCCCCTCCAAGTTCTGAAACTTAGAATCAAGAGAAAGTTTCAGTTCTTGCAGAAAGTCTCCTGATGATAATTAAACACCAGGAGACTCTCTGGGAGCGGCCCCTGGCCCCTGCAGAGGCCAGGGGACAAATTCTTTCTCTGTGCCATACACCTTCCCATCTTCTGCCTTATCCTTCCTCTTTTGCACCTTCTCCTCTTTTAGGCACCTTTCTTCTCCCTTTTGGCCCTCTCTGGTGCTCCTTGTTAGAAACCCATCCCCAGCCTGCTGCTTAGAATCAAGAGAAAGAATTAGTTCTGGTGGCAAGTCAACTGATGATAACAAAATATCAGAAGAATCTCTGGGATGGGCTCTTGGCACCTGAAAGGGTCAGGGGGCTGATACTTTAGTTCCACTTTCCCCTTTCCTTCTCATCTGAAACTTCTTTTCCTTCCATTCAATGTGTGGGTTATATTGGTCCAGCCATGTCATACTTGTCCTTCATGTTTGTTGCATATTCCCTGCACTTCAACTCTTTTCTGTCACACCAAAACCTGCAAAAAACCTTTTCTCTTACTTCTCCTCCCCAACCTGAGGATCTGTCAAACATAATTAGATGCCTAGGGTGGGCCAATTTTTCACTTTTCATTTTATTTCTCTGTAAAAACTTGTTAGAAATAAAACAGTCTGTGGCCCCACAGTGCAGTAGGGCTCATACATTAGTTGTGGTGTCAAGGGTCATTAAAGGAAGTTTTAGTATGATATGATTATCATTTACTTCAAGTGGCTTACATGCTGATAATTCTTCTACCAAATCCCCCTTATTCTTTCCCTCTAATCTGCTCAAGGAGGGCACAACCTTCACTCCTGAGTGCTGTCTTTTACCTGCGCCCTACCTGCGCTATCCTCCACCTCACTAACTTTGATCTTCCCCTTACATTCCCTTGCTAGATGACCACCATTTCCATATTAGAGACACAGCCCTCTACTCATACACCTCTGGTATTCCTCATCAGATAGCCTTTTCTTCCCATTAGTGCTGCATACTTTGACTGCATCAATATCTGTGGAATTCTGGTCCTTGGCACTGGCCCCACCTGACAGTGAATAGTTGCACTACTGATAAGTGCCACTCCAACCATTCATTTGCTGATGTGTGAACTTGTTGTCAATTTGGATAGCCAGTTCCATGAGTGCTTGGAGGGAGGTTGGATGAGGGTGACTAATTAGGGTGCTTCTGATTTTTTGTGAGAGCCAATTTCTAAAGTGAAATATGAGTGCTTCTTCTCCCCATGTTGTAAAATATCTGGCATGGTCCTGGAATTTGGACACATACTCAGGGACAGAGTGTTTCTGTCAGAACTGGTTGAGAGAATGCTCTGAGGTTGTGGCCACATTGGGATCTCCAAACACTAATTCAAATGCTGCCATGAACTGACACAAATCTTTTGCCAAGGATTTCCTTTGTATATGGCCTTTCCCAGCATGCCACCTTGTCTGTGAGGTAAGAGATTGTGAATCCAATTTTTGATTGCTCATCTGGGAACTGATGGTTGTTGAGCCGGACAAGAAGATTTACCTGCAATGTGTACTGATCTTTCCATCAACGATTGCTGGGACAGCAATCTTTGGGCCTTTAACAAGTGGTGCTGGTGTCACAGGCCATGCCTAAGCCTCAGCTTCAGCGGTGTCCAGTTCTGCTTCTGTGGGGCCACAGTATGAGGGCCTCTCCTCCACTAGATGTTCCATGAGTCTGGAGTTTTGTTCTTGTAAGCATGCCATTTGCTCTTGCATTGCAGTGAGGGTTGCTGCATCAGGTTGACCTGAGGGGTTCATTTTTCTTTGGTAGTGCACCAATTAAGATCTAAAGAAGGCAGACTAGCACTAGTTCTAACACTAGTCTAAGACAGGACTGACTATGCTGTTAGCAGAAGTGAGACTAACTAAGGCTGACTATGTTGGGACTTCCAGCAGTGAGAGAAGATGGGACTGACTATGCCAATTGGCAGTGAGACTAGAGAATAACTGGATTACTAGATAAGTTGTCCAATGTGGAGCACTCCACAGTGCTTGTCCCACATAACCCCCTTATGCAATATCCACTCTTCCACCTCTTTACAATGCACAGCCCCCGTAGCGCTCCTCCTCCCCACCTCTCAACCAAATCCTAACACTTAATTAATCTTGTTTCCTGTCCTGCCTCACTATTTTGTTTTTTGTATTTATTATTATTGGATGGTGATTGGTTGAAAATTTTCTTGAAATCCTGATTCAAAATACTATCATATCAAGCATTTTCCCAAAAATTTTCTATAAAATTTTGATCAAAAAGCTTTTCTAACTTGTTTTATGCATCCAGACTTACAAAAGCGCATTATCTCTCAAACTTCAACCTGGTTTTCCTATAACATGCTACCTTTTACAAAGTTGAATCCTAGTTGGAATAAATTTTTAAAATGACAAGAGAAATAAAAACTAAACAAGTGATCACTTCACCCTGAAAAGTTTTGTCTCAAGGGGGCTTAATATTACGAAATAAATAAATATACAGCAAAGTGTTATGTAATTAATTATTCTTGTATTTAGTTATCTATAATATATCCTCTCCCAGTTGTTAAGACAGAGGCATAAGGATAACACATATTACTCATCTACATAAGCATATGTACAGTGGCTGGACAAAAATTTCCACCTGTTTTTTTTTTCTCATAACTCAGCAACTATCCATTCTACATACATGGTCCTAATATCTTTCCGACTCTAACCACCATGTAGAAAACAGCCATAACATTTATTTTTTCATTGGATGACATTTTTATAAAAAAAACCCCAAATTTAAAATTTCGTAAATTCAAAATTTGAGAATGAGCAAGGTGACAAGGCCATGCCTTTCAGCATTGAAACTAGAGAGTATGATAAGACATTTCATCAAAAAAAATTGTTGAAAAATGATTAAAAAAAAAGTTACCTCACCTTACCAGTGGGTGGAGCCACCCTCAGCATCAACAACAGCCTGCATCCTAGCAGGCATGGATGCAACTAAATTGTCTAGTATGTTGCTCGGAAGGTTGTCCCAAGCCATTTGAATGGCCTCACGCATCTGAGGGATTGTTTTTGGTTGATAAAGTTGAGAAATAGAATCTTTGATTTCTCACCATACATTCTCAATTGGATTGAGATCAGGAGACTACGCTGGCCAGTCTATCATCTTGCGTAAGTTAATCACATCACGGAATTGAGCAGAAAGGTGTGAGGTGTGAATTGTGAGGTGTTAATGAATGGCTTTTTTTTCAGCAGCTTGGCTATGGAATCCAACTTTGTGTGCACACCTTTGAAGTGTACGAGGTGAGATTTCATTGGTAAGTGTGTCTGTAATTTCAGCTAATGTTGATCTTCTGTTTTTTGACTGGACTTGGCTGATTTCCCGAAGGTCACGATCAGAAGAAATGCGAGGTCGGCCAGGGCATTGGACAGTTTCCACTGTGCCAGTGATATCATGTTTCTTGATGATATCACGCACAGTGGCCCGAGGAATCCCATAACGCCTTGATATTTGGTATGGATTGGCCCCCCACATTGACATGCCAACTATCTTCGTCTTCTCTTCAGTCGTCAAGTGCCTCTTTTTGGCTTGGGCTCGTGTCATAGGTGCAGGGGTCAGGTGAAAATGCAGGTAAGGATTGAACTTAAAAAATTAATAAGAAAAAGAAAGAGAAAAACAAAAAAAAAGTGATATTAGTAAAATATAAAAGAAAAATGAGAAATCGGTACTTACCTTGAGGTGTGAGTGGCGTTGGTGGTGGTAGCAGGAAGAAAAAAAAAAAAGCTGATAATCCGGATTATGCATGCATCAGGTGAAAATTTCAGTCCGGCCACTGTAGATAAATACCTAGTAGATGATACAGCAAAACCATAAATGCTTGGCCTTTTTGTCAAAATTTTTTACAGCCAAGTCATAAAAGCTTGCGGAATTTTTGTCGAAAAAATAAAAGTTTCACCAACAAAAAAATGATTTGCCTATTCGAAAGGAAGCACCCCTGCCCTATCCCTGACACTTTTGAATAGGCAAAGGATTTTTTGGTGAGAACAACTTTGATTTTTTCGTCAAAAATTCCGCAAGCTTTTGTGACTTGGCTGTACTACTTTTTTGCCTGGCTCAGAACTGTTCCGCCCCTCAATAGGGGTTTTTAGGCTTTTTTGGGCGATGCATCCAACATAAAAGATGCCACGCCAGTACAAAAAGTGCACAAAAAATGTCAAAAACCTCCGTGTCGGTAAATCTGTTCGGTATGCATACTTCACTGAACTTTGAACAAGGCATCCATTCAAAATTTGCAAAAGTATGCATACCGAACAGTTTTACCGACACGGAGGTAGACACTCTAATAGTAAAGTTTGTAGATTAAGCAGTCTTCAACCATATGCTATCACACCAGTGGCATCCCGAGCTCTCCTGTTCTTTCCAGAGTCCCGAGTGCTGATACTGAGTAACTGGTTATTGTTGTGACATAATGATAGTCATAAGTACATACTCGACTACATAACAAATGTATATAAACTAGCAGACGTAGTAGAGTAATGGATATTGAATTCTAGTCTTTACCTTCCACCACAATAGGTTATGGGCTTGTTCTTTCTTTGAAATCCCGAACATATATTATTATAATTCAGATAAAATAGTCATCACATTTTCGTTTTTTTTTTCCTTTCTTCTTTTTTTTCTTTTTCTTTTCTTTTCTTTTCTCTTTTTCCTCTCCTCTCATATCACTCGGGTTTCCTTACCTTAGAGGTCTCTATCATCTTTTTCATTAATTTTTTTTCTACATCTTTTCCAAATTTTCGTCTTATCTCTCCTATCCAAATAACTCTTTTTCCTTTTATCTAACAGCATTGTGACGTGATTAGGTCTTTTCTGGTTGCTCGGAATTGAGCTTATTTTCTGGCAAAGAAGGAACATCTTTGTCACCGAAAACCAAACCTTGCTTTATATAGTCCTAAAAAAAAATATATATATATATAAAATAAAATAAAAATAAAAAATAAAATAAAATAAAATAAAATAAAATAAAATAAAATAAAATAAAATAAAATAAAATAAAATAAAATAAAATAAAATAAAATAAAATAAAATAAAAATAAAAATAAAAAAAATAAAATAATAAAATAAAATAAAATAAAAATAAAAATAAAAATAAAAGAAACACAACGATAGATATATATTCCCATTAGAGTTCAAGGATAAATCATTCTAGTTGCCACAAAATAAACTGAAGATTTCAAAAAATCTCAACGTTTGATTTCAAGGTTGGTTGGTTGATTGTTTGTTTGTTTTTTGAAATTTCGCAATATTTCACAATGTTTTTCAAATCTTATAGCTATGTGAAAAAAGCTTGCTACGTTTTTGCTTTCCATCCTTCGCCAATAACATTAATTTAGGTCGCTTTTGGCGGGGGATGAGGGGAAAAAAGAGCAAGGTTTTTCCAAATAGCTGTATTATAATAGAGTTATTTGAGAAAAGATTCCGGGTTTTTGAATAAAAAAAATCCCTCCTACTCCCCCAAAAAATATGAGTTAAAATCAGCTAACTAGGGTTGGGACTAACCAAGAGGCTCGATACACCAGGTCACCTTTACAATACTCACTCCTGGGTGGGGTGGAAGCAAAAAATAAAATTAAATTAAATTAAAATTCGCAAGGTTTTCTCAAGTAGCTTTATCTTGGTTCTTTCTATAGTCCGGAGTGCTGATATTGTGTAGTATCAAGGTCTGATGATCAGCAAAGCACTTGTACAGATAACTCCCCAAATTCTCCTTCTTCAGTCCTGAATTTAATTTATACTTTTTTCTCTACTTCATGTCCTTTTTAGGAAGGTATTGTAAGAAAGAAGATTAAAAAAAGAGTAAAAAAATACATTTTCACGTGCGCTTCCATATTTCGAGACAAACCTTGACCACCAATCTCCATGTCATGACAAATCAGTACAAAATGACTGTCATTCTCGCAAAGAAGTACATAGCTTATATCCTTTATTTCACTATATGAATGGTAAAGGGACTTTAAAAAGCATTAAGAACCTTGAAAACGTATGAGGAACCATGTAATTTATTACACAAATTACAATCTACGTTAGGGCCATGGGTTTTTTGCATGCAAGTGAACAACACTTCTCATAGAAACTGAATTTATTAAAACAGACCCTTGACATAAAGCAGTGGGTGTATAAAAAAAAAGTCTGTAAACCAATGACGCTCTTGTTGAACTTTGTTAATTTTTTTTTTCAAAGGTGGACCTCAGTAAGCTCACTGACGCCGGATTTTCAGATATTCACCTGAGTGCGGACAGGCACGTGTCTTTTTAGAATGAGGGTCATAGTGTTGCAGTTTTGGGCGAATGGGAAGTTTTTGTGATATCCTCGGCAAGTGTTTAGCAAGGCTTATCGATGTGTATGGAATGCAATCAGTTCCCAGGTTTTACTAGCACGGTATTTCTCAGGGTCAGTGATCCATTATTTTATTTCTTAGAATATCATGCTTTGTTGAGCTGAGCATACCAGGGTATGCAATCGCTGGACCGTCGGAGACATAGGAAGAGGGTCGCGCTGCAAGTGAATGTTTAAAAGTAATAACTTGTGAGCGTGACTAGCGCGCTAAACTCCTATGATCAATCTATTACGCTACATTGATTATAATTAGGGGGGGATATCAAAGTTAGAAATCTATAAATAGTTAAAAGGCATTTCACAACACAAGAATAAAGCCATAAGCATGACATTAATTCTCAATAAAGAGGTGTTTTTAGAACATAATATGCCATATAAATATATAATCATGACTGGTTCGGCAGAAAAAAGAGGTATTTTGAAATGGAAGATTTCTATCTTTGATACCCCTTAATATTAAAAAAATAATTTATCTTACCACTTCTGACTAGTAGATATTTTTTTATGTTTAGCTTCAATATTAGAGGCAAATGGAGTAAAAAAAGCATTCAAGTAATTAAATGAGTCTACTACAGACCCTTCAGGTATATTATAGACCATTGAAGTTGTTTGTGAAGTAATTGGGTAAATATGGTTACTTTAATAGAACATTCGAATATCACACTAAAACTCCTTGAACAAAGGTAAGTACCCCCAGGAACAGCTATTTTAAATGGTACTTTGATGTCATATATATTTGCCATCATTTCTTAGACGACCCTTAATACATCCAATAATACGGAAGTAAAGAAACCAACAAAGCCATTGATGGTGCTCTTGAAAAGGAAAGTATCTATACCACTGTATCCAATCCAGGTCAAAGGCAAGTTAAAAATGTTGACACAGCTTATGCAAGGTTATCTTATATCAAACATAGATTATTTTGTTTCTCCTCAACCTATCATTTCAATTCGTAGAGCCAGTTGCTCAATCTATCACATGAGCAATAAAATAATCACACAATTCACGTACAAGCAACACCAAGCAGTATTGTGAAATAAGTAAACTTCGACTTTACCACCGATCCAGAAAAACAGGTTCCGTATTTTGTTCTTCTTAATTCCTCTGACTAACCCTTTCTCAAAAGATCATCAAAGTGCCACAATTGTTTGATTTTACATTTCTCGTTCTTTGGTCCCTTCTTTAGTTCCTTCTTTGTATTTTTTGGAAAGTAAACTCATGGCATCACTACTTAAAAATGAAAGCATTTCGCAAAAATAAAATAAAATAATTGTGAAGAATAAGCAATTTGCTGATTAACTTGTTTTTTTTTTTTTTTTTTTTCCAAATGTGGCTTACCCTTGCATCATTCTCCCTCAACAATTCCAATGGATTAGCATTTTTTTTATATATATTTTGGCACAAAAGTTTTATGTTTTCGTAATAAAAAATATTTTAGAGTGAAAAATTATCAAGGAATCCTGCCTTTTCTTAACACAAAATTTCTAACAAGTAATGTCTGTGGAGATAGCCATGTGGGTTGTGTTGTTATGTAAAATTGGGCAAGGTTAGTTTTAATTTTAGTCTACTGAGAAGCAGAGCTGTACCACACGTCAAAGGTTTTCTTGTCTTACTTGATTGAAGGCAGGGGGAGGCTAGAGAAATTAGCTTGGAAGACTTAACACGCAGCTCGTGCGGAAAGGCTTGTGGCTGTCTTGTCACCATCTCGGCCAAAATCATGAGCTCAAATCCACTGATCTATGCTTTTGGCAGGGGGATCAGAGTCAAGAAAACCGCAAGCTACTTGGAGCTAGCTGTAAAAGGCTTTCACAATGGTGAGGGAATATGGTGAATGAACTGCTATGCATTCATAAAGACATTGTCCGCCTGACTATTGCTATCATTAGACCATCAACTTCCGTTTCGGTAAACCCAATCGGTATCATACTTTACCGAATTTTAATAAGGCCATCAATTCAATATTTGGTGAAATACGCATACTGAACACATTTACCAAGACTGATGTAGGGAGTGAAAAAAACCATGTAACGATGAATTCATCCACACAACTTCTCTTTATTTTCAATACAAAAATCAATGAGAACGGACTTTTAGTAGCTAGTGACTAGTATTTGAGTAGGTAGGTAGGTAGAGAGGATGAATCTTTAGATAATGATCGCAGCTTTGAGGGATTGGTGTTTGTGGGGGATGAAAATAAATATGAGTAAGGAAAGGTTTAGTTAGAGCATATACAGCTGTTTACAAAAAGCTTGCGGTTATCTTGCCTTTTATTCTCCGCTAAAAGTGACCTAAACTCATATTTTTGGTGGGGGATGGGAGACGAAAAAACTAGCAAATTTTTTCAAATAGCTGCAGCATTCACTACGTGAGAACTATTACGGCAAAACCTGAAAAACTTGCGAGTTTCTCGTCTCCGACCCCCCGCCGAAAACATGAGTTTAGGTCACGGCAAGAAAACGGCAAGCTTTTCCGATTTAACTGTAATACAAAAAAAGTATGTAAACTGAAAAGAATTGGTATTACAAATAAGGTGTCAGTTGACGAGGAAGCAATTGCGAGGGAACAAGTGAAATATAGTGAGATATGTTAAGATTATAGAGAAATTATGGGTTTGGGGAAGGAGCAAACAGATTAAGTTTGAATTGCGTGAACTGAAAAAAACTAGCAGCCAGCCAAGTGTGAAATGGTTAAGTAATATTTTTGGTGCTGCGATGGATGAATTGGTGGGACCCAACTGAGCCAGCAGAATTGCTTGAAGATGAACAGGGAAAAATGAATGAGATTATCTTGAAGAATACAAAAGGATGAAAAGCTTGAAGTGGGATCAACGTGGATTTAGAGGCGACAAGAAGCTCACGGCAGAACGGATATGGGGGAGAGTGGCTGGTTGGAGATCGGGGGAATGCTATATAAAGTATGTACATACATCTGATTTGGGTGTAATTGATTGCAAGTGAACACTGCCCTCGCCTGATGTTTCGTGGCCGTCTTGAGTTGAGAATTGGGCTATTAATTGGCAACTTTTGAAATTTGCCTTTTATCCGGCTGTTGATTAAGGTTTTTGGCTATTGCGGCTGATGATTGCGCATTGATTGAGTATCAATTATCATTCCTCAGATAATTCACATCTATCTTGATCCGCTATCACCTGCGAATGATCATTACTCATCCTCAATTATCACTTATCACTTATCACTTATTATAATTAAATTTCATTCTTGGATCTTAACTATTGTCTTTTCACTCTAGACTGTTTAATTTTTACTTATTCTCCCTTGTTCCTACATCTTCATTTCTATATTTTTGCCCTCCGCTAAATACATCTTCTCACTCACCTTCCACCATGTCTCAAAAATCTTGGCTCCCATCTCCTCCTCATGACGTCACCTTAGCTGAAAATTCAAATTCTCATCCTTCTTCCATGGATCCAAAAAGGTCTGATGAAAAGGATATCCCCGATTCTTCTCCTAGCTTCAAAGACCATCCCGCGCAAGAGGAGGCTCCAAAGGTGCGCGGAAGGTTCGACAAATCGTTTGATACTGAAGATAAACTTAATCGAGTCAATGTCGATATTGGCACTATAGCATTAACTGTAGAAGACCTGTACAATAAAGATAAAGTCGATCTCGAGTTAACAGAATTGGATGATGTTTGGAAAATGCTACAGTTAGCTTGACCTCTGTCCAATCATCTTCATTATCCCTCGTTGATTTCCTCCACTACTTCCCTAGATGCACAGAAGAAGGTTTGAGTACATCAGAAGTTCAACGTCGAATCGAAATCTTTGGGCATAACAAACTAGAATCTAAAGAAATTAACCCATTTCTGCAATTTTTGGGATTTATGTGGAAGTGTGTGAATACTCATTTTATCACCCAACTATTCAGTACCTTCAGATTTTTTTATTCAACTAGATATTTTTTTCCCAAACAACAAAAGTCCATTATCATGGGTAATGGAAGCAGCTGCCATTGTGGCGATCGCTTTAGCTAATGGTGCAGGGATGCCTCCCGATTGGGAAGACTTTGTGGGAATTGTTGCCCTTCTATTGATTGTTGGTTTTTCTTTTTCAATCTTGGTCACTTTTCCCTTTTGTTTTGAATATTATAGCATGCTAAACATTTCTTGAAACAGAATTCTGCCATTGGGTTTTATGAAGAACGATCCGCTGGTAATGCAGTCAGTGCATTGATGAATTCTCTAGCTCCTAAAGCCAAAGCTCGACGTGATGGAAGTTGGCAAGAAATTGAGTCTTCCGATTTAGTGCCTGGCGATGTCGTTGCATTCAAAATTGGAGATGTTGTGCCCGCTGATTGTCGTCTCTACGATGCCATTAATGTTAGCATTGATCAAGCTGCATTAACTGGAGAATCTTTGCCTGTCAGTAAGAAGGTCGGTGATCAATGTTTTTCTGGCTCTACTTGCAAGCAAGGTGAAGCTGAAGCCTTAGTGATTGCCACAGGTATGTACAATTGCTTTCTTTTATTAATCTCAATAAATCTTGTAGACATGCTCAACAGCTTTACGCCTTTGAGATGTTTAGGTTCCAATACCTTCTTTGGACGGGCTGCTGCTCTTGTGGGCTCGGATAATACTGATGCCTCTCATCTTCAAATGATATTGGCTCAAATTGGCAGTTTTTGTCTTATTACTATTGGTATCTTCATCGTAGCCGGTAAAATTTTACAATGTTCATGCCTCATCCATTTTCGTTAAGGCTTATGCTTTCTGATGTTATCTTGATCAGAAATTTTGGTCATGTATGCTGGATTCAGATATCGGTACCGTCGCGGAATCGACAATTTGCTTGTTTTGTTGATTGGTGGTATTCCCATAGCAATGCCTACTGTCCTCTCAGTCACTCTAGCTGTTGGTGCCCAGCAATTGGCAAAGTATAAAGCCATTGTAACACGTATAACGGCTATAGAAGAATTAGCTGGTGTTACTATTTTGTTAGTTCATTGGCATAATTTTTATTTACATTTCAATACTAATTGTAATGTTATTTTTTTTCTGGATATTGAATCATTTGTACGTGTTTTCTTGAAAAAGATGTTCCGATAAAACTGGCACACTTACTACAAATAAGCTGACGATTGATAAGGAGACCGTCAAGACGTATTCAACGTTTGATGTTGATGAAGTTTGTTTAATGGCAGCCTATGCTTCGCGAATTGAAAATCAAGATGCTATCGATACATGTGTGGTTGGCACAGTTGGAGCAGCCAAAGCGCGAGAAGGAATACGTCTATTGGATTTTAAACCATTCAATCCTGTTGATAAGCGTACTGAAATCACTTACACTGAAGAAACAACTGGCTTGATGAAGCGAGTTACAAAGGGCATGACAGGTGTGATTATTGAGTTGTGTGCCAGAAACAAGACTGTGGAAGTTGAAGACCAATTAGAAGCTGATGTTGAAGAATTCGCAAGGCGTGGATTGCGCGCGTTAGCTGTTGCTTATGAGGATGTCACCAGCAATGAGAAAGAAGGCACTGGAAATGGATTCGAATTAATTGGTTTACTGGCTATTTTTGATCCTCCTCGGAGTGATACGAAACAAACAATTGAAGATGCGCTGGCTCTTGGAGTGAAGGTAAAGATGATCACTGGTGATCAATTGGCCATTGCAAAAGAAACTGGTCGCCGCTTAGGTCTTGGGGATCATATGTATCCTTCCAAAGTATTAAAGGATGGGCCAGAGTCCAACGGAATCCATACCAATCTGGACGATATGATTTTAGGTAAGTCGGATATTGATATTCATTCCCACAGTTTTTTTAAGGTAACATGTCTCAATGTGTCTTCTATTTTACTTAGATGCCGATGGATTTGCTGGTGTATTTCCCGAACACAAGTATGAAATTGTTAAGCGTCTTCAAGGATTAGGGCATTTATGTGCCATGAGTCAGTAACTATGTTGCAATAAGTCTTGTTTATGAATGAATCTTAGCTAAATTCTTGCTATTTTTTTCAATAGCGGGTGATGGTGCCAATGATGCTCCCGCGCTGGCACGCGCTAATGTTGGGATTGCTGTTGAAGGCTCCACCGATGCAGCTCGTGGTGCTGCGGATATTGTATTGGTGGAACCAGGTTTATCGACAATTGTTCACGCTATCCGTCAATCTAGAGTTATTTTCCAGCGGATGAGAAATTATTCGATCTATGCCTGTGCCGTTACTATTCGTGTGGTCGTTGGATTCGCCATCTTGGTTTTTGCCTACAAGTTTGATTTCCCACCATTCATGGTTCTGATTATTGCTCTATTGAACGATGGAACAATCATGACCCTTTCTGTTGATCGGGTGCTACCTAGCACTACTCCTGATCATTGGGATCTAACTGAAATTTGTAATTTTTTTATATCTTGTTTTCAATTAGTCGCTTTCTACCGCTAAGTGTGTCTTTTCTCCGTACATATATTTAGACCTTTATGCCATATTCTATGGTTTGTATCTATCCCTTTCGACAGTTGTCCTCGTAGCCGTAATCCACAAAACCACATTCTTCCAAAGGACATTCCACGTTGAAACGTTTACTAACATCAATGATTTTAAGCTACACATGATTGTTTATCTGCAAGTGGCTCAGATCTCGCAGGCTCTGATTTTCATCACTCGGTCTCATGGATGGTTCTTCACGGAAAGACCTTCATTGGCTTTAATGGTAGCATTCTGCATTGCTCAATTAGTTTCATCAATTATTGCTGCTTTTGCGGACTGGAATTTCGCTTTTGTGAGCTCCATTTCGGGAACCTGGATAGGAATTGTTTGGATATGGAACATTGTGTGGTTCTTCCCATTAGGTACAGATTTTTGTTTTTCTTGAAATGGATTCTACCTCATTATTCTTTCTTTCTATACACATATGTAGACTTAATCAAATTTTCTGTCAAGTATGGAATTCGCTATTGGCATAGCATACGTGACGCTAGAACTGAATCGCCCAAGATCCTCAAACATAAGAACAGCATAACGCTTGGCAGAACTGCCTCTCTTCATGAGTCTCGTAAGTCAAACAGATTTGATCATCTGAAAAACTATTCTTCAACAATTGAGCGCATTTTTTGATTTCTTTGCCTTTTTTTCTTCTTGTAGTTTATTCCAGTCATGGTACTTGGATGCAGAAATTACGTCGCAGAATTAATTTGAAAGGAGCTACAATTGATCCTAAAGAAATCAAACGGATTTCCTCACGTCAAGCTGGCATTGGTGGATCGAAATTGAGGAGGTGATTAACCTGCTTTGATGTGTATTATCTATATCGAGTTATGCTTACAAGGCCCTGATTCATGTTCCGGTTTTAGGCACAGTCAAGGCTAAAAAATTGCATTAAACACTAAAGTATAGTATTGGTCTAATTGATTATAGTGAACCAGAACAAAGCAAGCAGCTTGAAAAATGTGCTTATACATTTGTCGCATCATACATTGGAAAACACGGCTAGATCGTGACATAATTATTTTGATAGGCCTTTCTTGATCTTTCATTTTTTTTTAGCTGTCTTGGGTTTATGTGCAATCTTGGTTTTTATATTTTGATGAAGAAATCCAGCAATAATGGGATAACATAGCAAAAGCACTTAGTCTGATTTATTGCACACTATATATATCAACCAATACACCCATTGCCTGATTTGTGTTATGATTTTAGGTAATGTCAGGGTTGTTGAATCTAAATACGCTGAATACCATCCAATAATATCGTTCTAATTAATTATAATTATGAAAACAAAACAATTAGCCGGTAAAATGCAAAGAGCAGCACATGGGATAATTGTTTGATTAGTCACTCATGATTTCCTTACTCTCTAAGAAGCTTGGGTTTGTTTGTAATTTCCCATAGAAAGCTTAACTTGTGGGTTGTACAGATATGTGATGTAGAGGGTCCATCATTCTTGGGTAGACGTTTGCCAGAACAACATCCAGCCAAAAAGAAAGAAATTCAAATTCTTGTTTTGCTTATATTAAAATGCCCTTTTTTCACATTGATCGCACATGGCTTTGAGGTTTTGCTTTTTTTCGCTATCTGCAAGCAACCATATCAAGATTCGGTCCCCGCCCATCTGTTAGAAAGATATCTACTGAGGGTATGGCCACTTTGTCAGATTATATTGGCAGTCAGCTGGACGTTGGCAATCAACAAGGAAATCTGATTTCTCATCTCCAGCCTAGGGGCTTCGAACCCAATGCGAATCGTCGACAAGTTCATGATCATGGCGAGGTAAGGTGTTTTTTCAATTATGGTATGTCTTGCGTTGTTGGCTCGTTTGATTTTCTCATTTAGATGTTTCCCAACAGTCACGATCGCCTCCTGCTAGCCCTTTTTCTCTTGGAAGAGTCCAGTCTGTTAAATCAGTGTACCTTACTTTCTTGTTTTCCTTGCATTGAACGTTTTTCGCTTCTCACAGGTTTTCTCTATCCGATCCATTGGAAATTCTTCTAAGCAATTCCAATATTTTAGTCTTTATTTTGTGTCCATCTTCTCCATCGTCTTCGAATCCCCCGAGAATCGTAAAAATTGATCTTTCTCAGCCTTCGGTTGTCGAATCAATCGATCTAACCATTCCTTCTTTGTTTTTACCGTCAACAACTCGTTATGTTTATGTCGACCCTTCTGGACGCCACCTTCTTATTTCTCTTTCAACTGCCGAAAACTATTATCTTTCACTTTCACAATTATCTAGTCCCCCATCAGGTCGAAAATCATCCATCAAAACGCTTTCAAAGCTTAGAGGCCATGTCATTACTGCTGTGGGTTGGCATCCTTCGTCATTTAAAGGCACACCCTCCTCTCTTTCCTCAGGTTCTTCAGACAATGGCTCAACGAAGGAAATCTTACTCGGTACACTATCCGGTCTGATTTTGCTCACATCTTTGGTGGATGCCGACTCCAATCTGTCCACGGACTTGTCTCTGGCCTCAGCATTCAATCGCTCAGCTCCTGATCGATGGCTCAAATTAATTTATTCAACATCACCGCGTACTCCGATTTTGGGAATCCGATGGTTTTCTTGGTATCATTATACTCCTCAAAAGAAAGGCATCAAGAAAGTAGTTGCGATTGTGGTCACTCAGAACCAAATGTGGCAATTTGTTGAACAGGTTGGAGTAGTGAAGAGTAAGAGGGATGAGGATGAAAATGAAAATGTACTAGAAAAGTTGTTCAGCTCGTATAACTCAGGACGAATTTTACCTAGTAAGCACTAATTTTGTATTAATATTTCCTTCCTCATTGTTTGTATTTTAATTGTTCGTAATTCCTGTTTGCTTTTCTATTTCGTGTATTCGTTGACCACGCTCAAATTTATAATTTTTTACATCTATGATGTGGCTTTTTTAGAATCATTAGAGTTACCACCTACCGATGCTCCTCAATGCGAACTCCACGTTTTTTTGTCTCAATTTCAGGGAGTTATTCTGGTAGCGTGGTTTACAGGTGCAGGACTATTTCACGGTGAAATCGTATTAAAGAATCAGGAAGCTGGTGATGGAATCATCGAATCATCCCAATTAATTCCGTATCCAAGCCAATCAATACCACTCAGTATAGCCTTGACCGAGTTTCATTTTGTTTTACTTTATGAAGATCATGTTAATGTCGTTGGCCGGCTCAATAATAAATGTGTCTACAATGACTCTCTGGATTTGGTACGTAATAGACGTACCGTCCATCTTTATTGATAATTTAATGATTTTTGATATTTCAATTTTACATTGAAAACTTCTAAACGAAAATTATATATAGAGAACTGGCGAACAGATCCGAACACTCACGTGGGATCCAGTTGATCATACTTATTGGATTTATACAGATAAATCAATATTTGAATTGATTGTTAAGGATGAAGCCCGTGAGATTTGGAGAGTGTTTCTGGAGAAGCAGATGTTTGAAGCTGCTTTAGAATATGCCAAAGTGATGGCCATTTTTTCTTATCTTTTCACTTCCTCTTACTGATAACTATTTTTTTTTCCCCCTTTAGACCCCATCTGCTCGCGATACTGTCATCTCATATCAGGCTGACTACTTTTTTGAACAATCAAAATTTATCCAAGCTGCTCAATTGTATGCTCAGTGCACTAAGAGTTTTGAGCAAGTTGTTTTAGGTTTCATCGATAAGAATGAACGAGATGCTTTAAGATATTATTTGATTAGTCGTCTTGAAAGATCCAAGCGTTCGGTCTGTCCCTCAGGATTCCTTTTTCTACACTTAATGCTTACGCGAATCTGAAATTCCAGGACTTGACTCAAAGAATGATGTTAGCTACATGGCTAACGGAAATTTATCTGGCTAAAATTAATGAGTTGGAGGATTTAGCAGCATCCGAGACCATTGAAGATGAAATTAATAACATTAAAGCTGAACAAAGATTGGTTGAAGATGAACTAGCTCAATTTTTGAAAACATATAAAGTGTGTGATTATTTTTATTATTGATTGTGCCTAAAAATACTAGACGAAATGAGCTTCTTTTACTGAAAACATGAATTACTTGAACTGCTTAGCCTAATTTAGATCGTCGGACTACTTATGATTTGATTACCAGTCATGGTCGGGTTGATGTGATGATTCACTATGCCAAGTTGGTTGGCGATCATGAGCGTATCATCAGACACTACATTTTAGAGCGTAACTGGCCCGCCGCTATTGAGGCGCTTAGTGCACAGGAAAATTTAAATCTGTATTATATGTTTGGTCCTGTACTCGTGGAAAATGATGCTAAACGGATCACTACAGCTTTTAAAAGGCAATCAAAGCTAGATGTTCGTAAACTCATTCCTGCTCTTGTATCGCCTAAAATCAAGTTTCAATCAAAAGAAACGTTGGGCTGGATAATTGATTATCTAGCTTTCGCCATAGCTACTCTGGACAATTCAGACGCTCCTGTGCATAACGCTCTGCTAACACTATATGTTACTAGGTCTGACGAGGATGAAACTGCTTTACTTCATTTTCTAAGCTCAACTCCTGATAATCCTTTGACAGGGAAACCATTCTATGATTTGGATTATGCTCTGCGACTCTGTCAGCGTAATCAGAAACTCAAGTCTTGTGGTTTGATTTATAGTAAAATGGGATTGTACGAAAGCAGCGTTGATTTAGCGCTTCAGACTGGTGATTTAGAATTGGCAAAATCAAATGCAGACAAACCAGAAGATGATATACTTTTGAAAAAAAAACTATGGCTTAAGATTGCCAAGTACGTCGTGCACGACAAAAATGATATTAAAACTGCTATGAAATTTTTAGAGTCAACGGATCTGCTGAAAATTGAAGATATCTTACCCTTCTTCCCAGACTTTGTGGTCATTGATGAATTTAAAGAAGACATCTGCGATGCTCTAGAAGGGTATAGTCGACAGATTTCTCAATTAAAGGAAGAAATGGTTGAATCTTCCCGGACAGCCCAATTGATTCAATCTGATTTAGCTAACTTATCCCATCGATTCGTGTTGATCGATCCATCTGACCATTGTAGCACTTGCCACGAGCCTATTTTGACAAGAGCGTTTTATTGTTTCCCATGCCACCACTCTTTTCATGCAGACTGCTTGATTGAGCAAGTCACAAGGTTAATGCCGCCCCACCAATTGCGTAGACTTTTAGCGCTCCAAACTAAACTATCACAACCTATTGTCGATCAGCAAAAAGGTGGGTATGGGTATGGGCTTGAGGTATCCAACTTGCTAGCTGACAGTCGCAAGTTTGCTGTCGCAAGCGTTCAGGGTTTGGATCAAGTTCGAAAACTGATTTTGCCAGATGCATTGGTGAGTGTGATTGGAGGTAGTGTAGGTGCGATTGGAGGTGTGCTGCCTATGCCTAAATTCAGGAGTGGGAGTGCTTCTGGCTCAATCGGAAGTGGAGTGACTAGTGGTGGAGTTGAGAACAACACAATGGTGAATTCGTCTTCCAACAATGTCAACAATGGCCTCAGTGAGAACAAGAATTCGCTCCTCAATTCTGCCAAGAAAGGCTCGTCCATTCTCTCGCGAAGCAAGCAACATGAAATTGAAAAGGCAAAAGATGAGTTGGATGAGTTGTTAGCTAGTCGGTGTGCTCTTTGTGATTGGAGTCTGAGTAGCTTGGACCGACCTTTTGTAAATCCTGGGGAAAATGATATTTGAAAACGAATAGGAAAAAAAATTTAAAATAGAAGAGACAAAAAGAACAAACAATTTAAAAATTCAAAATTTGGTAAAAAGATAATTTCTAATAAAGTGATAAAAAAAAGAGGATATAGGTTATTTTGAGAGAGGGAGAGAGAGAGAGGGTAAGGATGATTAGCTCTGTGATGATGATGTTTTTGTAAACTTAACGACGGGAAAAAAAAAATGATGTAACTGAATTGGTGTATGTGCCCGCATGTGCATACATACCATACATAAATAGAAAGATTGGTATATATGCGCACATGGGTTTGAAAAATGAATCTAAACTCTCAACTCAAATCCTTGACATTTATTTATTTGATATTTATTCTATTTTGTATTCTGTTCTATTGTAGTCATTTCAGTGTATGTGTCACTACGCCCTAAGTGGAATATACCCTATAGGTATATTTGTGGGTGGGTTGGGTAAATTATAGGGAAAGGAGGGAGGGGACATAAGTTTATGATAGATTTTCTTAGTTGTGCAGGAAAAAAAAAAAAAAAAGAATAATCTGATTTTCATTTTTCTTACAATGTACTTTTTTTTTTTTTTTTTTTTTTTTTTTTTTGTTGTTGTTGTTGTTGTTGTTGTTGTTAGTAAGTAGTATAGTATAAAAAAAAAAAAAAAAAAAAAAAATTAATCACAAGTTACATTTTTTTTTTTTTTTTTTATCTAAACAAAACAAATATATATATATATATATATATATGTATATATGTATAATTTTACTTACAAAAAAAAAAAAAAAAAAAAAAAAAGGGAAAGAATAAAAAAAAAAAATAAAATAAAATAAAAATAAATAAATAAATAAATAAAAAAAAAATATAAAAAAAAATTGCAAAAAAAAAAAAAAAAAAAAAAAAAAAAAAAAAAAAAAAAGATGCAAAGCAAAGCAAAGCAAATTAAAATAAAATAAAATCCTAATAAAGATTTTTTTTTTTTTTTTTTTTTCTGGAACTAAAATTGAAGTTCCACAAAAAAAAAAAAAAAAAAAAAAAAAAAATGAAAAAAGAAAGAAAGAAAGAAAGAAAAACAGAACTTTTCTCAAAAAACAAAAGATGTAGCTTTTTACTGTTAGGATTTGGGTTGAGGGGTGAGGAGGAGGAGGAGGAGGAGGAGGAGGAGCGCTTTGGGTGCTATGCATTGTAATAGGCAGAAGCAAGGGATATTGCATAAGGGGGTTTTTATGGGGCAAGCACTGTGAGGTGCTTGTTATGATTTGGCTTACAGGTGAGGAGGAGGAGTGCTATGGGCACTATGCATTGTGAGAGGCAGAAGAGAGGATATCGCATAAGGGGATTATATGGGGCAAGTGCTGTGAAGTGCTCCTCATCAGACAACTTATATAGTAATCCAGTTACTCTCTAGTCTCACTGCTAAATTAGCATAGTCAGTCCCGTTTTCCCTCACTGTTGGTGTCAGGCTGGGCTCAAATACAGAGACGTGAATAGCTTGGTTAGTCAGTTGTCTAGAAGATTTAAATGATTCTATATGAATACTCACCACACAATATGGGGGGTGGACTTGCTAGCAAGTCCACAACCTTGGACCCAAACTCACCACAGATTGAACACACATTGAGCTATTGATAAAGGAACCATACAATCAGGGATGAACACCACTCAGCAGAACAGTTTTAAGTGGGTGTTCAAGTAGAGTTCAGTATGGGTTCAGTATGAGTTCAGTCTGAGTTCCATCTGAGTTCCATCTGAGTTCAGGTTGAGGACTTGCTAGCAAGTCCACCCCCTATATTGCATAGTGACTGTAGTACAAATCCAATTAGTATTAAAATATAACTCATTATAAGGGTCTCAGTCATTTTAATCTCACTAATTATAAATGGGTTACAATCTTATAGTTGGTAGAAAAATAGATGTAATAATTCAAACACTATTCAAAGACTTTTAATAGTACTAATGAAATGTATTGTAATTTTAATGGTTATATGTTTTAATATTAACGATAAAGAATGTAGAAAATAAGACCAAAAACCCCCTCCTTTTATACCCAATAATTCCCCAATGTATCCCCTTCACTACACAATATAGGGGGTGGACTTGCTAGCAAGTCCTCAACCTGAACTCAGATGGAACTCAGACTGAACTCATACTGAACCCATACTGAACTCTACTTGAACACCCACCTAAAACTGTCCTGCTGAGTGGTGTTCATCCCTGATTGTATGGTTCCTTTATCAATAGCTCAATGTGTGCTCAATCTGTGGTGAGTTTTGGTCCAAGGTTGCCGACTCGCTAGCAAGTCTGCCCCCCATATTATGTGGTGCTTGATTTACCAATCCCCTACATTGCCAATGATGCCTAAAATTAGCAGTTACACATACCCATCAACCTAAGGATCAACCAGTAACAAAAGAAGAATCATATCACACACCAAAATACATACATAACAAGTGAAATAGAGTAATGACAAAAATGAGGGTATATGCATGTAATTCTTAAGATAAAAGATGAAATACGGAATTAAAAGTAATAAATATAACACATAATTAAGGTGGGTCAACAGTAGAAACAAAAGAGCTAATTATTCCAAATTACTATGTGAAATTCCCATCCCAAAATGACTAATATTGACTGAGAAACCATTGAGAAACCCAAAAAAGGACATGAGATGTGGGGTAAATAAATGCAGTTCTTGGAAGGCGCTTGCACGGGTAAATTCTTGACTAAGTTAGGCAAATTTAAGCATGGTAGTGAAATTTTGGCACCAAACTTGAAATTATAAATGAAATTAGTGCATATAATGAGGCCAATGGTCAGTGTATGCTAGTATCTAAGTATGATTTAATAGTAAATATTAATGATCCAACTACTTATTGATAAATTATTTAGTGATTAAACCTCAGGGGAAGACTAATAAAATAGTTATGCTCAGTGTTAACTCACAATATTTAGATTGGTGCGTGCTAGTGTTGGAAAATAGGTTAATAAAATATAGTTATAGCTAATACAAAGATAATATCAATTTATAAATGCTTTAAAATATATCTCTATATGATAATGATGATGTTATAATGTTTATTTGAATGTAGTAAGTAAGTGATGTCCAATAACCTGTCAAATCCTCCCTTACTTGTACCAAAATCCACTGGAGTGCACAGACCTTCAATCCAGATGATGTCACTGCTCTCCCTGGCAATTAAAGCACTGTGAGGGTCCATCACCTCCCCATGGTGTCCACTTCAAGAAGTTTCAACACCTAGACCTCCATTAAGGACCCGGCATCACAATTAATGATATCATATTCCCATACCATAAATAGAGAAAACAGATAAAAGCAGATACCATAAAGAAACAGGTGAAATAACTCATCCAAAATGTATATAATGAAACCCAAAGCATATGTATGAACCAAATCAACTTTCCAAGCCCCCAATAACATCCCCAAGCATCCATATAAACCCAGTAATCATATCCCAGCCCATAAATCTGTTAAAATCCAATAAAGGAAGAAGATTAAGCTGTCTAAACTGGATATATGTGCCTGAAAAAGGTTTATATGCTTGTGTAGGCATTTTGAGTCCATTGAATACATCCATATGACCAAAAATAAGCAGAAAAATAAAGATTATAGGCTATTTAGAGGTAAAAACTGGTTTATAGACCTATATATACATAATATAACTACATATTTCACTGAATATGAGATTTATGTATGTCTATAATTACTTAATATCATTTAAGATAAGTATATTATGACTCCATTAACACCTTAATAAGTATTATAAGGCTATGGATAAGCTATTTAAACTTATATAAGTCATTTAATAGTTTAATAAATATATATATAAGCATAATAACCATAAATTCTACTTATAATCTTAATGTAATTAAGGTTATCTTATTTTAAGCATAAGAAATACTCAGTCGTGGGGATACCTAGGCTGAAACCAATGCACTTATAATTAAATTAAGACACTAAATAAGCGCCGTTTGCCTATTTTAGTATGTTTTCACATGTTGGGTGTATAATGTGGGGTAATTATAATGTGTAATTACTAACTTTGCTAAAAATGAAGCTATTCACATGGGATAAATGCAGGCAGTATGTGGCCAGTACACAGAAGCCATTTCTGGCATAAAAATTGAATTTGAAAAGTGTTATTTTTATGTATTTTAATAGCCAAATCAATAGTTCTAATTAAGACAAATTGATCTGTCAAGGCACATTTTCAATATTATTTAATTTATAGCACATATATTCAACTTTTAAGTGATTTAAAGCACATTTTATATTTTTTCCATAAAACAATGAAAACAACAGCTTTAAATCTACTTAAATATTTTGTAGTATTATGTTTAAGTTTGATAA
The DNA here is from genome assembly GCA_030280995.1 of Hemileia vastatrix. NCBI lineage: Eukaryota > Fungi > Basidiomycota > Pucciniomycetes > Pucciniales > Zaghouaniaceae > Hemileia > Hemileia vastatrix. The sequence continues at coordinate 17,840,521 of JASXTE010000003.1, read as the reverse complement.
GATTACCCTAACATATTCCAACTTAATATTAAGAACATAAGACTTATAAAAGGTGGATATATGCAAGTATATAAGGTATTATAATGGCATATATTGTATTTAAACATTAATTTCACTTATGTATACATTTTTTATAACTTTATTAATTGTTCTCATGTGTACTAAATGTATTTAACCTAATTTACGTGCAATTTTTACTCATTCCTGGGAATATCCAGGGTGACATATACCCTAAAGGTATATTTGTGTGGGTGTTGGGTATATTCAAGGGAGAGGAGGGAGGGGACATAAGTTGATGATAGATATTCTAGTTGTGTGGGAAAGTAAGAATAATCTAATTTTCATTTTCTAACAATGTAAATTTTTTTGTTTTTTGTTTTTTTCTGGAACAAAAATAGAAGTTCCACAAAAAAAAGAAAGAAAGAAAGAAAGAAAAACAGAATTTTCCACAAAAAACAAAAACTTTAGCTTTACACAATACACAAAAGTAAATTTTTTTTCAGCATAAAAAATAAAATAAAAAATATATTAGGGGGTCTCAAAAATTACCAAACAGGCCTAGTGTTTCTCATATGAAAAACACCACACAAACATGCCATGTAACATGGCTGATTCGGTACTTGGGGTCTCAAACATGGGGTCAAATACGTCCTACTTTTGTACAATTTTCTTAACCACAATCCAGCCCGCAAGTACCCACATTGTCCTGACCAGCTGCATATCACCTTCCTTCCATCCTCACCCATATACTCTGCCTCACAAATCTTCTCCCCCAGTTCTTTTACAAATCAAATTTTTCTCTTTCACACCACAGTAAGTCTATTACATTTTATTCTGTTTTTTAGAAAAGTTTCCTGCTTAAATTTCTATACTCACAACCTCTTGTCTTTTTAAAAGGCATTGTAAATATCTAAAATCTTTTTTAATTTCTCCTTTTCTTCAACAAAATTTTCTTTTTTCACTAATTTCTTTGTTTAGTGTTAATTTATCATTCCTTGCTCAAAATCTACTTCTCAAAAATTCACTCAACTGAAAACATCTGACCTTCAGATTGTAATTAACTGGCTGAAAATTAAATCTAATTTTGATGCCTGTTTTGGCTGTGCAAATTCCACTCAAGTTTGTTTTCCACTCAAATAAAAATTGAGTGGCTTTAATAAAATGGAAGTGGAGTTGAAATCAAAAAACTAAAGGTAAGATGAATTTGGCAACAAAGCAAATGAGGGAAACATTCAAAATACTATCAAAAAAAATAAAAGAAAGCAAAGATGGCTTCTTCTTCAACTGGGTTTGGAGTTACTGAAGATGATGAAAAGCATGGAATCCCATCTGTTTCTGAAAAACTCAACTCTATGTGTCCTCTTTATGATTAAATGGACAAACTATTTGGACAAAGGCCCAATGTCAGCCCCTTGCACATGAATCAAGGTCCAGAAATTTCTGAGTCTCATACAAATATTCAAGATTTTCCTTTATATCCTTTACTTGACTCTCCAGAACTTGGAAAACCATCTACATATTATGACATTGAGCTTGATGAGCCCATTTCAGTAAGACTAAACTACTTTTGCTATTATTTTTTCTTTTTTAGTGCTGATTTACTCCACATGTATAAACCAGACCCAAGCCTCATCAAATCTAGAACTTTTTGAGGAAGTATCTGACAATGAAAGAAATCAAGATAAATAATCAACCCCACTAGAAACAGACTCAAGTAAAGAGCTTGTTCTAGTTTTGGGACAACTTGATCAACATCAAAGGCTGTTTTTTATGCTTATGGGGAGATTGTTAATAAATTCAAACAAGGTTATATTTACTGTTTTTGTTTTGACTAAAGAATTTTCCTTAATTTATTTCTCTTACTATTAAAAGTGAAACTTTTTTCAGAAAAGGAAAAAGTGCAAATTGAAGTCATGAAGTTGGAGTCTCATGAAAAAACTGCAGAATTTCAACTAATTTTTACAAAAAGGAAGTGGTTTCATTCACAATAAAAGGAAGAAAATCTTTAGAAATTGAGAAAGATTGTTTGGACTTGGAGAGGAAGAGGGTCAGGGTTCAAAGAGATGATGATGAAAAGTTCAAAAATAATCAATTTCAAATGGAAAACACTAAAATTCAGTTACAAGCCAATGAATTAAAAATGAAGCAACTTGATCCTGAAAAATCAAGAAATCAAGCTTCTTTACTTACATGTGTTAATGCAAATAGGTCAAATGCTGATATTAAAGAGTTTATTTCTTTACTTAGTTAAAATTATGTAAATATTAATACATTTCTTTCTGAATTTATTCTTTAATACCAGAATGAAATTCTTCTAAATATTCACATATCTCCTTCTTTAGATTTTCAAACTCTTCAACATTTTTTTGTATAACTTAACTACTTATATCTAATAATCTAGATCCTACTGTGTCAATCATACTCTCTATATTTTTTTATCAATTACATTTAAGAATTTTTCTTTTGTCTTGGGTTTATCACTTTCTTTTATTTGTTCCCAAATACTATCATCATCCAAAGATTTTTTTCTTTTGCTTTTTTTATTCAATCTACTACTTGAAAAATTATGTTTACATGACCTCTTTCTAGCATAAGTTTTTTTTCTTTATTGAGTCTCAATTTTATATTTGTAAAGTTTTTCTCCAAACTGACCAGCTTTCTCACTCAAGGAATAAGTTTATTATGAATCTTCTTTTTCATCAGAAATAATATCTTTTCTAGTTTGAAATTGTTTTTTTTCAATTATCTTCAGTGGCCCAATATATTTCATTTTAAATAATCTTTGTCTTATTTATCTATTCCAATACTGAAATATAATGAAATACTCTTATAAAATCTCTCTTTTATCCTGGTGAGTCCAAAATTTTAGGTTTGTGAATTGAGATTTTGGTTCAGGATTAGGTTTAAGAACATCAAATTTTAGATGACACCAATAGCAGCTTTGACATGTTTTGACTCTTGCTTGAACTACTATATTTTTAACACAATAGTGATTAGATTTTTTGGATCTTGTGTAAGGTTTAGAGTATTTATCGGCTGGTTGTCTAGAAGAGAGAGAAGAAGAGAGAAAGAACAGAGAAGAGGAGGAGGAAATAGAGGGAAAGGGTTATAAAAGATAAAGAAATAAAATAATAAAAATGAAATAATTATTCTAAGAGAAAGAGGGGATAAGATTCCTTGGGATTCAATACAGTAGTGAGGGTTATTAAATTATAATATATTTATTTAAATAAGAATTATTTTCAATGCGTGTAAAACACTATTATTATTATTAGACCTATTTCAACCTTTAGTTATTTATATAAAATTTAAATTAGATTTGGAATACTAATAAAAATAATAATAAATGTGTTTATATTAAAAGTATTTTCAAGTTTGAGTGTATTATAAATGATGCAGCTACAGGGGATTATCCAAAGCCTTTTATAGGCAAAGGACCCTCTGAAGCGTCACAAATGAGTACTTACAAAAGAGTAATAAAATGAAACAAGAATATAAAAGAATAGAACTAAACATAGAGATTGAGAGAAAAACATGAGACAATAAACTAAACCCATGAGTAAGTAACCAAATTTCCCACCATAACTTCCCAAAACATTTAATTAAAATAATTAGCAACCAAGTAAGTCTGAAACATGAGAACAGTGAGTAAAATAACCCAAAACAGATATTACAGTGAGATGTAAAGGGTTTAATTAAAACAATTAGAATTATTTTCACACCAAAATTCATGTAATCAATTCAATCCAGTATAAAGCAATTTTATTTAATTGTTATAACTATGTAATTAATTCAATAAATAGTTTAAATGAAACATATAATTAATCTAATGATATTTCTAATTTAAAGTGAGAATTTTAATACCATGTTATTAAATAAGTGTTATAATTTATTTAATAATTTTACTGACTTAATTAAGGGTCAAAAAAGCGCCCAATATTATTGTTTAATAATATATAAAAAGTTTTATTTAATATATAAATTTAATTAATTAATTTAATTACATTATAAGTCAATTTTACACTTATAATTATACTATATGTTTATAATTAATTAAATATTAATTTAAAATTAATAAATACATAAAAATGCCCCATAATTTATAGAATATAAAATATATCATGCTTAATTTAAATGTATAAATAATTTATATAACAATAAAATTAATTAAACACTTACATTTAATAAGACACTTATATAATTTTATTATGAAATAAAATATTAATTTATATACATAAAAATTCATAATTTAAGCCCTCTTTCAGGTCCAATAAATTAACATATCATTTACTGGGCTCCTGGTATAGCCTGGCTGACACTCCCTTACTCTTAAAAAAACAATAAAAAAAATGCTAATATTTTTTTCTTTTTGTACTTCTTTAACAGAGTAGGAAGATTTGAAATCTCCTTGCCAGGTATCCATGCATCATGTTCAGATGATTTGTTCTTATATATCAATAAATATTCAGTACCTCTTTCAGAAGTGATAATTCTATCATTGAGAATTTTATCAATTTCTGCAGTTTCTGTGACTTCCTGAGGGTTTTTCTTAGGTCTTCCTCTTCTTTTGGGAAATAAGTCACTGTTGGAAGTATAAGGCTTAAGAAAAGAAATGGGAAAAACAGGATGTCTCCTATCATATGGAGAATACAATACAACTTCTACTGCATTATCTGCAACCATTCTTTTAACAACAAATGGTCCTAAAAAAGGATCTTTTAATTTGTTGTTACCTTGTAGATTGAAATGGACAGTAGAGATCAACACTTCATCACCCTTGTTAAATGTGTATTCTTTATGGGATTTATCCCATCTCTTCTTTTCATATTCAAATGCTTTATCAATACAGCTTTGAGAATGTTTTCTGCATAGCTGTTGCATTTGCATGAAAGATTTTACACCAGGTTGTAGTTCCAAATTAGGTAATTTATTATTGATAATTTGAGCAGGAGTGTTTGGGAAATAACCTAACCAAAGCTCAAAAGGCTTTTTCTCAGTGAAAGAATGAACAGTGCTATTATATGCAAATTTAAGACCAGGAAATAGAGTGACCCAGTCATGAGTAAATCTGTCATTGTCTTTATATTCTAATCCAAAGGCACAATACCTTCTAATCATATCTTCCAGAGTTTGAATCATTCTTTCAGCTAGACCATCATTCTGAGGATGGTGAGCTGTAGACAAATCTAACTCACAGCCACAAATATCCATCAAAGAGGTCCAAAACTCAGAAGTAAATTTTGGATCTCTATCAGAGATAATGGCTTTTGAAATTCCAATAATATTAAACATGTAAGACCACCATAAGAAAGCTAATTCATTTGTGGATACATCTTTGTGGGTGGGAATAAATTTGCACATTTTTGTGAATCTATCTACTATTACCCAACAAGAGTTATAACTGTCTTTACCTGCTACAGGAAGACCAGTGACAAAATCCATGTTAATTATTTTCCAAGGAGCATCAGGTGCTTAAATATGTTGTTATAACCCTGCTACTTTACCTGTCAACCTTTTAGATTTCTGGCAGGAATCACAAGATTCAACATATAATTTTGTATCTTCAGACATATTAGCCCACCAGGCAGTGTTTTTGATTCTAATTAATGTCTTTTCAAGATCAAAATGACCAGCTAATATGTCATCATGACAAATTTTGAGGATAGTTTCTTTCATAGAAGGAGGAATTACAATTACATTAGTAAGCTTTCTTCTATAATATATATAACCATCTTCAATAGAAAACTTTCCTTTAATCAAAGCATTTTGATAATTTGTAGGAAGAGTTTTAATCAATTCTTGAATTGAATCATTCTTAGGATCATTTAAGATAGTAAATAATTTATTTAAATCAGAATCTTTATCATATGAATCCAGAATTAATTGTAATAACTCTTCTTCCATAACAACTATAAATATACCATGGATATGAACAGTATCATCTTCAAGTACATAAGCAGGATTGGAGTCATTATTTGGCAGAGGCAATCTGGACAGCATATCAACATTGGAGTGAACATTTCCAGCCCTATGGATAATTGTCATTCTTCATATGTATTCTTGAACAGCAAGTTGCCACCTGAACATATGTCTATTAGGTGTTTTCAGGTTTAAGAGGGACTTCACAGCACTACAGGCAGTTACCAATTCAAACTTTTGGTCATCTAGGTAGTAATGAAGCTTCTCAAGAGCCAAACAACTGCTAAGCACTCTAATTGAGTGGCACCATATTTCAATTCACTATTTCTCAAGGTTCTTGAAATATAACAAATTACAACCTCTGAGGATTTATCATTAATAATTTTTTTCTGGTGAAGGGCAGCACCCAGACCAACAAAGCTAGCATCTGTCACCAGGTCAAAAGTTAGATGACTTGCAGTCAAGTGGTTGTTTAGTACCTGTGGTCTAACCTGAGTCAAACCTGTGTTGGAACTTTGGTGGGACAATTTTTCATCATGACACATAGCTCATAGCTGAATCATTAGGACCAATTTGTATTCTTCATATATTGCTGCTTGCATAATTTCCAACAGGCAATAGATCATACTTTGGTGTCTAAAATACATATATTGAATTCATAATGGATATTATAAAGGTGACTAATATGCACCGGCTATATTCCTTAATGACATTATACAGACAGTATCTGATAAAACACCACCAAAGCCACTTGGATTGAGACTTCTTGAATCATGTCCAATAATATCTTTATGAGTAATAATAACATTTTTAGACCATCAATTGTAGAACCAAGATGTTTTGAATCCTGCTTTTGAGAAAGGATTTTCTATTTTTTTTTCAACAGCATCATACAATTCAACTAGAATAAAGATTTGATCTGATAAAATTCAGTGACTTCCACGTTCTCAAAAAAAAACTCCAATCTTGTTGCCTCTTGATATTCCCATAACCTTGTTGTTTTGAATATAATGAGAAGTATTTACCACCAATCTTTTAGTATTGGAGATCAGTAATTTTAGATTGTAGAAATTTTAAAGCACCAATGAATTTATCTTTTTAAAAAATGTTTAAAAAAGACATTTTTCTATAAATCTTGTTTAAATATTCCGGCCATAAATCATATTCTTCACAGAGCAATATAACAGTTTATTTTGAAGTCTTTCCTTTTTCTATATTGAAAAAATCTTAAATTTGTATTTTAAATCAATTGTCATTCATCTCAAGAAGAGATTGAATATTTACTATCATGATGAACATTTCCATTAACATTTTTTCCATTTCAAATAAAAACAAAAAATAATGTAAAAAATTATGGGTAATAAAAAGATTTATGAAAAAATGAGTTTATTAATATTGTGTGGGATAGATCTTAAAATTTGATTCATACTCTCATGATCCCAAGCTTCCTCTGATGATGCTGGGCCAAATATTTGCAGAACTTCAGGAAAATTTTGGGCTAAATGGACATTAGGCTTGATGTGAATTTGTGGCCAAAATTTTCCATGGAATTATTATACTCCTTCAGCTAATCATGAAGAGATATAATTTCATCTTCATTGCTTTAAAAGAAAGTTAAAAGGTTATTTATTGATAAAAAAATGGAAATACACTTAATTAAATTCTTCTCTTTACTTTCAGAATTTTCTATATTCACAACTAGAAACAAAGATACCACATCATAATTTTTTTTAGAAAAATTCATTCTTCTGCCTTGAGATTTGTTCCAGTATTCCCTAAATGGTGTCGAACACAGTTGAACCATGAGGTAATGAGTGTATGAAAAATAAAATTTTGAACCATCATTAAATCCTTAGTACTAAGATCCAAATAAGAAGTTAAATCATTTGGTGTTGCAACTGATCCCCATTTGATTTAAGGTCTAAAACAGGCAGAAAATTCCTGAAATGTGGACTCTAAGGAAGATATTTATTAGGGAAAATTTTATCTAATGATGATTCAGCTATAATTACTTGAACTATCTACATCAGAACTATATTTTTCATTATATGAGCTGGGTCCAACACCTAGTGGATTAGAACTTCCTGATGGCCCAACAATTTTTAGAGCTTCTTTTGCCTTCTCTCAACAAATTTCATCATAAGATAATTTTTGCTTGAGGTCTGTTCTCAGTGGTGGTATCACTATGCAAACTTTACTCTCTTTTTTCTTCTTTTACTTGAGTAATGAGAGGAATAATTTGAGGGGAAAGATGGTATTTTTGAAAAAAAATTCCTTTTGTGTGAATTCTGTCTTTGAGTGTGAACCTTTCTTTTTCTCTGTATTGTAGTTTAGTAGTCTTAGTCAACATTGTGTTGTTTTCTATTGTTTTATATGGTGCGATTTGTCATATAATCAAGCCTCTTCTTGCTGTTTCCATTTTCCCCATCAAAATTTTTTTTCTCTATTCTCTTTATCACTTCCATTTCTCCCTCCTGTACACTGCTTCCCCCTTGGCTGAAACTTACATTCCTTGAATTTTTTGGGGATAATAGAGTCCTTCTTCCAGGTTCTTTCCTTTTACTTTCTGCTTATTCTTTTAATCCTAACCACAGAAACTCATCTTTTTGTACCTTCTTATTTCATTACATGCTTTTTTGTAGTTGTTGTAAGGTGCACAGTTTCTGATTGACCTATTTTTAGGTATGTTTGTTTTTGAAATGATATACAAGTATTTTTACCTCTATTATATTTATCCCCTGCATTGATCCCTCCTGTTAGCTTCTTCCCCCTTGGCTGCATCTGACAGTACTTGCTCCATGTGGGGAGAATAGAGTATTCTTTCCATTTTTATCACATGCTTTGTTGTAGTTTCTTTTTGAAAGGTGAAAAGTTTCTTATTGACATGTTTTTCACCTTCCTCTGTGCTAAAAAATCTTCATTGATGTCTTTTATAGAATGATAAGGTCTGATAAGAAATAAAGAATCAGGGGAGATAGAGGATATTTAATTGTTTTGATTGAATATATCTTTCACAGGACAGCCCAAATTAATCAATGGGTTATAGTCAGGAATAAGATTAATTGTGTTGGGGAGTGACTCAAGTCCTTGGGAGATAGTTATTAGGAAATTAGAAAGAAAGAAATTCAAAATATTAATTAGTAGGGGGAAGTTGGTATCTTTTTGGGGTAATAATGTATCTTCAACTCATATAGAGGATGAATCCTGCCCTAGAAGCTAAACCCCCAACAGGAGAAAATAAAGTTTGATATCCTGAGAGGCCAATTATTACATAGAGGATGTGGGAATTAGAAGGGCACTGTTTACTAATGTTAATATGAGTTGAATGTGCCCTAGCCCTGATAATATATTATGTATGAGAGAGATGAAGTGAAAAAGGTTTCTCAATAAAACCTGGGATGCTTCTGAAGTCAGATATGTGAAATTGAAGTAAGCTAATACATATGGGAGAGGAATTATACAATGATTCCATCTTGAATATAAATTAATTATGAGAGGAAAGACAATAATTCAGGAAGAAATTACTATTTATAAAAGACTAAAAACATTTCTTGGAAAAGTAAGTCACATGATTTGAATGATGAACAGATTTCCAATAATTTTCAGAGATTTTTCAATCACTCTAAGTTGAGATAAACCATCAGGAAAAATGTCAGAAGCTAATATTAATTGAATTATAATTTGTACATAGATTGAAGTTACAAGAGGTCCCACTTGACCAATGAAAATTTGAAAAATTAATGATTGGTTTTTTCATGTATAATTTGAACTCCACTTGTTTAAAATATGAATTAAGGTTTTCTCCCAAATTAAAAGAATAGATTAGGAAAAATTGAAAAGTAAAAAAATATTGAAACTTCCACTTTTACAAAAGAAGAAACCAAATTTTTGACTTGTGAAAAATTTTTATGGACACATAAATACATCCAGTAATTTTCTCATGTTTCTATTATCTAGCATTGAAATAAAAATGCAGGATCTGAAGGGCCTGGAATATGCTCTTACTTTAAAGTCCTGTTTTAATAAACTGCACAAAAATGAGTTAAAATAAAAGTGGATCTCAGTCAAAGTATATGAAAAATCTATTATTTCACATGCCTTGTAATCTTACTTGATTTCTGTTTAAAATCCATAGCACAGGTTCAACTTCTTATATTCAAAAAAGTGTTAGTAAGTTTATGAGATTAAGTCTATCTAATAAAAAAATTTATTTTTAATAAAAAATATTATATTATATTTTTCCTCTGAAATTCTCTTAAAAAAGTTTTAAATAGTAAAACCAGATTTTAATTCACTGAACTCAAGTTCCAGTACAAATAAAGAAATTCATAAAGATACTAAACAATATATATTTACAAAAAACTTCAGCAACTTGAAGTGCTCTACAGTCATGCCCTGGGGTGCCCCACCCTGCCCCCCTTTTGGCAGCCACAAGGCCTTGCAAAAGCCTCTCAAAATAACACTTACTTACTTCAATTTTTCATTCTTACTTAGCATATTTTTATCATATACTCTGAATTTTTTCATAGAATGAAGTTTTAAAATGAATCAGATAAACTTTTCAACAAAAGTTTAAGGCAACAAATTGCCTCATGTTTTCAATAACAGCAGCTCAGAAAAAAAAGAGGCAAAATATGAGGCACCATGTTGCCCCATATTTCACTCTTTGGTCAAAGGCAGATGTGACATACACTAGGGTTCGTCTGCATAAATATGAGGTGTCATGCTGCCTCATTGTTAGCTTTGTGGTAAATATTGAAAGTAATGGGTAGGTTAGTTGCTTACATGCATACATGGGGTGACATGTCGCCTCATATATGCATGTGGGCAACTTGCTCTCTCACATTGAAAAAAAATACAAATAAAAACTGAATATTTACTTTGCATACATGAGGCCACATGTAGCCTCATGTATGCAATAACAAAATCTCAGAAAAAAAAAGAGGTAAAAGATGAGGCACAATGTTGCCTCATCTTTTGCTTGTTTGTCAAAGGCAGATGTGAAATACACTAGGGTGCATAGGAATAAAGATGAGGTGGCATTTTGCCTCATCTTTTGCTTCCTGTAAGATAGTGAAGCTAACTGGTAGGGTAGTTACTTACATGCATAGATGAGGCGACATGTCACCTCATGTATGCATGTGGGCAACTTTCTTTCTCACATTGAAAAAAAATAAAAAAAAACTTAATATTCTAATTGCATACATGAGGCGACATTTCACCTCATGTATGCAATAACACAAGCCCAGAAGAAAAAGAGGCAAAAGATGATGCTCCATGTTGCCTCATATTTTGCTTGTTGGTCAAAGGCATATGTGACATACATTAGTGTGCATTTTCATAAATATGAGGTGGAATGTTACCTCATCAATTACTTTCTGGTAAATAGTGAAGGTAGTTGGTAGTGTAGTTTCTTACATGCATACATGAGGCGACATGTTGCCTCATGTATGCATGTGGGAAACTTGCTTTCTCACATTGTAAAAAATAAAATTTAAACAAAATAAAATTAAATATTGTAATTGCATACATGAGGCGACATGTCGCCTCATGTATGCAATAAAAGCAGCTCAGAAAAAAAACAGGCAAAAGATGAGGCACCATGTTGCCTCATCTTTTGCTTGTTGGTCAAAGGAAGTTGCCACATACACTAGGCAATATTTTCTCAAAAAGATGATGTGGAATGTTGCCTCATCTTTTTCTTTCTGGAACATAGTGAAGGTAATGGGTAGGGCAGTTGTTTACATGCATAAATGAGGCAACATGTTGCTTCATGTATGTATGTGGGCAACTTGCTTTCTCACATTTAAAAAAAAATACAAAAAAAAAACATAATATTATAATTGCATACATGAGGCGACATGTCGCCTCATGTATGCATGTAAACAACTACCCTACCCATTACCTTCACTATTTTCCAGAAAGCAAAAGATGCCACAACATTCCACCTCATCTTTATGCAAATATGGCCTAGTGTATGTGGCACCTTCCTTTGACCAACAAGCAAAAGATGAGGCAAAATGGTGCCTCATCTTTTGCCTGTTTTTTTTTCTGAGCTGCTGTTATTGCATACATGAGGCGACATGTTGCCTCATGTATGCAATTACACTATTCAATTTTATTTTGTATAATTTTTATTTTTACAATGTGAGAAAGCAAGTTGCCCACCACCTTCACTATTTGCCAGAAAGTAAAAGATGATGCAACATGCCACCTCATCTTTAGGCAAATTTACCATGTCCTGGCGATATGAATAAATGCGCTGCATCATGTCATGAGGACATGGTAGATATTTTGTATGTACAAACGTGTGCCAACATATCATTAAGGTACTATGTTGGATTGAAACATATTGGTTAGCATATGTAGGAGAACATGTAGCAGCATGTTGCCTCATGTTTTACATATCTTGTATAGTAAATTATATTGTGATTGGATGGATGAAATGCTATTATGGGAAGGGTTTGGTGAACTTTTCAATTTTAGATGAAAGTATTATAGATGAGGCAGTGTTCAGATCTCTTCAGAGGTGCAGCACAGGAGAAGCTAATAAATTTTCTTATATAGCTAATGATAAATAAACCTATTCTTAAAATATAGAAAAGGTGAATCTGAAAAAATTGAAGTTAAAATTTCTAAAAGAAGAGAATTAATAGTATTGTTTATATAGCTCTAAAATAGTTATTATAAATTAACATCACATTTTTTAAGTTGTGTGATGGAATAATCAAAATTTATTCATATTTTTTGGTCCCTGAAATTACTGGATTTTTTAAAGATATCTGTATTCACTCTGATACTGAGGAAAGACAGGATGGGAGTTGTGTCATAACTCCAATCCTATGGAGGAGTGCTTGTTTTACTTAACGTTTAAATAAACTTAAAAAAAGGTGGATGTCTAAATTTCTTTCAAGTTTTCAATCTAAAACATATAAGTAAGCTATCAGGAAAAGGTTGATCAAAAATTGAAGGTCCCTAAACCCCCAGAAATGGAAGGTGTTCAGCCTTTTTCACGGCCCAGGAGTTTTCCTATGGATGATATTGTTGAAGAATATTTTACTGGGAAACTTCCAAAAGTCTTTCTAGAAGAAACACACAATTATAATTTGTCTGTGACAGAGTAGTTCATTTTTGATACTGAGAAAAAGGTCATTTTGGAAGATTTATCAACTTTCATAGAACTTTACTATTGTAAAAGTCAAGCTATTTTGAAAGCAGAACAGCTTGAGTTTTTACAGAAGGATAAATTGTCTCATTTATTTATACTAACTGCAGCTGTACTGTTTTTAACAAAAAAGAATTCTAGTTTTAATCCTTATTTTTCATCATAGCATACAGCATACATGTAATCTGTTTAAATACTTTAAATTTCTCCTCCCTAAGTTTCTAAAATTACCCTTTAACTAAAATAATTATTAAAAAAATTAAATAAAATAAGATTGAGTATTATAAGGTGCCTGATTAGCTAGTTATTTTTGGTGAAAGTACACTTTTTTCTTGCCTATTTATATTTTTATCTGCTCTTTCATATTTTTTTTTCAAAACCTTTTGTTTATCACTATAGGGTAAAACCTCAAATGATCAACTCATCTATTTTTTTTAGATTATGGTGAAGTATATTCCTGAAACTATGATTCAATTTTAAAAATTACAGGTTTCAGATTAATCTGAATGAGTGCATTCTTTTATATATATATATATTTATAAAATTTCAAGTATAAGTCTATTTTTAAATTGAGATTCTAACTCTTAAACCATAAAATATTCATCAAGTGATTTAAAAAATTTCATGTTATTTTCTAGAATTCATTTTGAAAATATGGTAAAATTAATAATATTATATTATTTCATGTAGTAAAATTTTCAATGATTAAATTAAACCCACACTTCCTTCACAAAAACAGGGTATGAGAATTTTGTATATTCTTTCATTGAATTTTGTCCTGGTAAAGTCTTTGTTTCCAGCCTGCAGAAAGAAAATTATGAAAAGGTATTGCATGGCCTGAAATAAATGTTGTAAAGGAACTTAGTATGAAGGACTTCTTGCCTGGAAAATGAAGCTAATATAGAACTAAGGCAAATTTTTTGATAATTACTCAAGTTCAAATCAGATAGACAGCTTCAACAATAAGCATTGAGACATAATTTTTCTAATTTTTTTTTTTTGGTACAGTGACATTCACAGTTTTGGTTTGGCTTGTAACTACTTTAAGCAAAAAATTTCCTTCAAAGGTTACTTCTGATGTTACTTTAAGATACCTGAAAAACCACTTGACTGAAAGTCGTCTAACTTTTGACCTGGTGTGTATACAGGACAAAAGGTTTGTTGAAATCTGGAAGATCTAAGATAGGGGCTGTCATTAAACAACATTTTAATGCATCAAAAGCTTTTTGACAGTCAATATTCAAGATGAATGCCACATCTTTCCTAGTTAGTTTGGTAAGAGGCAAGGCTATGAACTGATAATTTTTAATATATTGTCTGTAATAGCCACGCATACCCAAAAAAATTTAGATTTCTCTTACAGAAGTTGATGCCTTCACATTTTGAATTGCAGCAACTTTGTTGTGGTCTACACAAATTTGTAGGCCTGACACAACATGGCCAAGGACTTTTAAAGATTGAAAACCAAATTTACACTTTTTCAAGGACAGGGTCATATTGATTTCATCCATTTTCTTAAAAACTCTATTTAAGTGAATCATATGTTCATCAAAAGTTTTAGAAAAAACAATGATATCATCAATATACACCATGAGCCATCCTTCAATAATTTCCTGATGGAAAGTGTTATCCATGACTTTTTGGAAAACTGAAGGGGCATTTTTAGGGCCAAATGGCATTCTAACTTACTTATATATTCCCATATGAGTAGCAATAAGCAAAAAATTCTGAGAATTTTTCTCAACTGGAACTTGATGATACCCTTTATTACCATCCAGACAAATAATAAATTTTGCACCTTGCAAGGTAGCATGTATTGAATTAATTCTGGGTAAAGGATAAATATCATCAACAGTGTAAGTGTTTAGTGCTCTGTAATCTCCACATAATCTAGCCTTATCCTTTTCATAAGAAATCAAGACTGGGGAGATGACACAATATTTGGGGGTGAAATCCACTTTCTCAATGATATTCATTTTTAATAATGTGGCAATATTATCTTCAATATCTTTTTTTTTGTTGGAGAAGCAGGATATGATTCTTTCTTAAGACTAGGAGGAATATCACTCAAGTTACAGGATAAGGTAATTTTAATTTCTTCCTGAACACTTCCTAAGACATGAGAACCATGAGCAAAAGCCATAGGGAAGGAGGTAATTGAGGCAATGATTGAATCCTTTTTTTCACTAGTTAACTGATCACTAAAAGAAACAGTATTTATTTCATTTAATAAATCATCCATTTCAATTGTTGGTCTGTCTTTACACTGGATCAGTGAGTTACAAGACTTTAACAGATGCCCAGAAGGTTTTCTAGGGGAGGAAATTTTGAATTTTCTTTTGCCATTTGATCCCAAGGTGAAGCAATTATTTTCTGGGTCCAATTTCACACCAAACATGGTTAAAATATCATTGCACATAATAAACCAATTTCTTAAATTATCATTTTTTATGACAACGAATTCACAAATAGCTCTGCCAAACCACCATTATATTTGAAGAATACAGAGGTTTTGTATTTGCCAATAGGACACAAGGTAGAACCATACCCTCTCCATTTTTCAGAAGTCATAGGTAACAATTTACTCAAATAATCCTTATCTACTGAAGCTAAGGCTCTTTCAGACACTACACTTCCTCCAGCACCAGAGTCAAGAACTACATCAACATTTTTACCAGTAATGATAGTAGGTGCCTTCAAAGGAGATATGGCTATAGAATTGTTAGTAATATCTTTAATTATTTCAGAATTTTCCACTGAAGATAAATACAATACACATTCTTCAGATATATTATCTAAATAATGGAAATCCTGTTCCAACATTAAAACATCTTTAACAGATTCATTGTCATAGGAGATATTACTTTCACATTCACTAGAAGAATTATTGATATCAATTTCAGCCTCATCAGTGTCTTCATTTTGTTCAACAAGATGAATTTTCTTGTCACAAACATGACCCTTTTGCCATGATTTGTTACATTTATAACAAGTATTTGTTGCATATTTTTTAGGTGCAACTGGGGCAGAGGGTTTACCAGATTTTTCTGGGGGCTTTGTAGAGGGTTTATTTTGATCAAGATAAGATTTTCCAAGGTAATTCTTTGGTTCATATCTATGGTTGAGAAGTACCTCATTACAGATATTAATGAAAGAAGAATGTTCCCTCACATGCTCAGTTCTAGCTACAATTAAATCTCTAAGAGAATTTGGTAATTTATACAAGATTTTATCTCTCCAAATATCATAATCCATCTTTGGATCAGTTGCTCTCAGGATTTTTGTTACTTTCATAAGAAAAACAATGGGGTTTTCAACAGAGGAGGATACATATCTAGTATTCTCATACAGTCTTTGCTGAGCCAACCTGAATTTTGAACCACTAAACTGATTCTCAATCAAGGATTTCCAATCATTCCATGTATAATGATTGTTATCTAAAAGAACAGATTCATACCACATCAAGGCTACATTGGAAAATAAAGAAATTAGCTTAGAAACAATTTCCTCATCAGGTAGTTTATAAGATCTCTTTAAATTATCAATTCTTTGGATAAAGTGTTGCCAATCAGATGAAGAATCACCATCAAAGGTAGGATATTGGTCCAATTTAGGCCAATTTTTCTGACTACTGGGATGGTCCATCCTTTGGTTTGAATTATTTATCATTAATAATTCCTGAAGTTTAGCCAGGTGTTCAGAAATTTCATTATTTACAGAAACAGCTGGTACATGACCATCACAAGATTTTTTGCTAGTAGCAAAAGATTTTACAGACTCATTGTCAGTTTGTTTAATGGCTGAAATATGGGGAAGAAAATAGGAGCTCTTTTCAGGTTCCTTTCCCTTATTTCTATGCGGCTTATGGGCAGCATTCTCATTTATAACATAATTATTGATGGTTAAGGTTGAAAATTTTTCCTGCAGGTCAGACACATAGTTTCTTATCCTTGGTATTTCAGACATCTGGTCATTTACTTTTGCAAGGGATAAAACATTTCTGTCCTCAGAAACTGTGTGTTTGGCACTTAGTGCATGGAAATCATTTTTTAGCTTTTTCAACTCATTTTGTAGAGATTTAATTTCACCTTTTAATGAATAATTTTCCTCAATAAGGGGTTTCAATTCACTCAAGGTTTTATGCAGATTGATATTCTTATCTGAGATAGATCTATGTTCACTTCTTATTTGTTTTTGTTGGCTAAGAACAATGTTCAAGGTTTCTTTGATTTTAAAATGAGCTGTATCTTGTACAGAAGAGCTTACTTTACAATGCAAGTGCAAATTATTTAATCTATCAATCTCATGTATTAACACATCTCTTAAATGTTTGTCTTTTACAACATTAAAATCAAGGGTATCTTTCAATATTTTTTCAGAAGTTTTCTCAATTAAAGTATAGACTTCAGGGGAAACATAATCATTCTTAATTGAAAGAGAAAGATCAATTAAAGAAGTAGAAGTCAAATGTAAAGGTTCATCAAATGATAATTTGCTAATTACATCATTGGGGCTACTCATTAAAAGAAGTTGTCTTTTTAAGGGTTTAACTTTTCTTTCACCAGGATCCACAATATTACCTAAAGAAGATTTGTTATTATACATACCAACATGTTTATCAAACAAATTACTCACCATGGAAACGGAGGAAACTTCCCCTGTGCCTTCTTTCTTCTGACTCCCTGATAAGGATGGGGCTGAGGAGATGGATGGTAGGTTGGTGTCCTGGATGGGCCAGGGTGTTGAGCTGTTGGTAATGGTTCATCAATTAATCCCATTTCCACTGCTCCACCTGCAGAGTGCTTTGATTTTGAGTAAAGGAGCTGGGTGCTTGATTGGGCTGAGATTGAGGCTGAGGCTGGGAGGCTGGGAAATGAGGAGGTTGAGCCTGTTTGGGATTTAATAACTCCTGCATCTGTTTCCAGAGTGTGTCTACTCTTGCCTTCTATTTCATTCTTTCTGCCTTCAGCTCTTTGATGTGACTGGACAGGTTGTTTACTTGTTGAGTCAGTGGTATCTTTTTTATTTTTATACCTTTGAGTGGATTTTCCGTATTTATTAGAGGTTTTACTTATTTCAGGGGTGTTTGGTGAGGGTGGTTTGCCACTTCTCCTGCCATTTCCACATCCTGGAGGTTTTTTGTCAGCTGAATAATTTCTGTAAGTTAATTTAGAAGAACCTACAGATTCAGTGTCAACATCCACTTCAATCTCATACACATGTAAGTTATCCATGCTCTTAGCCAAACTACTGGACATTTAAACTGTGAAAAAAGAATCAAAATTATTTTAATGATTCAAATTGTTATTTTCAAAATAAAATATAAATTATTGAATTTTTAACAAAACAAAAAAAAATTAAATTTTTATCAAAAATCAATTAATTAACCAAAAAATGTAATACAAATAAATGTAATTACAATTTTTTTTATTAAGAAATAATAATAATTAAAATGGGACTAACCAACAGAGGTTTATAAGTCAACCAAAATAATTAATACCAAAAATAATATATTGGCAATATTGGGACTAAGTACTGAGTACTATTATGGTCAACCAATAAACAAAAAATAATAATAAAATTAATTTAATAATATATTAACAATTAATTGTCTTCTAGGACTAAGAGTTTTACTCTATTATGGTCAACTAGGAAAAAAAATTAAAATATAATGAACACTTACACTCAGTGAATCAGCAATTAAGCCAAAAACACTGTTATTGCAGTAAAAATATAATAATATGAGTGAGAGGTTCAAAGGTTAACTTACTATAGTGATTGTAAAATCACTTCAAAATAATATATGATTTAATTTAATATAAACCTAAATGATCGAACCCAAGTTCGAAACACGGTTGCGGCAAAAATTTTACTTTTTGGTTTGGGTGGTCCGTGCACTATGTCGTTCGTTGCAAGTATCGTATTTGTCATCGTCGTTTGGAAAGGCGCCCAATTATTGGCCGGTAATCTAGAAGAAGGAGAAGAAGAGAGAAAGAACATAGAAAAGGAGGAGGAAATAGAGGGAAAGGGTTATAAAAGATAAAGAAATAAAATAATAAAAATGAAATAATTATTCTAAGAGAAAGAGGGGATGAGATTCCTTGGGATTTGATACAGTAGTGAGGGTTAATAAATTATAATATATTTATTTAAATAAGAATTATTTTCAATGCGCAGAAAACACTATTATTATTATTAGACCTATTGCAACCTGTAGTTATTTATATAAAATTTAAATTAGATTTGGAATACTAATAAAAATAATAATAAATGTGTTTATATTAAAAGTATTTTCAAGTATGAGTGTATTATAAATGATGCAGCTACAGGGGGTTATCCAAAGCCTTTTATAGGAAAAGGACCCTCTGAAGCGTCACAAATGAGTACTTACAAAAGAGTAATAAAATGAAACAAGAATATAAAAGAATAGAACTAAACATAGAGATTGAGAGAAAAACATGAGACAATAAACTAAACCCATGAGTAAGTAACCAAATTTCCCACCATAACTTCCCAAAACATTTAATTAAAATAATTAGTAACCAAGTAAGTCTGAAACACGAGAACAGTGAGTAAAATAACCCAAAACAGATATTACAGTGAGATGTAAAGGGTTTAATTAAAACAATTAGAATTATTTTCATGCCAAAATCCATGTAATCAATTCAATCCAGTATAAAGCAATTTTATTTAATTGTTTTAACTATGTAATTAATTCAAAAATTAGTTTAAATGAAACATATAATTAATTTAATGATATTTCTAATTTAAAGTGAGAATTTTAATACCATGTTATTAAATAAGTGTTATAATTTATTTAATAATTTTACTGACACAATTAAGGGTCAAAAAAGCGCCCAATATTATTGTTTAATAATATATAAAAAGTTTTATTTAATATATAAATTTAATTAATTAATTTAATTACATTTTAATTCAATTTTACACTTATAATTATAATATATGTTTATAATTTATTAATTATTAATTTATAATTATTAAATACATAAAAATGCGCCATAATTTATAGAATATAAAGTATATCATGCTTAATTTAAATGTATAAATAATTTATATAACAATAAAATTAATATAAAACTTATATTTAATAAGATACTTATATAATTTTATTATTCAATAAAATATTAATTTATATACCTAAAAATGCATAATTTACGCCCTTGTTCAGGTCCAATAAATTAACATATCATTTACTGGGCTCCTGGTATAGCCTGGCTGACAGTATTGATATGTGGGCTGATAACCCTTGTTAAAATAGTCTTCAATAGTAGATGAGGTACTCATTTAAAATATTCTGGAGAAAATGAAACTTGAAATATACTTTCATTTTAGAGAAAATGGTTCTAAGTAGACCAATAATATTTATGGAAACAAAGTATGTAAGTTTATTTTGGCAACAAATTAACCTGAAATTTAGTATATTATGGGTTCCAGACCACCAAAATATTTATATGTCAAAAAAATTTATGTCAAAAATTTTTATTGGCAATACCCTCCCCTGTGTTTTATTGAAGTAGGGGCATAGATTGCCAAAATTTATGTTCATTTCATAAATTAACATGTAAATAAGTCTTATTATAAGATAATTAAAAAACCTAAATTAATGACAGTTCTTGTAAAAATGTGAGTGGAAATTGTCTGTGACTGAATTCAATGAAATCAAACACAAATGTATACATGAACCTCATGAGAAAAAAAATTTCCTCATGATTACTGTTATACGACACACAGCCTGATGGTCCATTAATTTAGGTAAGTAGAGTATCATATATGACTTGTAAAATGTTAATCTGTGAAATAAAAATAAAAGCTGACAACCTATATTACACCACATACTTTTTTTTCTACCTAATGTTTTTTGTTTTACCTTAACTTTTTCTCTTACCTCATTAATCCTATTGACCAGCTCCCTATTGATTTGAAAAGAGAATTCAAAGTGTGTGAATTATTCACAGGATTCTAAGCCTGGTGGTACTTAAGTTGTCTGGTGATTATGAAGATTTGAATACCAAATTGCTTCAATTATTACATTTCCCATTCCAAATTCAATAATACATTGATGGTCTGGTAAGTATAGACCATGGCCTTTTGTAGATGAAGGGGATGAGGGGATAAGAAGACCAGTTTTTGGATTAAAATATGAGAATATTCCAAATGTGAGGTAGTTGAGATCTTTTTCAAATTATAAAAACCACCAAAGGTTACCATTGCATTAGAAGCAAAAATATCATCATCAACAAGTTTTAGCCATTCTGAATCTGTCCAATAAATTATTCTAAACCAGTTTTCCAATTCATGATTAGATTCAAAATAATGTTGACATATATTCTTTAATAAATGAGCTAAAAAATGGTTGAATGTATTCAAGGAGTCCCATTTTTTTAAATCTTCTTCCATTTCTTGGGCAGTAAGATTTTGGAGTAAAGAATAAATATCTGTAGAAATAATAATACATTTTTTTATATTCATTCATCTGTAAATAAGCTTACCAAGGGAACAATCTTTGTCATATCCTGGTCTCCAACCAATTCCATACATGAAACCTCCAAGAATATTTTTTTTGATAAAGTTTTATGAGCTAAGGCCATTTGATATAAATTCAATATAAGATCTGAAAATTTTTGAAACATTTCATTTGTATTTTCTTCAAATGAGTGAATCTTAAAAATAAATTGAGATTTGAAAGAATTAGAAACAACACCAATTTTTTTAATTTCAAGTAATATCTTCTTCATTGTTACTTGACTTTAATTTTTTATTGGTTATAGGCTCAGGAAAAAAATTTATATTTTCAGGTAGTTTTTTGGCTAAGTTTTTTTTTGTAAGAATCTAGTTTTGAAGTAACTGAAGCCAGTTGAATTTCCAATAATTTTGGAACAAAATTGTTTTTCTCTTTTGTAATTTTGACTGTGACGAGGTTTTAAAAGAGATGTTATTGAAGAAAGTGATGAAAGAGAAGATGAAGATATTGAGGTAAGTGACAAAAGGGATGAGTTTGAGGAAGACATTTCTTTATTTCTAGATGAGTCTAGATTCTCAGTTTTTTTTTCTTAAAAAAAAAAGAAAAATATCAATCTAATAGAAAAAAATAAACAAAATTGGATAAAACTTACCTAAAAATCTCTCCTCAAACTATCTGAAATAAATAGTCCCAAAAATTGCCAAAAAAGAGTCCCAAAGGTTTAAAAAAAGAGCACAAAAAGTTGCCAAAAAAGAGTCACAAAAGTACCCAAAAAGTGTTCCAAAAGTTTCTAAAAAAAGTGTCCCAAAAGTCTCCTAAAAGAGTTCAAAAAGTTTCCAAAAAAGTTTCCTGAAAGTCCCCTAAACCCTCCCCAAAAATTTCTAGAAAAGTGGAAAAAAAAAGCCAAAAAAAAGTCTCAAAAATCACCCAAAAAAGTGCCAAAATGACTTGAAAACAATTTAAAATGCTTTTAAAAGGTTTCCAGGTGGTTTCTTATGGTTTCTGGGCCCTTCTGAATTAATTTAGTGAAAAAATAGATATAAAATAGCCCAAAAACACCTAAAATTCACTGACAAATGCTTGGAAAATGTTTCTGGAAGGTTTTCACAAAACAAAATACCAAAAACAGGCCAAAAAAACTTCATAGTAACTGGAAATTGATCTCAAAATGTTTCTGAATTGTTTCCAAATGATTCCAAAGCCATTTAGCAAAGAAAAAGGCCAAAAAAGTGAAAATGCCTAAAAATGACCAAAAAACACCAAAAAGTCAATACATCAAGAATAAAAATGATAGAGAACAAGAAAAAAAGGGGGAAAAAGGGGGGAAAGTGAAATAAGAACAGATAAATCAGCAATTAAAATAAAAAAAGATGATAAAAAAAGAAACAAAAAAAGAGACAAGAAAAAAGACATTTCAATTAGCAGTTAAATTTAAAAAAATGAAAAAATGACTTACTTTGAGTGCTGTGAAGTGAGAAGTGTCAGAACCAACAATGAATGATGGAAGTTATAGATGAAGTGAAGATATAATATCTTAGTGAGACAGATTCTTAGAAATGTTATGCGTTTCCAAAGTTATGAGATTTCAAATCTGGGAGCTGAACCAAAACAAATGAAACTGAGAAACTGGGGAATTTCATTGGCAAAAATTATTACACAAAAAAAATTTTTTTAAAACAGTTAAGCTAGGCTCTCAAAATGAGAAAGGGTGGTTGGTATTATTTTAGCACACATAGAACTAGTTTGAGATGATGAAGTACTGCTAGATTCTATTGGTGGAGGTGGATCAGGAATCTCATCTTCATAAAGATCATTCCATCCATCTTTTAAGTTAGCAAGAAGATTGTGTAATATAATAAAAGCAGTAATACAGTCTACAGAAACCTTCATTTTTTTTGTCATGGATTGGAGTCCTTATTTCTCGTAGAGAATCAAATCAGACTTTCAGTATCCGTATTGCATGCTCAATCCTAACACAAGATTTTGCTAGGTGAGTATTGGATTTTGATTTTTCACTTTCATCATCACCAGTCCCACAAAAAGAATGGATGAAATAAAAAACATTTGAATAAGCAGAGTCTTCTAGAAGATATTGACTTTCATCAAAAAAAATTGAGAATGTTGAGAAATATTCATTTGCTGAAACACAGAGGAATTGTGGAAAGCACCAGGGAATCCAGCATGAAAAGCAATGAATTTCTCGTTAATATCACAAACCAATTGAAAAGCTATTGAGTACCTAAAAAAGGAAAATACTAATATGTGATTTGTTTGAAATTATAAAAGAAAAAAATTTCAATTTTTTTTGCAATTAAAATAGTTATTTCCATCTCTCACAGGTTTTTGACTCAAGGGTATGGTGGTACCATCAACAAAACCAATGCAGCCAGGAAAACCTTCTTTTTGCATCACCTGAGAGTTCTCCAACCTTTCTTCTTTATTTTTCCAATTCAGAAGTTGAGTTTCAAGAAAAAGAATTTCAGTTATGACTCACTTTGTATAAAGGTGAACTGTTCCTTGAGTAAGCTGAAAGAGGTTTTCAAGACAGGTTAATGCTGCACCATTACCATTTGAGCCAAAATGGCAAATTGCCACCAATATTTAAATAGCTGGATCTCTTTGAAGACAATGAGAATTATTTTTGAAAATGTAATGATCTTTAATCAATTCAGTTAAACTAAGAAATCCAAGAAAAGTTGTACAAAACATCTGTTGAAAGCTAGCTTCAGGAATGTTGGCAAAAACATCAATGTGATATCAAGGTTGGTGTTGTATGGAAGTTGTTCTAGAAAATAAGTAGAAGTTTTCCAACATGTTGCACATGAAAGCCAAGTTAAGTTATGCATCAGAATAAGTATCATAATTAACCATTAGATCAAGAGCTACAGCTGCAGAAGTGATCTCAAGTTGATGGCAGACTGAAAGTGGCATGTTATGTTTGTGAACAGTGGTGAAGATTAAGGGTAAGGGTATGATTATGGGATGATTAAGTTCTGGTAATTCATATATCTCATCTCACTCATATGATTAAGCCCTTAAATATTAGGTGAAAAAAAAATCTAGATGTTGGCACTTTTTTACCTAGTGCTGACTAATCATGATGATGAAGGGAAGTGTTTTGATGACTTTTTTGACCCAAAAGAAGATGTGTTTGGGGACAAATACACTGTTTAAATACACCTGTCCAGGGCAGGTATATTTAATTTTTTGATGGCAGGTTTGGTACCTTTTTTTTGGTGTGTTTATGTGGTGTATTTGGTAATGTTTGAGACCCCCTATTATAATAAAATAAAATAAAATAATAAAAAAAGTGTATTAAAATAATAGTAAGACTAATTTTTATTACCAAGAAAAGAAAAATTCTCTAGTCTCTCTCACCAAAAAATAAAATAAAATAAAAAACAGAAATAAAAATAAAAATAACCTAAAAGTGAAAAATTAAAAATTAAAAATTAAAAATTAAAAATTAAAAATTAAAAATTAAAAATTAAAAATTAAAAATTAAAAATTAAAAATTAAAAATTAAAAATTAAAAATTAAAAATTAAAAATTAAAAATTAAAAATTAAAAATTAAAAATTAAAAATTAAAAATTAAAAATTAAAAATTAAAAATTAAAAATTAAAAATTAAAAATTAAAAATTAAAAATTAAAAATTAAAAATTAAAAATTAAAAATTAAAAATAAAGAAGAAAAAAAAAGGAAAAAAAAGAAAAAAAGAAAAGAAAAAAAAGAAAAGAAAAAAAAGAAAAGAAAAAAAAATAAAAAATAAAAAGGAAAAGGAAAAGGAAAAGGAAAAGGAAAAGGAAAAGGAAAAGGAAAAGGAAAAGGAAAAGGAAAAGGAAAAGGAAAAGGAAAAGGAAAAGGAAAAGGAAAAGGAAAAGGAAAAGGAAAAGGAAAAGGAAAAGGAAAAGGAAAAGGAAAAGGAAAAGGAAAAGGAAAAGGAAAAGGAAAAGGAAAAGGAAAAGGAAAAGGAAAAGGAAAAGGAAAAGGAAAAGGAAAAGGAAAAGGAAAAGGAAAAGGAAAAGGAAAAGGAAAAGGAAAAGGAAAAGGAAAAGGAAAAGGAAAAGGAAAAAGAAAAAGAAAAAGAAAAAAAAGAAAGAAAAAAAAAGAAAAAAAAAGAAAAAAAAAAGAAAAAAAAAGAAAAAAAAGACGGATTTTCATCAATTTAATTCATTATGATTATTGGGGTATTTTCTTTGAGAAATAAAATATATTTAATATTATTTTTTTTCCAAACAAATAAACAAAATAAAATCACTGTTTCTCTTTCACACCAAAAATAAAGATTTTTTTTCTTTTTTTTCCATTCTGCCAAAATAAAAATCAACCCATAGATATATATATATATATTAAAAAAACTATTTAACATTACCCAGCAATAAGTCATCTTCACCCCTGTTTTCTTATGTTACAAACTCAATATTTATTTATTTTTCATTACCACCACCATTCCAGTTTGAGCTGGATGTGTAGTTTTATAATATCTAATCAAATGAACAATAACATTAAAACATTCTTTTTAATTAAATTTTTTGTCAGACCCTCATTTCCTAAACCCAACAATAAAAAAATTGTCTATAACATGAAAAATAATTTTTTCAATAGCCTAGAGGTAATAATTACAAAAACAAAAATTAAAAACATGAAAAAAAAATTCAAAGAAAAAATTTGATTTTTCATACCTGGCAAACAGTGTGTAGGTCTACCAGAATCTTTGGCTACAGCACACATTCAATGAAGCATTGAGTTGATGAGGTTCTGAAAGACTGTTGTAGGAATGTCTTTCCATTTTTGATGTATGGCATTTGACATTTTGGCCTTTGGTTTAGTTTGATAGATGTCGTGAATGTTAGTCTTCATTATTTTCCAGATTTTCTCAATTGGATTTAGGTCTGGAGATTGTGCCCAGCCAGTCCTCTATTTTGCATAAATTGATGAGTACCCTAAAATCCTTTACCTTTTTAGCAGTATGTATAGTTTCATTTTCTTTGTGAAGGATCATTTGGTTATGTTTATTTTTTTGGTTTAAGGAAGGGGGAATTAAGATAGACTTGGTCAATCATTGGCTGAGCATTTTGATTTTGAGGAGGTATAATAATGAGTGGTATCTTAGTAGTGTTGAAAAACCTGCCCCATACCATAACAGATGAGAAACCACATTTAAATGTGGGTTGAAGACACTCTTGAAGGTATCTCTTTCCATTTGCATGCCAAAAATGAACTGATTTGGAAGATTTTACAATCTCAAAAGAAGATTTGTCAGTCCATATGAAATTCTTCCAATCATTGATGGTCCACTGAAGATGATCAAGAGAAAACTTGAGTTGTTGCTGGCGGTGGGCTTCACCAACAAAAGGCTTCTTGGATGCTGTGCGGTTGAACATTCCAAGCTCATGTGTGATTTTACGAAGTGTGCAAGAGCAAACAGAGGGTTAAAACATGCTTGAAATATTAGAGAGCTTTGCACTGCAGTTCAACTTCAGGATTCAGAGGAGTTTACACTGGTCTCAGGCTGAAGTTTTTGCAAGGATGGCCACCATGAGATTAATTTTCCATTGTGTCCCTAGCACAATAATGATCTAGGATTGAGCACACCATTGTGTGTGGAATGAGCAAATCACTGGCAATTTTGCTTTGATTGGATCCTGCCATTTCCATCACAACCACCAATGCTTTGGTCTCTGTTTTGTACTGGTGTCTTTTGGCCTTGAAAGTTGGCATCCTGAGATTGAAAAACCGAAAAAATAGGTACTTTTTAGATATGAAATATATTGAATATTAATGAGAGAGAAACATAACTGACCTTTCCAAATGAGTCTTGAGATATGTGTGAGTATTTCTTGAGGCATGGGAATGCAGGTATTGTTGAGATGGAGGTGGTATAGGGAAAAGATGCAATGAAAAAAATAAATTAAGTGGTGAGAATTACTTATTAGTGGGTACTGTGCATACAATTTTATTTATTTATTTATTTTTATTTTTTTATTTCTCAAAAAAAGACATTTGAAAAATAAAATAAAATAAGATGAAAAACATGGCATGTAGAGGAAGGAAAAAAAATTATTGAAGATTTTTTTTTCCTCACAACTAGATAATCTACTCTAAGCTTATGTTCCCTCCTCTAGAGAATATATTCACCCATAGGGTATATTATACTTATAAATTCATCCATCATTCAAAAAAATCCCTTAATCAACCCAATATTCTTTTTAAGTGTAGAAAAGTAATAGCTTAGTGATTGTTAAGTACATAAAATGTATATATTCTGTGGTGCAGCTGACGTGTCTAACTCCGGTTCACTCCAGACAAAACGCTGACACTGCTACCATAGGTGAGTCATGAAATATTATACGGTTCTCTCCAGACAAAGCGCTGACACTGCTACAATAGGTTATGGGATGTCCCTGATTTTTTACTAGCAGTAATAGCAATCTTGTAATTTTATGAAAAATTATGTGTGCCCTGTGCTTGCCTCACGTTAAACGTGTTTTTTGCCTGGTGTGGAGTGTTCTCCACCTTGCCTTTTTTTATCGGACATCTAATTCATTCCAACTTCCCCTAATCCCTTTCAATCTTGCCCTCGCATAGCTTTCAAGCGCACGCTCAACACCCCTTAGTCATGAGTTACAAAGTTTAAATCCCCCTCTTACTCTCAACACCTGCACGAGGAAATTCTTGCATTCGTTCTTGGGTACCCCATCTTCTCCTACTTCTTCTAGCGGAAGCACAAGCACTGCTCTCCAACCAACTCCTACCCCTCCAGGCACCCCTCTTGCTTGTCTAACCAATGCTTAACCTCAACTGCCAGTTCCCCTCTCCCCCATTCAACTCTTTGCTTCCAATCTGCTGCGCACAGATTGCAGAGTGCCTACACGTGATCCTCCTTCTCATCTCCAACCCATTAACAGGGACCCTACCTTTCCTCAAATGTCATCACATCATGATGATGGTTTGCATTCACAACAAATGAGACACCATGGTATGGTGCCTTTTCATTGCGCAATGCGGGAACCAGTCATGTGCAACACTCCAGTCCTCATTCTTATTTGAGCAGCAACTCATTTATATCAGAAAATGATCATGGCCCACTTCTAACTTATAAAGGAAAGGATTTTGCTGATGTTATTGAAGAAATAATACAACAAACAAATAAAAGTCTGATTTAAAACCTGATGGCTCCAACTGGCAAACATGGGTAAAAAATATTAACATTTTTCTAGTGTGATGTGTATGCTCAACTAAATATATATTGGTTGCTGCTTCCATAAAAGATGATATAACTAAGTTTGAAGACAAGATAAGCTAGCATGCTATCTACAACACCATTGATGAAAAGCTTCAAGATTTCATCAATTTTGGCATTACAAGCTATAAAGCATTTTCTATTCTCAGTTCCAAATTTGATAAAGCATCTCACACTGCTTGCATGGCTCTTTTTAGTGATCTTTTAAATGTTAAAAACTCTTCTTTCACTAACATCATGGAACATGGAGAAAAAGTGAAATCACTCTTAGAGGTGGTTAAACGTTCATGTTTTGTTTTTGGTTTTGACAAAATGGCAGCAGTGTTCACCCAAATCTTATTGCTTTCATCAGTTAGTCATCTTGCAACTGAAGCAAATCGTCATTGTGAATTTCAAAAAGACATCTCTCAACCCTCCTTTGATGGAATGATGAATGTTCTTCAAAATTCATTTATCAATTCATCCCAATCTTCTTCCAATTCTCCTACTCTCTCCATGGATTTTGAACTGACAACTGAACAGGATTCTGTTTCATCTTTGGCCTTCAAAAAAGGCCGCATGGACAGTTACCGCCCTGGAAATAAAAAACCTGACTACTCCTGTTTTTACTGCAAGTCCTCTGAACATTTCCAGAACACTTGCCTGTATGATCCCAACAGTAAAGGTTTTAATGTGGCAGTTTGGGATCAATGTGAAGCTTTTGCTCATGATAATAAGGACACTATTAATCTCATTCGTAAGTCACTGAACAAAAGAACAGGAAAACAACCAGCTCAAAGTTCCTCAAAACCCCATTTAAACAAAATCAGCTGTAAAGCGCTAGATGTTCTTACTACTGCTTTAAAAGAGATGGATTTTGGCACTGATAGCTGGACTGAGGAAAAAGACAGTAAAGATTGTCAAGGTTTTTTTGATTCTGGTGCCACACATCATGTCACTGGTGATGTATGTCTTCTCTCTGACTTCAAAAGTTTGGACACTCCTATTCCAGTCAAAACTGCAACTGACTCTGGTGCTGCTTTCATTACTGGTCATGGAAACATGTTTATTAAAGGATGTGACGGAAAATTAGTTACACTCAGAGGTTTTTTCTATTGTGAAAGAGAAAAATCAACTCTTATTTCTCCTTTTTATCTATTAGATATTGGCATATCTCTTTCTTTTAATCAAAATCATGATTATATTATTTCAAAAAATAAAAAAATATTATTTCTGGCTCTTAAATCTTTTTCTAGTCAAAAGTGGATGGTTGATCTAGTTTATCCTTGTGCACTAGAGACCAATGTTTTTAAAATGAATTATTTTAAATTTTTGTCATCTGCTACCTTTCCTGCCTCTTTTGTTCCCTCACCCCCTTCAAAAATTCCTTACCCAACTGTGGTTCCCAACTCAATCATGGATTGGCATTGCCGTCTTGGACACACAAGCACCAGAGTTCTACAGAGGCTTTCCAAAAAAGGTCTTTGCAACAATGTACTGTCTTATGTTCCCTCATGCAGATTACACTGTGATATTTGTGCTGTGTCAAAAAGCAAAAGGAGGAATATGTGCAGAGCATCCAAGCATACCCATGAGCTCATGTATCTTATTGTTTCTGATTTAGTAGGTCCCATGGTTGATGTCACAGATAAAGGTGAATTTTATGTGGCTACTTTCAAAGAATACTTCTCAACTTATGGGGAGTTTTTTTTTCTAAAGAAGAAGTTTTATGTTTTTGATGCTTTTATTAAATTCAAAACTTGTTTAGAAAACATCACTAATTGACATCTCAAAAACCTCAGAACTGACAATGGAAAAGAATACATGAACAAGAAATTCTCTGAATACCTCTCCAAACATGGTATCCTCCATGAACACTCTATGCCTTATCACCATGAACAGAATGGAATGGCTAAAATATTCAATGAAACTATTGGTGAAATTTCTAGGACAATCCTTCTTGCATCAAATATGCCTCCCAGTTTCTGGACTTTGGCTTATTGTTGGGCTTCATTTATTCACAATAAATTACCAAATGTGAGAGTTACTGTCAGCCTGTATATCCCCAGGACTGAGTAAAAATTACTTATAATTTATGTTAAACACATGAACTACACATGGGAATAATAATTAATAGTACATAAACAATGTACATAAGTAAAATTATGATAATATACAAAATATGCCATTATAACACCTTATATACACGCATATATCCACCTTTTATAAGTCTTATGTACTTAATATTAAGTTGGAATATTTTAGGGTAATCTTAAGAGCCTTAAGTATAAGGCTACATATTTTTAAGTACACTTAAAGCTGTTATTCTCACTGTTTTATGCAAAAAACAAGAAATGTGCTTTATTTCACTTAAAAGTTGACTATATGTGCCATAAATTTGAGAATATCAAAATTGCGCTTTGACAGATCAATTTGTCTCATTTAGGACTATTGATTTGGCTATTTAAATGCATAAAAATAACACTTTTCAAATTTGGTGTTTTTTATGCCAGAAATGGCTTCTGTGTACTGGCCACATACTACCTGCTTTTTTTCCATGTGAATAGCTTCATTTTTAGCAAAGTTAGATTTTTCACACTATAATTATCCCACATTCTACGCCCACTGTGGGGAAACACAATAAAATAGGCGACAGGCGCTTATTTAGTGTCCTAGCTTAATTAATAACGCATTGACCTTGTTTATGTCAGCCTAAATATCCTTAGGACTGAGTATTTCTTATGCTTAAAATAAGATAACCTTAACTAGATTAAGCTTATATCTTAAAAATAAGGTTAAAATAATAATATATATTATTTTATTATATATATATATAATTATTATTCTATTATATAATTTATAATAGTTTAAATAGCTTATCCATGGCCTAATAATACTTATTAAGGTGTTAATGGAGTCATAATATACTTATCTTAAGTGATATGAAGTAATTATTGACATACATAAGCTTATATGTGTACATAAAGCTCATATTCAGTGAAATATGCAGTATATTATGTATATTTAGGTATATAAGTGGGTTTTAGCCCCTTAATAGCCTATAACCTTTGTTTTTCTGCTTATTTTAGGTCATATGGACGAAATCAGTGGATTCACAACGCCTACAGAAGCATAGACACCTATATCAGGCGCATACACCCAGTTTGGACAACTAAAATTACTTCCTTGGATGGTTATTCCCGGATTTATGGGTTGGAAAGATGTTTTTGGGTTAATGTGGATGCTTGGGGATGTTATTGGGGGCTTGGACATTTTATTTGTTTCCTTTATATGCTTTTAGTTTCATTAAATCTCTTTTTGATCATTTATTTTACCTGTTTCTTTATGGTATCCGCTTTTATCTGGGTTTTCTATTTATGGTATGACTCTGTGTTATTATTAATAGTGATGGAGGGTCCTTACTGGAGGTCTGGGTGTTGAAACTGCTTGAAGTGGACGCCATGGGGAGGTGATGGGCCCTCACAGTGCTGTAATTGCCGGGGATAGCAGTGACATCATCTGGATTGAAGGTCTGTGCACTCCAGTGGATTTGGGTATAAGTAAGGAGGGATTTTGACGGTTTATTATCATCATTCAATTACTACACTTCAAACAAACACTACAATACAATTATTAACATTCAGAAATATATTATAAAGCCCTTATAAATTGATATTATCTTTATAAAAGCTATAACTATATTTTATTCTTCTATTTTCCACCACTAGCACGCATTTAAATCCAAGTATTGTGAGTTTAATTTGAGTATAACTATTCTATTAGTCTTCCCCTGAGGTTTAATCACTAAATCATTTATTAATAAGTAGTAGGACCATAAAATAACACTATTATATCATACTTATATACTAGACTGTACTGACAGTTTATATGCACTAATTTCATTAATAACCTTACTCTTGGTGTCTTATTTCATCACCACGCTTAAATTTGCCTAAATTTAGTCAAGGATTTACCCGTGCAGGCACCTGCCAAGGACTGCATGTAGTTACCCCACATCTCACGCTCTTTTTTGAGTTTTTGGGTGGTTTCTCAGTCAATATTGGGTATTTTTGAATGGGAATTTCATGTAGTATAATGTCAGGATTAGCCCCATTATTTCTACAGTGAATCTCCCTTATTATTAAGCTATTATTAACCATAAAAATTCCCCTTTAGACTTTTATATTATTGTTTATTATGCATATATTCTCTTTTTATCTTATTTCTTAATTTTGATGGATTTTCCTTATTAATACAGGATTTTGACGGTTGTTACTCTTCTAATTATGTCATGGATTACTGGGAATGTTGATGGGAATGTCTATTAGCTGTTTAGAGGTGTCATTAACTGTGTATTGGGTGGTACATCAAGGGAATCATTGGGGAACTCATTGTGTATAAAAGGAGGAGGGTTTTTGGTTGTATTTCTTCATTCTTTATCAATTACAATTTAACCAATATAACCAAATAAATTACAATACATCTCAATTAGTACTTTTATAAGACTTTTGAATAGTATCTGAACTATTAAATCTATTTTTCTACCAACTAAAAAGATTGTAAGCCACATATAAGAATAGTGAGAATTTTATTACTGAGACCTTTATTTTTGATTATATTTTACTACTTGTTGAATTTGTACTACAGTATTCATATAGGACCATTAAAATCTTCTAGACAACTGACCATTCAAGCTAGTTCACGTCTTTGTACCTGACCTCAGCCTGACAGTTACTGACAGTACTCCATACCAAATCATTTTCAACAAAAAAGCAGACTCATCACCTGTAAAATTTTTCAGTCATTGGGCATACGTGCACATTCCAACTGAAAAAAGAACAAGAATGGAGGTCTGAGCTATGCATTGCAGGGTTGTTGATTTTATTGATGGTGGTAAATGTTGGATTTTTTTTGGCATCCAGAGTCTAATTCTTTTGTTCAGTGATAAATGGAAAATTTCATCCCTGGAGGAGACAAGGACAATACCAAGACACTCACAGTTTCACATCCAGCCACATCTCAATCTAAAGGTGATCTAGCATTTATTTTGAATCAACTGAAATTTTGGTGATTTTACAGTAGAAGAAACTATTGCTGCCCAAGATGTTATGGTTGATTTCATTAACAATAATGCTTGTGAACTTTCAGGCTGCCTACCTCAAAATTTCAAGCAGGCAATGAAGCGTCCAGATGCAGTTGAATGGAAGTCAGCTTGCCTTCAAGAATTAGACAACATGTCTAACATGAAGGTATAGGATATTATTCCTCTTCCTCCTGTAAAAACTGTCACAGATGCTTGATGGGTTTTTGCTCTAAAAAGGGATGAATTTGGAAAGATCATCAAGCACAAGGCACAATATGTAGCTCAGGGTTTCAAACAAATTGAAGGTATTGATTTTAACAACACTTTTGCTCCCACAGCTACCTTTGCATCTCTGTGTCTGATTCTCACTCTAGCTGCTACCTACAACTGGCCAATCAAAACTTTTGATGTCACTGCAGACTATCTTCATAGTGATCTTGAGGGGGAAATTTATGTCAAGCAACCTGAAGGTTTTGAGTCTTTTAATCCAACTCATGTCTGCAAACTTAGGAAAGCTCTATATGGTACTAAGCAAGCAGCCAGGTGTTGGTGGAAACATCTCAGAAAAATTCTGGCAAATTTGGGTTACAGATCAAGCAATCAGGATGCAAGTGTATATGTGCTAGCAAAACAGGGTTCCAAAGGAATGTTGTGGATTCATGTGGATGATGGTGTGGTGGTAGGGAGTAGTGATGCAGTTTTGAGGGAGTTGGAAATGGATATGGGGAGTAGTTTAAAGGTAAAATGGTCTGATGGTATCTCTTCTATTGTTGGTCTAGCAGTTTCATGATGTTTCAAAGGTTTTACTATTCATCAACCAGCTCTTGTCAACAAAATTCTAAATGAACACAATCCAACTGGTCTTAATTCTCACTCACCTTTACCAATGGATCTTTCTTTGGTATCTTTGAAGGAAAAATCTCATCCTCCACTTGGAACCTCTCAAATTTCTGTCTATTATTGGTTCTTTATCTTTCTTATCTTGTTGCTGGATTGAGGCCTGATTTGGTGTATCCTGTCAACTTCCTGGCACATTATGCATCAAGACCAGGTAAAGCTGAATGGGATGTGCTTAATCATTTGCTGAGATATCTACAATTTACCAAAGACATGAAATTTCATCTTTTCCCAACACTCAATCCCAATCCATCTACGGAGGTTTATTGCAATGCTACTTGGGGTGGTGAATTTGCTAGGGCTACAGGTGGTCATGTTCTTCAGGTCAACAACTGTCTTATCCTATGGCAATCAAAGCATCAATCAAGAGTGGCCACAGCTTCACTTTATTCAGAATTAATGGCAACGTCAAATGCAACACATTAAGCTCTTTGGATGTGTAACCTTTTACGTGAAGTGGATTTGTGCCATGGACTAACAACTCTTTATTGTGACAACAAAGGTACTATTGTTGCGGCCACAGATAACCCTTCAGACAAATGTTGTAGACATGTTGACAGAGATTTCTATTTTGCGAATGAACAAGTTCATTGTTGTGAAATAGACATTAAATGGGTTTCAACAAAGGATCAAGTGGCAGATTTGTTGACGAAGAATTTGGGACCAAATGTATGGAAAGATAAGAGATATTTATTGGGAGTTTTCTAGTTATTTTTTCTTTTTCTTTTTCTTCTGAACTATTTAAGCTGTGGATGGTTATGGGGAAATCACTAAGAGGGGGGGGGGTGTTAAGTGTAGAATAGTAATAGCTTAGTGATTGTTAAGTACATAACATGTATATAGTCTGTGGTGCAGCTGACGCGTCTAACTCCGGTTCGCTCCGGACGAAGCGCTGACACTGCTACCATAATTCTTATCAACTCTAGAACATGAGTTAGACACTTCTCTCTCTCTCTCTCTTCCACTAATACAACATATTTATACAGACATCTACGTGATCATGATAAGAAAACATTGATGATGTTGGCTTCCCATTTCATCACAAATGCTCAACAAAACCGCTACACGTCCTTTCTACTACATCCATAAAACTTTATTTATATGACTACTATTATTATGGTTAATGTTTATATATTTTTGCATAATGATTATGATGATTACTAATACTAAATATAGTGTTTCTCTAGAGGAAAGAACAAAAGACATATTGAATAACTGAAAAAAGATAGGAAAACATGCACAAGTGGGTAAAAGTTAATAATCCACAATTGATGATAAAAGTTGAAATTTAATGCAAAATAAAGAAAAAAACTGCCTAGCATAAGGAAAACAAAGAGAAACCGAATATTAGCAAGTAATATCGCTGAAACGTTTGCGAAAAAAAATAGCAGCAGCATTAAAGATGAAAATAAGACGTTAAAACAAAAAATACGGATAAAGAGAATGATGGCAAGACGAAAGGAATCAATTAAAAAATCATTAATTGTAAATAGCTAAGGGAGGGATACGGTCTTTTTGAAAGAGGAACTAATCATGCAAAGGGAAAAAAATAAATCATGAGCAAAATTCATAGGTTTCTATCATAGATGAAAAATGAAATGAAATCAAAAGAAAACCCCTCACGTTATTATTTAAATCCTCATCCTCCATAAATCGAGTGGGAAACAAAACTATTTATTGAAATCAGGAAATCACGCGCAATTAGACAATTCGAAGATAATTGAATGATATAATTTCCTAAAGAAGCATGAAAAAGAAACCTAAACGTACTTAAATGTCCTTTAACCTCCTTCAATAACTCCTCCATTTGATCAACCTCCTTCTGAGTAAATGAGCCTTCTTCACCTTTTTTACTGCTATCGCTATTTCCGGAATTGGGCACGTTCGTGTTGCCCTTACTTACTTGGCCAGACTTGTCGTGAAGAGAGCCACCTGTTAATCTGCTAAGTGACTTTTTGCGTATCGTGCCCGACTTTTTTTGAGACCCGCCTGCTCCCCCAAGAGATACAGCCGAATGTCCGCCTTCACTTTCGCCACCATTGCTTCCCGATATACTCACATTAAGTGTCCTACCCGCACTCAAAGTGGGCGATACATTGCTATCTTCCAAACTACCACCAACCTTGGGTGAATCATCAACAACCGGATCTTTGATTATTGGCTTGGAATGCCTGGCTTCCCAAGCCTGAAATTCTTTATAAGCTTGCCAAGTAGTTACCAAATCATCCGGCACGCATTTGAACACCTGCCGCATAATTTGTGTATTTCGAGATGCCAAGGCAGTCCAAACTCGCTTGTAAAATGTATCACATATCGGATCTTCAAGTCCATAAGGATCAACTTTGACTGGCGGAATCGGAACATGATAGGGTGAAAATTTAGAAATTTGACCTTTTCGATATTTAGATTTTGAAGAATGAAGGGTAATTTGAGGATTTGAGGGTGATGTAGGGACTTGAAGTTGGGAATTGAGCGAGTTTTGACAACTGATTTGTGATAAAGATGAATTTTGTGATGGTGATGGTTTTAGCTCACCGTTTGAGGATTCAAGTGTGATATTGGGAGGAGATTCTGTTTCCTTTGTGGTGCCGTAAGAGTCGATATTTTGAATCGCCTGGACAGCAATACCATGATCGAGAAGCGAGGAACGTTCCCCATCAATTTCTGTTCCAATGGCTGTCAAGCGATCACTTGCAACCAAATGATTTGTTTGGCCGTTTACGTTAACTTTCTTTTCACTTGTTTCAGGGGCAGATTCATTGATAATATCAGTGAAATCAAGTGAGGGAGCCTGATTAAAATAACTTTTGTCACCCATCACTTTTTGTTCTAAAGTAGGCACCGTAGTAAGCGGAGCTTTTTTCTTCTCCATTGATTTGTCGGTTCTCGGTTTATAATCATCTTGCGAATGAGAAGTTCTGACATCATGGTTCTCATCAGTGTCTGCTTTTGAGCTACCCCCTTTTGGCTTAACCTCGTTTTTCGATTTGTCCTTGATAGTTCCTTTATTACGCGTTAAGTAATTATTTAAACGTTCTCGATGAGTAGTTGGTCTAGTGATTCCATCTCTTGCTCCAAATTTACCATCCGTTGTTTCTTGATGCCAGTGACTTTGGTCAAGCGCGTTTTCACCATCAAAAGCGGTACCCACTCTTTCAATCTTGGCATCCTGGATTTTACGTTGATGCTCTATCAAATCAGCATTTGCTTCTTCACCTTCCAAAGCATCAACATCGATACCTAGATGCTCTCGCATTAATCTAATTCTCATAGTATGCGCGAATCGACCAACTTTGTATGGTTCGCCCGCCATTCGACCATCGATCATGTCTGTATCCCTAATCACACAAGCTAATTCACTATCCCTATCGCCCCTTTGACTTCTCTCATTGATGTTAGCAGATCCAATGATGACCGTTCGATCATCTACAATCATGGCTTTTGCGTGAATGTACACTCCTTCAGTTGTTAGTTGACCGGATTTAAGTTTTCCCCATCCTCTTAGGCTAAAAAAACTAATATAATCATCAGGATCAATCCCCTCAGCTTTGAGTCTTCCAAATATGGACGTTTCTCCTCTACATATAGATCGATTTTGGCATTCAACAATCAAGCGAACAGATCCAGCAGCGTCTTCATTCAATGGTGACGGATATCCTGGCATTGTAGGAATGACAATAATGGCTCTCCATGGCACTCCTTCAGCGTGAGCTTTAATTATTCTGTTCACTAAAGCATCACCAATTTGATTTGTGATGGCAGTGCCCTCAACCATGCATGACGTGATAAAGAATTGGTTCTCGATGTAAACAAAATGGTCACTCATCTGGATTGCTTTGACATATGCAGTCTGTATTGACAACTCGATTTTCTGAGGTGTGCCTATTGACCAAGGACCACAGGACCGACAAATTTGAGCCTCACAAGTTCCAATTAATCTTCTTTCAGTCAGTTCAGAAGGTGTGAAATCGGCGGGAGGGATCAAAAAAGGCATGATACGGGTATGGTTCTTCGTTCGCAACAGATAATTCCATCTTTGGATAAAATGACGACACAAGTCTCGCGCGGGCTGCCCCACTAATTGCAAACCAATATCATGCCTGCAGGTTAAAGAATTTATAAATCAATAAATGATGATGGTGATCAGCAATCTTGGGGACATAAAAGGTATATGTATATATACAATCCCTGGGAGTGAGTCTAATAAAATATAAGTTATAGAATTTAACTGACCAAGGCTGCCTGGGAACCTTCTCTCTATCATACATGTCTTCTTCTGGATGACTCAAATTATAAAAGTCCGACACTCTTTGATTGCTGTAATCTTTGCCAGGCCAGATTTGAGTTTCTGCAGGATCCACTTGAATTTTTCCCGCCGCCATGGCCTCAATGATATCTAAACCGTAAGGTGCGTCATCAACAAACACATGAGCCGGAGTATCCCAACGTCCAAAACATAAGTCTAATCCTCCCATAAAAGCAATTGTCTCATCAATCACACAAAGCTTTTCATGATGAGACCATAAAAGATTTCCGGTTCCCGTATGGGAAGGAGACCGTTGGATATGAATATTTGGGGACAGATCAAGTAACTTTGCCTTTGTGTAGCCAGACTCGACAGGAGTAAATCCATTGGATACCTCCTTGTATACAATTACAAAAATTTGAACCCCTTCACGAGCTTTGCGCTGCAATAATCGATCAAGCCGCCATTTGTGATTCAGTGCCGGTGGTCTTCGAAGGTAGAGTTCGGGCGACTGAATTGGTTGAATTGAAAAGTATAAAGGGCTCATGAACTTACAAACTAGCAACGCAATTAGAAAAAAATTACATACCAACCACCAATCATGAATATATATTCTTTCTTTAGCAAGGAGGATAGCTTTGCTCAAATTCCAAAAATAATCTCGTCCATCAATTAGCCACTGAGCGGCAACATTCATTCGAATTGGAGCAAAACTTCCGAATCGATTTTTTCCTGACCAAATGGAGCGAGTTGCCATTCTCTCGATAGATGCTATGAATTGATCCATTTGGCGCTCATTTTTGGCGACTAGCTTAACTTTTCTCTCAGAATTAACTAGGTAAAATACATGAGAGGACGCATTTTGCAATTGTTTGGCATCAGAGTTTAAATGATTAGGATCCATATCAGTAGCATCTTGGTTTTCATGAGATTCTGCTTGTTCTTTTGTCGCTGCATCATGCCAATCAAGTAAGTGAATACCCTGTTTGAGTATCCTAGTAGGTCGTTCCAGGCCAAATTCGTCATCCACCAAGAAAATATCAAAAATATCGAGATGGTCAGGCTGTTCAACAGCAACCAAATAGCTCTCTCTAACAATGAACCACTTGGGCTCCCTCCTTTCTTTCCATTCCAATGGATGGAACCTTGGCCGCTTGTGACGAGATGCACCAGTAGAGAGTATTTTCAAATATCCTTGTTTACCTTGAAATCCACCACGGGTTGCTAATGCCAGAGACAAAGCAGATATCTCGAGAAATTTGCAAAGGCGATTTGCCTCTGGAACAAACATCTATTACACGCACACGCACACACACACACACACACACACACACACACATACACACACAAAAGAAAAAAAAAAAAAAAAAGTTATAAACCATGGAGAGGCAAGTGTGATAGAGCGGGATTATAAAGAGGAAGAAAAGAATAATGATAAGTTACGGTGGCCTTTGTTAACTTTAGTAAATAGTCTTCTAGCGCCTGTCTTTGCAGCTTGGCGAAATCAGCCTTGTTTTCAGCTTTACCTTCTCGCTTGAGTAGATTGAAGTAAGGCAAACTAGTTTTGGGGAAATTGGGCAGGGAAACGTCACTGTGATGGCGGGATACCAAATTGGAAGCTCTGTAGGCAGCATGCAGGTTGACAAAGTCTCGGAGCTCTCGATAAATGACCCACTGAAGAGATAGTGATTATTAAATCCCGAAACATCATAAAATTCAAAATGAGCGAAGATGTGAAGCTTTACTTTGAGAAGTTTATCTCCGTACTCTAACTCAATTCGAAAAACTGCATGACTAGCATGAAAAGGATAAATAGAATCCGTTATTTTGAGCTTTAAATAGTTCATTAGAACTGGAATTCGATGTTGACCGTGCTCGTCGCGATCCATTGCCATTTTTAACATTAGACTAAACCCGGTGGAAAAAAAAAGACAAGAAAGTTAGGGTAAGTTGCCTAAAAACTTTCTCTGACATCACTCGCTTAAAATACATTTTCTTACACTGATAATAATCCTGTTGTCAGCTCCGTAGTCAAGTGCGTTGGATTTTTATGTGGTTTGCCATTAATATTTGGTGTTGATGGCTGCTGACTAGAAAGTGAAGGGGGAAGAGTGGATATGGGAGAAGGATTGGACGGACCAAGTGAATTGGATTGCTCTGCAATAGAGCGAAGTTTATCAATGGTATGGCGAGCTTGGCCAGGACCAAACCTTGCCCGAACCGTTGACCAGCCTCTGGTAGAGACACTAAAGGAGGCAGATTGAGAGACCGAAATGCCACGTCTTTCATTATCACTCGAGGAAACTTCACCCGTTGAGGCTATATCTTGTTTGGAGGCATGGTGATGGTTCGGAGTTAATGATTGTCTTGCATTAGAAAAAGTGGTGGATATTCGAGCGGAAACACTATGATTGCCTTTTTGTTTGCTGGGTGGTGCGCTGTCACAGATAGAGAAAGGACCCCTAAGATCCTCTGATTTAGTGCCATCTGAATCAGTCCAAGCAGTAGAAAGATGATTCAAATCAAGGGAGTTGACATGGGGAGAGGATGTGTTGCGAGATTTAGTCTGAGGAAGGGAAGATGGACTGCCATTATCGTTGTCAAGGCTTAATCGCTTGCGACGGCCACCGGCCCAGATATCTTCATCTCCTCCAGTAAAAGAAATGGAAGTAAAAGGGTAATGCCGTGTTGATGAACGAGAACCTATTGCAGGTCGGCTAGATGAAGAAGGCAGATCAGAGGGTTCAGGTTTTTGAGGAAGTGTTGTTGCAGGTGTGGTAGGCTCGGAGGAAGCAGCCTTGTCACGTTCTCGTTTCGCAGTGACATCCAGGACTAATGCAACAAAAGAACCTCTTCGAGAACTCATGTTAAGAATAGATTGGCTTTAAAATAAGGGTGGTGAAAGTTAAGAAATAAAGAGTTGAAGGAAGGAAAGCATGAGGAGAACCACCCTGCGCCAATACTGACACTCAAACACCAGACCCTGGGAATTATCTGAATGACAATCAACGTAATGGCCCAGCAGCGCTTGAGCCGTTCAAGTGCTGGGATAGCTCTGCATGTGGTGATCAATTTAAAATAATATAAAGTATTAAAAGTGTTCACTCAAGTTCATTGACGCTTACCTGCAATTTGGCAGCCAGGCCAAGCAAGCGGGGCTATTAATCCTCACTCTCAACTCACCGCTATATTGCTAAGACTGATCACCATGAAGTGTATTTTGCAGCAAAATAGTGCATATTTAGCTATCATTCCCTCTTGGTAACTGTGCCGTATTCTAATGTTTTCCAACGCGTTTCCTAAAAGTGAGGGGCACGGTTCAATCTTTTACTTCACTTTATAGCCAGGAAATAAATGAGTACAGATAAAAACTACTTGCTACTTATGGACCAATCTTCCAGCTTTTCTAAACTTTAGCCGCCGTCTGATCGAAGACCTTGACATATGTTCTTTTAGCTCTCTGTCGTCTCAAGCTTAAATCCACATCTGCTGATGGAGCTTATCTCAGACATGATCGATGTGGTGTTAAAAGGTGTACTAAAATATGATCCTGCTTGAGCTTTGGCTCGGGCTTCCTACTGAATTGCAATACAATGACGTCGTTGGGAGTGCCCTCACATGTCTAAGAATAAAATAGGACATTGATCGCCAAATCGCTAGTGAATCATTCAGCCTACACCGCCAAGGTGTTGGAACAAAGGCTTCATCTCAGACAGAGTGTTTGCTATCAAAATGAACTAACAGTATAGTCAATCAGACACCAGAAGTGGCCTTGCTTCCAAACTCGAAGGATATAACAAAGAATAACGATAATAACTTCACTCAGGTTACTACTACATCTATATTCAGTAACTTGCGTTATTTTACACTTTCTGGAGTAGGCAATTGCGGCATTATTCCCAACTCTGATCTCATCTGTCCTCCATTCAACAAGCTATTTATTTCTGGTGAATGCCGGCACACTCACTAAAATTATTCCTCTCGCACTTTTAAACTTATAATACATCCCTAGCTTCTTCATATTGCGATATAGTTCCAACATCGCTTTACACCTCCATAATGTACATACATACAGTACCCAGCAAGAAGTCTTCGCGAATTGGTAGTGGTTGCTAGAAGTGTGGATGCAAAAATGTTTTTATCACCTATCTCCACCAGAATTAGAATTGAAATCACCCACCTCAAAAAAAACACCTGCCATCCCTGCTAGCAGGTGCCAATCCCTCAATCCATTGGTAATTCTAGAATAACTCAGACTTGATGCCACATGAGCTGATATGCTCAGTGTTCTTCAGTGGGCAGTCTTCTCAGAAGAATTACTGCTGAGCTAAAACTGAATCAAATCAAAGATAGGGATTGGCACTTGATATCAGGCGTCCACATTTTTTTTCTGGTGATCTCACCTTGCGCATCTGGTCTATTAGATATGTATTCCCAACCTTGATTCATGAATGATAACTGACTTGAACTCACATTTTGAAATAGGTAAGAGTAGAAAACATTTTCAGAAAGCCACAAGCTTTTTGAAGATAGCTGCATATTTTATTAAAAAAAAAAAAAAAAATGCTCCGTTTAAACACTTTTTTTTTTTTTTTCATGAATCAGGTCTAGTAAGTTATATTTCATTTTCAACTCTATATTTTACTTATTTTATTGTATAGCTTCTACCGTCAAAGAAATTTTGAACAGTGAAAAGAATGTTGGACCTTAAATTGTTGCATGCATCACCCAAGGAAGGAAAGGGGGAGGGGTTTTACTGGTTCAATCCACCAGGAACAATTATCTAACTGACACTACCTACTAGTCAGTCACTACCCCAGATTGAGCTACCATAGTTTGTTCAGTTGTCAGACAATAATTATAGCTAAGAACCTACAAGTCTTAATGCATTTTCACATCAATTTTCCAAAATTGAGCACAGCAAAATTCATATATGACTGCAAAATTAGTTTGCATGGCTAATTTTTGCTGTGCTATATTTTGAGAAATGGTTGTGAAAAGATGTATGTTGCACCAAGACTTATTAGTTTAACTGTACCTATTCATCATTCTTATCATCGACTGTCGATAGACAAGCAGTCATTCCAAATGACCTAAATATTTTCTGATCAAAATTCATATTTTCTCAAAAAACTCTCGGTCTAGATTCATTATTCATTATTTATACATAGGAAATGAAACGTTTTTTTGCCAGTCAAGCCAAAAACTTTAGACCCTGCATTCGATATTCACCTTTCTTGACCTCGCCACAGTTTTATTGTAGCATACTTAGAAACATGCTCTAAACTACCACTCTAACCACAACATTAATTTACCTGATGAGTACACACCCAGCTTTGAAGAATTGAGATTATAAGGCTAGACGCATTTTGAAGATTATTTGAATATAAGATAAAAATATGACTATTTATTATTTTTGGTCCGCCTATTTTGAAATCTTAAAGGAGCATATTCATTTAACCCTTAATTTTATTATCACAAATAAATTGGATGAAATAATAAATATCAACGGTGCTGTGAATCGAAGCTTGTCAAAGAGCCACCAGGTAATTTTCATTTCATGGATATTACCTGATATATATGCAGCTACCTTCATTGTAAAATTCTAAAAATATAATAGTCAACACGAAGTATATATTTTAAACACACACTCGCAAGGCACACACTACTTAAGCTTTGCTAGCAACAAATTTGGAAGAGAGCTCATCAAAGAGATTA
The DNA here is from genome assembly GCA_030280995.1 of Hemileia vastatrix. Classification (NCBI taxonomy): domain Eukaryota; kingdom Fungi; phylum Basidiomycota; class Pucciniomycetes; order Pucciniales; family Zaghouaniaceae; genus Hemileia; species Hemileia vastatrix. Next base: position 17,795,787 of record JASXTE010000003.1, on the reverse strand, counting down.
GATTGTCGCTCAAGATCTAGAATAAGTGGGTGCTGAGGATTAACAGCACGCAATTTCCTGAAAAAGGGTTTAAATGTCAGGCTACGATTTTATGTATGACATCAATATAAAGAAAAACTAACTCCACGTGAGAGGCTGCATCAGTTGCGTTTGAAGTATCAATGTGACTACTCAAGACCACTAGGTTAGCCAGGGTAGTCTCATCATCCGGATTCTGAGAGATGTAATGTAAATATCACATCTGAAATAAAGTGATGGCAAAAACATTTACTCACAGCTTTCAATGCCTCGTCCAGATTGGCTTGTGCTTCCTCTACATGTCCCATCGCAAGTTGAGTGACTGCCTTACCATTCAGCCCAACAAGGTTGGTATCTTTGCCTTGATGATTGCCGACAATTTCATCAAAAACATAAAACGCGGCTTGATATCCACCGGGTCGAATAGAGGAATCCAATGTTCCACCTGTCGACCCAGCAATCCATGCCTCTGACATTTGAAGTAAAATCGCATCATCAGCCCAGCTTTTTGCAGATTTGTATAGCTTTCGAGCGAGATCGGGCCGTCGAATGTTTGGAGATAAGTAAAGCCATGTAAGGAGCGAAACGCTTTCTAGAGATTTCAACTGTACACCTTGCTTGAGTAAAAAGACAGCCAGACTGATCTTGTCGGTTAATATCAACAAAGTAGCAATAGTGACTCTAAGAATCGCATCATTTCCATCATTTTCCTCGTCCGCAATGTCATCGGTCAATTCAGTGACTAGATCATCTAGGGTGGCAGGATCTGTTTTCTTAAGAAAATATTTTGCAAGTAGAGTAACAGCCTTAGCTACAGGCTCTTCTTTTTCGTGGGGCGACAATAAATCGATAGCTTCTTGAGCTCTCCTAATGGCAATGAGAGAGCGTGCGGCAAAAAGCTTAAGCTGAAAAGAAGGATCGTTCATTGAAAGAATGGCAGTGTGACAAGCCAAGTAGGAGCCTGCACATTTGATAAACCACTTCCTCAATGAATATGGATAAACTGACAGAATTGGGAAGAGCAACTTGCCTTGATAGAACAGAACTTTGGCGTGAAAAGCAGCATCGGAATCCTAAAAATTGAAGCAAGGAATATGAGCGATCTATTAGAACCAAAACAGTGAGTTTGAGTAATATAATGAAAAGACAAAGAAAGAAAAGGGACATGAAGCTACTGGCCATTTTGCGGCTTTTTGTTGCAGGTGAGACAGTGAAAAGTGTTAAGGTCAACGACGTGTGCAATGCCACCCGCTAGGATTAAGGGTGCCCGACCCGTAATAAGACTTAGGGGTACCCGCACCCGATCTCAGCTCCGGCCAGGAGTTGCTCGCCCTCAAGCCCTGCTGCAAGCAAAGACTCAGATATCTTGATTGTCTGCCTTCTTTCCTCCATCTAGACGCTGATTTGGCTGTTAGCTAATTTCTAAAAAAATGGATAACTTGTTGAATTTGGCAAGTGGCGTGGTTGATCTCGGAACCTCATCCATTTAATACTGATCCAGTCTGCTCTTGTTTATTGCTACACTTCCAGGGCAAGCAAGCTTATAACCAGTACAATGAGAAGGATTCAAAACCTCCTTCCGTAACAGGTGGTGCTCATTTAAACAGACCTGCTGGATCTCAGCATGATTTTGTCGACTTGGACGGCGATGGTGCGCGCTATGTCATTCATCTTTTCAAACATTGCGTTTCATTATTGATATTTCCTTCAATGAACATTTCAGGCATCCCCGACATCGATCAGGCTAGTCACCACGCTCAAGCTCACTCTGAAAACTCTGGAGATTCTTGTAAGTCATTCTACTCTTATCCTATGTTTTGATTGAAAATAAAAGAAATCAAGAGGATTGCGCTTGCCTTTGAGTATAGCCCTCTTCAATACTGCCTTGTCTTTCATCAAGTCTCAAAAGCATTCTGGAAATGATGAAATCGATGAGGCTCATGCAACGGAAGCTCATAACAAAGCGTATGGTCAAGGCCAAGGTGCTTCATTAGATGCCAAATCCATGGGTGCAGCCGCCGCCTTGCAAGCATTCAAGCAGTTTACTTCTGGAAGTGGTAGCACTACATCTAGCAGTGGAAAAGATTCTAATGGGAGTAGTCAAAGTAAATTGATCGGAATGGCAATGGCTCAGGCCGCCAAACTCTTTGACTCGAGCGGTAGGCTCTTTTTTTAATCATATACATCTGTAGGCTTATATTTATTTGTTTTTCAATGATTAGGTGGAGCGGCCCAAGGCCAAAAACAAGATGTTGTTAATTCTGCAGGTGCTATGATGATGAAGGTGTGCTGGCATATCATTATACTTTTTATTTCACCTTAATTTTTGAATTTCCGTTTTATTTTATTTAATATCTAATTTCAATTTTTTTTGGTTACTGCTAGCTTGTTCTTAAGTCCAAGATGAATCAAATGACGGGAGGAGCGGACAAAAATAGTGATGGGTTGAGTGGATTGATGGGCATGGCCTCCAAGTAGGTGGTATCAAACTTTTTCCTGCGAGTTAAGTTACCTTTTACTAATTCATGACAATTTATGCCAGACTTTTTTAAGGTAAAAGTGTGAGGCTTTTTCCTGCTTTGATAAAGTGCATTCTCGACATTACAATTGTCATAAGCAAATAACTTACCCTTAGTGCTAAAATTGCTAAGTGAAATGAAATATTATATATATGAGGAACCATAATTGCGAGTAACACAAAATTTAGGTAAGTAAAAAGTGATTGAAGGATACCCTGTAAACTCATGCATATCGGGGGTATATTATGGGTGAGGTGGGAAGAGTAAATGAGATACATTATTAATTTAGCCATAATGAAACTAGGCTTATGCTTCCAAACATATCAAAACTATCAACAATTTTCTGTTTTTTCAACTTATGGAAATAAAACCCATTAGATAAAACATATTCCAGTTTAACGAAATTTGAGAGCAAATATTCTCATTTTCATTTCATTCGAAGCTAAAATATTCTAAGTAACTGTTTCATTATTAAACAATTCTCTACTTATCCTACCAAGTTATTATAAATGGTCTTCTGCTTTTTCACCACTCAATATTTTTTTAAATTCCAAATTGATCTTTTTACATCTTTGGTTTTGATTAATCATAATCCCATTTTTTCCTAACTTTATTGTTTATGAGTCTCAGAGTTTGAAAAAAAAAAAAAAAAAAAAAAAAAAAAAAAAACTGATTTTTGTATTTCTCTTACTCACATTTTCTCCAAGACTCTAGCTAAGTCGATCTTACCTTGAAAAGTATAATCCTGATCTTTAAATTTGAGATAGTAGTTTTATTTCAATTTGGTTCTGATAAAACGCTGGGCTGGGAAACCTATCTATTTTATGCGTTGACCAACCTTCTTTAAGTTTCTTATCCAACCAAGTTCACTAGAAGTACTCGTCTTTGAGTCACTCTTTGAATTGATCGCACTTATTGTTTTTACTACTTGAGAATCGATTGAAAAGTTATCCGTTCAATGCATTTTCAAAAAGAAGAAAGAAAAAATATATACATATATATCCACTCAATTTTTTGTTTTCCTTATCAGTTTCTTAATTTAAAAATTCCGACCGCGCAAATTCTTCATGAATGTAAGAAAAAAAAATATTAATCCTTATAATTTTGGAAGTATAATGCTAACTTGCTGTTAAAAATGATGTTTTATTTAATAGAAAAAAGAAACCAATCTTAATGACTTATTAAATGTAATACAGAATTATATGTAGATTATTTTGTGATCTCATGTGAGTTATAAAGAGCGTTGTAAAAAAAAACCATTCTTGAAAAAAATATCTTACAAGGGGGTTTCAAGAAATATATATATTAATCATCCTAAGAGAGTAAAGAATTTTCATCTTACAGAAGATTCAATCTATTTTACTTTTTCGGCTTTTTCTTTCTAGAAAGATCTTTATTGTTGACATCACAACAAGTATCACATTCGCACTCATCTGCTTTCGTGAAATCGCGGTCTTCTTTTACCACTCCCAAATCAGCTAAAGAATTGAATGAATCGGCAGCAGAGTCTGGATTTTGATTTTGATTTCCTGGCGCTTGGGGGCTTGTTGGATTAGCAGAAGTATCCAGAGGACATGGCTCTGAACCGGAGGGATTTGAGCCTTCAGTCAGAGTGGAAGGAGCTTTTCCACCCCCAGTACTTGGCTGGTTTCCGAATGATGCTGGAGTGCAAGGATTTTGTTTGTTAGAGTTTCCTGATCCTGGAAGTTTGGGACTGGTGGTTTTATTCTTAGGGATACCGGGGGCATTTGTTTTATTACCCCCAGGAGGCGAATCAGGCTTCTGACTACCAGGTAAATTTGTTAGATTTCCAGAACCAGGTAAACCAGGGGTTTTGTTTTTATCTTTACCCTTATTTGGAGTTTCTGGAACTCCAGTTTGATTACTTCCACCATTTGGAATGTCAAAAGGAGATTTTGTGGAAGGTAAACTGGGAGTAGGTGTATTGCCAGTATTGTTTGCTGGTGGTTGGAGAGATGGAAGAGATGGAATATCTGGTTGACCGGGTGTTTGTGGCTTCTGTCCTACAGGTATGGGAGGCTGTGAAGTTGAATTACTGCTTCCTGGAATGGGAGGAACACCATTGTTACCAGTATTTCCAGGCTGGTTAGGTAGCTCAAAGATATCAGGAACAGATCCTGGTGTTCCAGAACCTGGTACATCTGTAGGACTGGGTCCACCATTACCAGTTTTGGGGGCAGGAGGTGAAGATGGATATGAACCTGTCGAATTGCCGCCGCTGGGTGGTGTGATAGTTTGATTTTTAGGAAATTTAGGAATATCTGAAGGGACACCTGTTGCATTCGCTTCAGGTGGAAAATTAAATTTATCATTACCAGGTACATTTGTTTTATTTCCAGGGCCAGGTAAACCAGGAGTTGAGTTTTTATCTTTACCAGGTTTTGAATTATCTGGAACTCCTGGAGGAACGCCATTGTTACCAGTATTTCCAGGCTGTTTAGGTAACTCAAATATTTCAGGAACAGATCCTGGTGTTCCAGAACCTGGTACTTCTGTAGGACTGGGTCCACCATTACCAGTTTTGGGGGCAGGAGGTGAAGATGGATATGAACCTGTCGAATTATTGCCATTAGATGGTGGAATAGTTTCAGTTGGAGGAACATCATTGTTTCCAGTATTTCCAGGCTGATTAGGTGAATCAAAAATTTTGGGAATTTCACTTGGCGCTCCAGGAACATATCCTGATGTTCCTGAACCTGATACTCCTGTAGGACTGGGGCCACCATTACCAGTTTTCGGGGAAGGAGGTGAAAGTGGATATGAACCTGTTGAATTATTGCCATTAGATGGTGGAATAGTTTCATGTTCAGGAAGTTTAGGAATATTTGAAGGAACACCAATGTTTCCAGTATTTCCAGGCTGATTAGGTGAATCAAAAATTTTGGGAATTTCACTTGGAGATCCAGGAACATATCCTGATGTTCCTGAACCCGATACTCCTGTAGGACTGGGGCCACCATTACCAGTTTTTGGGGAAGGAGGTGAAAGTGGATATGAACATGTCGAATTCTTGCCATTAGAAGGTGGAATAATTTGATTTTCAGGAAATGGAGGAATATCTGGTAGAAAGGCTGGGGTTGAAGATGGTGAATTCTGACCAGGAATCGGGGAAACCGGATATCCTGTAACATTTTTTACAGGTGATGGTGGAGGCGATACATTATTCCCAGGTACTGGTTTAGATGGTACATTATTCTCAGGAGTTGTTGGTGTGTTACTTCCAGGACTTGTTGGTGTGTTATTTTCAGGAGTTAATGGTGTGTTATTTTCAGGAGTTGTTGGTGTGTTACCTCCAGGAATTGTTGGTGTGTCACCTCCAGGAGGTGTTGGTGTGTTACTTCCAGGAACTTTTGGTGTATTATTTTCAGGAGTTGTTGGTGTGTTACCTCCAGGAATTGTTGGGGTGTTATTTTCAGGAGTTGTTGGTGTGTTACTTCCAGGAACTGTTGGTGTATTATTTCCAGGAGTTGTTGGTGTGTTACCTCCAGGAATTGTTGGTGTGTTATTTTCAGGAGTTGTTGGTGTGTTATTTTCAGGAGTTGTTGGTGTGTTACTTCCAGGAACTGTTGGTGTATTATTTTCAGGAGTTGTTGGTGTGTTACCTCCAGGAATTGTTGGTGTGTTACTTCCAGGAATTGTTGGTGTGTTATTTTCAGGAGTCGTTGGTGTGTTATTTTCAGGAATTGATGGTACATTGTTTTGGGGAGATGAGGGAGGTGATGGAAATGGTACAGGCATGCCTGGAGGCTTAGAATGTTTTTTCTTCTTTTCTGGTTTATTGGGCTTTTCTGGCTTGGGCGATGGAGGATATGATTCGTGTTTTTCCTTCTTTTTTGGCTTTTTTGGTTTTTCTGGCTTGAACCCTGGTGGATATGAATCGTGTTTTTCCTTTTCTGGTTTACTGGGAATTCCTGGCATGAACGGTGGAGGAGTTGATTCATGTTTTTCCTTTTCTGGCTTGAATGGTGGAAATTTTGATTTGTGATTCATCTTTTCTGGTTTATTGGGCTTTTCTGGCTTGAGTGGTGGAGAACTTGATTCGTGCGGAACATAGTTTTTGGGGATATTAGGTGAATTATGATGTTTCCCATGTCCATTATTTGACTTGCCACCTTTTAATTCACAATCACAAATTACTACTACAACAGGCTTGCAGTGAGATTTTAAACCTGTTAGAAAATATCAGTGAAGGAGAAATTTTTAGCTGGGTTAAACCTTGATTTGATAGTATTTATTTCACAGACCATGCCGGAAAGTTCTCTTCACTAGAGTGCCCCCTGATCGCTTGATAAGTTTGACTGAGTCATTATATTCGACCTGAAACACATAAATTATTTAGAGAGAAAGATAGAAACTCATTTAGTAAATACGATACCTTTGTTTCATCAGGCAATGTTGAGGAAACCTGTATCTGTTCCTCAAGTACAGTTATCAGACGCCATTTTCGAATGCTGAGACGGAATCTAGGGAGGTCAAGTTGTCTTGTCATTGGTTGAAAAGTTAAGTCTTTCTCCGCTTTCTATATATAAGAATTTTAACATATATTAGAAAAAATAGTACACGAAGTTATCCAAACAGCTCGAATGTATAAGTTACTGACAAGTTTCAATGAGTTTTGGAGGTAATCAGCGCCATTCATTGAAAAGTCGGGAGTTTGACTGAGCAAAATTTCAAGGTAAGTTACATATGGTCTTCAGAAAAAGGGCAAAATCACAAAACTAACAAAAAATCTCCTTTCCCAGAACGTATTAAAAAAGTTGCGGCTAGAAAGACATGCAGGCGACCATAAATTCTCATGATAGTTGCCCAACCAGTCAAAATTTTTACAATGATTTGGAAAATTACTCAAACTAGGAGTATGAATATGATTTGTTTGCTGATTAGAATATTTGTATTGTATGAAATTTTTTGTTATTTGAAGCGAAAGGCACAATGTTCCAGCACTGGTGCTAATCCTTCACAAACGATCGTAACCCTTCGATCTTTTGTTACTTTTGAAAATATACTGCGTGTGAGGGAATACGTCTTGGAAAATTATATTTCTCTTATGAGATCTACAAATTCTTTAAAATCAGGAAGGAGAATAAAAATAGCGTTGTTTGACGAGTTATCAAAATGCTTTGTAAAGGGATTAATAGCCTTCTAAAAAGGAATGAAGATGTTTTAATATGTCTAGTTGCAGGTATGCTGTTTATTGCATTTGAGATGATCGGAATCCTAGGCAATTTCTAATGCTACCAAAGTCTTTGGTCGTCAAAACGATTTTCATAGCGATATATCAATACAGCAAAAAGTCTTTTTTTTTTTCTTTTTTTTCTTTTTCTTTTTTTTCATAATTCTTTCTAACTATTGACTTCGAACCACATTCACTAAACATAAAAATAGCGAGAATGATTGCCGAGTCAAGATATAAAATAAAAACAAATCTATCGAATTCATATTCGGGGGCACAATTGCTTCACTTTGGAAAAGAAACTCCAGTAAATAAGGCTGGACGGAAACCAAGCAGCTATATGAGAAATGAGATGTGCAAGTGAGACCGATAGCTATTAACACTCCAACAAATGTTCGTTTCGTCTTGGGGCGCAGCAGTGGCGCAACGATTACGCAACGGTTATGTAACATTGTCTTTAGCACTTAAAGGTCTTAAGTGAGTCTTAAGTGCAAAAAACAATTGTTTCGTAACTGTTGCACAACTGTTGCGTACTTGTTGCGCCCTATGGCGAAACGAAAATGTGTCGTAGTGTAAGTTCTTACTACATGTATCTCGTTTAGTGATCCTCAATTACATTTGAATAGTGATTTGGATGTCCACTTTTCATTTTGATATATGTACTTGCGGACAACTGAGTCAATCAACTGATTATGCCTCCCTCCCCCCCCCCCTCCCCCCCCCCCCCCCCCTCAAAAAAAAAAAAAATAAAGAAGAAAAGAAATAAAACCTATGCACTCAATAAACACCATATAAATGGGATCATCAAAAATTATTTCATTTACTTTGGAAAGTTGAGGGCAGACATGGTTGTAACTTGGGGGGGAGGTCGGATTTTTGTCCTACCCACCACCTGCTTTTCAAGCGTTCCCAAGAGTTGGGTACAATCTCGTTCGTCAACGCACTTGGAGCAAGTGTGCGCAGTACTGGATGAACATTATTTGGGCCAAATTTCAATTCTCAATAACTTCTTTATTCGTCACTCAAACACAATTGCACTTTGCATTCAGCTCCATCAGACCCTCCAAATTAAGATTATCTCACTTATATTTTATTTCAAACATTTTTTTCACAAAATGCATTTTTTTGTTTTTTTGAGAGACAGAAAAAAATCAAGCTCAGAGCAAGTTATTAAATGAGCCTAAGAGTCCCACCAAAAGAGTCTCTGCCCCTGATAATGAGGGGATATAGCCATGTTGGAAATGGTTTGTTCAAAATGATTTTTTTTTGAAAATTTTTGCAGTCATTTTAGTGTTCTTTTGTCACTTCTTGCAAATAGTATCTACTCACCAGATGTATCAGCTCTATTCAGCTCACTTATCACCCATTGATTCCCCCCATTGCCCCACAATTTTCCTTATTTACTATTGACTTCATCCTCACTCACCAAGTTTTGTAAGCTTATTCTTTATATTTATTTATTTATTATTCAGACAGCGATCCGGTGACAACCTAAAGTTTGCTCCTACGACGACCTAACTTCCTAAAAATAGTGTTTACTTGCAGATCATCAACAAGGTATTTAATTACTTGAGCAACAACCAAGCTAATGGAATCATTTTGCTCACAGCTACTAGCTATCTAACATAAACATTTACAATAAAAATAATGGCACTCTAACCCTAACTTTGAAGAGGAATAACAATGAGCGAATAATAACCCTAACTTTTTTGAGGGAACGATACTGCTAACATGTGTGATGGGACAAAAGCGCTAACATGCTTGAGCAACACTACGAAACATTTTCGTTTCGCCATGGGGCGCAATAAATACGCAACAGTTATGAAACAATTGTTTTTTGTACTTAAGAGCCACTTAAAGGTCTTAAGTGGGTCTTGATTGCATAAATCATTTGTTTCGTAATTGTTGCACAACTGTTGTGTAATTGTTGCGCCCCATGGCGAAACAAACATGTGCTGTAGTGATAGGCTGTCACTCAATCAATTAATAAATACATAGTTGGTTGTGCGCGACAGTAGGTTGTATAATATGCGAGTAATTATTATTTTTAGAATACTAGGTTGTCGCTGGAGCGAATCCAGGTTGTCGCCGGATCACTGCTCTATTTATTTTTCCACCTTTTTTCATCTTTCATCTATTATTCATTCATTTTTGTCAGCCAGACACCTGTTCACAGTGATCAACAGACGATTATGCTGCTGCGCTGAAGTCAATAACGGTATCAAATAACATTTAAAAGGATAAAAAATTAATACATAATTCTAAAAAAGAATAAAAATAATGAATTGCATATTTACAAGTTGCATACTTGCCACATCAAGAACCTAATTCGACAACATTTAAACTAAGTGATATAATAAAATAAGACAAAACTCTCAAGAATATCTTAATTGGTAGCAAGTAAAATGGCCTGTGCTCGAGTCTAGAGTTAAGGAACCCCTGGTAGAATCTCACTAAAACTTGGAACTCAAACACGTTCTAAATTGGATGGATCTTCAACAACTATGTCATTTTTCTCCAATAGTGCGTGATACTACTGGTCTCTGCTTAAAATGGAAATATGGATGTATTCTTGGGTTAGATTTTTTCGCTTCTGAGAGGCTTTTGATGGAATATTTGGCTTATAATATTAGGGGGTGTCAAACATAGCAAATGTGGAAACACATTAAATTCATTTCTAGTGGCAAAAAAATAGGAATTCCGTCTATATTATGTCATCAAAAGAAGAATATTTAACAGTAAATATCTATATAATTGAAATTTTATAAACTATTTTTTTGATTGAAAAAAAATGAGATTTTCAAATGGCTGATTTGGAATGTTCGACACCCCCTATTATTAATTATTAATTTTAGTTTTTTCTCTATTTTGGTGGTGGTGAGTATTTATTTTAATATTTATGCTATATTTCTGGTTTCATTTTGTATCTCTCATATCTATAGTAGTTTTTATTGGCATCTTCAAAATAATCTGAATGGTGGTTTGATTTATTATTACTATATCTCACTTATTATTTTGGCCTGAGTTTCAGGTTTTCTTTAAGTTCTGTCTGCTATAGAGTTATTTGTAAGCACTTAGTCCTGAAAGGTATTTTAGGGCCTTTTAATCAACCAGTCCTAGAAGAATTTTTTAGGGAGTCACTGATTTTGGGACTGAGAAACTTGCTAGCATGCTTTGGCAGGGTCTGAAAGTCACTTGAAGGGTAGCTGGTCTGAGTACATCAAAGGCTATGGTGTATGGAGAGGTGGATTTATAGTGGGCCTGGAAGAACTTTTTAAGCATCCTCATTTTTACTTTTAAAAAATACAAGCTTTACAAATTTTTATCAGTTGGTGATAAACTACTTTTGCCTCTTGAACATAAAGTAGATATTTTTACTATTCAACTTAAAATCTTGTTCTTTAGATTCTACTATTAGAAAGGAAGAAAGGGTTGAGTCTGAACCCTCTAAGAAATGGGAGTATAATATAAATTGTGCTGAAGGTTTATCATTCAAAAACATAAATCCAAAATTAGGTGTTTACTCCTCACTATTCCTGGCCTCACATAGTCATTAAGTCAAGGGAAGATGACAATTAGTATAAGATACACAGCATTAAAAAGTGGTACTGAAAATTCTTTTATTTTATTTGAAGGAACATGCATCAACATATGCAAATTTTTAATGTGATGAACCTATAATTAGATAGTCCCAACCACTTCTAGATTAAGAATGTTTGGTGCAGCTTGCACAAAAAAGTAAAAATGTTTCACAGCAAATTTGATGGGAGAATGCTATTGAGATGCCAGAACTTCTGTGCCAAGCTGATAATCTTGCGTGAAACTTTCACAAACCATTATTAATCTAGCTGTATCTGGCCCCCCACTCACTTAATCATAATTTTTTGGGCTCACCCTCATATAAGCCTAATTTTTATAGATTGGCTTTGTCTAATTATAAGCACTCTTTGATTTAATGGTGAGATGATATCTTTGTATATTGATTTTTCTTATTAATTTATAATTATTTTTCTTCCAGGGATATTTTTCATACTACATAAATCTTTAACATTTCACTTTCTCCCTCGCCTATTTAACCTTTGACACCCAGACCATCTTAAAATTCATAATGGCCACTATCACCCTCACTTATTGCACCTTCCCTGTCTCTAAGCTCAAAAATCCAGCCTTTTAATCTAGCAAATAAAACTTCTTAGCTTCTCTACTTTATGATGTGTCTAAAATTAAAGTCTGTCAGAAATCAGTTTCTGTCAGATATCCAACTCCATCTTCAGAATGGTAATGATAGAAATATCTTCAAAACCAAAATACTCTCAATATAAAATTTATATTTTACTTATTCAAGAAAGATACCATTGTAAAAAAGAGAATAAAACTGAGCCTTTATTACAAAATTTTGGTTCAATACTTTGCACCAGGCATCAAGTGCAAGGTCTTTTCCTGTTGTGCAATGAAATTGGTAATAAAAATGAAAAGAACCAAAAAAAATCTTAATAATAAACCTAACAGGAACAGAAATTTGATAAAAATCAGAAGATAAAATTAATTAGAGAAAAATGGAAAGAAAAAAAAGTAACAAAAATTTAGTGACAGGTGGGTTACAAAAAGACATTAAAATTCCTAAAAAAAAAAATAAATATTTCCAGCCTTAAAAAACCAATAATTCTGGAGGATTAAAGGGATGATAGCTCAGTATGAAGAAATAAAACCTGTATTAAAAAATAAATAAATGAAAAAAAATAAAAATAAATAAATAAATAAATGAAAAAAATAAATAAATAAAAATAAAAAAAAGTAAAAAAAAACTTAATATTCAATTTTAACGCACTAACCATAAATAAAGAGAATGGATGAGGGGAAGAGCTGGATAGGAGAGGGAGGCATAAATATAAGAAATTAAAATTCCTATAGAGTCTCTCAGATTGAGTTCAAGTACAGAGACATGAATAGCTTGAATAGTCAGTTGTCTAGAAGATTTTAATGATCCAATATGAATAATGTGGTAAAAATCCAATAAGTATTAAAATATAAATCAATATAAGGGTCTCGGTAATTTAATCTCACTAATGATGATTGGTTTACAATTTATGGTTGATAGAAAAACACAGAATATATATCAAACACTATTCAAAGACTTTAAAAGTGCTAATGAAATTTATTGTAATTGTAATGGTTATATGGTTTAATTGTAATGATAAAGAATGTAGAAAATAAGACAAAAACCCCCTCCTTTTATACACAATAATTCTCCAATATTTTCCCCTGGTTTACTAATCCTATACACAGATCTAGCTAATACACCTTCCCATCAACATAAGGAATGACCAATAACACAATTAGAATGATATCACCTGCAAAATCCTGGAATAATAGGGATAATCCATCAAAATAAAAGAATAATAAAAAAAGAGAGTATATGTGTGTAATAGCTTAAAATAAAAGACTAAAAAAAGAAAGAATAGCACTAAATATAACATTTAACTAAGGGGGATTAACATTAAAAATGAAAGGGCTAATTATTTCAAGTTACTACATGAAATCTTGATCCAATTATGACCAATATTGTCAGGCTGAGGTCAATTACAAAGATGTGAACTAGCTTGAATGGTCAGATGTCTAGAAGATTTTAATGGTCCTATATGAATACTGTAGTTTAAATCCAACAAGTAGTAAAATATAATCAAAATTAAAGGTTTCAGTAATATAATTCTCACTATTTTTATATATGGCTTACAATCTTTTTAGTTGGTAAAAAAAAATTTTTATAATTCAGATACTATTTAAAAGTCTTATAAAAGTACTAATTGATATTTATTGTAATTAATTTGGTTATATTGGTTAAATTGTAATGATAAAGAATTTAGAAACAAGACCCAAAAACCTCCTCCTTTTATACACACTGAGTTCCCCAATGATTCCCTTGATGTGTCACCCAATACACAGTTAATGATGCCTCAAAACCACTAATAGAAATGCCCATTAACATTCCCAGTAACGCATGACATGGTTAGAAGAGTAACAACCGTAAAAATCCTGTATTAATAAGGAAAATCCATCAAAATTAAAGAATAAGATAAAAAGAGAGTATATGCATATTAAACAATAATATAAAAGACTAAAGAGGAAATTTTTAAGTTTAATAATAGCTTAATAATAAGGAAGATTCACTATAGAAACAATGGGGCTAATCCTGACATTATACTACATGAAATTCCCATTCAAAAATACCCAATATTGACTGAGAAACCACCCAAAAACTCAAAAAAGAGTGTGAGATGTGGGGTAACTACATGCAGTCCTTGGCAGGCACTTGCACGGGTGAATCCTTGACTAAATTTAGGTGAATTTAAGCGTGGTGATGAAATAAGACACCAAGAGTAAGGTTATTAATGAAATTAGTGCATATAAACAAGGTCAATGCATTATTAATTAAGCTAGGACACTAAATAAGTGCCTGTCGCCTATTTTAGTGTGTTTACCCACAGTGGGCGTAGAATGTGGGGTAATTATAGTGTGAAAAAGCTAACTTTGCTAAAAATGAAGCTATTCACATGGGAAAAAAGCAGGCCATATGTGGCCAGTACACAGAAGCCATTTCTGGCATAAAAAACACCAAATTTGAAAAGTGTTATTTTTATGCATTTAAATAGCCAAATAAATAGTCCTAAATGAGAAAAATTGATCTGTCAAAGCGCAATTTTGATATTCTCAAATTTATGGCGCATATAGTCAACTTTTAAGTGAAATAAAGCGCATTTCTTGTTTTTTGCATAAAACAGTGAAAATAACAGCTTTAAGTGTACTTAAAAATTTTGTAGCCTTATATTTGAGGTTCTTAAGATTACCCTAACATATTCCAACTTAATATTAAGTACATAATACCTATAAAAGGTCGATATATGCATGTATATAAGGTGTTATAATGGCATATTTTGTATATTATCATAATTTTACTTAAGTATACTGTTTGTGTACTCTTAATTATTATTCTCATGTATAGTTCATGTGTTTAACATAATTTATAAGTACTTTCTACTCAGTCCTGTGGATATACAGGCTGACATATATCCTAATACATACTCAGTTCCTTTCTCTTTAGTAAGAATTCTTTTCTTGAGAATTTTTTCAATCTCTTCTTTTTCCACAAGTTCTTCAGGCTGTTTTTTAAGTCTTTCTCTTCTTTTTGGAAAAAGACAGGATCATTTGCATGGTAAGGTTTTAATAATGAGATAGGGAGAACTGGATGTTTCCTACATATGGGGCATATAATATGACTTCTGCAGCTTTATTACCAACCATTTTATTGACTATAAAAAGTCTCAAAAAATAATCCTTTGCTTTAAGTTTACCTTGTAAGTTAAAATTAAGTGTAAAAATAAGGACTTCATACAATTTTTTGAATTCAAATTCATGATGGGATTTATCCCATCTTATCTTTTCATATTCAAATTCTTTTTGAATGCATTCCTCTGCATGATTTATACACATTTGTTGCACATGAATAATGGATTTATACCAGGGTGCATATCTAACCTTTGTAATTTGTTTAAATTATTTACTGGGGTGCTTTAAACATAACACAGCCAGAGTTCAAATGGTTTTTTCTCTGTTACAGAATGAGTTGTGCTATTATAAGCAAATTAAAGGCAATTAATTAATTTACCCAATCATGTGTGAATTTCTCATTGTCTTTTTATTCTAATGCAAAGGCACAATATCTTCTGATAATATCTTCCAGAGTCTGTATCATTCTCTCAGCCAGCCCATCAGTTTATGGATGATGTGTTGTAGCCATTTTCAATTAAAAACCTGATACTACAATCAAAGATGTCCAGAATTCTGAAGTAAATTTTGGGTCTCTTTCAGAGATCATGGCTTTGGGGAACCCACCAGTATTCATCATTTGAGTCCACCATATTAATATCAAGTCTTTTGCAGATACCTCATTATGGGTGAGAATAAACTTACACATTTTTGTTAGTCTATCCACAATTAATCAGCAAGAATTTAAGCTTTCTTTTCCTGCTAATGACAAGCCAGTCACAAAGTACATGTTTATAGTTTCCCATGGGACTTTTGGCTGCTCTATTTGTTGTAACAACCCAGCTCTCTTACAAGTTAATCTTTTAGATTTTTAGCAAGAGTCACATGTTTCAATGTATTTTTGTATATCTTATTTTATGTTTATCCACCAGGCTGTGTTTTTACTCTAGTTAATGTTTTTTTAAAATTTAAATGACCAGCTAAGATGTCATCATGGAAAGTACTTAACATTAAATCTTTCATAGATAGAGGTAAAACTATTACATTACTTAGCTTTTTCATGTATTATATTTATCAATCTTCAAATGACAATTGACCTTTTTCCAATGCATTTTTATACTTTGGAGGTAAGGTTTTAATTAATGCCCTCATAAAGGAATTTGTTGGATCATTTAAGATGGTTGATAATTTAGACAAATCTCTATCAGATGAATAATTTTCTAATATTTTTTACATAAATTCTTCCTTTAAATCCACTATATAAATCCCAAATATGTGTATTACCTAATTTTCAGGCACATGAGCTGGGTTGTCAGTATCATTTGGAAAAGTACTTCTGGATAATAAATCCACATTAGAATGCAATTTTCCTGCTCTATGAGTGATTTTCATTCTACCTCTGTACTCTTGTACAGCTAGTTGCCATCTAAACATGCATCTATTTGGTGTTTTCATGTTTAGTAATGATTTTACTGCACTTAAGTCTGTAATTAATTTAAACTTCTGGTATTCCAGATACTAATGAAGTTTCTCCAGGGCCCACACAATGGATCAACACTCCAGTTGAGTAGCACATTACCTTAATTCAGTCTTTCTTAAAGTTCTGGATATAAGACAGATAGCTACTTCAGAAAATGCAACATTTATTATCTATTTTTTTTAAAGCAGCACCTTAACCTGTAGAGCTTGCATCAGTATATAAGATAAAATGGAGGTTAAAATTTGGCAGTCCCAATATTTGATCTGACATTTAACATTCCTTTAATTTATCAAAGGCCTGTTGTCTTGCATTATTCCAAATGAAAGTCTCATTTTTCCTGATTAATGTTGTTAAAGGGGATGAAATTAATTGGTAGTTTTTTTATATATTGCCTATAATATCCACACATACCTTGAAATCTTTGAACATCTTTCATATTTTTAGGTATATCAATATTTTTTATTGCTGCAACTTTATTCTTTTCAACACAAATTTGTAAGCCAGATACAACATGTCCAAGTACTTTCAAGGATTGGAACCCAAAATTACATTTCTTCAATGCAATTGTCATATTAATTTCATAAATTTTTTGAAATACCATTCTCAGGTGATTTAAATGCTCATCATATGTTTTTGAAGACACTATGATGTCATCAATATACACTAAGAGTCAACTTTCAACCATTTCCTGATGAAAAACACTATCTATCAATTTTTGGAAGACTGAAGGGGAATTATTTAGGCCAAAAGGCATTCTTAAATATTTATATATTCCCATGTGTTTGGTTATTAATCAGTAATTCTGAGAATTCTTTTCCACAGGAATCTAGTGGTAACCTTTGTTTACATCCAGACAATAAATATATTTTGCTCCTTTAAGGTAGCATGGATAGACACTATCCTTGGGAGAGGGTAAATATCATCCACAGTGAATGTATTTAGAGCTCTGTAATCACCACATAATCTTGTCTTATATTTTTTTATAAGAGATTAAAACTGGTGAAATAACACAAAACTTAGGAGTTGTGTCTACTTTTTAAACAATACCCATATCTAACAACATTTAAATGTTGTCCTCAATGTCTTTCCTTTTTTCAGGAGAATCCGGGTAAGGTTTCTTTATTAAGCTGCCAGGAATATTATCCAAATCAAAACTTAAGGAGATTTTCATCTCATGGTTTTTGACCAATCCTAGTTCATTTGAGCCATGAGCAAAATGCCATAGGATAAGATTTGATGAATCTCAAAATATTTTCTTCTTCAAAATTTGAAAGTTGAGGGCTGAAAGAGGCTTTTTAGATTTTGTTTTCCAATTGAACCACTTCAGAGGTGGGTCTTCCACCTTGGAGTTGTTCTTCTTTAGGAGAAATGGAATAAATTGAATTTTCAGAACAAATCTTTAATTTTAATTTTCCATTTACCCTGATTGTGAAGAAAATACTTTCAGGATCTAGTTTTATTCCAAATTTGGTCAAAAAGTCATTTCCAATAATAAACCAATCACTACAATTATTATTATACATTACTAAAAATCTACATACTGCTCTTACATATCCATTATTATATCAAAAGAATACAGCTGTTTTTTCTTAGACAAATGGACATAATACTGAAACAAAACATCTCCAGTTTTTGTATGGGCAGGTTCCAGTTTTTCTTTGTACTTAAAATTAATTTTATTCATGTATTAACCAAAAATACACTACCTGCAGCTCCAGTTTCAAGAATGGAATTCATTTTTTCCAAATTTTATAATAGGTGATCTTATAGGTGTGATCTTGTAAGTATCATGATTTACATCTTTCTTTAATTCAGCTTCCTAAATAGAAGTTAAAAATGTATCTGTAGGAGGTATTGCATCATTCAGGAGCATAATATCCTGTTCTAATACAAATATCTCATTTTCATCATCACTGTAGGAAATGTTACTTTTACAATCTTCACTAGACTCCTCCTTTTCCTCTTCATGATTACTGGGTTAAAGATCTTTTTAATTCTAAATAACATTTATTCTCTTCTTAAAAGTATGAACTTTTACCCAAGTTTCATTACGTTTGTAGCAAGTGTTACTTTCTTATCTCTTAGGAACAAGAGGAGAAGAAGGGTTTTTCTTCTCCTCTAGTAACTTATCTGCTGTAGGTTTAACCAATTCAAAATTTTTCTTATAATGATTATAACATGTTTCATATTTAAGGTTAAAAATTATTTCATTGCATATATTAATAAATCCAGAATTATCTCTGATGGTTTCAGTTCTAGCTACAATTATGTCTCTAACTGATATAGGCAATATATATATTATTTTTTCTTTTCACTCATCATAATCTATTTTTGGATCCATGGATTTTATAATTTTATTAAATTCATTAAAAATACCATTGGTTTATCCCCATCACTTGGGTTATATCTGGTCTTTTCATACAATCTTTGTTGAGTGATTCTAAATTTTGGGCCACCAAATTGTCTTTCAATTAGTGCCTTCCATTCAGCCCAGGAGTAATTAATTAACTTGAAAAATAAAGATTCAAACCATAAAAAGGCTATATCTGTAAAAAAAGATATTTATTTTGATGTAATTTCTTCATCAGGTAATTTGTATGAAAATTTTAAGTTATCAATTCTTTGTATGAATTGTTGTTGATCAGATTTTGAATCACCATCAAAATAAGGGTACTTATCTAACTTAGGCCAGTTCTTTTGGTTTATTCTGAACTCCTTAACCAGAGAAATATTTAATAATTCACTTAATTTTGATAGATGATAATTTATTTCATATTTTACTGATTTTTTACTCAGAGTCCATGACACTATTTTCTTTTTTCAATCATTGGTTTTTCATGTGAATGTTTCATATGAAGTGGTTTATTCTCCACATAAGAGGTTTTGTCATTTATTTTGTCTGTATTTTTCAAGAGATTAGCTACTTCTATTTCTAATCTCTATACTCTATCTTTTATTACAGGTACATGTGATAAAGTATCATTTAAATTTGAAAAAGACAGTTTAACACATCCCTAAATTGTAGCCATTATATTCTGAAAATGTTCTAATTTACTGTATAAATTCATAATCTTAGAGTTTAAATTTTCATTTTCTTTGTTCAATTCATTATTTGAATTTTCAAAGACCTTTAACTTATTGGCAGTAGTACTCAATAATTTTGTAAGGTTTAGTAATATAAATTCTGTGTTAATGTTACACTCTCTAGATGATTCTTCAAATTTTTTAATTCTTAATAATAAATTTCTTATCATTTTTTATTTCATTGGACTTTCTTTAAAGAAATATTTAATTTTATCTGTGTGAAACTCAGAAGACTCATCTTTATTATTGTAGTCAAGATTTAATTCATTTGTTTCAATTTTAATGTTCCTAGTATTATCCTTGTTTTCAATAAAGCTATGTACATTGTTTTTGTTTACAAAAATACAACATGCTATTTTCAAATGAATAATCCTTAAGATCATTATCAAATATATTTCATAAATCCTTATCAATTTCATTACCTATGAGTAATTCATTATTAGTATCATATAATTGATCATAAGAATATTGTTGACTTACCAAGGTCTTATACCACTTCCCTTCCTCTCTTTCCCTTTCCCCCATAAGGGTAACTGCTGGAACCCTGGTGAGGAGAATGGCTGTAGTTTTGAGAGTACCAGTCACATTTCCTTTTGCTTAAAGTAATTTTTTGTACCTCTTCTTAATTTGGAGCTGGAGGTACTGCTGGCACAACCCTGGAAGGGTCATGACTACTGTGGTAGGTTAATCTTTGAGGCCTAACAGTGCTTAATTTACCTATATAATCCTGTGAGTTGCTCTCTTCTCAAGATTTTTTATCTGGTCCACCATGTTGTTTAATTTTATGGTGAGGGTGTTTAGAAGGGCTGAAAGGGAATGAATTTGTTCTTGTAAGGTATTTTTTGACTTGTTTATTGTTATTTAGTTTAATAGACTTTGCCTTTCCTCCATAGTCATCTGTGGAGTGCTTCTGTTTGTGGGAGATACCTGTCCCTCCATTTGAATTTCCTGTAACAGATCTATCAGCTCTAGGTCATAAATTATAAGGCTTTATCTTAATATTCACAATTTCAACTTTTTCAAACAATTTTAAAGTGTAATTTAATCAAAAAACTCAGATATGAGTATTAAAAACTTTAAAAAAAGTTTTATCAGTATAATATAGCACTAATTAAGTCCATATATTGCTTAATTGTAGGTTTTATAGTGAACTTAAAAGCACCAAATGTCAAATATGCCTTTATGTGGCCACTTATTACAAATGGTCAACATAATGTAGCCATTTTTTTATATTTAAAAAATAAATTTGTCAGTAATAATCTTTTTAAGTATTAAATTTGTTGTAGAAACTAAGAAAAAAGGATTAAAATCCCTTTAAAAACAATCAATTAATCAGTATTTATTATATGGTTTATTATCTGCAAAGATCACAAATTTAATTGGTCTATTTAAAGATCTTTACAAAGAACAATTTATGTTCAATTTTCAGTAAAATTGTTGATTCAATATCACAATCTTATTATATAACTAGGATTCTTTCTCTGGAATCACTATATGAAGTGACGTCAACTCTTTGTAATTAATCCAAATATTTATATAGGGATTTATTTACTTGTAACCTCTTTGAATTTTGACTTACTAGAAGATAACTACCAGAATTCTTGAGGAAGGTCCCCAATTGTCAGGCTTAGTTCAATTACAGAGAAGTGAATAGCTTGAATAGTCAGTTTTCTAGAAGATTCTAATGGTACTATATGAATTATGTAGTACAAATGCAATAAGTATTAAAATATAACTCAATATATGGGTCTCAGTAATTTAATCTCACTAATGATAACTGGTTTACAATTTTTGGTTGGTAGAAAAATAGAGAATATAATTCAAACACTATTCAAAGACATTAAATGTACTAATGAAATGTATTGTAATTGGAATGGCTATATGGTTTAATTGTAATGATAAAGAGTGTAAAAAATAAGACCAAAACCCCTCCTTTTATACCCAAAAATTCTCCAATATGTTCCCCTGGTTTACCAATCCTATACATGGCCAATGAAGCCTAAATCTAGCTAATACACATTCCCATCAACATAAGGAATGACCAATAACTCAATTAGAATGGTATCACCTGCCAAAATTCTGGAATAATAAGGATAATCTATCAAATTAAAAGAATAATCAAAAAAAGAGAGTATATGTGTGTAATACCTTAAAACAAAAGACTGAAAATAGAAAGAATAACACTATATATAAAATATAATTTAGGGGGATTAAGAGTAGAAATAAAGGGGCTAATTATTCCAAGTCACTATGTGAAATCTCCAACCAATTATGACCAATATTGACTGAGAAACAACTGAGAAACCCAAAATAGACATGAAACGTGGGGTAAATGACTGCAGTCTCTTGGAAGGTACTTGCATGGGTAAATCCTTGACTAAAATAGGCAGTTTTAAGTGTGGGAGTGAGTTAGAGATTCCAATCTTGAGGATGTCAATGAAATTAGTGCATATAATGAGGTCAATGGACTAATAATTAAATTAAGACACTAAATATGCACCAGTCACTTATTTTAGTGTGTTTCCCCATAGTGGGAATACAATGTGGGGTAATTATAGTGTGAAAATACTGAATTTGCTAAAAATGAAGCTATTCACATGGGAAAAATGCAGGCAGTATGTGGCCAGTACACAGAAGCCATTTCTTGCATAAAAAACACCAAATTTGAAAAGTGTTATTTTTATGCATTTGGATAGCCAAATCAATAGTTCTAATTAAGAAAAATTGATCTGTCAAGGAAAATTTTTGATATTATTAAATTTATAGTGCATGTATTCAACTTCTAAGTGATTTAAAGTGCATTTCTTGTTTTTTCCCATAATACAATGAAAACAACAGCTTTAAGTCTACTTAAAATTATGTAGCCTTATTTTTAAGGTCTTAAGATTAACATGACATATTTCAACGTAGTATTAAGTACACAAGACATATAAAAGGTGGATATATGTGTTTATAGAAGGTATTATAATGGCATATATTGTGCTTAATCATTAATTTCACTTATATATACAACTTGTATACCTTTATTTATTGTTCCCATGCGTACTACATGTTTTTAACATAATTTATAAGAATTTTTTACTCAGTCTTGGGAATATCTAGTCTGACAGAGTCTCAATTAAATATCTGGGTTGCTCTCTGTCAAGCAGGCTGTATCTGTTGTCCATTAAAAGTTATGATAACTTATTTGAACTGAATATGGTTGAAAAACTATATATTTAATGTATATAAATTGATTTCATATTACATAAAAAATTGTATAATTACTTTATTAAATAGAATTAAAAAGTGTTATATTAATTTTATTATTACATTAATTTAATATACATTTAAATAAACCATAAAATAAATTATATTCTTTAAAATAATGTCACATTTTTATGTATTTAATGCTTATACATTTATTATTAATTAATAATATAATTAAATTTAATAACTTTAACTGATTATATACATAAAATAATATATTTCATATCAAATAATCTTTACATATTGGGCGCTTTTTTGACTCATAATTGTTTTATCAAAGTATTAATTAAGTTCAAAGACTTTATTAAATAAATTATTAATGTTATATTCTGAAAATGAGTAATCTTATTTGAATAAATACTTTTTTTGACTTAAAATAATTATTAAACTAATAAAATTTTTTTAGGATGATTAATTACTCATGCTTGATACTAAATTAATTAATTAAAATATTTTTATGTCACACTTAAATTGGTTACTAATCAAAGTTTTATCAGACAGGTTTTAAATTAAATTTGTTAAATTTTATGTGTTTTACGCTTATTTGGGGGTATCAAAGTTAGAAATATGCAATTATTTAAAAGATATTTCACAACACAAAAAGAAAGCCACAAACTTGAAATTAATTCTCAGTAAACAAGTGTTTTTGGGGTACAATATGCCATACATTAAAAAAATAATCATGGTTGATTTGGTGGAAAAAAGAGGTATTTTGGAATGGAAGATTTCTAATTTTGATACCCCCTATTTAATTACTCACTAATTTTATTGGTTAAATTGGTGTATTTTTGGGCTCTTACTCATGTATATTGGTGACATTTTGCCATGGGTTCCCCTTACACTTACTCACATTAAGTTACATGTTACTACTTTTTTACTTAAATTTGTATATACTTTATTGTGGAACTTCAGAGGTCCCCTTTCCTATATAAAGGCCTTGGTTAACCCCCTTCAGCCACACCACTTACATAATATTTTTTTATTTACTTATAGTAATATATATATTATTTTGTTTTTTATGGTGCCACTTTTTCACATATAAAATTAAATATAAGTATAAAATTTAAGGTTTCTTTTATATTATATAATATTAGTAGCTGAAAGACATAGAAGAGGGAGAAATAATTACTTACTTTCACTGTACGGCCCATGCACAAGGTCAAGGGTGTTCCTGAGTAAGTAGGATTGAGAAAGATGATTGAGGATTACTCCAAAGAACAGAGGAATAATTCAAGTAAGTAGTTCAAAGATATTTCAAAGAGAAATTACTACTGCTTTGAGATAAGTTTGAGGTGAATAATAATGTAATTTTAAGTGACACTAAATATTCAGGTTAATCTCACAAAGGGTTGGAACTTAGCAATCAAATAAAGATTTAGGAATTTAAGATTGAATGAAACTGATTATTAAGAAAGGTAGGAAACAATAATAGCATTATATAAATTCAACTACTATCAAAACAATATTATAATTTAATTCTAATGAATGTCAAACCAAATCCTCAAAATTATATAGATAACTCCACCTTGCATTGAACTCTTTAATAAACCACCCTTACTTTATCACTGAGCCTCCAATATAACCCACAGATCCTTTAACTGTACTCCTATTCCTACTCACAGACCTTTAATTACCCTCAGATACACAATAACCCAACATTAAAATATACCATTGACCATAACACTAATACACCAAAAATTTTCTTAAGATTGAAAAGTATAAGCATATGATTGACTAATTTAGATTTAAAGTTTATATAGCATGATAGATAGCACATTTGAATTGAGAAAGGCAAATCGAAAAGGAAGTTACTATGTAGATATTGCTTCTGTGCTTCACATATGGATTAAAAGATTGACTTATAATTTGAGTGTCATGTGGTGTGTGACACTTACTTACAAAATCTAAAATCCTAGTTCATAAGTCTTAAAAAAGTCCCACTCCTCTTCTTTAGTTTTTGCTTCATTTATTCACATTATATTTCTTTTTATAATTCTTTCCTCCTTTTGTTCTTTCTTCTTTTTTTCTCTTCCCCCTACTTCCTCTTCTTTTCCTTTTTATTCTCCATTCTCTCCTTCTTCTATAAAATTGGCCAACACACTCTCTTTTTAAAAGGGTTGTTCCAGAGTTGAATCAAGGATAGGAGATATTTAATGGATGTAAATTTCTGAGTCCCACAATACAAGTAAAAAGATATAAAATACTTCAAAGAAATAAATAGTAAATTGAATTTTTTATAATAATTATTAAGTAATAAAACTACTTGATAGTAAGTTAAGATAAAATAATAGTTTTTATGATAAAAGGTTCCCATTTACTTCCAAATAAACACCCTTTTTATAGACACAACAATACCAACAAATGGATTAAGAAAGAAAAATATTTCAAATAACTAAACACAGACATTTCCAGGCAAAAGAAAATAAGAAATAAATACATGTGAACTTAGGAAAATACTGGAAATTAAAGTATGTAACTAAAATAGTGAGTGTAAAAATTCTTACTTCAGGTAAATTTACTCATGTAAAAGAAATACAAAAATTATTTATTTCTACTCAAGGTAAATTTTCATTTGTCTCCAAATATATTCCCCTTAAAAGAATGATCATGTCAAAAATAGCATTATTGGTGTGTCAAAGTAATAGATTTTATTTTAATTACTTAAACTATAATATTGAGAACTGGTTAAGGATTAATGGCAACAAAAACTTAAGCAAAAATTTTGATTATATGTCTTAACACCTGGCTGACACAATATTTCCCTTTCCACCTCCTGGCTTACCTCTATAAATTTCTGGGCTCTGGTAAATACTGTGGGGCTAGATATAACTTTTTTTCTATGTAACATAATTTAAACAAATTGAATAGATTTTAAAGAGATTTAAAAGATACATTGAAGAAAAGAATAAAATTTATACTCTTTTCACGTTAAGTTAAATAAAGTGAAGAATAAAATAAGATTATCACTATTGATTCTGTAGTCATAGTTAAATATCTTTTCCTCCTCTATTTTCACCCACTTACAGGTTAACAGACTAACACACATGTCCATGGGGATGGGTACAGATCCCTCAGAAAGACTTTTTTTGAAATTCAGCTTTTCAAATTGTATAAAAATGTACAGGAAAATTAAATTAAATTCTCTGTGAAAGCATGGCTAAATATTAAAAAATTGCACTAAAACTTTTCAATAAAGATGTACTATTATTTGCTCATGAAATAAATAAATATATATATAACATGCAAAATATGCATCACTTTATAGTTAAATTTAAAATATTAATTTTCAAGCCTAAAAATATGTCAAGAAGGATAAGTCAATTACAACCTTACTATATTCCAGGTAATATTTTTTAAAGTTAGAAATGTGTTTTGTGGATAATTTTAATCACAAAAATCTTGTGCATGTAAATAAAATGTATGAGTGCATATTAAGTATTATCTGAGATATTTATAATATCTATAGCAATTTATAAAAGATTTGGAATGTGCAATTTCCAAGAATTAGTGTGAATAAATATGTTATACATAGCCAAAAGGTGCTTTTATGCATTGTGTAAGTTTACAAAGTGCATATATGTTATGCACCCAAATATAAATTGATTACTTATATAAGTAATTAAGATATATCTTACTAAAAATTAAATTATATCTTGGGCTTAGAGAGATTTCATCACCAGAGGTAATATGTAGGGAACCACTAGAAACTCTCTTTATTTAGTAAATATATCAGAAAAAATAATTTTTTTTTAGTATACTCACCACAGGAAATCTGGGAGAGAATACTAGCAAGTCTTCTTTCTTTTAACTTCTCAAGGCCCCATTTATTAATGAATAAAACCACATTTGAGCTTTATTTTTCAGTAAGCACACACTGACCCAAAAAAGTTCTCCTATCATCTTCTGATTGCCTTCAAATTGGTCTCATATGGTTATAAGAATGTCCATTTTCTTATTGTAACATTATTAAAAAAAATTTATATTTGTTATAAAAGTTCTTTCCCCCTTTTTAGCCAATAGATTGATTCATAAATTCACAAGTGTTTTCCTAATTACAATTACTAGGAATGAATAGTTAGATAAATACAAGTATTCCTCCCAAAATTTAAAAAGTTTAATGGTGAGAATATAGCAGTCTAGTGCTAAAATATATAAAACTCATTGAAAAACTTTCCTTAATTAGGTTATTCTATTCAATAAAAGAGGTATATGGAATACAAACTTACAGTATTCCAATAATGTGTCTATGATCAACATGTAAAGTGCCTTGTAAAATATTTTTTCACCATTTATTTGACTCTAAAACAAAAAAATGAATTTCATTTCACTCTTAGATAATCATTAAGAAGTATTTATAGAAAAAAATATCATATCAAAAAATGAAAGAAGGGTGTTCTTTTTAAATTAGTTTTATTTTTCTCACAAAGAGGTTTTAAATGGTGCAAATAACACCAATGGAGAGACAAGATAGAGTAGAAAAAAGTTCTTATAAAATTAAAGACAAAAAAATAAAAAAAACCTTCCCTCTTGCATACTATGAGCAGCTTTCTTGCATTGACATATAATTCCATGAGCAGTTTTGATGGTACTCTAGTCCAAATAGTTTTCACTGGGGTAAAAACCAGTAATCCATATATCTAGAAGTTTTTTTTTTGCCAGTCAAACTCAGTCTTTAATAATTTTCTAAAATGTGTTGTAACTCTTGCTGAACCCAACCCCCCTTTTTCTCACAAAGGGGATGTGCCAGAATTATACAGAGTTTCTACCGAAATAACACAAAATTTCTACATAAAGCCAAAAAAAGCACTAAATTTCTAGTGCACACTTTTTTCCCTTGTGGTTCAATGATAGGAAGTATGGTGGTTAAGAATAGGTTTAGTTGCTGATAAATTTAGGATTGGGTGCATCCTTCAATCCACATACCAGAAATAAGAAATTTTAATTTGGTAGGATTCTGGAAATATGTATAATGGAGTTGAAAAAGAAATAAAAAGGTGATCAAAATTAATGAGAATGAAAAGAAAAAATATGCCAAACAAAAAATGAAAAGCCAAAGAAATGATAGTGAGGTGAGAACATTTTTGTAGTTCTGAGGTATTACCAGTATGAAGGAAATAAAATGAGAGGAATAAAAAAAAGGAACTTAGGTTGTGACAAAAATATGGTGACAGGAATTGTATATATACCCCACACAATATTTGGGGGGGACTTGCTAGAAAGTACTCAACTTGAAAGTAAATTGAACTCAGATGGAATTGAGCCTCAACTCATGCCGAGAAGGTACTGGATTGGGATTGAATTTCAGTTTTAGCTCCTTTAAAAAGGTAATTGATTATTTTTTGATATTAAATGATATTTAAATGAAAAAAATCTAAAATATAATGAAAGTAATTAAGAAATTATTTTTTAAAAAAGTACATTATTATCACATATGTTAAATCAAGGGTTTAAAGTTATATTTCAAGATGGAGTTGGAAACCTGCTAAAATTTTTTGATTTTACACATATTTATTTTATTCTTATTGAAAATTTATGTATAATTTATTAAAAAATATGAAACATGATAATTGACTATCTGATAATGAAGAAATTATTTTACCAGAATTTTTCATTTTATGATTTTTGGAAAAAGAATATACATTGATGATTTTTTAGATCCATTTTATAATATTTCAAAAATATTCAATACTATTTTGAATATAAGAAATGCAAAATTTGATATATGTTTAAAAACTTGTACTCAGCATGTAAATTCAAATCAATAATGCATATAAATGATGAAAGTGATAATGAATATTCATACTTAAAATAAATAAGTATAAGCATATTGATATTGAATATTATTATGTGATTTAACATTGAATATGCATATGAAAAAATTAAATTGAATATGAATAATATAGATAACATTTGATATGCTTATTCAAATTGATATTGAATAAAAATATTCATACTCTAGTTTAGTATTGTTATTTTTTTTACATATTCTACAATTTGATTTGATTCAATATATTTTGTTTAACTTGATTTCTGTTTATTATATTATATTTTACATTACTAATTTGTATTTTATTATTTCTGTTTCATTCTTTTTTTATTATTTATTTTCTTTGATTTAATAACATCATAATATGTTATAGTATATAATATTTGATTATATGTTATATTATAATATACTTGTTGATTTAAATTCTATTTAACTTTATTTGAATTATTGATTTAATCTAAAGATATTTCTTATATATTTTTTTAATATAGTATTATTTTTCATTATGTTTTTTTCATTTCATATACATTTAATTTATATTGTTAAAATTCAGGAATTTTTCTTACTCATTTAATTATTTTTTTGTATAAAAATCTTATATATTTGTTTTGAATTTATCTCATCTCATTTAATTGTATTTGATGAACACTTTTTAACAGCCATACAATAGCATTCATGAGGTCAAAAAGGCTGATAAGATCTGATCTATGGCCATACATTAGTATTTGTGTGTAAAATTGAAGATCAAATAATTGTATGAATTAAATCAAGGTCTAATATAATTTAATGAGACACAGTAAAATATAATAAAAAAATGTAGAATAAAACTAAAATAATTGAAACAAAACAAAACAAAGAATAATATAATAATAAATTATATAGTAGAATCTAATAAAATTAATTAGAATTAGTTAAAAAAAGAAAAAAAAATAAAGCTGATATTTTTCCAAAATGGGACTCAAAAATAAAGAACAATTCTCATCTTATTTTGAAAATTAAAAAAAATCATTTTTCAGGCATGAAATTATTTCAATGTAGGTGAAATAAAAAGAGATAAATTAATGTAATAACAAGTATACTTTTCATGAAATTGAAAGCTAGAAAAATTATGTATGAAGTAATTTTATCAAAGATTAGGTATAAGTTTGTGAAAAATGCTCTGATAGACCTCATTATTTTGCAATAAAACTCAAGTGTATTAAATTATATTCATTTTTTTTATAAAATTATGTAGTTTGATTTTAAACTTATCCATTACATTATAAAACAGTTTTTTCATTGAAAGAACTTTTTTCAATATTTTTAAGATTAAAAATATGCCTAAAGTTCAACTTGTGTTGAGAAATTCTCATTCCAATAATGAAATTGAAATTTCACTTTAAAATCCATAAGGAATGAAATCTATCTTGTTTTGAAAGAAGAAAAAATTTCTAAAGATATATTTTTATTAAATAAGAGGATTTGAAAATTATTTCTTCTAACATAATCCAAAGTGTCAGCCTGGATATCCCAAGGACTGAGTAAAATATGTATAGAAAATATTCTATAAAAATGTATTACACATGGAAAAAATAAGTGAAAGTATACAATATGTATATATAAGTGAAATAAATCACTTAATACAATATATGCCATTATAATACTTTAAATACACACATATATCCACCTTTTATAGGTAATATGTACTTAATATTAGGTTGGAATATGTTGAGGTAATCTTAAGAACCTTATATATAAGGTTACATAATTTTTAAGTGAACTTAAAGCTGTTATTTTCACTATTATGGTGAAATAATGAATAAATGCACTTTAAATCACTTAAAAGTTGAATATATGCACTATAAATTTTATAATATTTAAAATTCTCTTTGGAAGATCAATTTTTCTTACCTGGGACTATTGATTTGGCTACTTAAATGTATAAAAATAACATTTTAAAAATTGATGTTTTTTATATTAGAAATGGCTCCTGTGTACTGGCCTTATGCTTCCCGTGTTTATCCCACATGCATAGCATCATTATTAACAAAGTTAGTAATTTAAAATTAAAATTACCCCACATTGTATGCTACATATGTGTAAACATGCTAAAATAAGTGAGAGACACTTATTTTGTGTCCTAATTTCATTATTGGTGCATTGACCTCATCATAAGCACTAATTTCATTAACAATCTCAAGATTGGAGCCCAGATTTCACTACCAGACTTAAAATTGCCTATTTAGTCAAGGATTTACCTGTGTAAGTTCCTTCAAAGAGTCTTCTTTAAGTCAACCCGAATTTCACATTTTATTTTGGGTTTCTCAATGGTTTCTCAGGCAATATTGGTCATTTTTAGATGGTGATTTCATGTTAAAATTTGTAATAATTAATACCTTAGTTTATAATTTTATTACCCCTTAATTGGACATTAGTTTTAGCTCCTTTTTTCCCTTATTGAGTCTTTTATTTTAAAAATTTCACACATATACTCTCATTTTGGTTATTACTTTATTTTGATGGATTGACCCATGTTATTTTTGTATTTTGGCATTTGATATGATTCTTCTTTTGTTTTTGGTTCATACTTGGGTTTATGGGCATTTTTAACTACTAGATTAGGGATCATTGGCCATGTAAAGGATTGGTAATTCAAAGGAGAAAATTGGGGGATTTATGGGTGTAAATAGTGGAGTTTTTGGACTTATATTCTACATTCTTTTACATCACCTTACAAGTATATGACCAAAAAATTATAATACATATTCATTGGTACTTTTAAAGTCTTTTAAATATTGTTTTAAATAATTAGTTCTATTTTTCTACCAACTGTAAGCTGCATACCATTTACAATTATAGAGATTAAATTACTGAAACCATTACATTGAATTATCTTTTATTACTTAATTGGATTTGGACAACACTATTCATACTGGGCCATTTAAATATTCTAGACAAATGAATAATAAAGCTAATTCACATCTCTGTAGTTGAACTCAGCCTGACACAAAGTAAGATAAATATGGTAAAACCAAATTGGGATTATGTGCTTGATTTTATAAAAATTAACTGGAATAAATTGTGTATATATGGTAATATGAAAAGTCAGAACTTAAGCTGACAATGAAAGTGTGTAAATAATTCTTTTGTGAGAATTTGGGTTAAATTTCACAGTAAAAAATTTTTTTTACATGAATATCCTCACTTTGTAGAGGATTCAAAATAAATAAATACATTCTAATCCTCATTTTGAAAGATGTGTCATAAATTTTTATTAATTTTTTTTTCAAGTGTGAAGACCTCTTTCCAATAGTTGTAAAGTTTATTTGGAGTTTTACATAGTCATAGTCATTGACTGTGGCTCAACAAATTAAATTATAGATAAATTACCTCTTTTACTTTTTAAATATTTAATTCTATTACCCTCTTATTTTTTTTGGGTGAATTTGGAAAGAGCTATAATTTTATGCATTATATTTGATCTTTTGTCCATTTTTTGGATCTTTTTTTATATACAGAGTAACTGTTACTAATTAAAATAATAAATTATACAAATAAATAATTCAAGAAAATAAATATCATAAAAATACATTATATTAATCCATGAAATTTTTTATCCTTCTTTTTTCATTCTGCTTCCTTTTTAAATATTAATAAATTTTTTATTCAATTATATTATTATCTTCTCAAGATCCTTTGTACTCATTACCAAATCTTGAAATAATATTGTAAGATTCAAGTTGTAATAAACAAAATCAAAATATAAAACAGTGAATTTTTGCAAGTACCACCACTAAATATTTAATTGAAAGTTGTAATCAATAGGAATCCCCCCTTAAATTTTGGTGTTAAATATAATGAGTTGTTAGTAAAAATAAAATATTCAAAATTTAAGGTTTGAAATTTTTTAAAGACAATGTTATTAATTTTATATTTTATTATATTTATATTAAGATAATTTATTTTTTTATTTAATAAGGGGAGGTAAAAATTGTAACTATATTAAATTTTCTTTGTATATAAAAATTATTTTTTTCAATTTTTTTTTTACACATTTTTTTTGAATATACTTCTTATTTTGTTAATAAAATACCAAATTTACTAGTTATATATTAATAATCTTGGAGTTTTAATTTAAAAGAATCATTCATTACTAACTGAGATACTTAAAAATTAAAACTTTTGATAAATTATTATTTTTTGTAAGTTCATTTTTCAGTATTTCCTGTAAAATACAATGAAAAGCTATAACCATTAGTAAAAGTACAAAATTTGGTTTTAAATATTCTTACATAAACATCTTATAAATTATTTTTTCTCTTAATTAAAATAAATTAATCCTGAAGTAGAGTTAATTTTTATTTTTTCTGAAAAAAATAGCTCATTTATTACAGCCATTATTAAATCAGTTTTTTTTAATTATTTGCACATTTTTTTGTATAATAAGAAACACCACACTAGTTGCATTCTTTCTATCAAGTGATAATTTAATAATTTATAAGTCAAATAAAAATTATAAGTTTTAAATTTTTGAAAGAGAAAATGCAATATTAATTGAATTTTTGCATTACATGTATTTTGACATTTAATTTAATCCCTATTGTAATTTTTTTCACCTTTTCAAGATAATATCACAAGATTGATATTTAAAATAGTCAATTTTTATCACCATAATATACTGGGTTTTTAATAATTTTACTGAGATTATTTTTTTAATATTTTTAATATATTCAATTTTTAGTTTTTACCTATTCCTTTCAATATCTTTGAGTTTGAATATATTAAATATATATAAGATATATGTAGTTAAAAGTAATCCTTATTATTTTACTTAAGAAAATTCAAGAAATTTTTTTGATAATGATCCAAAAAATAAATCACAAATTTTCACATGTGAAAAATTATTTCTCATTTGAAGTTGGCTGATTTAGAATTATTAATCTTGACTCAAAATAATACCTGCAGTAAGATTTAAACATATTTTTTTGTGGGATCAAATCAACATTCATTGAGGTTCAATCTTTCTTCAAGAAGAATTCAAGGAAGTTCCATATTTTTTTCACATCTTTTTCAAAACTAACTCAATTTGTGCTCAATTTAATATGAAGTGGGTTTCAAGGTTGTGGACTTGCTAAAATGTCCACACCCCATATTGCATGCTGATAGATTTTTAACAAATTTTATTTATGGATTATTTGCTCATATTCAATATAGATGCATACACAGGATTAAAAATCCCTGAAATAGATGTCTAGTTCAGTTTTTGGTTTCAGGGTATGACTTTGGGTGTCAGCCAGGCTGCTAGAATTATCCAGTAAAATAATTAATTATTTACTGGGATGAAGCCACACCTTTTTATTTCTTATGTATTATTATTAAATATAAAATATTTAATTAAAATTTACCTTTAATAAATTAACTAGTTACAAAAAAGTAAAATTAGTAAATAATTAAAGTTAATATTAATTGTCCCTTATATTTTTATTTCTTAACACCGTGCTCAAATAAAAAATTAATATTGAGATAAAATTTAATATTAAACATAAAAATAAATCTATACAAGAAATTCAAATTACTTATTTAAAAATGACACTTACAGCAATTTTTAAATAAAGTAATTTATTTCTGACATATACAGTAAATACACATTTTAAACACCTTCTTTCTAGAAAAATCTTATTACTTGAAATATTCTTCTGGAATATTCTTTTTCTTCTCTCATACTCCTGTACATAGGATTTTTACCTCCATGATTTGTCTCTCTTTTGCCTATATAATGCCTCCCTTTTCTGGTTGTTTTGGACATCTATTACTTACTTATTATTTTATTAAAATCATTATTACAATCAAATACTTATTACTACTTATTCTTTTTAGTATTTATTTACACCTAATTCTAAATCATTAATTATAATAAAATTTATAAATTTTTTACCTCCTTAAATTGAGTAAAGTAAATAAGAGATAAACTATATGTACTTTGACTTTGAAACCCCAAAATCCACCTATCACCACCATTGGACCTCTGTTAAAATCTTCTATACCATCAGGACCCTTCAACATTGGGTCTTATTTGTGGATTCTCCATGCTTCCCCACACCTTATTTTTTAATTTTCTGAAATTGAAATCTCCTTGGCTCATTCCATTTCATTTTCATGGATTCATCCAAAAATTCTATTTGCACCTCCTCTTCCCTTCTCTTACAAGAATACCCACACCATACCACCTTAATCCTCTTACAAAAGCAAAAAATAAAGAGGGATTTAGAAGTGAAATTCAATGGTATGTCACAAAAACACACCTAGGAATGGAATACAGTCACAAAACTGAAATAGAAATCTAGTTCACCATTTTTCCCCCTGTGATAATTTAAATTAAATAAGCATTTATAATGTGTATTATATAATAAATGTAAATATTGTATATTTTATATTGAGTAAACATATTACTTCTTCTTTATCACATTTTTCAGTAAAAAAGGCTGATGATAAAATGAACTAGAAGCCTTGTTTTCTTGATGGCTTGTCTTGTGCTATTTGATTGGTCACAATGAATTTTAATTTAATCTGTACCCTCATTAAATATTATCAGACTGCAAATTAATTCATACAAAATATGCATATTTTTGTTGTATTTAGCTTCTTTGAATAGTTTCAAAAATTAAATTTTTAGTTTAATTAAACCATCATAGAGAAATAATTTAGTCATTTTGATATTTTATCTCAAGCTGCTCAAAAAGTTTCCCCAAAATCAAATAGTATTGTAAAAGAGATTAATTTACTGTAAAAGTATTTTCAAGACAAGCATACTGAATTAAGGAGGAAATAATATTCAGGTTTGTGGACTAGATACTTTTAATGAAAATCAATCTGAAGGGCTTTCAAAGCCAGCTTAAAAAATAAAAATAAAAAGCCAGTCAGTTAATGAGATTTCAAACAATTAGTTTTAGACAAATTCTTCAAAAAATAAATTAAAAAGAAGGAATTATGTGCAGTCTTCAATTTCTTTTAGTGCACTTCTTGTTGAATTCTCCACAATGAAAGTCAAAAGGATCTGCACTTCAAGAGTTTCTGTGGAGCTCAAAAAGAAGTTAAAGCTGATATAATTTACAGCTTTTTATATTGAATTGAAGATAAGTCTACTGTTTCTTTAAAAGAGATGGTTAAATATATCTAATAAAGTTTCAATATTTTTATCTCTCCTTCATCAATCTTTAATACTATAAAAGACACTTATATCACATGAAAGATCACAAAAACAGCTCCTTCTAAGTTGAATGATATTTCAATAATCAACAAAAAAAATGAACACATCATCCACTAAGCCATTGATCTTGATTGTACAGTAGTCTAAATATTTGAAACTGGTTTAAATCTTCACACACTGTGCTCTCATGGCTATTAAACTGTTGGTTAATTTATAATCATTATTATTAGAAATTAGAAGTCTTTTTTTACTGATTTACTTTCTTTAATTTTAATAGGAGATTCAGAAGTACTTACTTTTTTACCATATCTCAGTCAAATTAAAATTGTTGCTTTCAAATCAAAAAGAGGCTATGTGTACAATGAGCTACTCAATGAAGATGGAAAAAATGAAACAGAGCAAATGCAACAGTTTTTTTGGGCTTTTTAGTCAGAAATTAAAGAAAATTTGAGGCCAAAACCATGATTTTTCTTGATAGTGCCTCAAATACCAAAGTCTATGTATTTGATAATGACTGGAGCCTATTAAAAACATCTGATGAAATCAATATAGACTCAATCACACCATATTCTCCATTTTAAAACCTAATTAAACATATATTTAATATTTCAAAGGATTTAACTAAAGGAAGGTCCTTTTCTCAACAAATGCAGCTTGTTAAATTCATTGAAAGTGGGTTCAATAAAGTTTTTACACCTAATAATTTCACAAGAGGGTTTGATGAATACTGTAAGTTTTATCATGTATGCAGTGATATAAGAAACATTAATTGCCTAATATTGAAAAATCCTAGACTTATTCAATATTTTTTCTTTAGTGAAATAGAATTTTCATGATAAATTATGTTGTAAATTATCTTCTTCTCAAAAGGAAAAATGTGTCACTTGGAAACCATATTTTAGGAGAAGCCTTGTTGTACTGTATAATCAGCCACATTCAGTTTACCAATGGTCTGTATTTGTCAGCCAGGCTGTACCAGTAGTCCAGTAAAATGTTATAATATTTTATTGTACTTCAGAATGGGTAAATTTTTTATTTTACTTATGTATTTAAATTAATATTATATTGAGAAATAAAATTAAGTAACTAAATTATAATAATATGAGTTATATGAATTTTATTACTATATAAATTGTAAATACAATTAAATAAATAAATAATACAGTATATTTTTTATAAAATATGTGCACTTTTTAATGTATCTAATAATTATATATTATTAATTAATTAATAAAATATTATATTATAATTACATATTATAATTTTAAATATAAACTAATTAATTAATTAATTATATAAAACTATATTTTACATACCTTATAAATCATAATTATTGGGCAATTTTTTGACCCTTAATTGTGTCAGAAAACTCTTAAATAAGTTAAAAAACTTAAATAAAATAATATTAAATTTCTACTTTAAATTAGTTATTTTATTAAAATAGTTGAAACAACTTTTATTTATGTTTTATACTAACTAAATTAATCATATTTCTAAAGTAGTATAATTCTTAATGTATCACATAATTTGTTTACCATTTTCATCATATTATATTACTTGTTTTATCTCAAAATGGTTTAATCTTATGTTTCAATTTATCTTACTGTTTTAATTGAGATTAAAAACCTTTTTGGGATTTCATTGGTGGGAAATTTGGGCTCTTAATAGTATGTGTTACATGTTCTATTTTTTTCCTTATCTTATTGTTATAGCTACTTTGTTAATGTTTTAATTCATTTTTTCTCATGTATCTGTTTTTGTGGCACTTCAGGGAATCCCTTGCCTATATAAAGGTATTGGTTAGTGCCCTGAATTCTCATCACTTACATTAATTTTAATTATCAAATATTCTATTATTTTTAAAGAAATAAATAGCCCATTATTTTTACATATATTACTTAACTGTGTTGACTAAGCCTATTAATAATTCTAATTTATAAACAATTATTTGTTTGCATTAAGAGAGTCCTTTTAGTATTACTAATTGCGTTGTTATTAGCAGAAAAAGATATAATTATATAAATCTTTAAAATATCATATAATCCTGTTTATAAGTCCTTTCAAAGTATTACTTGTTTTCTCCCATTTATATCTCTCCTCTTTTTACTACTTCTTTCCCTTCTTCTTCTTCCTTCTAGAAAACCGGCCATCAGTGTTCATTTGAAAAACCGCCTTGTTTGAAAGAAAAAAGGTCTTGAACAATTTAAGAAAAGCCAGAATTAATCTGAGTACCTGCCTTGTTTATTGTGAGATGTAATATTGAATATGTAAAATAGATTATTATTTTTTAATTTCTTACAGTGTCACCCAACTAAGAGGCATGAAATATGTGAATGATTGTGCCATAAGAGCTAGGATAGACCAACTAATAGGATAGGTAACTGTTCAATAAAAAGGAAGTCACTAAGAAGAAAGACAGGAAATGGGGGGAACATTTTTAGGGAATCTATTGGTTTTTACAAAAAAATTGGCTACTAGTGCAAAACGTGGAGAGGTAGGGAGGAGGGAAGAGGTATGAAAGGGAATCTTATGTTTTTTTTTACTAAAATAAGCTGTTCCCTGAATGAGTAGTGAGAAGGAAAGCAGTGAAGAACATGTTCTGGGGTGTCCCTTGAGTTATTTTTGCACAGGGTTCAGAGAAGGGTGTCAATTAATTTAAAGCTAATTAAGTAAACTTTTAGAGGGAAGTGGCTAGAGAAAAATTTGGAAAAGGCAGTGGGATGTGCTCTGGGGAGTTGAGAGAGGTGTTGAAACATAAGGAGAGGAGAATAATGGCCCCTTTTTTTTCTGAGGGCATTGGGACTGGGACAGCTGAGTAGTTGGGATTGGAGGTGTGATTTTAAGAAGGTTTTGAGATTTGTGGCAGAAAAAGGAGGAGTAGAAGGAGGTGATAGATTGGGCTTTTTATGAGAAGGGATGATATCTATTAGCTAATTCATCCACCAATTAATTTCTAGGGATTCCTGAGTGTCCTGGGAACCATTGGAGAATAAGTTGCATGGATGGGTTAGCTTGGAATAATCTGGATGCTGCAGAGTAGATCCTCAGAATAGTGGTGAGATCTTCTGTAGGGAAGGAGGATAAACAGAGTTAATGGATGATTAATTGGTTATCTGCCATGATGGTAAGGTATTTGGTATATAGGGAAAGAAGGATTGAAAGGAATAAGAATATCCCTAAGAGGATACCAAATATTTTTATCTTGAATACAGAACAGTTTCTGGACCCTTCAAGACAGGAAAAATAATGGTGAGAGATTCCAGGATCAAAATCCACTGAGACTGAGTCAACCTGGGATTTAGAGCCTTCAGTATAGATAATGTATGAGGAGGCTGAGAAGTCAATAAGGTCAAAAAAAAACTGCTTATACTGACTCTTTCTTACAGGGGATAATGATTGAGTTAAATATAGGGGAGGACCATGGCACCAATGGAGAGGGGCATCAGACATCCAGGACTTGTAGAGAGAAGGAGGTATGAAAGAGATGGGGGGAAGTGAGGAGGTGCAGTTGATGGAAATGTGTTTTAGTAATTGGGAGAAAGAGAATCTCCCTGGATAGTTTAACCATGATTCTGGTAGAGAAATGAGGCAGAGGTATATATTACCTAGTACAGCTTTGACATACATGTGGCTGGCACAGATTAATGTAGGAGATTACTCACTGGAGTGGTTCAGAAGCATCCCAGGGCTCTTCTTATGGCCATGTTTTTCACTTTTTGTAATAGATGAGAGGCACAGGAGGGTCTAATGGGATTGTGATACACTATATCTGCATAATCAGTACATGAATGCACAAGAGAAGATATAAGTAATTTTGATTGTCTGAGGGAGATACCCTCCCCCCCCCAGATGAGGTGAGTCTGTGGCTTTGAGAGAAATATTGTAGGCCTGTGGTTTGTATTGAAGAACCATTATTTTGGAAAAAAAGGGCAGGGTAAAGATTGATCCCTAACCATTTCAGAGAGGGTAAGGGGTGAGGTTAATGTTGTCAAAGCATAGGGTAAGGGTATTTTTCAATGGGACTCTCCTATGAGTTAGGAGGAGCCATTTAGTTTTGGAGCAAACAAAAAATTCTGCATACTTAGTTCCCAATGCTAGGGCTTCAGAGCCTAAGATTTATAGCTTGTCAATGACTACATCCACACTTTTGTGGGATACTAAAAAGATAAAATTATCAATTTACCCAATTTCTAGTGTAGAGGGATAGAGAGAGATGGGAGTAGAATAATCATGAGATCTCAATTATGTAGAGGATAGTTGAGAGGGGAGATCCTTGGGGGAGGCCTTTGGGGTTGAGGGAGGGTTGAGATTCATATGATTAGAAAGAAATGCTAGTGAATCTATCAAGAAGTGAGTTTGTAATAAGAGAATTAAGGTTATGAGGGATGGGGAGGGAGTAGAGAATTTCTTCAATTATAGTGATATTGAAAGTGGAAAAATCTCACTTCACATCTAGAGATAAATTTCCAACCACATTACCTATATGCCACTGGTCTTTGGTCCAGGTAGTAATGTGGAGGAGAGCATCTGAGTTGGACCTTAGGGGGGATCCACCATAGTGCATCTTGGGTATGATTCTTTTAGATTCAAAAAGGAAGGAGTGTCTCTTGGCCAGTAGGGAATCAAAGAGTTTCCCCATTTTTTTGAGCAAAGAAATTGTAAAATAGGAGTTAGTGATTTTTTATTCTGAATGGCCTGGTTTAGGAATGTTTATGGTTTTTTCTGTTTTCCATATTTTGAGGTAGTAGCCCACTTCAAAGAAAGCTTGATAAATGGGAAGAAGTATTGAGGTAGTTTTTGTGGATTGAGGTGGATGAGGACATTGGGAGTTACATAAGGTCCTTGAGCACATTTCTTTTTGGTGTTGAAATGCACTGTGGTGAACTAAAGGTTGGTGAAAGGTGGGAAGGGAAAAAGAAAAAAAGAGGGGGGGAAAGACATAAATAAGGTTTCAAGTGAAAGAGGCCACAGAATTACCCTCAAAAATCTTAAAAATCTTTGAGGCATTTTACTGATTTTTTAAAATGGGTGAGCCATCTTGGGAAGTGAGGAGTGTGTGGGGGGGGTTAGTATGTAGAGGGGAGAGGGAATGGGGGGACTCAGCTGATTGGTATAGAGTAGCTGTGGTTAGGGACCTGAGTCTCTGTTTCCAATGTTGTTTGTAGAGAAAAATGATCACGTCTCTAAATATTTTGGATTCTTTCAGGTATTCATAAACTAGGTGAGGGGCTTGGGAGATTTTGAGATGCCTCTAGGCCTGTAAAAAGCTTTCTTGTGTGGGTCCAAGATGTCTCACTCCCAGAAGGTGTGGCACTTAGAGCTGGGCTTCTGTAGAAAAATGGAGTCATGCATTAGTATAGTTAAAGTAGAAGTTAGGAGTTTAGAAGCCTGTTTGATTTGGGATGGGGATGAAAGAGTGGGGTAAATAGAGAAAGAGAAGGTAGGAGGGAGGACTCATCGATAGAATCCCAGTTTTTGAGGAAGGGGGGGAGAAGAGGAGGAGGGTGAAAGAGATGGAGTGATAGTGTCAGTGTATTCTAGTATCTAAGTATGATTTGATTGTAAATATTAATGGTCCAACTACATATTGATAAATGATTTAGTGATTAAACATCAGGGTAAGACTAATAAAATAGTTATGCCCAGTGTTAGCTCACAATATTTGAATTGGTGTGTGCTAGTGGTGGAAAATAGGTTAATAAAATATAGTTATAGCTAATATGAAGATAATATCAATTTATAAATGCTTTAAAATATATTTCTATATGATAATATTGCTTTTATGATGTTTATTTTTATTTTAGTAAGTAAGTGATGTCCAATAGCCTGTCAAATCCTCCCTTACTTGTACCAAAATCCACTGGAGTGCACAGACCTTCAATCCAGATGATGTCACCTCTCTTCCCGGAAATTAAAGCACTGTGAGGGTCCATCACCTCCCCATGCTGTCCACTTAAATAATTTTCAACACCTAGACCACCAGTAAGGACCCTCCATCACCATTAATGATATCATATTCCCATACCATAAATAGAGAAAACAGATAAAAGCGGATACCATAAAGAAACAGGTAAAATAACTCATCCAAAGAGTATAAAATGAAAACCAAAGCATATAAAGGAACCAAATATACTTTCCAAGCCCTCAATAACATCCCCAAGAATCCATATTAACCCAGTAATCATATCTAAACCCATAAATCTGTGAAAATCCATAAAAGGAAGCAGATTAAGTTTTCTAAACTGGATATAGGCACCTGAAAAAGTTGTATATGCTTTTGTAGGCGTTGTGAGTCCATTGGCTACATCCATATGACCTAAAATAAGCAGAAAATAGTACTTATAGGCTATTTAGAGGGTAAACCCCACATATAGACCTATATATACATAATATAACTACATATTTCATTGAATATGAGGTATATGCATACATATAAGCTTATGTATGTCTACAATTATTTAATATCACTTAAGATAAGTATATTATGACTCCATTAGCACCTTAATAGGTACTATAGGGCTATGTATAAGCTATTTAAACATATATAAGTCATTTAATAGTGTAATAAATATATATATAAGCATAATAACCATTTATATAAGTATTATAACCATAATTTTC
This sequence comes from Hemileia vastatrix, assembly GCA_030280995.1. NCBI lineage: Eukaryota > Fungi > Basidiomycota > Pucciniomycetes > Pucciniales > Zaghouaniaceae > Hemileia > Hemileia vastatrix. The sequence goes on along the minus strand of JASXTE010000003.1, from coordinate 17,753,406 downwards.
ACTTATAATCTTAATGAAATTAAGGTTATCTTATTTTAAGTATACAAAATACTCAGTTCTGGGGATACCTAGGCTGACAGATAGTTTAAGAAGTGGAAATGTGACCCATCAGTATCAATAGTGCACTTAGTGAGACACTGGAGGGCCTTTTTTTCTGTAAAAACTAGGTTGATCACTGATGTGAAATTACTGAAATCACACAATTTTAGGATTCCAGGTTGAGAAGCAAAGTTCATGTTGCAGGTGAGAATGGTGTCTATGAAAATTTTCATTCTGGATAGTTTGATGAGTTGTGAGAGGGGTCAGCCAACACATTATGATGGAGTTTGGTGTCTTCCATGAGGAGGTAGGGAAGGGTTTTAAACAGAGTTAGTAGAGGCAGAACTAGAGGAATAGAGGCAAGGTAGAGGAAGGGTTGTAAATATTGGTGAGTAAGAGGGGGGTAAAACTTGGACATGAGAAGGTTAATGTTGAGAATGATACTGTGGAGGGGGGCAAAGAGATGGATGCAGAGCATTTTTTTGATGTAGAAACAGAAATAGGTAGGAGAAGGAAACTTAGGGGAGTGATGAGGCTCCAGCTACATGCTGCAGTTGGGAAAACTTGGCCAGAAAACAAGAAGTGTTCTTGAAGCACTACGAATTCATTCTCTTGAGAGAAAAGGTCATTGAATAGGGAGTGGAAGAAAATCAAGGAATTATAGAAATTCAACTGAGAAAAATAGTGTGAGGAAAAAGGTGACTTGGGCAGAGGAGAAGGGCCCATTATTGGGCACCTTTATGAGGGTAGCCATTATGATGAAGAAGGTGGAAGATAGAAGCTGAGGCTGGGTCTTGAAGCATATACTGAAAAGAAGTGGAGTCTTTCTTTATAGTTTAATCGTTGAGTAGTGAGTCATTTAATCAAAAGGAAATTGGTGAGGAGTTTTTGGGTTTGTTGCAGGCTTTGGTGTTGGTGAAAGGTTCAACTGAAGCATCTAGGGTGGAGGGATATGTCAGTGTATCTAGTATATAAGTATGATTTAATAGTATTTATTAATGTTCCTACTACTTATTTATAAATGATTTAGTGATTAAACCTCAGGGGAAGAATAATAAAATAGTTATACTCAAATAAAACTCACAATACTTGGATTTAAATGCATGCTAGTGGTGGAAAATAGATAAATAGAATATAGTTATAGCTAATATTATGATAATATCAATTTATCAAGGCTTTATAATATATTTCTAAATGATAATAACTGTGTTTAAATATTTAATTGAATTTTAGTAAGTAAGTGATGTCTAATAACCGTCAAAATCCTCCCTTACCAATACCAAAATCCACTGGAGTGCACAGACCTTCAATCCAGATGATGTCACTACTATCCCTGGAAATTAAAGCACTGTGAGGGCACATCACCTCCTCATGGAGTCCACTTCAAGCAGATTCAACACCCAGACCTCCAGTAAGGACCCTCCATTACAATTAATGATAACACAGACCCATACCATAAATAGAAAATCCAGATAAAAGCGGATACCATAAAGAAACAGGTAAAATAACTAATCCAAAAGGAATAAAATGAAACAAAAAGCATATAAATTAAAAAAATTAAATTTACAAGCCCCCAATAACATCCCCAAGCATCCATATAAACCCAGAAATGACTTCCCAACCCATAAATCCGTGAATATCCATCCAAGGAAACAGATTAAGTTGTCTAAACTGAGTACATGCGCCTGAAATAGATGTATATGCTTCTGTAGGCGTTGTGAATCCACTGAATACATCAATATGACCTAAAATAAGCAGAAAAACAAAGGCTATAGGCTATTAAGAGGCTAAAACCCCACTTATAGACCTAAATATACATAATATACTGCATATTTCACTGAATATGAGATTTATGTATACATATAAGCTTATGTATGTCAATAATTACTTAATATCACTTAAGATAAATATATTATGACTCCATTAACACCTTAATAAGTATTATTAGGCTATGAATAAGCTATTTAAACTACTATAAGTTATATAATAGTGTAATAATTATATATATATGTATTATAAACATATATATAAGTGTTTTAACCTTATTTTTAAGATAAAAGCTTAATGTATTTAAGGTTATCTTATTTTAAACATAAGAATTACTCAGTCCTGGAGATACCTAGGCTGACAGGAGATGTAGATGGATAAGTGACCCTTTCTCTAACACTGGAATAAGGTACTGTATTTCTTATGGACAGCTTCAACGTGCTACCCTGACCATCAAAAATGAAGTGGAGTATGTTGAAAGTAGATTATTAACTTAGTATTAGCTATAGAAACCTAGTAGTTAACTCATATATGTAGTAAATAGAATTTAATTATTTTCTAAACATAACTTGTTGATATCATTCAAAGCATATATGAATGAGGAACCTTATCCTTGTTCCTCATCCATTCCTTTTATTTCTCTTTTATTATTTACTCTATTTTATTTTATTTTACTTTTATATTCTTTAATTAATAATTAACAAATTATTAGTTCCATTTATCCCTATCAAGCTCTTTTATCCATTTCACTGCTTAGTCCTGCCCTTGTGTCCTCAAAATCTATATTAGACTAGAAGTCCTACTTACCTGCTGCCTTATTCCATCAGATAAATTTGTAAGTATGCGCTACTAAAGAAATGGCTCAATCCATTATTTTTATATTTATTTTATTATTATATACTCTATTTTATCTTCTTTACTTAAAAATTAACAAATTATTATTTCCATTTATCCCTATCAACTCTTTTGTCCATTTCAATGCTCTGTCCTGCCCTTGTGTGCCCACTGTCCATATTAGCCTAGAAGTCCTACTTACCTGCTGCCTTATTTCATCAGGGTCATGGGCCCAGTGCCCCTGCATCTTTAACTTAATCTGGCTACTCCTCAAACTCTTGTCTCCCTTAGTAAGTCCACAGACTCTGAATCATCATTCAGGTGTATGGCTATGCCTGAATCATTTTCCACTCCAACACCAAATTTCTCATATCTTCAATATTCCTCCAACTACTCAGAGATTAAAGGAATGGAAAAATTAAACAGCATAAATTATAGTGTATGAAATACAGACCTTAAATATGTGCTGACTTTCAGAAACTTGGATCAGCTCCTCTCTGAGGATTGCCTTGTCCCCTCAGATCAGGAATTACTGTCTATCTTCAATATTTGAAAAAGGCAAAAAAATAAAATAATCAAGATGTTTTTGGATCACTCAAATCAAAAACATTTATCCTAGAAGACAATTCAGTGGAGCCAGCTGAATTTTGGACTTGCATAAAAAATTACTACACTTCCAAATCCAGCCAAAATTGCTCCTTAATCATCAATAAACTTTTCAAAATTAATTTTAATGAAAGTAAAATTATGGAAGCAATGGATGATTTTTGAAGTACTATTAAGTTACTCCTTAATGTTGCTTCAGATCTTTTCAAGGAAGTTATTCTATCTTACATCATTTCTAACTACATCCTTAATCTTTTTCCTGAGTCATATTAAACCTTTTCTTCAATTATTTTAAGGAAGTATGATATCACCAACATATTACCAACTATATAAAGCATATTTGGTGATATTGAAGTCAAGGTAATCAAACAGAAGACTCTCAATTCCACCAATTCAAAATAAGGGACAGTAATTTTTATAGAAACTAAATCTAAAATATATTTCTCAAAAGGATGACACAACCCTCCAGCTCCACCTCTTGAAGCCTCTTTTTTCAGTTACGTCCCAAAAAAATATGAATTCTTAAAACAAAAGAAGGAGTGAGAAAATAAGGAAAATAATTCTAAATTTATTTCAGTATTCTTGGAAATTATATTCAATCATTCCATCCTGGACAGTGGAGCATCTTTCTCTATTTTCAATTCTTTAAAATTCTTCTCTACTTAAAAACTTTCAAATTATCATTATCAATGGAAAATGAAGACAAGCTACTTGCCCTTGGACAAGGCAAAGTAATTTTTGGTTCATCATCTGGCCATTTCTTCAACATTGAACATGCATTATATGCACCAGCAGTAAATGCTAATATAGTTTCAGAAGTTGATGTACTGCTTGATGGATGGAGCTTGACTAAGGAATATAGAATTTTTTAAATCAAAAATGAAAGTATTACTCACCTTGAGTTTTCCATAACAGGATAAATCATCACTTTCCTCTTATTCAATCATTTTATATTCAACATTTATTTGAATAAGGAAAATGACTTGAAACTCAACCATCACAAATATGGACATCCTCATAATCAAAAAATGAAGCAATTATTTCCAGGTTTGTATTTCTCTAAATTAAGTTTCAAAACCTGTGCATTTGCTAAGTCTCCTTTATTAAAATATGGTGGAGCTTTTCCTACTCCAGAAAACCCCCTCAATGTTGTACATATGGATTTATGTGGACCTTTCATCCCAGAATCCAAGGGAGGTAAAAAATATTTCTACCAAATAGTGGAAGGTCATTCACAATATCATCACACTTATTTTCTTAGCCTTAAATCTGAAACCTACAAGATTTTTTGTGATCATCAAGTTATGGTTGAGAATCAACTTTATTTTTCTATAAAATGTGTTGTCTCTGACAATGGTGGGTAGTTTATTAGCAACTCTATGAAAAATCTATTCAAAACTAAAGGTATTCTCCATCTTTGAACTGCTCCTTATTCATCCCAACAAAATTCAATAGCAGAACAAGGAAATAAATCTATAATTGAAAAGGCCAAATGTCTACTCAAAGAGTAAGGATTAGACACCACACAATATTTGGGAAGAACTTGCTAGAAAGTCCTCAACTTAAACTCTGATGGAGTCCTTATGGAACTCAGAATGAACTCTTCTTTGACATCAAGTTGAAATCTTCTGAAAAGATGGATGAGTCTATACTGAAAGAATAGTGAACATTCAATAAAACTGGATAAAAATCAGAATAAGGAAATCTTAAAATTCTTCTTGATCCACTGTTGTTTTAATGAAATATATTTGGATTATATTTTTTAATTCTAGCTTATCAATAGAAAGAAAGATAGCTAAATTATTCATTTCTAAGTTTTAACTTTTAATTTATTTTATAATTTATCAAAATATTTTGTAAAACATAGAAGACTCAATAAGTGCATTCCCTGTGTCAAAAACTTATTTATTGATAATTCAAAAGAGTAATTACATAATAGAAAACATACAGGCTCAAGTTCTCTCTGATTTCATATAGTAAACTTTGGTTTAGAAAATATTATTTTTTGAACTTAAATGAGCTATATGGAAAGCACATAGAACCATGAGAACTCTTACGTTTTGGACTCTAGCATACAGTACAAAACATATAAAACTAAAAAAACAATGCACAGTAATATGATATTTTCTAATTTTTAGATAATTGAATCACTTTACAAGTTTCTTTTCTCTAATTACTAATAAATGAAGAGTATGTAATTTTATATGTTCATAAAATCTTAATTTTTGAAGTTGTATATTCCAATCCTGTTTTTTGAACTTTTGAATGCAAAAAAATTTCCAAGAGAGAAATGAAAGTAGTGCTTGCCTTTTTATAGCTATTCTGATTGCCCAACTACTAATTTATATGCAATAAATATTTTTTAGGTACAATATATAGCTCAAATTTTGAATCTTGTTTGTATTTCTTTCCCATTAATATTATGTATGATTTATTGAGCAGTATAGTGATCTCATGGAATCAAAAAAATGAATCACCAATCAGTGAATATTAATTTTTAAAAAATAAAATTAAAGAGAATTTAAAGCTTTGACATGGAAATTATAATAAAGCCTTAAATATTTCTTGAAAATTTAATTTGATTGTTATTTTACATGTGAACACCATTTTTTGTGAAAAAAATAGTGTTAACCTTTAAATAAACACTACTAATTTTACCAAGTGTATCCATGTGAAAAGATTCAATTTAAATTTGAATTTTTTGCTGTATTATTGTTCATTTAATATTCTGAATAGGAAGAGGTGGTATTTGTTTTAACATTCTACCCATTTATTCATGAAAAAACTGTATATAATATTTTGTTGAAAAAATAGAAACAATAAATATTTTTAGTTATTCCCACAAAAATTGCAGACATTAAAATGTTTAAATTAAAATTGATATAAATTAAAGAAGATATTTTGAATACATACCTAAAATATTTCAATATTTGTATTTTGTACTTTAAATAGAGTAAGAATTCTCAGGTACACACTTTTTTTTCCTGGAAAAAACCTTTTCACAAGGTTAAAATACATATTAAAATGTAAAAATCACTCTCAGGTGGACAAAATATGGGTTAATGATTTATTAATGTTCTATCAGCAACAAGATACTCAAATAAATAATTAAAAGAAATAAATTTATATTCAAGTCAAAAAATTAAATCTATAGATTACAATATATTTAACATTTTATTGAAAAAAAATTACTGCATATATCTCCAAAGTTATTTACCTTATCTAATAGCAATAATTTAATTAGTATATCTTAAATAAAATTCATTTCAACAAGAATTATTTCAATTATTTAGAAACAAATATTAATTTCATGAGTTTATTGTATAATAAAATTTCAATTGATGAAAAAATATTTCATTTTTGAAATTAAACTAGTTTTTCCCTTGAATTTTGATTAAAACTTAGATATATGAATCTAAAAGAAATAATGTGATACTCAGAAGAAGATTTATAATGTTTATTTAAAAAATATTTCTTTCATTGAAAGTAGTTTAAATATAAGCCAACAATTCAACATATTTTTTCATGTATTATAAATTTAAAAAACTAAGATTAGATCTGTTCTTAATTTATACAATGGAAAATAATCATACTGAAGTATTCAAAAATAAACACACAAAATTTTCATAATTAAAAATATTATAGAACTATCCCAATATTTTTTATTTCCAGAGCTTCATTTAGTATTAAATATAAGTCTTGTTTATTAATAAATATTCCTTTTTATAAATTAAAAAATTCTGATATCAAATTTAAACAAATAAAAAAAAATTCTTATGGTTTAACTTAACATCAACAACAGTCTGAGGCTGGATGACAATGGGAGTTCAATCTAAGTTCCATCAAAACTTAGATATATATATCTTTTTAAATTTATACATTAATTGGAATCAGAAAATTTGAGTAATAAAGAGGATTAAAAGAGTTTTAACTGCTAATAAGTATATAAAAATCTATTTATTAAGAAATATAATCAATTTTTTTACCTTAAATTTGTAATTATTACATTTATCTTTTCAGGTATGTATAACAATGCAGAAGCAAAAAATTTAGCTAAGAGGTGAGATATATCAATGTATTTTTTGTTAAACTTTTGTTTGAATTCTATGATGCATTTCAAAAATATTCCAAATTTCACAAATAAATCTAAAATTTAAATTTCAAGCCAAGCTAATTCACTTCATCATATCAATAGTAATGGTTGCAATTTTAATATTGGTTTTTTTTCTCAAAACTCTTTCTAAAAGCTACCGATACTACTTGGTTTTTTATCTTATGCACAAATATTCTCCATATTTCAGGAAATAATATTTTTTGAAATTTTTACTATCATATCATTGAAAATTGTAATATTTGAGTGTTTCCTAGGCTTTAAAAGTCTTTTTTTTTAAAAAAAAAAAGTAACAATTACAGCTGTATTTTGAATGGAAAAAGGTGGATATAAGGCTATACACCAGAATATGCCATCAGTTTACATGTAAAAATTATTATTTAGCTGTATTTGCACAAAGCTAGAAATGTATAGCTGTAAATAAGTGCTTACTCTTTTTAGCTACAGCTGTGTCTGTATTCAGTCATTTTTGATGGAGGTGAAATCTGATGTTTGGCAAAACATCAGAGTCCACCTTCACTTTTTCAAAACCATTTTTTGTATCCTCACCACCCTTTACTGCCCTTTTTTTACCCTGCACTTTTCTCCCCTTTCTCTTTCAACACAACCCCTCTCTGAATTTTTTGCTGCCCTTCCAATCTTTCCCCACCCCTTTCCACCCCTTCTGCTTCCCTCTGCACCCCTCCACTGACCTTTCAATACCTTTCACTACCCTTCCCACCTCAAAGTTCCCACTTTGCTACCCTCCAGACCCCTTCCAACCCATATTTTTACCCTATCTGCCCCCCTCTTAACCCTTTTTCTTCCCTTTCCCCCCCTCACACCCCTTCTTTTTCCCTTCCCCTTCCCATCCTGCCCTCTTTTCTTTTACTGCCTTTCTTTATTTCTCCCTATGGATTAAGTATTGGTGGGGAAGGGAGAAAGGAATGGGCAGGGATGGAGAGGGATGGAGAGGGATGGAGAGGGGTAAAAAGGGTAATAAGGTGAGATAAAAGGGTGTAGATGGGAGAGGAAGGTAAAATTTTCAAGAGGTTGAGGGGTGATGTGAGAGGGGATAAGTGTTGGATGCACAAGAGAGGGGAGGGGAGTAAATTCTTTAAGTAAATTGATGCCATAGAAAAAAAATAAAACTTACATTACAATAAATATATAGTTTGATGGCCACAACCCAAAATACTAATAAGACTTCCAGTGAGATGTTATTTTTCATGTTATTTAATCACATCAAAACTTATGACTTACTATTTATAGATTTTCAAAGATTGAGGAAAGTGAATTTCAAAGAATAATAGTGCCCATATATTGCTTTTACTTAATGTTAAAAAATTTCATATATATTTTTTCAAAAATTTATATGTTCAGCTGTTTTCTCCTTAACTTCATATATATAATTATTTTACCTTTTACTGATAATCTGAAGCTTTATGATATTTTTCAATATCTAGACATACAATGAGAAAAAAATATTATTTTTCAAAATTTTTGCTGAGAGCAATGTGAGGAATAATATCAATGAGCTGAAAAATATTTCTTGAATGATTTCCCATAATATTTTATATTTTATCTATATATTTCAGCTAAATAACCTATATATTATTGTATAAAGTGGAGCTTGATTTAATATGCATAGAGGAGCTTTTTATTGTGATGAAATGAAGCCAAACCAAAGAATATTTTTAAATCTGATGTATTTACTGGCCTGGCTTAGTTTAGGGACACACAGAATTCAACATTCTATCAAAAAAGCATATTAGTCACACTACAAGATACTTTTAAATAATGCCTTTCTGAGCTTCAATAAATATTCAAGTTGGCTCCACTGGGGGTTCATCAAAGTTTCACCTTTTTTTTTGTGGTTGCTTCATCAACACCTCAATTAGTATTCAATTGGTGAAGAATATGGGCTCAAGATTTAAGACTTACTAGCAAGTACACCCCCCATATTGCATGGTGAGACTCCTATTGGTGGGATGAGGCTTTCAACACAGCCATCTTTTGGCTAAATATATTACTTTCCTCAGCTCTAGGTGGCTGCAAAACACCCTGGGAACTCTGGCACAATGGTAAAGTTCAAATTCCTAAAAAACTATAACCATTTGGGTCTGATGTAGTCTATTTTCAACAAAAGCACAATTGAAGTGGTAAATTTGGCCCTAGTGGAGGGGAAGTGATTTTTCTGGGTTATTGTGAGGGCCACCTCAACTATTGCATCTACTCTCCCAGTACTGAATTCATTTTAATATATCATAATGTTAAATTCCTAAACATGATCACTCTAGCTCATAAAATTACTAAAGGAAAACCAGTTGAAACACTTGTTTTTCCTGAACTTGAGCACATTTCCATTCTTACTCCCATTATTACTTCATCTCCTGCCAATTATCTAATGACTTCCAAAATCAACCCAGACAATTCTGCAAATTAAAACTCCTTCCTAGAGATTCCAGTCCCAATAGAATCCAACATATCTAATTATCAACAACCTATCTTAAAACACTATTCTTATTTCAATAAAAATATTAAACCTTCTCAGGAAATAAATTCCTCCATTGACACTTCAAATATTTTGACCATGAAGGGAAGAGGAAACCATATAAACATGGTAGTTACCCCTTTTTATATGCCTACTTCCTTCTACAAAGGTCTCAATTCCCCTGAACGTGATGAATGGCTCAATGCCATCAATTCTGAACTATCCAGTATCATCAAACACAATGTTTGGGAAGAGACAAAACCCCCTTCAAACATCCATTTACTAGGGACCCCCGGAATCTTCAAAAAAAAGACAGATTATGAAGGAAACATATTTAAGTAAAAAGATATGCTATGTGTGCAAGTTTTTGCAGAAATTGAGGGAGTTGAATACAATGAAACTTATGCTTCCACTAGAAGATTAAAAACTCTATGCTTTATTCTTGGTCTTTCAGCCTTAAAGGATTGGGAGCTCCATCAAATGGATGTCAAATCTGCCTTCTTACATGTGGAACCTGACAAAGAACTATACATTTTATTTACTAATGGATACTCCCCTCAAAATCCTAATCAATGTTTACATTTAAAGAAGTCACTGTACAGTTCAAAACAGAGTCCCAGATGTTGGTACCACAAACTCTGTAAATTCTTTTCAGATATTGGATTCAGAGCAAGTAAATCTGACCCCTGTTTATTTCGCAAAACTGATTCTTCTCATCCCTTTTATGTCTTTATACATGTCAAAAACTTAATCATTGGTGGCCCCTCAGTCCAAGATTTTAAGGACAAAATTTCTCAATTATCTGACATGGATGATCAAGGAAAGCTCGAATGGGTCTTTTGAATGAATTTAACTAGAGATCAAACTGAAAAAACCATCAGTATCTCACAAGAACTCTATGTATCTAAATTATTAAGCAAACTCAATCATCATGATTTTTTATCTGTTATCACTCCCCTTGTTCCCAATTCTTACTTCTCCACCTGCTTTTCAAATAAAATACTTTAATACTTCACTTACTGAAGAGAAATTTTTCTTCTCTATTACCTAGCTTTCTGCATGCACCCTGACTTGGCCTATTCTGCCTTCACCTTAGCTCAATACTTGAATAAGCCCTCAGATCAACAAATACAAGATTTCTTTTGTATAATTTGCTACCTTCAACTAGCCAAAAACTTCTTCTTAACCCTTTGAAATTTTGGAAGACCTTAGATTGGTCAATTAACCTGTGTTGTGAATTCCAACTACAACAAGTCTGAGTATTATAAGTCTACATTCAGAGCCCTTGTCTTTCAGCTATGTTAAATTAGTTAGAGATTGAGTAAACAACAGTCTTTTGCGCTCTCAAACTCAAAGTCTGAATACTATGAAATGATTTATTGTGGTCAGGACCTGTTGTGGACTAAATAACTCTTCAATGGCTTCTCAATTCCTCTCAAAAAAACTATACTCTTTGGCAACAATCAAGGTGGTATAAATTATGCTCTCAATCCTCTTTGCCAAAATTTTACCAGTCACATCAACACAAGAGTCCACTGGTTATGTGAAAAAGTTAAAAACAATGAATTCACAATTCAATATATTCCCACATCTCAAATTATTGCTGACGTTCTGACCAAGCCTTTACCCAGACCTAAACATCACTAATTCCTCAAACCTCTCAATCTTTTACCGTTTCTTTCTTGAGAATGGGAGGGTGTTGAAAGTAGATTATTAACTTAGTATTAGCTATAGAAACCTAGTAGTTAACTCATATATGTAGTACATATAGTTTACTTATTTCCTAAACCTAACTTGATGATATCATGCAAAGAATGTATGGGTGAGGAACCTTATCCTTGTTCCTCATCCATTCTCTTTATTTCTCTTTTATTATTTACTCTGCTTTATTTTTATTTTCTTTACTTAATGATTAAAAATAACTATTAATACTTATCCCTATCCAGCCTTTTTATAAATTTCCCTACTCTTTCCTGACCTTGTGTTCCCACTGTCCATATTAACCTATAATTCCTACTTACCTGCTGCCTTATTCCATCAGAATAAGGGAGTGGCCGAAGAGAGAAGTTCAGAATCAGTTTATTTAAGTGGTTGAGTATTTAAGAGGAATCATTTTTCCCCACCCTGCCTTTGGAAAGTCTCAGTCATGATACATGGTAGAGGAACTTAAGGGTCTATGGGTTTCTCATCAATGAGTGCATTCAGGCATTGTTGGTTGTCAAGGTCAAATATGGTAGGGATGCCATGAGCTACAATTGGAAAGGTGGAGGGCTTATAGATTATGCCTGCTGGATTACATGACTTCTGTGATATTTTCAGAGCTTTCAAGTGCTCCACAGAGGACAGGATGAGATTCATATCATTGTATTTATGATGGATGTCCCCTTTATCCCATATGGGGTAGGATGAGGTAGGGAGAGGTATTTTTTGAGTGTAAAGGTGGCTGTTGAGAAATGTGAGAAGTTTGAAATCGGTAAGGTTATTTAGGAAAGGGGATGTGGCATCTATATGCTTAAGCATGATTGAGGGGGGTTCAGGATGAGAGGAGAGGTAAGGTTGGCTACAGGGTGGGAAATAGGAGGGGAGCTGGATGCTGCAGCCTGGGAAAAAATGCAGTGGGAAGTGGGACCATTGGGGCCAGAGGGGGAGGCATTTTTTGTGAGTGGGGATTTGAGTTGAGAAAGGTTGGTCTCAATTTTCTTGTCAATAGATATTAAGGGGGAAAGGTGAGGGAGTGGGGGGAGGAGGGGGGGCTTGGAAGTAGAAGAAGGCTTGGTGGTTATTAGAAAGTAGCATTTCTGAAAGGGTGCATATATCTTTCATGGTTTCTACATGGACTGATATTTTGTTTCCTTTCCTAGTGAGGTCACATATGGTGTCTATGAGGTTATGGAGGCACTGAGTGAGAACTTCAAGGTTGCTGGAATCTTCTGAGCCTACAAGCTGAATGAGGTGGGAAGTGGGCATGTTCCAATTAAGGAATGGAAGGGTAGTGGTGAGGCCTGGGTCAAGGAAAAGTGCGTTGGGGTTGTGGATAGAGGCTTTAAGGGAGTTTTTATATAGAGGGGTTGAGGAGGCTAGGGGGTAGATTTTCATAGGTGGTGGAAGAAGTGGTAGGGGGGAGAGCACAATTGAGAGGCAGTCAAGAGCAATAATGGGTGTGCCCATCTAGCCTCCTCAATGGAATCATTTTAGTTTTTTCTGGAGTGTGATCCTGGGAGGTAGGAGGAGACATACCTTCTCTTCTTTGGTATGGGATAGGGGAAAGGGGATGAGATACAGTGAGGGGTGGGGACTGGAGAGCTAAGGAGGGTGGGGAATCTTGAGCTAGGGGAGGTGCATTTTCAGGAGGAAGAGCATAAGGAAAATTTTGAGATACATTGACATGTGTATCATGGTGGTCCTGGTCAGAATCCATGTGTCATACCAAAACAGATAAATGATCAACTTGTGCTCTATGTAGGTTCAAGTGGGCTTCAGTCTAGAGATAATAAGACACTAAATTTTGGCGAGTAATCTAGAAGAAGAAAATTACAACAAAAAAAGAAGAAAAAGAAGAAACAAGAAACAACAAAAAGAAATACACATTTAACACAAATTTAAGAAGAAAATAGCAAGCTTCACTAACAACTATTTGGAGGTAAGGCTTTTATTTAAACAAGTAAGTAATTCTTTATTCCTCTAACTATAATCAAAATAAAATATAAACAATGAACTTATCTTAAAGCAACCTTATATGTATTTAGATATCTCAATTTATGTATTGTAATCACAGTAATAAATTTGATAGTAAAATACTAGGAATTGTAACAAAAAATGTTACTGATGAAATTTAAAGTAATGTAAGTAATGAAGACTACAAAGTGAGAAACCAAAGCCTATAAATAGGAAAATGAGGCCCTCTGAGATTTTACTAAGGGTACAAAAGAAAAGAAACAAATAAAATGAAGTTTTACGGAAAAATAAGGGTTCTACATAACTATTTACAAAAAGAGAACAAAAGACCCCAATTTATCCATCCCTTTAAACCCTGTAACCATGTAAGAGATGAAATAGGATAATAATTTGATAAAAACAGAAAAAATGTAACTATAGTGATTACAAACAGGTTACATTCAGTTGTATTGTAAAAAATCCAAAATTTTTAATGAAAAAAATATATTTTATACTATTTGGGACATACAATTTTTTGTATTTAACTAATATAGCTTAAAAAAATATTAAGTAAGAAATTTAATCAATTTTACTAGTATAATAATTGTTTTAATTAAACTAGTATTTAAATAAAATCAGTTTTATTAAAATAAAACACTTATATTTTAAAATAAAGGTTTCACTTGTTTAATTTATTTATTTATTTTATTTTATTTTCTTGGTCTTATTGTGAAAAAAATGGAGTGCTCAATAAATAAGTAAGTTATTCTTATTTTTATGGTTTAATCTATATAATTAAATAATTGATTAATTACATTATAAGTTGATGTTTTTACTATTAAAATTTTATAACTAATTAAATTTAAACTTATAATTATTAGGGGGTATCAAAGTTAGAAATTTGCAATTATTTAATAGGTATTTCACAGCACAAAAAGAAATTCACAAGCATGACATTAATTCTCAGTAAAAAGATGTTTTTGGAGCACAAGATGGCATACCTTAAAAAATAATCATGGTTGATTTAGTGGAAAAAAGAGTTATTTTTAAATGGAAGATTTCTAAATTTGATACCCCCTATTAAGTACATAAAACCATACTAATCTTTATATATAATATATTTATATATTGTATTTAAATCTATATGCATTATATATAATAATAAAATTAATATAATAATTTATTTAAAACATATTTTTATATTATTTTATTTTAATATAATATTTAATTTTTATAGATTTTAAATACAATTTTTTTTATATTGTAATTTAACATAAGATTTTACTTTCCTTTTAATATAGCCTGGCTGACACTATAACTAGTTTCATCTTGGTTCAAAGACTTGTATAGAGCTTGACTCATGTTGGAATGAAAAATTGGCTCAAAGAAGTCTAAACAGAGGAGATTTCTAAAAATATTCCACCAAATTTTCTGTGGTGAATAAGACAATGAATAAAGCCAATATATGCTATAATCACAAACCAGTGAGGAAGAGGAATGTGGAGAAATTTGGAGGGTGATAGCACATAAATCAGGTGAGAAAGTAAATAAAACTTATCATATTATAAATTAACAATAAAATTCAATGAAGCTGATTGATTAACATAGCATATTTCAACAATTGTAGAAAGCCAAGATTGATAAGAATGGAATTTTTGATATGTGTCTGAAAGTGTCAGCCTGAATATCCCAAGGACTGAGTAAAAAGTACTTATAAATTATGTTAAACAAATGGACTATACATGGGAATAATAAATAAAGATACACAAGTTGTATACATAAATAAAAATTATGATGAAATACAATATATTCCATTATAACACCTTATATACATGCATATATCCAGCTTTTAAAAGTCTTATGTACTTAATATTAAGTTTTAATATACCAGGGTAATCTTAAGAGCCTTAAATATAAAGATACATATTTTTAAGTAGACTTAAAGCTGTAGTTTTCATTGTTTTATGTGAAAAACAAGAAATGTGCTTTAAATCACGTAAAAGTTGAATATATACACTATAAATTTAATAATATTGAAAATTCCCTTTGACAGATCAATTTGTCTTAATTAAGACTATTGATTAGGCTACTCAAATTTATAAAAAAACACTCTTGAAATTTGGTGTTTTTTATGCCAGAAATTGCTTCTGTGTACTGGCCACATACTGCCATCATTTTTCCTGCATGAATAGCTTCATTTTTAGAAAGGTTAGCTTTTTCACACTATAATTACCCCACATTCTATTCCCAATGTGAGGAAGCACACTAAAATAGGAAACAGGTGCTTATTTAGTGTCCTAATTTAATTATAGGTGCATTGACCTTATTATATGCACCAATTTCATTAATAACCTCAAGCTTGGCACCTTTAATTCACTACCACACTTAAATTTGCCTATATTATTAAATAATTCACCCGTGAAAGCACCATCCAATGACTGAATGTAGTTACCCAACATCTCATACCCTTTTTTGGGCTCCTCAGTGGTTTCTCAGTCAATAATGGTTATTTTTTGATGGGGATTTCACATAGTATATTGTCATAATTACCCCCATTATTTTTACTGCTGATACCACTTAATATTGTGTAATATTAAGTGTTAATATTTCTTTTTTTAGTCCTTTATTTCAAGATATTACATGCATATACTCTCTTTTTGCTTATTCTTTATTTTTTGATGGATTATCCCTATTACTCCAGGATTTTGGCAGGTGATATCATTCTAATTATGTTATTGGTCATTATTTATGTTTTTGGAAAGGTGTATTAGCTAGAATGAGTTGTCATTAGCCATTTATAGGACTGGTAAATCAAGGGGTTCATTGGAGAATTATTGGGTATAAAAGGAGGGGGTTTTTGGTCTTTTTTCTACATTCTTTATCATTACAATCAAAATATATAACCAATACAATTACAATACATATCAATATTACTTATAAATTATTTTCATATTATCTGAATTATTACATCTATTTTTCTACCAACTATAAGATTGTAACCCATATATATAATTAGTGAGATTTAAATTACTAAGATTCTTATATTGAATTATATTTTAATAATTATTGGATTTGTACTACAGTATTCATATAGGACCATTAAAAGTTTCTAGAAAACTGACTAATCAAGCTATTTCACATCTTTGTACTTGAACTCAGCCTGAAAATTGGGGACCTTTCCTCAAGAATTCTGTTGGTTATTTTCCAGTTAGTAAAAATTCAAAAAGAGGCTACAAGTAAATAAAATCCCTATAGAAATATTTGGATAATTACAACAGGTTGGGTTCACTTATATAGTTGTTTCAGAAAAAGAAGCCCTGTTATATAATAAAATTGTGATATTTAATCAACAATTTTACAACTACTTTAACATAAAAATTGTTATTAGTGGGAGTCTGTCGATGGACCAATTAATTTTGTGATCTTTGCAGATGATAAAAAAGATAATAAAAACTGATTAATTTTTTTCTTTTAAACAGGACTTTTAATCCCTTTTTATTGGTTTGCAAAACTCATTTTTACTTTAGAAAGAATATTACTGACAAATTTTCTTTTCTAAATATAAAAACATGGCTACATATTGTAGACCAGTTATATCAAGTGACCACATAAAAGCATATTTGACTTTTGGCACTTATAGATTCACTTAATACCTACAATTATGCAATTAAATTTTCTTCAGTAGTGGTAATTAATACTAATAAAACTCCTTTTTGAAGTTTTAATAACTCATATTTCAAATCTTTGATTTAAATACTGCATAAAAATGTGTGAAAACATAGAAATTGTGAGTAATAAGGTAAAACCTTATAATCTAAGAGCTAGAGCTGAAAAAACTGTTTCAGGACACTCAAATGGAGGATGTCTCTCCTACAAACAGCAACTGGCAACAGATGTCTCTGGAAGAAAGGGGGAGGCTTTTAAAGCAAGTATAAATAAAGAAAACAAAAAATACCTTACAAGAACAAATTCACTCCCTCTCAACCCTTCTTAATACCTTAAAAATAAAATTCAACAACATGTTGGACTAAATGAAAAATTTGTAAAAAAGAGCAGCACAGGGTTTCATAGAAGTCAATCAAGCTCTAGTAGTATTAAACGCCCAACCAACTACAGTTGTATCAAATCCTTCCACAGTGGCAACAGCAGCACCTCCAGCCCAAGAGGAAGATCAAAAGATCACATTCAGCAAATGTGAATTGGACTGGTGTGCCTTAAACTACAACAAACCTCCACAGCAGGGTTACATAAGTCACCCTTACAGGGGAAAGGAAAGGAGAGGCAGGGGAAATGGAATAAGACCTTGGTAAGTCATCCATCTTCTCTTGATCAATTATATGAGACTAAAAATGAATTACTCATAGGTAATGAGGCTGATAGGGATTCATTGAATATAATCGATAAGGATGTAAAATATTATTCTTTTGAAAATAGCATTTTAAATTTTTCTTTACATGATGACAATGTACATAGCTTTATTTATCACAAAGATAATACTAGTAATATTAAAATGGAACCAAATGAAGTAAATATTGAGCCTGATGATGAGTCTTCTGAGTTGGAAACAGGAAAAATTGAATACTTCTTAAAAAAAATCCAATGAAATCAAATATCATTAGCAAATTTTTATAAAGAATTGAATAATTGAAAGAACTCTCTGGAGAGTCAATAAATAATACACAAAGTGTATTACTAAACCTTACACAATAATTTTGTACTACAGCCAATAGATTAAAAGTTATTGAAAATTCAAATAATGAATTAATAAATGAAAATTAAATATTTACCTCTGAGATTAAGAATTTACAAGATAAATTAGAACATTCTCAGAATATTATGTCTACCATAGAAGGGCATGTAAAATTGTCTTTTTCAAATGTGAATGATACTTTAACTCATGTACCTGTAAAAAGGATAGGTTAGAAAGTGTGGAGATTGAAGTAGCAAATATTTTGATAAACAATGAAAAAATAAATGACAACATCTCTTATATAGGAAAATTACCACTTAATATGGAAAATTCATATGAAAAACAAATGATTGAAAAAGAGAATAGTGTCATGGGCTCTGAGCGTAAAAATTCAGTGAAAGATGAAATACATGACCATCTATCAAAAGTAAGTGAATTAATTAATATTCCTCAGGTTAAAGAAGTAAAAACTAACTAAACGAACTGGCCTAAGTTAGATCAGTACCCTTCTTTTGAGGGGGATTCAAAATCTGATTGGCAAAAATTCATTCAGTGAATTGATAACTTAAAATTTTCATATAAATTACCTGATGAAGAAATAACATTAAAATTGATATCTTTATTTACAGATGTGGCCTTATTATGGTTTGAATCTGTATTGAGTGAGGGAATTGACTACTCCTGGATTGAATGGAAGGCACTAATTGAAAGGCAATTTGGTGGCCCAAAATTTAGAATCACTCAACAAAGATTGAATGAGAAAACCAGATATAATCCAAATGCCAGGGATAAACCAATGGTATTTTTAATGAATTTAATAAAAATCATGAAAGCCATGGATCCAAAAATGGATTATGATGAGCAGAAAGAAAAAATAATATATAAATTGCCTATATCAGTCAGAGACATTATTGTAGCTAGAACTGAAACCATCAGAGATAATTCTGGGTTTATTAATATATGCAATTAAATATATTATTGAATAAAAAATATGAAACCAGGTATAATCATTATAAGAAAAATGTTGAGGTAGTAAAACCTACTAAAAATAAGCTACCAGTGGAGAAGAAAAAACCTTCAGCCCCCCTTTTCCCTAAGAGACAAGAAAGTAACACTTGCTACAAATGTAATGATCCTTGGGTAAAAGGTCATACTTGTAAGAAAAGAATAAATTTTATTGAAAATCCACAAGATTTTGAGCCAAGTAATCATGAAGATGAAAAAAAGAAGTCTAGGAAGGATTATAAAAGTAAAATTACTTACAGTGATGATGAAAATGAGATATATGTATTAGAACAGGATATTATGTTTTTGAATGATGCAATACCTCAAACAGATACATCTTTAACTTCCATTAAGGAAGCTGAAATAATTAAAGATGTAACTGATGATACTTACAAAATCTCACCTATTAGAGCACCTTTTATTATATGTGGAAAAAAAATGAAGGCCATTCTTGACACTGGGGCTGCAGGTAGTGTAGTTACTATTAATACATTAATGAAAATTGATATTAAGTATAAAGAAAAACTGGAACCTGTACAGACAAAGAACTGAAGGGGTTTTGGTTCAGTATTACATCCAATTGGAAAATACAAAACTGCTGTATTCTTTAAATATAATAATGCATATGTAAGAGCATTATGTGAATTTGTAGTAATGGATAATAATAATTGTAGTGATTGGTTTATTATTGGCAATGACTTATTGACCAAATTTGGAATCAAACTTGATCCTGAAAATAGTTTCTTCACTATAGGTGTGAATGGAAAAAGAAAATTCAAGACTTCTCTGAAAATTCAGTTTATTCCATTTCTCCTAAAGAAGAACAACTCCAATGTGGAAGAACCACCTCTGAAGTGGTAGAATTGAAAAATGAAATCCAAAAATCCTCTTTCACTCCTCAAATCTCAAAAACTGAAGAAAAAAATATTTTGATATTGATAAAATCTTATCCTATGGCATTTGATCATGGTTCAAATGAACTAGGATTGGTCAAAGGCCATGAGATGAAAATCTCTTTAAGTTGTGATTTGAATAATATTCCTGGAAGCTTAAAGAAGAAACGTTACCCAGCTTCTCATGAAAAAAGGAAATACATTAAAGACATCTTTAAAAAGTTGTTAGAAATGGGTATTGTTAAAAAAGTAGACACAGCACCTAAGTATTGTGTTATTTCTCCAGTTTTAATCTCTTTTTAAAAAGATAAGGCAAGATTATGTGGTGATTACAGAGCTCTGAATACATTTACTGTAGATGATATTTACCCTCTACCAAGGATAGCTTTTATCCATGCTACCTTCCAAGGTGCAAAATATATTTCCTGTCTGGATGGAGACAAAAGTTACCACCAGATTCCTGTGGAAAAGAATTCTCAGAATTTCTTACTCATAACCACACAAATGGGGATATATAAATATGTGAGAATGCCTTTTGGCCCAAATAATGCCCCTTCAGTCTTCCAAAAATTGATGGATAGTATTTTTCATCAGGAAATGGTTGAAGGATGGCTTTTAGTGTATATTTATGACATCATAGTGTTTTCAAAAACATATGATGAGCATTTAAATCACCTGAAAAGAGTATTTAAAAAAATGGATGAAATTAATATGAAAATTGCATTACAGAAATTCAAGTTTGGGTTTCAATCCTTGAAAGTACTTGGACATGTTGTATCTGGATTACAAAGTTGTGTTGACAAGAATAAAGTGGCAGAAATAAAAAACATTAGTATACCTAAAAATGTAAAAGATGTTCAAATTTTTCTAGGTATGTGTGGATATTATAGGCAGTATATAAAAAACTACCAATTCATTGCAGCTCCTTTAATATAATTAATAAAGAAAAATGAGGCTTTCATTTTGAATAAGGAAAGACAAAATGCCTTTGATAAATGAAAGGAATGTTTAATATCAGCTCCAATATTGGTACTTCCAGATTTTAACCTACCTTTTATCTTGTATACTGATGCAAGATTTACAGGGTTAGGTTCTTCTTTACAGTCAAACAAATAATAAATAGTAAATTATCTGAAGTAGTTATCTGTTATATATCCAGAACCTTAAGAAAGACAGAATTAAGCTATGGTACCACCCAGCTAGAATGTTTAGCTGTTGTGTGGGCCCTAGAGAAACTTCATAACTATCTTGAAGACCAGAAATTTGAATTAATAACAGATTTCAGTGCAGTAAATTTATTACTAAACATGAAAACACCTAATAGGCACATGTTTAAATGGCAACTAGTGATAAGATTCAGCACCAGGTAAGTAAGATATTTAGGACACTAAGGATGGCAAGGATGCAAGGACAGAAATGGAAAGTTGACTTAAGGGAAAAGAGAAATAATCAATTAATTAATATAATGATAATTAAAATAAGTAAAGAGAAGAAATTGGATAAGATATTTCTGTTGTAGAGCATATGTACAAGTTACCTGATAAGATTCATCACCAGGTAAGTAAGATATTTAGGACACTAAGGATGACAAGGAGGCAAGGACAGAAATGGACATTTGACTTAAGGGACAAGAGAAAGAATAAATTAATATAAAATTTATAATTAAAATAATTAAAGAGAAGAAATTGGATGAGGAAACAGGTATTAGATTCCTCATCTATAAGTGCTTTGAGTAATATCATCATGTTAGGTTAGAGAAATATATGCATGTATAAATATAAATATAAGTATAGAAATATATGGATATATCAGTATGAGTATATAAGTATATAGCATCTACTTAGTAGTATAATCTTAACACTCTCCTGTGCTCAAGACAGCAATGGCGAGAGATTCAGTAAGCTCATAAATTCAAGATGCTTGGGTCTAGATAAGGATTTGCTTGAAAAATTGGCAATCATTTTAGTTGAGGGGGTATAATTAATGGAAAATTCACCATTTTTAACTAGTTCACACATCCAGAACACTCTGGTGTTGATATGCCTAGTGTGATGCTGATGTAGAAGTGATACCACCTTGATTATTGCCCATGAGTATTGATTTATTTAGAGGAATAGAAAAATCATTGAACAGTACTTTAGTCAAGAGTAGATCTTGTCCACTTTTGGTCATGGTGTAGTACTCAGATTCTGAAGTTGACAGTGCCACAGATTGCTGCTTGCAAGACCGCCAACTAATCAAACCAAGATGAAATACAAGGGTTCCTGATGTAGACTTAGAGTCTTCTGACTTATTATAGTTGTCAGCAGCAAATCCAAATAGCAATCCTAATTCAGAATTAGTGTCATTTCCAAGATTCAGATGAAAGTTCTTAGTTTGCTTGAGATATCAAAGGGCCCGGAAAAAGGCTTGTATTTGCTGATCAGTTGGTTGATTCAAGTATTGGGCAAGAGTGGAGGCAGGATAAGCTAGGTCAACTTGAGTAAAAAGTATGAGATAGTTAAGAATACCAATGGCTCATCTATAATTAAATATTTGAGTCAATTCATTGGAAGTATAGATGGCGAAATGTGAGTTTGGTACTAGCGGGGTGGTAACTGTTTGAAAGTCTTGAAAGTTAAATTCAGTCAATAATTTGGTAATATATAATTCTTGTGACAAAATGATTGTTTTATGTAATCAATCTCTCACTACCTTCATACCAAGGACCCAATTGAGTTCTCCCTGATCCTCCATATCAAAAACTTTAGAGATTTTATTTTTGAAAATTTGACCGGAGGGTCTAGCAATAATTAGGTCATCAATGTGTATAAATACATAGCATGGATGAGAGTCATTGGTATTAATAAAAAGACAAGGATCAGCCTTGCTTGGTTTGAAACCAATGTCAGTGAAAAATTCAGATAGTTTATGATACCAACAACTAGGACTCTGTTTTAAACTGTATAATTATTTCTTGAGATATAAGCATTAATACTTATTTTTAGTTGAATAGCCACTGGGGAAATTTAGATATAGGTCTTCATCAGGTTCCCCATTTAGAAAATCTGACTTTACTTCCATTTGATGAAGTTCCCAGTCTTTATAGGCAGTGAGACCCAAAAGGGAGCTTAGAGTTTTCAATCATCTAGTTGGGGCATAAGTTTTGTTATATTTGATTCCTTCTATTTGAGAGAAGCCTTGAGCGCATAATCTAGCTTTTTACTTGGTTATCTTTACCTCAGAATCAGTTTTCTTTTTGAAGGTCCATGTGGTTCCCAGGAGGTGATTATTAGGAGGTGGAGGAAATTCTTCCCAAACGTTGTGTTTTTTGATGCTACCTAATTCTTTATTTGTGTATTTTAGCCATTCATTTCTTTCAGGGGAGTTAACCACTTCATAGAAATTTTTGTATGTATCAAAGGGTGTGACTATCATATTGACATGATTTGGTCTTCTTTTTGAGGTGAGTATATTTGATGAATTGATGGATGAATTGATTTCTTTAACCTGTCTAGCATCTTTGGTAACGTAAGCATAGTGTTTTGGTGCCAAAGGAGCTTCATTAGATGTTTCACATGGGGAATAGATTCAGAGGGAGCGGTCTCAGTGGAGAGATTTGGAGAAATATAACTAGGTTGATTGTTTAAAGGTTCATTCTCTGTAGCTGGAGTTTCAAAGGAGATCAAAGTGGGTGTGGGGATATATTCAATTTCTGGGAAAACAAGGGTTTCAGCAGTAGGACCTTTAGATATCTGACAAGCTAAAGTGAAGGTGTTTAGGAATTTAACATTGTGAGTAATTAATATGGTGTCAGTACTTGGTGAATAAATTTGGTAATTAATATGTCCCTCACAGTAGCTGAGGAAGATCCCCTCTTCACCACTGGCATCAAATTTTCCATTATGTTTGAATTTCTTTTGATAATAAACAATTTCTGACCCAAATGGGTAAAGATTTTGAGAAATTTTAACTTTGCTTTTGTGCCAAACATCCCATGGAGTTTTATAATCTGGAAGGGCTGAAGTTGGTAAAATGTTAAGGAGGAATGTGGCTTTATTGACAGCTTTGGCCCACCAGATGGAGCCCAATCCTGATTCAATCAACAAACATTTTGCCTTTTCAATGATGGATCAATTACCTCTTTCAGCAATTTGATTCTTCTGAGGTTAATAGGGAGCTGTTCAAAGGTGAAGTATACCTTTGTCCTTGAGTAAATTTTTCATGGAGTTACTTGTGAATTCCCCTCTGTTATTGGTAATTAAACATTTAATGGCTGTCAAGAGTTGGTTTTCAACAAGCAATAAATATTCTTGAAAAGTCTCATAGGTTTCAGATTTCAAGCTCAGGAAATATGTATGGTGATAGAAAGAGTGACTGTCAAAAATTTGAAAGAGGTAAGATCTTCCTCCTTTTGATTCCAGAGTGATAGGGCCGCATAAGTCCATATGGATTACATCCAACAGATTTTCAGGGGTAGGGAAAGTACCCAAATATGGTAAAATGTGAGACTTAGCTAATGCGCAAGTTTTACAACTGAAATTAGAGAAATTCAAACCTGGATGTAATTTTTCCAAGGTTTGATTGCTGGGATGTCCATATTTATGGTGTAAGAGTTGAAGATTTTCATTGTTTTTTGAGGTAACATTATATATTGAAGAGTTAAATAGAGGGAAAGTGATAATACATCCAATTACGGAACACTCTATGTGAGTAGTCCCTTTTTCCTTGACTTTGAAGATTCCTTCTCCTTTAGATAAGCTCCAGCCATTGAGAAGTAAATCAATAGCTGATATAAGATTGGCTTCAACTGAGGGAACGTAGAGTGCATGTTCAATATTGAAGATATGGCCGGATGATGAAGTGAAGGTTACTTTGCCTTGTCCAAGGGCTAGTAACTCGTCTCCATTTGCCATTGATAAACATAGATTTGAAGATTCATAAGTAGAGAAAAACTGTAACAAGTTGAAGATGGAGAATGAAGAGCCACTTTCCAGAATGGCGTGATTGAGAGGAATATTGGAAAATACTGATAGAGCTTTTGCACTTCCAGTGTCCTTGATTTCACTTTCCTTTTTACGTTTCAGGAATTTGTCTCGTTTTTTAGGATGTAATCAAAAGCAAGATGCCTCTGAGTGTGGTGTCAGAGGGCTGTGTTTGCCCTTAGAGAAAAATTTTTGGTCCTAGTATCTGTAGCTAAAACTGTTCCAGATGTGGAGTTGGTGGAATTAAGTTTTTTTTGCCTGATGAATTCAGTCTCAATTTCATCAAAAATACTCTCTATTCTTTCCCGCCAATTATTAATATTGTACTTGCTAAGAATAATAGTGTAGAAGATTTGATAGGATTTGGGGAGGATATTAAGCACATGATTTGCCATGATGTATGAAAGGATGTTCTCTTTGAATAGATCTGGAGCAACCTCTTGAAGAAGTTTCATGGTGCCTCAGAAATCATCCATAGCCTCAAGTATATTACTTTCTGTAAATTTAATCTTGAACAGTTTGTTTAAAATATATGAGCAATTTTGACTTGATTTAGAGGTGTAGTGTTCCTTGATATGTGTCCATAAGGCAGCAGGCTCAACAGCATCATTGTCAAGAATGAATTTATGCTGATTAGTGCGATCCATAAACATTTTAATGATGGTGTTTGTTTGACGCTGTCAAATGTTGAATATCAAGAGTAGTTCAGAGTTGGTGGGTACTGGACAGTCTTGTTGAGAAATTGAACTAGATTATGGATGTTGAGTGCATATTTTAGGTCTGTCTTCCAGGAACTATAATTTTTGTTGTTTAGTTTCTCTATACCTTTAATTTTGGAGTAGTTGGATGAGTCTTAAAGGTAAGAGAAATTAGGCTGTGAGGAAGCAGGGAGTTAAGCCATGTTGGTGTAGATGGAAGATGATTCCCCACAGGAAAAAGGCGTATTGGGAACTTCCAGATTTTGTTTTAAGAATGCAGGGGCTCTGGGCCTATAACCCTGATAAGATTCAGCACCAGGTAAGTAAGATATTAAGGACACTAAGGACGGCAAGGACACAAGGACAGATATGGACAATTAGCTTAAGGGACAAGATAAAGAATCAATTAATAAATATAATGATAATTAAAATAAGTAAAGAGAAGAAATTGGATGAGCAAACGTGTATTAGATTCCTCATCTATAAGTGCTTTGAGCGATATCATCATGTTAGATTAGATAAATATATGTATTTATAAATATAAATATAAGTATAGAAATATATGGATATATCAGTATGAGTATATAAGTATATAAAATCTACTTAGTAGTATAATCTTAACAATTAGCTGCACAAGAGTTCAGAGGTAGAATGACAATAACTCATAGAGCAGGAACATTGCATTCTAATGTGGATTTATTATCCAGAAGTCCTTTTCCAAATGATACTGAAAACCCATCTTATGTGCCTGAAAATGAGGTAATACATATATTTGGGATTTATATAGTGGATCTAGAGGAAGAATTTATGCAAACCATATTGGAAAATTATTCATCTGATGAAGATCTGTCTAAATTATCTACCATTTTAAATGATCCAACTAATGCCTCTATGAATGCATTAATTAAAACCTTATCTGAAAATTAAAAAAATTCCATAGAAAAAGGTAAACTGTCAATTGTAGATGGATACATATATTACAGAAAAAAGCTAAGTAGTCTAATAGTTATACTGATTTCTATGAAAGAGTTAATGTTAAGTACTTTTCATGATGACATCTTAGCTGGTCATTTTGATTTAAACAAAACATTAACTAGAGTTAAAAATACAGCCTGGTGGATAAACATGAAAGAAGATGTACAAAAATACATCAACACATGTGACTCTTGTCAAAAATATAAAAGATTAACTGGAAAGAGAGCTGGGTTTTTACAACAAATAAAGCAGCCAAAAGCTCCATGAAAAATTGTAAACATGGACTTTGTCATGGGCTTTCCATTAAAAGGAAAAGAAATTTTCAATTCTTGCTGGGTAATTTTGGATAGACTAACAAAAATGTGTAAATTCATCCCTACCCATAAAGAGGTATCTGCAAAAGACTTGGTATTAATATGGTGGACTCAAATGATGAATGCTTCTGGGTTCCCTAAAGCCATAATCTCTGACAGAGACCCTAAATTTACTTCAGAGCTCTGGAAATCTTTGATGGAAGTATCAGGTTGTCAATTGAAATTTTCTACTGCACACCATCCACAAACTGATGGGCTGGCTGAGAGAATGATACAGACTCTGGAAGATATGATCAGAAGATATTGTGCCTTTGGATTAGAATACAAAGACAATGAGCAATTCACACATGACTCGGTGAAATTGATTCATGGCCTTTAATTTGCTTATAATAGCACAGCTCATTCTGTAACAGAGAAAAAACCATTTGAACTCTGGCAAGGATATGTACCAAATACACCAGTAAATCATTTAAACAAATTACCAAGGTTAGATATACATCCTGGTAATAAATCTCTTATTCATATGCAAAAAATTTGTAGAAAGGATGTAGAGGAATGCATTCAAAGAGCATTTGAATATGAAAAGAAAAGATGGGATAAATCTCATAAAGAATTTGAATTCAAAAAAGGAGATGAAGTCCTAATTTCAACACTACATTTTAACTTACAAGTTAATATTAAATTGAAGGATCCTTTTGTAGTCAACAAAATGGTTGTTAATAATGCTGTGGAAGTCATATTATATGCCCCATATGATAGGAAACATCCAGTTTTACCTATCTCATTATTAAAACCTTACCTTGCAAATGATCCTGACTTATTTCCAAAAAGAAGAGGAAGGCCTAAAAATCAACCTAAATAAATTGTGGAAAAAGCAGAGATTGAAAAAATTCTGAAGAAAAGAATCCTTACTAACAAGAAAGAAACTGAGTATTTATTAAGACATAAGGGAAAATAAAATGAATTTGACAAATGGATACCTGATAAAGAAATTTCAAATCTGTTCTCCCTTCTTAAAAAATTTAAACAGAAATAAAATTCTTTTCAAAAAGCTAAGGGGTTAAAATCTAGTACAATAATATTTTATTATATTTTATTTCTATAAAGAATTAATCTTTAATTTTACAGAATTTTCTGAATACCTGAAAAATAAAATGAAAAAAGTATAGCTTATCATTTTTTTATTATTTTTTTGGGATGAGAAATTTTCAGCCTGGATATCCCCAGGTACTTATAAATTATGTTAAACACATGGACTATACATTGGAACAATAAATAAGGGTACACAACTTGTATAAATAAGTGAAAATTATGATTAAATACAATATATGCCATTATAACACCTTATATACATGCATATATCCACCTTGTATAAGTCTTATGTAATTAATATTAAGTTTTAATATGACAGGGTAATCTTAATAGCCTTAAATATAAGGATACATAACTTTTTAAGTAGACTTAAAGCTGTAGTTCTCCTTGTTTTATGTGAAAAACAAGAAATGCACTTTAAATCACTTAAAAGTTGAATATATGTGCTATAAATTTAGGGACGATATTAGGACACACCGGCACACTCAACCAAAAGTGTTAGGTGCACGCCGGTGATGCTATTTTTGTCTATTTTCAATTCAAATTTTTTCGATGTCTCATACTATGTAACAACATCCCTTAGATATATACATAATTCTTATGCTTGGTGTGCAAGTGTGATATTATTACCAAATAGGGGAAAAAACACCCACTACTACAAATACATACGGTGTGCAAGTTAGATACTACTGCATTATGGGGCAACAAAAATATGTTGCTGGGCACTGTACAATCCTTTGTTAAATATGCAAGTATTACTTCAGTACAGGCTCAGTTTGTGAACACTATACTATTATATACATATTTAAGGGAACGATTGTAAAGTGCACATTAATTTAAGATTTCAGTGATTGCGCAAGGTTTAGAGTCACAAAATTATTTGCTCGTTATCATCATTTGACTCATATTGATTGCCATTACGACACTTATAAGTTACTGGTGATAAAAACTAAATTAAATATGTATATAATAGTTCAGTGTTCACAAACTGAGCCTGTACTGAAGTAATACTTGCATATTTAACAAAGGATTGTACAGTGCCCGGCAACATATTTTTGTTGCCCCATAATGCAGTAGTATCTAACTTGCACACCGTATGTATTTGTAGTAGTGGGTGTTTTTTCCCCTATTTGGTAATAATATCACACTTGCACACCAAGCATAAGAATTATTTATATATCTAAGGGATGTTGTTACATAGTATGAGACATCAAAAAAATTTGAATTGAAAATAGACAAAAATAGCATCACCGGCGTGCACCTAACACTTTTGGTTGAGTGTGCCGGTGTGTCCTAATATTGTCCCTAAATTTAATAATATTAAAAATGTGCCTTGAGTGATCAATCTGTCTTAATTAAGACTATTGATTAGGCTACTCAAATGCATAAAAATAACACTTTTCAAATTTGGTGTTTTTTTTTCCAGAAATGGCTTCTGTGTACTGGCCACATACTGCTTGCATTTTTCCCATGTGACAATTCATTTTTAGAAAAGTTAGATTTTTCACACTATAATTAACCCCACATTCTATTCCCACTGTGGGGAAACACACTAAAATAGGTAACAAGCACTTATTTAGTGTCCTAATTTAATTATAGTTGCATTGAACTTATTATATGCACTAATTTCATTAATAACCTCAAGCTTGGCGCCTTTAATTCACTACCACACTTAAGTTTGCCTAAATTTGTCAAGGATTTGCCCATGCAAGCACCTTCCAAGGACCGCATGTAGTTACCCCACATCTCATGCCCTTTTTTGGGTTCCTCAGTGGTTTCTCAGTCAATAATGGTTATTTTTTGATGGGGATTTCACATAGTATATTGTCATAATTACCCCCATCATTTTTACTGTTGATCCCCCTTAATATTGTGTACTGTTTAGTGTTATTATTTCTTTTTTTAATCTTTTATTTTAAGATATTACACACATATACTAGAATGAGGCATCATTAGCAGTGTATAGGACTGGTAAATCAAGGGGTTCATTGGAGAATTATTGGGCATAAAAAGAGGGGGTTTTTGGTCTTGTTTTCTACATTTTTTATCATTACAATAAAAAGATATAACCAATACAATTACAATACATATCAATAGTATTTATAAGGTCTTTGAATAGTATCTGAATTACTACATCTATTTTTCTACAAACTATAAAATTGTAACCCATATATATATTCAGTGAGATTTAAATTACTGAGATCCTTATATTGAGTTATATTTTAATACTTATTAGGGGGTGTCAGTTCTGGCAAATCCGCACTTAACTTAAGTGCGGATTTCAAACCAAATCAGCACTTACAAATCAGCACTTAAATTTTGCAAAAAAGTCACTTATTTCAAAAAAGGGTGTCAGTTATGACCTCAAATCAGCACTTTTTTCCCGTTTTTTTTCACAACCACATTTTGGCCACAAAACATCCCTTCCTTTCTTACCCCATCCCTGTCACATGTGACACACTGACCTTCCTCGCTACCTACCCATCAATCCTCGGCACACACCCCTTCCTGACATTTTCAATATTTTGGCCAGGTATGTTTACATTATTTTTTACTTATTTCTTCTACTTCTTAATCTTTTTTCTATGGGTGTCAGTTCTGACCTCAAATCAGCACTTTTTTTGTGATTTTTTTTTCAAAACCACATGTTGGCCACATCATCCCTTTCTTTCCCATACCATTTTGTACTCTCCAAATGTCCTCTTTGTGTACTTCATTCACTTGGGTTGGTATTTTGGTTTGTTGCATATTCATTTTTTTTTTGGAATTTACGGTGAATTTTTTTTTTTGGATGGCTCATTGGTTTTCTTTCACCAGCTCAACATGAAATTGCATATTTTCTGAAATCGCATATTTTGTCAGTGATTTTTTTTTTCATTCATCCCTCATATCCTTTTCCTATTCTCCTCCAACATCCCTCAAACAATTTGGTTTCATTCATTTTGTCATCTCATCTCTCCAGGTAAGTCACTTTATTCTTTTTTTTTTGATTTTTTGATTACTATTATAATTTTTTTTGTTTTTTTCTGTTTATTTTATTTTTTTTATCTAAATTTTTTTTGTAAGTGGTTATTTTGGATTTCAATGGTATAATTAACCTTTTTTTTCTCTCCCTCTTTACTTTCTTTTTTAGCTCCATCACCCTACTCTTCATCCCTCCTTGGCATGGTCATTATCCCCCCTTTCCCTTATTTCACTTTTTTTGGCTCCATTTCATTGAAACACATACATTGCACATTCTTTATGCATTTCACTTACTCCATATTCAATTTCCCCACAATTCCAACATCAATCTTTCTCACTCTATTTTTCCTACTTTTCAATCAAGGTAAGTTTCATCTCCTTTTTTTCATGCCTATATGATATCTCATTCCTTTTATGAAAATTTCATACTTAAACATATGTATGACTCTTATCTGGAAAACAGTGAACTTATAAAACTCCTTTTGATCTCATCTTCATTACCACTTTTCAAGTTTTTGTAAAATTTTGAAAATCAGACTCGGAATTAGGGTTAGGTTTATTCAAATCTAATGTTCTTTTTACTGAAGATTCTCCTGAAGGCTACCTTTCATTTCCCACAAACAGATTTGAATTTGATTCAGTGGTTGCTGAGATATTGACTGTTAAAGTTGAGCCTTTTTTTTCCCAATTTAAATTTTTATTTCATTTTTTATGTAACAAATTAGGGTTAGGTTTATTTAAATCACATGTCCTTTAACTGAAAATTCTACTAAAGCATATCTTTCATTTCCCTCAAACAGGTTTGAATTAGGTTCAGTGGTTGCTGAGATTTTGACCTTTGAAGTTGAGCCTTTTTTCCAAATTTCACTTGTCTTATTTCACATTTTTATATTGCATATTTAGAGGATAAGGATTCTGAAACTCTTATATGATTATTATCTAGGCATTTCAATTATATAGGCATGTATTCGTTGTTCAAGAATATCACTAAAGCTCAAAAAGATGAAGATTTTTGCTTATGGGACACTCTACCTTCCTTTAACTCTTTTCTTGCTCTTCAACTCAAAAAGCACTGTAATAAAGCATTTGAAAAAAATCATGAACTTGCAACCAAAGTTGGAATACCGAATTGGTGTGACTCCAAATGGGAAGATATCAGCCATGAATATCATTTATTTTCTAATGTTATTATCACTCATTCTGGATTTCACAATAAAATTCACACCGATACCAAGGACACCAATTTTCTTACTTTTGGTATATTCTCATATATCAAACTGATTACTGGCCAACCAATACCATCTCCAGCTAAAATCAAATGACATGGTTTATATTTTCCAGACCACCGGTGCATCATTGATTTTGGTTTGGGAAATGGTATCATCAAAACTATTTGGAATTCTTCTAAGGATAATCATCAAACGACCAAAGCTCCTCCTGGTTTGGAATCCTGTCAAGATTTAACACATTTTGGTTGCTCATTTCAAATCAGTCATAAGTTGATTCAAACAATCAATAAGGTAATGAAAGAAGGTAAAGTTAATCGATTTAAAAAAACTTTATTTAGATCCAAAAAGTATGGGGATTAGAGTTGCCATCGAAAATTTTATATTTTTTCATAAATTTTTAATAAATATTTTTTATGTATCAATTTCCTCAACTAAAGTAATGGGCCCACGACCTTGTGTTGTATAAATGGTAATCATGATAACATTTATTTGTTTCATGGGGTTCCTCTAGCCTATACCTGTGAAAAGTCCCAAACTTTTGTTTCTAGATTTGATCTGCATTTTGGCTTGAGGGATTGTCATTACTTTAAACTAGGGAAATTGATATATATTAGATATTTATTTAATAATTTACGTAATTATATTAAATTTAGATGACTTCCACCACTTACTTCAATAAAATGCAGGGGGGGTATTGCCAAATTTTCAAATCTGACTTGTGAAATTGATGACTTAGAAAAATTTTGGTGATATCCACCCCTTGCTTCAATAAAATGCAGGGGAGAGTATTGCCAATTTTTTAAAACAGATATGGAATTTTTTTGACTTGTAAATATTTTGGTGAAAATTTTTGACGAGAATGTGAAAGTAATTGCTTCCACCTTGAGCAGGTTTCTGGCTCAAAGGAATAGCAGTGCCATCAACAAAACCAATACATCCTGGGAAGCCCCCTGCTTGCATAACCTGAGATGATTCAAGTCGCTCTTCTTTTGTTGGCCAGGTGAGAAGTTGAGATTACAAGGAGTTGATGGCAGTGATACATCGTTTGGTATACTGGCCAACCAATACCATCTCCAGCTAAAATCAAAGGACATGGTTTATATTTTCCAGACCAACAGCGCATCATTGATTTTTGTTTGGGAAATGGTATCATTGAGACTATTTGGAATTCTTCTCAGGATAATCATCAAACGACCAAAGCTCCTCCTGGTTTGGAATCCTGTCAAGATTTAACACATTTTGGTTGCTCATTTAAAATCAGTCATAAGTTGATTCAAAGAATCAATAAGGTAATGAAAGAAGGTAAGGTTAATCGATTTAAAAAAACTTTATTTAGATCCAAAAAGTATGGGGATTAGATTTGTCATCGAAAATTTTATATTTTTTTGTAAATTTTTAATAAGTATTTTTTATGTATCAATTTCCTCAACTAAAGTAATGGGCCCACAACCTTGTGTTGTATAAATGGTAATCATCATAACATTTATTTGTTTCATGGGGCTCCTCTAGCCTATACCTGTGGAAAGTCCCAAACTTTTGTTTCTAGACTTGCTCTGCATTTTGGCTTGAGGGATTTTCATTACTTTAAACTAGGGAAAGTGATATATATTAGATATTTATTTAATAATTTACGTAATTATATTAAATTTAGATGACTTCCACCACTTACTTCAATAAAATGCAGGGGGGGTATTGCCAAATTTTCAAATCTGACTTGTGAAATTGATGACTTAGAAAAATTTTGGTGATATCCACCCCTTGCTTCAATAAAATGCAGGGGAGAGTATTGCCAATTTTTTAAAACAGATATGGAATTTTTTTGACTTGTAAATATTTTGGTGAAAATTTTTGACGAGAATGTGAAAGTAATTGCTTCCACCTTGAGCAGGTTTCTGGCTCAAAGGAATAGCAGTGCCATCAACAAAACCAATACATCCTGGGAAGCCCCCTGCTTGCATAACCTGAGATGATTCAAGTCGCTCTTCTTTTGTTGGCCAGGTGAGAAGTTGAGATTACAAGGAGTTGATGGCAGTGATACATCGTTTGGTATAAGTGTTAACTGAACCATACCCTAAATCAAAGACATTTTCTAAACGTTTCAAAGCAGCTCCATTACCATTTGAACCCAAATGACATAGTGTGATGGCCAATTGAATTGAAGGATGTTGTTGTTCTTTTTGAGAATTATTGTGAAATATGGGATGATCCTGAATAAGCTCAAGCAATTTAAGGAAACAATCTTGAGAAGTCCTGAACAGCTGTCTAAAACTGGGTGTAGATAGTTTAAGAAGTGTTTGGATGGTGTACTTGGGGGTATGAAGTACTTGAGGCTTTCTGGGAAGAAGGTAACGTTTCGTGGCCATTTTTGATAAAAAGACAAAATCTTCTTCTAGATCAGAATCAGAATTGCAATCAGAGTCCAAGAGCAGTTCAAGAGCCATGAAAGTCATTGCTTTATGTAATTTATCACGATTTGAAAGTGAGGAAGGCATAACTCTTATATGATATGATATGAAGATGTAAGTGATGTACGATGTTTTGAGTTATGAAGTGTTATGCTGCGGAGTGCTGCGTATGAATGGGATGATGCTGACAAATCAGTGAAATGGGACTTGATGGTGAAATCAGCACTTTTGGTTGAGAAAGTGTGGATTTGAGTGAAATAAGTGACTTATTTCATTTTGAAATCCACCAGTATTGGGGCTAGTGTGTTTTGGAAATCCGCACTTATTTAAGTGCGGATTTGCCAGAACTGACACCCCCTATTGTATTTGTACTACAGTATTTATATAGGACCATTAAAATCTTCTAGACAACTGACTATTCAAGCTATTTCACATCTTTGTACTTGAACTCAGCCTGACAGATAGCACCTGAGAAGGTCATTGGGAGGGCGGGTGGGGTCAAAAAGCATTTTCAAGCTATTAAAAAACTTCAAGAGAAGATAGAATAGCTGTAATTGTAATTTTTTTTTGCCAATATAAAACAAGGTGAGATGTTGCAAAAAATAGGGGGCGCCAAAGTTAGCAAATCAGAACATAAATTAATTGCTGGTTTCAACCCAAATCTTCCATTATAAACTAACCTCTTGTTTTCCAAATAAATCACAAGAAAAAGAAAGCTGGCACGTGCTAGCAGGTGTCAACATTTTTTTTCAGGTGAATGGAATATTTCAAAGATAATGAATCCAGATTTTCTTTCGAAGACAAAGTGGTTTCAATAAAAGAAGTATGTCATTCTAATCTTGAAATACATTAGCGTAGAAGCCAGTGTAGTTTCCTGATGGGAAACTATTTAAGTGCTGATTTGGACAAAATTAATTGCTGATTTACCAACTTTGACACCCCCTAATGTCTCAAAAGCAAGTTTCTATGCATTATACAGTATATACAATTTGATATGTAATAATTGCTGATATGATAACAGTGAACCTGTCCAAAAATAATTTAATCTTCAAATTTTTGCAAATTGATCAGTGAATTGCTTTTTTTTTTTGCAAAACCTCACCAAGAGATTAGGGGGTGTCAGTTCTGGCAAATCCGCACTTACAAATCCGCACTTAAATAAGTGCGGATTTCCAAAACACACTAGCCCCAATACTGGTGGATTTCAAAATGAAATAAGTCACTTATTTCACTCAAATCCGCACTTTCTCAACCAAAAGTGCTGATTTCACCATCAAGTCCCATTTCACTGATTTGTCAGCATCATCCCATTCATACGCAGCACTCCGCAGCATAACACTTCATAACTCAAAACATCGTACATCACTTACATCTTAATATCATATCATATAAGAGTCATGCCTTCCTCACTTTCAAATCATGATAAATTACATAAAGCAATGACTTTCATGGCGCTTGAACTGCTCTTGGACTCTGATTCCGATTCTGATCTAGAAGAAGATTTTGTCGTTTTATCAAAAATGGCCAGGAAACGTTACCTTCTTCCCAGAAAGCCTCAAGTACTTCATACCCCCAAGTACACCATCCAAACACTTCTTAACCTATCTACACCCAGTTTTAGACAGCTGTTCAGGACTTCTCAGGAATGTTTCCTTAAATTGCTTGAGCTTATTCAGGATCATCCCATATTTCACAATAATTCTCAAAAAGAACAACGACATCCTTCAATTCAATTGGCCATCACACTATGTCGTTTGGGTTCAAATGGTAATGGAGCCGCTTTGAAACGTTTAGAAAATGTCTTTGATTTAGGGTATGGTTCAGTTAACACTTATACCAAACGATGTATCACTGCCATCAACTCCTTGGAATCTCAACTTCTCACCTGGCCAACAAAAGAAGAGCGACTTGAATCATCTCAGGTTATGCAAGCAGAGGGCTTTCCAGGATGTATTGGTTTTGTTGATGGTACTACTATTCCTTTGAGCCAGAAACCTGGTCAAGGTGGAAACAATTACTTTGACCGTAAAAAGAGGTAGATTATTTTTAACTCCTTTCATCCTCCTTGAAACTAACACAAACAAATATATCTTCTTTATAGATATTCAATTAACGTTCAGCTTATATGTGACGTAAACAAAAAATTTATATCATTCTTCGCTGGCTATCCTGGCTCATGTCATTTGAAACAGCTTATTAAAATAATACTTTATTAAATTAATTTGATCAATAAAAATTGATTGACAATATTGCAATTCTTAAATACAATAATTTTATTAAAAAATTTCAGATTACATATAAAAAAAATCAGTGACTTTTTCTATTACTTACAACTGTTTTTACAGAATTGAAAACTATGTTTCAGCTAATATTTTATGGAAGTGAACTCTGTTCTTCGCCCGAAGAACAGAGTTCATCCTCCTATTTTCACACTCTGTTTGCACCAATCTCCATCCCTTTCAATTCTATCAACACATGCTTGTCTTCCCTTCGTTGGGAGGATTATAGGAAGGTTTGGATCCAGAAGGTATATGCTTAGTAGTATCGTGTAGAAACCAAGGGTTTACATCAACTCGGGTGCCAAAAAGATTATCCATTTCCTCATAGAAAGGACACATGACATTGAGCTTTTCGGAAACAGTAGTAATTCCAATCTCCAAATCATCATCATCAATACCAAAGCCAGTTTCATTTACAGCATGATGAGTCTTTTTATATTTTGAATGGTAACTCTTAAATCTCTCCTTCATTTGTTTAGGATTGATATCGATTCTCCCCCTTGTTTTCTTCCTTACTTCATTGGCCATCAACAAGTAGCCATTAACCTTTGAAGAAGGTGGACGTCCAATACGAGTGGACTTTTCACATCCAAAACATGCTTCAAAATTTGATTTTATTTTAAGGAAGTTGATTATGATGAGATAATCATCCTTTTTAAGCTGACCTGAACCTGCCTTTGATTTTTCAGGTGTAGGGCTTGCTTTACGAGGAGACTTTTGTGACGAAGCAGATTTTTGAGTTACCTTTTGAGATTTGGAATGTCTGGGAGGCATTATGAAACTGGCACATAACAAGAAAAAAGATTAAAAAGTAGAAGAAATAAGTAAAAAAGAATGTAAACATGCCTGGTCAAAATATTGAAAATGTCAGGAAGGGGTGTGTGCCGAGGATTGATGGGTAGGTAGCGAGGAAGGTCAGTGTGTCACATGTTACAGGGATGGGGTAAGAAAGGAAGGGATGTTTTGTGGCCAAAATGTGGTTGTGAAAAAAAACGGGAAAAAAGTGCTGATTTGAGGTCATAACTGACACCCTTTTTTGAAATAAGTGACTTTTTTGCAAAATTTAAGTGCTGATTTGTAAGTGCTGATTTGGTTTGAAATCCGCACTTAATTTAAGTGCGGATTTGCCAGAACTGACACCCCCTATTTTGTGCTCGCTGTATGCAATTCATCTACATCCCAATAACAATTGTAAGCTGTGTTGAGTTGCATGCGAAATGCTCAAGGCAAAGACATGATAGTAGTGATCAATGAGTATTATATACAAATATATCTATCATTCCACTAATTATTTTAAAATTTCGATCTCAAAAATGGACATTGTTTATAGGAAGAGTGCGGTGACCCAAGAATCAGGCTCAGGGGAAGGTGTGGTAGTAACCACATGTCAGCCAAAGGAAGATGGCCAATATGGTGTTATTTACTTCTCAAAACTGAAATATTCTTATCCCCTCAAGTTATTGACAATACCCCAGCGCAACCCTTCCTTTGGGCACATTGGGGTGCTTTACATGCTATCATATGGTGGCGAGTCAATTAGTCAAGTTGTTATAGCCATAGAATACTAATCTTTTATGCATCTATTGAATATGCGAATGGGAATATATCGCCCTTTTCTAGGAGGATTAGTAGGTTCAGATGCTATAAATTTAAAAATAAGTGTAGGTGATAATTCCTCCTTGGTATGTTTAACACAAGGCAGTACTAAGGGTGAGTAAAATTCAGAATGGTGACGCATTTCCAAGAATTAATGTACCATTTTGATCAGCTAATTGATGGTAATAAAATTGTCAGTATTTAAAAGGCGGAATTTGCCCTCAACCACGCAACATGATCAAACTTTACAGACAATAGAAACGCCTGGGCAGCCAACAGCTCAATATCTCACAGCTGATCTGGGTGACAACGCTAGTTTGTTTATTCTTCCAGGGCCTGTTACGTAAGTGAAGTTTGGTTGTACGATCAAAATGGTTGGTGATTTCGGTAAAGAAAGCAAGATTCATTCGCCGGTCTTAAACATGCTTCCTCTTCTTTTTTCTCATTAAATGACTGAAATTTCGATGAATCATCTCATGATATGGGTAGATGTTTTCGGAATGCATCATACTATCAGCAGCAAGTATTTCAACTTTTGAGTCCTAAGAGCTCTCTTTTGGTGTTGGACTGGTACACTTCTGGACGAATGGAGCTACTGCAGCAACCTGAAAGGTGGTGCTTTGAAAGATATCAATCGTACAATGAAATTTTTGCGTTAAACAATGGAGGAAGGAAGATTAGACTGATTAGGGATCATCTTGATCTTCGACCTGAGTTTCGATTGTCTAGAACGGGTATGGGTGAAGAGAATGAAGACAAGTACAATGTTTTTGCAACCTTGTACTTAGTATGCGGCAATGAGTCTTTCAAATCAATTGATCAACGATTCAGCGACGAATTTGTAGCACTGGCCAAGTTTGGCAAACGCAACGTTGGAGGAGAGCTAGTATGGAGCTACAGCAAGATTGTCAGGGGCGAGAGGGACATTGGGATAGTTAGGGCAGCAGGTGTGAGTTATAAATGTGTGGTTGAGTGGCTTGAAAATGAGTTGAGTAGTCTGCGTGAAATCATTGGGACCGATATCTACGATAGCGCATTCAAGGTGTAATTCTTGTGTTAATATCCATGGGTCAAAATGAGTTCCTCTAAATTCAGCGTTAGATAGTGACTACTGCAATATAAAATACAATCAATTATATAAAACTACATTGAAAATGGTTGGTGGAGCTTTCCACAGTTCTGCCCAACTTACCCAGCATTTCCCCTCATTATTTCATCCCGCTAGCCTTCTTGTTGCCTGCTAAAAATGTTGGGTCTATTGAGCAAAATTTTGAAAAGCTGCATCAACCTTTTTCTCAATTTAGCTGTAAATCCCGAGATTTGCTTGGAAGTTGAGACTCAGTTAAATCAAAAATCAACTTTTTCAATATTCTCTACGCACATGGCACCCAATCTACAACTCGAAGGTATGAAAGTAATAATACAGACATGGCCAGCAAAAAAGGAGCCACAGTCGTACAAAGATAACATTTTTTGTTTTTATAATCAAATAAATCCGCGTGCGTCGGTAAATTGGGTGTAGCTGCCAAAAATGCATGTATAGCTATTTTAAAAATGGTTGGTGCAGTTTTTCGAAAAAACTTAAATCCTTTTAACAGAAGCATTGACAATTGACAGTGAAACTTGCAAATTTTGGTGCATATAGGATAACGTTACTGCCAAATGTCAATGTTTATGTTCAAAAGTTTTAATTTTTTTTTGCAAAACTGCACCAACCATTTCAAATATAGCTATACTATAGCGGTGATGAATGCTATTCACTACAAAATTTAGAAAGCTTAGCGATGCTCAATCCTCATTATCACAACATTTCGGAAGATTGTGCAGTGAAAGAGGTCGAGCATGAAGTTCAATGACTTTAGAAATACTTATTTAACGAGGAAGCAAAAATAAAAACAAACCAAATTGGGTAACTGACTAAGTTGGAAAAAAACTACCCACCGCCTCGGCGAGCAATCCCATTGCCTTGGATTGAACATATTGTTGCGCGGTATCAGCACTCAGGACTCCGGAAAGAACCGGAGAAGCTGGATGCCGCTGCAACAAGTTTTACTCACAACATCTAAGTACATAAGGCTAACTACTCAACACATATCTGACTTGTCTTTTATATATATTATATTTTACAGCCAAGTCACCAAAGCTTGCAGAACTTTTGTCGAAAAAATCAACTTTGATTTTGTGGAGAATGATGCCTTTGCAGAACCAGGGAAAGTACTCCGAAGGGACCGGAAGCTAGACATTATACACGATGAGAGCCTAGCTAAGTACCTAATTATGGTGAAACCATAACAGTTTTCACCAAATACAGCCAGATCCGAAAATATTGAGACAAAAATGAAAATTTTCAAAAATTTATTGACAGCCCAAAAGTTGAGCGTCAGTATTTTTTGACATCTTCAATTCATTTTGAAGCAATCTGTTTGACTTCTCTTTCAACTCAAATGATGAAGAGCAGTGAAAAAACAGAAAAATCAACCCACTTGCCACAAAATGAATTGAAGATGTCAAAAAAAAAAAATTCTGCAGCTCAACTTTTGGGCTGTCAATAAATTTTTGAAAATTTTCATTTTTGTCTCAATATTTTCGGATCTGGCTGTAATGATTTACCTATTCAAAAGGGTCGGGGATAGATCGGGGGTACCCCCCCCCCCCCCACTGCTCTTCATCATCTGAGTTGAAGGTGAAGTCAACCTAATTGTCATAAAATAGGCTGACGCGGTCGAAAAATACTGCAGTTCAACTTTTGCGGTGTCAATAAATTTTCGAAATTTATCAATTTTGACTCAATGTTTACGGGTTTGACTGTACATGGAGTGAGGGACAGAACGGGGAGGAATAGGGCATTAAAGCAGGGAATTACAAGATTAAGAACTACTGTGAGGGCGGAGCATTATTAGGAAATCTACCATAATCTGACTTGTCTTGACGCGTGATATTTAGCCAAGATCCATAGAAGCGACGGCCAAAAAGGTTACTCATCCACAAGTACTTGGGTCTGAATGGAGCTCAAAGAGCCCTCGAAGAAAACAAGTGGAGGAAGAAAGATTGGTCAGATTTCCTGTTTTTTGTCAATAAATAATGCTCAGGTCCTTGAGTCAAAAGTCATCAAGTAAAAAGTGAGTCCCATGGAATTGGATTATTGGAACAAGATGCCACGTGAATGAGGGTTACAAGGCGGCGACTCAGAAGAGGATGTTGCTCAAGGAGGTGATCATTTATGATTGGATTTAACAATAATTCCTGATAGTAAACTCATAAAGTCAGTAGAACCAAATCCCAAAGCGTGAGATGAGTCAAATGGCCAGTGAGATTTGAGACTTTTGCTACTTAAACAGAGTTTCATATACTTTAAGGTAGGTGTATTTTAGTGCACAGATAGATATTACTATTTACTTCAATTTATTTTTATAAATAAATCATCAACTTGGGTAATATTTCATTATATGACAGTACAATTCTTCAATCCTGGTAACCATTAAATCAGTATCACAAATTCAGTCAGACGATCTCTAACGACTGGCTGCTTTGATTCTGTTTGAAAATCTTTTGACCTGAGCTTTGCTGTTGGTCGTGCTTGCCTTTGCAATACCTCACCGTCTGTAAGTATCGCTAATCACTCTGGTCCTAGCAACGGTTATTATAATTATCATCATATCTTTTTAATTATTTTTCCAATACGTATACGTATATAGATACATACACATAAATATATATTTTCTTAAGCACAATTTGGTCTCAAATCTCCGAATTCAACGATTTTCTTGCTTGAAGAACTACTTCCTAAACATCCATTCAGCGGTCATTCTATTATTTACTTGTTTGAATGACGTACTGTTGTTCCGTTCGGGATATTCCAGTTTTATTCTAACTATTTCGTCCTTATATAATAAGTATTTCTGTCAAATCTTTCCTTCTCCGTCCCATGTCTACCCCTGTTTACACGCTCTCTCATCCCCTTCCCATCATTACTGTCGAAGGCTCAACATCATCCTCTCATTCGAATTCTGACCTTGTCAATACCCGCCATGCTTCTCCTTGGACTGGTTCTCACGGACCATCCTCATCAATATCAAATTACCTAGATGATGATCAAGTTGAGCCGGCAGCAGCGGCAGTGAAACGGTCACTTCAACTCGATAAATTAGCAGGGGAAGAAGTTGGGGAGGACGGAGGAGCGAATGACGAGGATGATGATGATGACGACGACGATGACGATGATGATGATGAGTATCATCTTGAAGAACGGGCCACATCTACTGTTTCTTCTCGGAAGCATCATCTTACTCGAAATGCAACCATTGTTACTCAACCTATCCCTTCACTAATAGCCAATAACTTCTCCAGTTCTCATTTATTATGGACATCTACCGACACGGATGCAGAACCGGAGGACGAAGTTTGGGGTGGGGTTGGAAGAGATGCGGTGGGTCCAGAAGAGCGTCCTCTTGCCCGGCAATATAGTCCTCACATCGTACCACCCAAGAAATCTTTTGGGTTTTTATCCTCCTCTCATCCCCCATCAACATTGTCCTCTACTGCCAGTTCCACCCATTTATCTGGTTCATCCAATTCGACTTGTACTGAAGAATGGCGCGCTAGAATATTGGAGAGTGTTAGAAAAGGGGAGGAAAAAGTTGCTCGAAGAAGACAGGCTAGTTTGGCCAACATTAAAGAGCATTCCGCTTCTTCTCCAACACCCATAGATGATCTTGTTACTGAGCAAGATGAGGTCCTGCTACCCAGTTCTTTCAATAATCCCTTCACTGATCTGTCGTCAACCTCTTCCAATCCTTTTAAACGCTCGAATTTGGTTTCCTCATTCTCATCCTCTTCAAACCTGACATCAAATCATTCTGGTCCTAGCGCTACACATTCGCCTTGCCTATCTTCATCTACGCCAACTTTATCGTCAACTATTTGCCCTGTTTCTTTATCTTCTCTTCCTACGGATTCAAATTCGACAGAAATAGATTCATCACTTGTGCCGCACTCTAAAGTTTCGTCAAGTCTTGATTCATCAAATGTGCCAGAGTCTTTGAATAATCAACACATTCCATACGATGTCGTGACTGCTTCAAACGGGCCACCTATCTTGGATTCATCTGCTATTATCCCTATTTCATTAACTTCAAACTTGCCTATTACCACTCTCGTCTCACAAGCAACGGTTTTGGACCTTCCTGAAATTACCCAGGATGATGGCCTCACAAATTCATCTAATGTCACTCCGGTCAACATGAATGGTGTAGGATCACCAAGTTTATTGACTGACACAAGCCTTGCTTCTGGACCATTTTCCAATCCTAACAGTCAGATTCATTCT
Organism: Hemileia vastatrix; assembly: GCA_030280995.1. Lineage (NCBI taxonomy): Eukaryota > Fungi > Basidiomycota > Pucciniomycetes > Pucciniales > Zaghouaniaceae > Hemileia > Hemileia vastatrix. The sequence continues at coordinate 17,709,492 of JASXTE010000003.1, read as the reverse complement.
TCAGTAACAGCATTAAATAGTATTGTCTCCACTAATTCCGGTAGTAATAATAAAAGTGTAAGTCGTTTTCTATCTGTTGTGCTATCATGCCATGTAAGTTACTGAAAGTATCTATTACCAGTCGAGGCGCAATTTTTTTGCTTCTCTGTTACAACGTGCTTCAGTAACATCTTCATCTGGATTGCTCTCTTTATCCACTCATAGCGCAAGTTTTAGAGGTCGTCCTCCAAATTCCCAATCTTCATCGTCAGATGAGCCCACTCGCCCCCACTCCCCCAATTCAGGTGCCAATTCCTGCCTGATAACTCCTTCCAACTCTTCTTCTCGTCACTCGCCATGTGTCACTGCGAACCCTCACATGACGCGGTCAGCAAGTGACAATCCAAACGTTCAGTCTTCTTACTAGCTTCTCTAGAATAATTTTACTAATGATTTCTTTCTACAGAAACGTCAACAAGTTCATCAATCTGATATATCTTTATCTGGCCCCTCTCATTCAATCTCATCATTAGGCTTGAAGATAACTCCCCTTACTCCTCCGCTTTCTCATGCCAGAACAGCTCAACCTTTATGTGGGGCAATTTTAGATTCGAAATATTTACTTATTGGTACTTCATCTGGATTGGATTTTTTGCCTTTGTCTCACGTGCATCCGATTGGTGGTCGGCCAACCGAGTCTTCTGGCTCCATTCTTACGATCAAACCCATGAATTTGATTAAAAAAACCAGATTTAAGAGTCTCCAAGTTTTAGAAGTTCGCAGTAATATTTTACTAGCCATTGCTGGCCGCAATGACCACTTGCGAGGTAAGACATTAGATTTTCTATTACTCAAAAAGTCTCATCTACATTCTTGCTTTGATGAATATAATCTATTTTCGCTAAGTTTTTTTATTTTGTGACCATATAGTCTACGCTCTTGACGGGATTCGCGCTATGGTTGCTAAGCGAATGCAAGAACTGGAAAGCAAAGAGGACTATATTTGGTTACCAGGTCAAGAAGGAAAGGAATCTCATTCATCTACTCTGGGCAGCTGGCCAAATAATAAAGGCAAAGGTAGGGCCTCGATGATGTTCAACAGTATTTCATTTACCGGCAAAACTCGCCCGACACCCACTCCATCCACATCCCCACCATCCTATCCAACAGATAAACCACAAACTTTCCAAACCGTTGAGTTCAATTCCGCCCCCTCCACATCTTCTCAGAGAAGGTCAACTCAAACTTTGCGGCGCAGCAGTACCTTGCAAGATACAAAATTTTCACCCTCACAATGGGAATTATCGGAGTCTAGTCCACAAGACGCTGCTGCATCTCCTCATATTTTAGCTTCTCAGAATGACGATGAAAGGCCTCCTGTATTGGCAACTGCTCTCACAACTCCGACTCTTTCCAACCCTGGGTTCTCAGCTAATCATTCTGCACTGGAGGTTGGCTTTCAGCATGATTTATCTATAGATGCCGATAATGGCTCTCAATCAACTCAAAATGGAACAACCTTTTTCCCAAATGAAATTCCAAGTGAGGTGCTATCTGATGGCGATGATGGACCTCTTACTTCTATTACTACACCTATTGGGACTAAACCAGTATCTTCGACTACTATTGCCAGTTCACCCCCTAAAAAGACCAGCGTTTCCAAAGAGGAGTTGAATTCACTAATGGCTGATAATTTGGCTGTTGCATCTGGGAAAAAGGATCATAGGCAAATTATTGAAGCGAGTGTTCGTCCGTCCAGATTGGTGCCCAGGTCTCCCTTAATTGGTGATACAGATGAAGAATCTGTTGATAGTAGCGCAGAGAGTGCAGGAGTTGCAAGTAGTTCTGGTCGGTTAAATCTTATAGAGCTCTTGGCTGAAAATAGGGAAGGCTCCACCAATTTGGCGTCTGCTGCGCCGATTGTCACAACAACAAACGCACCTCAAACCTCACGAATGAGACCGCTCGATCCTAGACCAGCCATCAACTCGCCATCCAGTCAAGTACCTCCTAATCTAAACAATTCTGGTTCTAACACCGGGGAGGTAGCCGAATCGGTAGAAACGCTAAACATTTCCCCTGCATCTGCTTTAAAACCTGTTCAAAGTCTAGTCAGCTGGTCAAAATCTAAAGTCTCAATGGGACACACTTCTCACAATATTCCCTCCAGTTCGTCTTCCATGGTTGCTTCTGGGAGTAATGATGCTGTTACCCCTGCTAGTGGACATTGTGATACCAGACACAACACCGCTCCTAGTCTGCGATCTCGAAAACGCTGGTCGGTTATGGACTCAGTCTTTCGGTCAACTTCAAACACATTAGTATCACCATCAGCTTTACCAAATCGGAAAAATACCGATGGATCATTACCCCATAATAACAATGACGACACGTCCGTGACTGAGTCGGGTTCCACACAAATCGCTGCTGATACGACGAGATCTAATACAACTTCTGAGAGTATGAATTCCACTGCAATTGAGCCTCCATTATCAATTCGAAATCGCAACTCAATTCAAAAAATTAGTCACCAGCCATCTGAATCACTCACAAATATTACTACAGGTATTCAACTTGAGGATACTCCTACCACAGCACTCACAAACAACGTTCTTACTTTGCCGCATGATAACAATTCCCTGTGTGGTCCGAGCAATACAGATGGTTTCGTTGATCAACCGCGGGAAAGACTAGCTACTCATGGAATCTATGATCCAAGCAAGCCAGTGCCCCCTCATCCTGCCACTTGGGGTGCTCCCCTTGAGTATGTCAAATTAGCCCGCACTAAGGGTGCAAAAATGCTACGTGCTATTGAGACCAAGAAAAGAACGTATGTTTTTCCTTTTCTGTTTGTCAGTGTAGAAACGTGTACTAATTTCAGAAATTTCGGATTGTACATATAGATATCTTGCTGTTTTGTGTGGAGATACCAGTGAACGTATTGAACTATTTACTGTAAGTCTTTAATATTACAAGCGAGACTTTATAATATTGTAGTTTATAAGGTGTAATTTGTTGATGCTTATAAATTATTTTTATCAAATCAGGGTTCCAAAAATATTTCATTGTCTCTTAACCGAACGTTTGTTCTTCCTGAAACTCCTAGAACGTAAGTGAAATCCTACTATCATGCTTAAAGATTCTAATTGTCAATTACTTATTCGATACAGAATAGAGTTTCAAATGCAGGGTGATGATTTGGTAGATATTGTATGCTATTCGTATTCTTTCATTATTTTGAACAATTTTAGCCATTGATTTTTTCTATTGATTATAATTCATTAACTTTTTTAGTATCTGGTCTATGAAGAGAGTGTCTTTGCATTGGAACCAGCTACTGTAAGAGTTCGGGAGGTGGGAATAGGTCGCAATGAGCGAAGAGCTGCGCGAAGAGAACGAGAACGTCTAGCTCGAGAGCTTGCTTCGATAAATTTGCGTGCCAGTGCTGTCTCTGCTTTAAATGACAACATGGTAGCATCTGAGGCAGGGATATCAAATCAAGTGCCCTTCAGGACTTTATGGGGAATACCGGCTGCCCCTCCTAGTAGACCTGTTTCACCTCCCGTACCTGTTACTGACGAGGGGTTAACGTTGGCACCCCCCACCAGCTTGACGCGTGGTACCAATATCCAACCTTCTATGGCAAGCATCGGATTGCCTACATGGGCATCGATCGAACAAGGGCCTGGCAGTAAAGCTCCTACCCTTTGGCCTTACTCAACATTTCAACAGCTATCATTCATTCCCCCTTTGCCAGCCGAAGTTCTTGCTTCTACATTCGTTATTCCCCCCACCTACGAAGCTGTAGTTTCTGCTGATTCCCGGAACCATACTAAAACAGGAGAAAATAAAAAATCTCCCCTAGTTGTACCAAATTCAGTGAAGCCAAGGATCTCACCTTCTTTTCCCAATGGCGCCATTGAGCTTAATCTGCAGAATGTATCTGGAACTGATGTTGATTCTGATGAGAGCGGAAACACCACGCTTCCAAATTCATTGGAAGGATCAAAGCCAGCTCCAAGTTCTTTACAAAACCCTCCGCTTCTTTCCCCGATCAGTTTACTTTCAAATCCTGGCAACCGGCATGTTGGACCTCCAGGTTTATTTTTAGTCTCTAGAGGCAAAAAAGTGACTTCAATAGTTGACTGCGATGGCCGAAGCGTGATTAAGAAGCCTTTCATTTGGCTAAATGATAAATCGGCTCGACCAATCCATTCTAAACAGGGTTTCCAGAAAATTGCGATCATTGTGGTCGATAAAAAACGGACCATCTTTGTTGGATTTGATTCCAGCGAAATAAAGGCATTCGAAGTTGGTGGTAAACCCGCTAAAGGCTTAGAGGAATATAGCAACTCAGAGACTATTGATGTAATTCCTCAACTGCCTGCCTTTACTAGAGCAAATCATGGTGGTGGAATTATGTCTTTAGCGAGTAACAGTAGTGCGACTGGCTCAGGGTTGATGGAAGGCTTGTCAAGTGTCTCTCTCACGGGGTCATCGAGTGCTTCCAATGCACAGTCTTCTACATCGCAAAGTGGAGTCCCTCGCGAAGTAACCTATTTAGGTTGGAACGAGGCTACAAATGAAGTTGTTTGGGCTGAACGAATAGGAGGTGTTTATGGCATTTATGCTCTAGCTCCTGAGAATAATTCTCCCTAAGTGTATAGTCAAATCCGTTGAAGAATCCACTCGCGAACTCATTTGAAAAAAAAAAAAAAAAAAAATCCTTCAAATCTCATGCATCAATCCGACATTTTATTCTTCTCTTTTCTTTTCTTTTCTTTTTTTTTTGCTAGTCAAACATTATATGATGTAGCATGTGTGTTTATAATTTTAATCTTGACTGAATATTTTTTGATATGTCTTTCTCCAACTGTTTCTTTTTTCATATATTTTCTGGATCATGATCATTTTGCTATTTTATGTCTCTTCACCAGCACATTTTTCACTTAACTTCTCCGGGTTAGTTTGATTTAATTATTGACACTCGCAAAATGATAAAGAACGTAGCAGTTCTATTGGATGTTCATAGACAGTATGCCTTTTTGTCACTCCACTAAACTGTTTTTCTACTCGACAGATGTTGACATGATACATAATATATTTAAGGCTTTTTTTCTTTATCTATTTTAAAGCCGGAAGTAGGGTTGTTGGATAGCTCTTATTGCATCACTATCATATTTTTACCCACATCAATGATAATTAAGGAGCGTGCTCAGCATGGAATTTTCGTGTTTTATTTAATGGTTATTTTTCACCCTTGATTTGATTGGAGGTGTAATGATGATAAGTCTGTATTGCCATGTTCTCATCGGCCTAGTCAAGAGTGTCATTCTCATTACTTTTGACCATTACCATTTTACTTCCCTAGTCTTCTACTCTTATTCATCTATTCCCTTTCCGGATTATGTTTCTACTTAATACTAATAATGGCTATAATTACTTTTACTATTTTATTCTTGAAATGAAACAAATATGGAAAGGGTTTATAATGTTGTCAGAGACTGTGAAATCACATACCTACAAAATACAAGAGGTGGAAGGAATATTATATATATTGATAAAATAGTAAAACAGGGTAACTTCTTACTAACACCCTCAATTGGTCCTCCTCAAAAACCTACCCCTCCAGTAACTATGCCAGAAAACCAACTACCCCCAGCTCAGGAAACTTTAATAAGAGTTTCAAGCTTCCCACTCCTAAAAGACTTCAATTCTTTGAGAAAGACTGACCTGTCCCAATGGATTTGGACACCATTAATCCTGCAACAGCTGAGTGTTGTAACTGTCATAAAGTTGGGCACCTAGGTAAAGACTGTAACCAGAAGGACAAAGCAAATACAACTAAAAAAAAAAAAAGGATACATGATATTCATGTTATTGAAGACAAAAAAGATCCAGAAAAAAAAAAGCAATATCAACAATTTCTGAACAAAAGAGAAGGAAAATCATCAGAAATACAACTCTATTGAAACTCCAAGCAAAAAAGGCCACCCAATGTTCTCCAATTCAAAACAAAAGTCCAGTCTTTGATTTTAGGTATTTTTCTGAATTTGCAGAACATAACCCATCAGTGTTCAATAATTTTTTTTTTTTGACAATAGGGGGTGTCAGTTCTTGCAAATCTGCACTTAACTTAAGTGCAGATTTCAAAGCAAATCAGCACTTAAATTTTGTAAAAAAAGTCACTTTTTTTAAAAAGGGGTGTCAGTTATGACCTCAAATCAGCATTTTTTTTCCCAATTTTTTTTTCACGACCTCATGTTGGCCACATCATCACTTCCTTACCCACCCCATCCCTGTCACATGTGACACTCATACCTCAATCATCTCATCAATCCTTGGCACACACCCCACACTGAGATTTGAAACATTTTATTGTGAAATTTTAACCAGGCATGTTTTTTTTTCATTCTTTTTTTATGTTTTCAACCTCCCCAAATCAGAAGTCCACCTTCATCAAAGGTCAATTGCTTTTTGTTGATGGAAAATGAAGTAAAAAAGAAAACCAAAGGGAGAATTGACATCAATCCTAAGTAAATGAAGGAGAGGTTCAAAAGCTATCAATCAAAATATAAAAAGGCTCATTTTGCTTCCACTTCCACTGGCTTTGGTATTGATGATTATGATTTAGAGAATGGAATTACTACTGTTTCCAAAAAGCTCAATGTCATGTGTCTTCTCTATGAGGAAATGGATATTATTTTTGGTTCCCAATTTAATAGTTACTTTTAATCTTATCAAAAATAGTTATATCATGAGATTCTTATAACACCATTTTTCCTTACTGGATTCTAAAATATTGCACTTTTGGAATTTCAGATGGTAAAATAATACTGAAACCTGTGCAAAAATCCTCATCACCAACATAATTCTATCACCTTAGCGCCAATTTGCATTTCTAAATAAAGCTAAGTCAACAAAATTCTATATCTGTTTGAAAAATTTGGCAATTCCCTACCCTGCATTTTATTGAAGCAAGGGGTGGGTATCACCAAATTTTTCCAAGTCATCAATTTTCCATGTCAGATTTGAAAATTTTGCAATACCCTCCCCTGCATTTTATTGAAGTAAGGGGAGAAAATCACCAAAATTCAATATAATTCCATAAATTAATAAATAAATAAATAAGATAAATAAAATTTACTAGCTTTAAATTAATGACAATTCCTCAAGCCTAAATGCAGATCAAGTCTAGAAACTAAGTTTGGGACTTTCCACAGGTATAGGCTAGATGAACCCCATGAAACAATTTAATGTTATCATGATTACTGTCTGTACAACACAACATCATTGGCTCATTACTTTAGTTTAGTAAATTGAAATATCAGATTTATTTATTAAAAATTTATGAAAGAATAAAAATTATTCAATGAATTTACAAATCCCCATACTTTTTTAATCTCCTTAAAATTTTATAAATTTATAAATTTTACCTTCTTTTTTTACCTTGCCAATTTGTTGGATTAACTTTTGGCTGATCTGATAAGAAGAGTGAAAATGAGTGGAGGGTTAGACATATGAAAATGGTAAGAAAAAGAAAAAACACACCTTGATGAAAGGGAAGAATAATAAGTAAAGAGAAAGGTAGTATGAGGAATCTGGAAGGATAAAAGAAAGATGTAAACATTATGATATGCATTATGAAATAAATAAAAGTGAAATTGGGGAAAAAGGCTCAAATTTAAAGGTCAATATCTTAGAAACAACTGAACCAACTTCAAATTGGTTTGCTGCAAATGAAAGATAGGCTTCAGAAGTATCTTCAGCTAAAAGGAAAGTAGATTCAAATAAACCTAACCCTAATACTGACTCTGATTCTCAAAATTGCACAAAAACTTGAAAATTGATGATGAAAATTTCAACAAGAGGGAGTTAAAAGCCTAGATAATCATCAGATAAGAGTTTCAGCAGCCTTATTCTCCAATTATGTAATATAAAAACTTGAAATAAATTAAGTGAAATTTGGAAAAAAAGGCTTAACTTCAAAGGCCAAAATCTCAGCAACAACTGAACCTAATTCTAACCTGTTTGTGGGAAGTGAGATAATGGCTTCAGGAGAGTCTTCAGTTAAAGGATATGTGATTTAAATAAATGTAACCCTAGTTTGTTATATAAAAAAATAAAAGAAAAAAAAGTCAAATTGGGAAAAAAAGGCTCAACTTTAAACATCAATGCCTTAGCAACCACTGTACCAAATTCAAATCTGTTTGTGGGAAATAAAAGATAGCCTTCAGGATAATATTCAGTTAAGAGGAAATTAGATTCAAATAAATCTAACCCTAATTCCAAGTCTGATTTTCAAAATTTTACAAAAACTTGAAAAGTGATAATAAAAATGACAACATGAAGAATTTAATAAGTCCACTGTTATCCAGATATGAGTCCTACATATATTTAAGTATAAAATATTAATAGGAAAAAATAGATATCATACAGACATGAAAAAAAGGGGATGAAAATTACCTTTATTGAAAGGTAGGAAAAATAGAGTGAGAAAGAGTGAAGTTGGAATTTGGGGGAAATTGAATATGGAGCAAGTGAAACACTTAAAGAATGTTCAATGCATGTGTTTCAATGACATGTAACCAAAAAAAAAGTGAAATAGGAGAAAGGGAGAATAATGACCAAGCCAAGGAGGGATGAAGAGTAGGATGATGAAGCTAAAAAAAAGAAAGAAAAGTGGGAGAGAAGGAAAAAGGTTAATTTTACTTTAAAATTAAAAAATAAACACTTACTAAAAAAATTAATTAGCAAATATATAAGTAAAAATGAAAAAATTACTTACCTGGAGAGAAGAGTTGAGAAAACAATTGACTTCAAATTATTTGAGGGATGAAAGAGAGGAGGAGGAAATGGATATGAGTGATTAAAGAAAAAAAGAATGACTGAAAAATTATGCAATTGCAGAAAGTATGTGTTTTCATGTTAAGTTGATGAAAGAAAATAAAGAGACTTAAAATAGAGAGACTATAACAGAAAATTCAGATTCAAAGTCAATAAAAAAATAAGAATAACCATTCTAAGGAAACATTCCTAAGAAGTCCTGAAAAAATGTCTAAAACTGGTAACATATAGGTTAAGAAGTGTTTTGATGGTGCACTTGGGGGAATGAATTACTTGAGCCTTTCTTGGAAGAAGGTAACATTTCCAGGCCACTTTTGATAAAAACAGAAAATCTTCTTCAAGATCAGAATCAGAATTGCAACCAGAGTCCAAGAGGAAATCAAGAGCTGTGAAAGTTATTGCTTGATGTAGCTTATCATTATTTGAGAGCAAGAAAGGCATGGCTCTTATATGGTATAAAAATGTAAATTATGTACAATTTTTTGAGTTATAAAGTGCTATGCTGCAGGGTGCTGTGTATGAATGTGATGATGCTGACAAGTTAGTGAAATTAGATGTTATGGTGAAATCAGCACTATTGGTTGAGAAAGTGCATATTTGGTCAAATTTGATTGCAGATTTTTAAGTGCGTATTTTCCAGAACTGAAACCCCCTAATATACATTGGAGTATGATACATCCTCACTCCTCTCAAAAATTAGACACAACACACTCATAAATCAGGCTTTAAAGAAGATTACTGACCTAATCAACATGACTCCAAAATATGATCCTGCTCTTCCAATTTATAAAATGAAAGTTGAAAAAAACACCATGAAGTCTATGGTAGACTCAAACAGTGTGCAAAGTTTGACCAAGTATATTCATCCTCTTCTGCAAAGTGGTATCACTCTCTTGAAGTCCACCAAATTCGTATGCCCCTTAATAATTCATGAATTGCCTGAGTAACTCTCAGAGCACAATTTTTTCTCATTAAATAACTTTTAAATTATCTTCTTTCCCCTCAAGCCGTGTGCCCCCATTTTATTCCTTTTCAACATTTGTAAATCTCATTGATTTTTCCACCCTCTCTCAGCCAAGTTTTATCTTTGTGCAATTATAATTCAAAGTTCATTTCCAATCCCACTTTTTACTTTTATTTCTCTTTATTGTATCCCATTCCAATACCACCTCATATATATTGTATATACATCTAGTTTTAAATTACTAAATAAATTATTGAAAATCTCACCAGAAAAAAAACATGGGCACCTGATAGCACGTGCCAATACCTATATTTGACTTAACTCAATTTCAGCTCAGCTTTGAATCTCCTGGAAAGACTGCACACTGAAAAATGAGCAAACTGGCTTGTGAAACATCAAATCAAATTTACTCTTAAATCAAAACTGAGTATAGGGATAGGCACCTGCTAGCAGGTTCCACTTAATGTTTTGTGGTGTCTATAACAAATAAAAAGTTTCATAATAATTGTACACAGCTATACCAAGGATGATTAGTGCACAAGTTGATAAAATGTTTCAACTTTTCACCACATTGTGACTGTCAACCAAATTAATAATGCAAGGTAAAATTTGATGTGATGATAAAGATTTTGATAAACTAGTGAACCAACAATTTTTGGTATAGCTTTAATAATATGAGTATATTTATTCTTTTGGTTGTCATTGATTTTAAGAAATTACACTCAGAAGTGAAATTAGGTGGTATAATCAGGCATCATATAGTGATTCAAATAATTTGGATGGTTCATATTTTGATTTCTGTGATTCATTAGAAATCATAGGTGTGTAAAAGCTTCCAAGTTAAGTGCTAAGATTTGAGGTTGAGAGGCAAGGAGGAGGAGCACTATGGTCACTATTTATTGTAATGGATGTGTGAGAGAGATATTGCATAAAGGGGGTTTATGGGGAAAGCGCTGTGGGGAACTCCTCATCAGACAAATTATATAGTAATCCAGTTACTTCTTAGTCTCCCATAGTTGTAAACCTCACTTTTGGAAGCCCCTATATAGTTAGTCTTAGTTAGTCTCACTGCTGTCTTCAGCATAGTCAGTCCCATCTTAGGCTAGTGCTAGCACTAGTAGTAGTCTTCCCTCTTAGGTCTTAACATTTTGTCTGATATTTAACCAGTGCACTACAAAAGAAGCAAGAACCCTTCAGGTCAAACCAACATAGTATTATTTTCTGAAATACAAAAGAATATGGCACACTTGCAAGAACAGAATGCCAGATTCATGTAAATTCTAGTGGAGGAAAATCCCTCATATCATGTCCCCATGGAAGTAGAGTTGAACACTGCTAAAGCCAAAGCACAGGCACTGCCTACCTCACCAGTACCACTCCTCAAAGGCCAAAGATTGCAGTGTCAGAAATATTCATTGGAAATTAAGGCCTCTCGGTGGATTAGTATGAATAAAATGTAAGCCTCTATGTCCTTCTCAACAGTCATCAGTTCACAGATGAGCAATTGAAAATTGTATTTGAAATATCTTACCTCACAGACAAGGCAGCATGCTGAGAAAGGCCATATACAAAAGAACTCCTTGAAAATTCCAAGTTGGAAAAAACTTCTTTCCAGTTAATGGAAGTATTTAAGCTTAAATTTGGTAATCCTAATGTGGACACAATCTCAGAACACATGTTGTGGAAAGCCTCTTACAGTTTCCTTGCTGTAAGAAGAATCCAAGGGAGTTGGATAAACCAAATAAAACCCTGTCCCTTTAAGTAGATAAAGAGTTCAAAATTAGCTAAGCTAAAACCTCTACTTGATATAAAATGAATAATAATTTATTTAATATTAACGGTGTTGAGATGTAGAATCTGTGTTCTTCATAATGAAGGAAAGAATTACAACAGTGAAGCTGTATTCAGAAAAGTTATTTAAATGATTGAATATTATGTTTTTATGAAGCTTTAATTTTATTGGATTTAGTTGTTAAATTTTTTTCCCTGATGATGAGACCTTTATAATGATACCCTATATGCATAAATTAATGAGTTGTTGTGTGAAATTTAAAAAATGTTATGTAAAAGTATTATATTTATAAGGGCATTACAATTTTAAATGTTATTATTTGTTGTTGTTTCTAATTTTTAAGATGTTTTCTGTTAAGATTTCTATTATTTTTTTGAATCTACAGGCTTTATATGCATATTATTTCATGTGCTTCCTTTTTCCCAGCCTGAGAATCCCAGAGCTCATCCAGAGATTTCCGGAGTTTGTACAGAGCTTGTCTGGAGCATTCCAAAGCTTGTACAGACTTCCAGACTCAATTAAAACCTTAAAATACTTATACAAAGTCTAAAAAAATTACAGATGATAGAGCTACTTCTATTTTATAATCCCATCTAATTTTTTGTAGTCTTTGCAGTCCTATTCATCTAGTAAACAACCATCAAAGTTAAGTAAATCATGGATAATCAAAAATAATCAAAACTACTTTATATAATTATTAAAAATGGAAGAAAAATAGTAAAAATTCACTGATAAATTTATAAAAGCTCTTGAGACTCATAAATCTAATTTCCATACACTTTTGGACCTATACTTGCATTTTCTTACTGTTAATTAATTGTTAAATCTTGACTTGTAAAATTAACCTCTTTTAACCCATTTCTTTAAATATAAACCATTATAAAATTAGATTGGATTTTTAAAATCTCAATTATAACTCCATAAATAATCTTTTAATAGGTCTTACTGCTGTACTAATATTTAGACTGCCCCAAAATTTAACCAATTATGCCAAAAACATTCAGTGGCTGAGTATGTGTCAGAATTCCAGGACTATTCCATCTACCTCACAAAATGGGTAGAAGGAGTGCTCATGTTTCAATTCAGGAATGGACTATTGCCAAAAATAAGGAATGCCTTAATAAGTCACCCATGTCCAACCTTCCTCTTAGCACTCAGGGAGCTGGATATTCAAATTGATAAAGAGTTCACACATCAACACATGGATAGTGGGAGTGGCACTCTTCACTGTGGTAACTATTCCCCATTGAGTGAGTCCAGTACTTGGGACCCAAATGTCATGGATATTGACACAGAAAATTCATCTGGAGCTTATGGGAGGAGAAGGCTTTTAGATTAAGAATACCAAAGATGCATGAGAAAATGTTGGTGTCTACATTGTGGAAGTAGTGTTCACTTGGAAAGGCAGTGTAGAGGGAGAATAAGGGTTAGTGAAGTGGAGGATAGCACAGGAAAGGCACAGGTAAAATCCTGTTCTTGGGAGTGAAGGTTGTCCCCTCCTTGAGCATATTAGAGGTAATGAATTAGGAGGACTTATTAGAAGAATTAAAAGCATTTAAGCCACTTGAATTAAATAATAATTGTATTATACTGAATTTGCTTTTAATGACCCTTGGAAAGACAAAAATATACAAGCACTTCTGGCCTGTGGGGCCACAGACTTTTTTATTTCCAACAAGTTTTTACAAAAGAATAAAATGAGAAAAGAAAAATTGGACAACACCAGGAATCTAATTATGTTTTATGGATTTCCTGGTGGGGGAGGAGAAGTAAGATAAAAGGTTTTTTTCAGATTCTGGTGCAATGGAAGGGAGTATCAGTGAAAGGCATGTGCGACAAACCTTAATGACCAGTATGACATGGTACTAGAGATGACATGGCTGCACAAGTACAACCAACACATTGAATTGAAGAAAAAGAAAGTTCAAATTGGAAGAAAAGGGGTCACTTGCACTAAAGTATCAGCTCCCTGGCCCATCCTGAAAAGTCTTCTGATGTTTTGTTATCAGAAGTTAACTTTTGGCCAGAAATTAAACTTTCTATTGATTCTAAGCAGCAGGATAGGGATGGTTCACCAATGAAAAGCACCAGAGAGGGCTATAGAGGCAATTAAGTGTGCTAAAAGGAGGAGAAGGTGCAATAGTGAAGGGGGAAGGCGGAAGATGGAAAGGTGAAGGGTGCAGATAGAAAATTGGCCCCCTGGCCCCTCCAAGAAAGTCTCCTGGTAGTTTATCATCATCAGTAGACTTTACCAAAGAGCTGAAACTTTCTCTTGATGCTGAGTTTCAGGACTTGGAGGGGGTTCTGGAGGAAGAAGATAAAAAGGAATGTGTCACAACAGCATGGAACATATCTACCAAGATTTCATCTAAGGTCCAGTCCTCAAAGCCAAAAAAAAAGCCTCAATGAGATGTTCCCTGAAGCTTATTTGGAACTATTACCACTTTTTGAATATGGAGGAGTTTAGATTCTGCCACCTCACTGGCCATACAACTTTACCATTTATCTGACTCTAGATGAAACTCCTCAATTTAGCTGCATAATCCCAATTTTAACCTTGTAGTCAACAGCACTAAAAGAGATGATTGATGAAAATTTAAAAAATGGTTTCATCAGAGAATCAAAATATCCCTGGGCCATCCCTGTGATTTTTGAAGGTAAAAAGGATGGGTCATTGAGACCATGCATGGATTTCAGAAGGTTAAATGCACTCACAGTTAAGAACAGATATCCCCTTCTGCTCACTAGTGAGCTGATTGAAAGTCCTCAAGGTTCAGAGATTCTCAGATCCATAGACATTAGGAAGGGTTACCGCAACATATGCATGAAAGAATAAGATGAACACAAACTGGCATTCTGAACTAAACTTGGTCATTTTCAATAGCTGGTAATGCTCTTTGGTCCATGTAATGTGCCTTCCACTTTCTAACACTTCACCAATAGCATATGCAGAGATAGACTAGGGATAGATGTGGCAGTGTATCTAGACACAATATTTATTTACTCCAGATCAATTGAGGAACACCAGATATATGTGAAGGATTGTTTGCAGAACTTGAGGGAGGTCCAATTATGGTTAAAACCAGAAAAATGGGTCTTCTCAGTAAGTGAAATCTCATATCTAGGTATGATAATTTCAAAGGATAGAGTGCATATGGACCATTAGAAAGTAAAGAAAGTAATTTAGTGGCCAGAACAAGCATTATTAAAGGAGCTCCGGTTGTTTTTAGGCTTTGAATATTTTTACCACCACTTTATTGAAAATTACTCCCACATTTTCCAACCACTGCACAAACTCACAAAGAAGGAAGCCAAATTCACTTGGAAAAGTAGACAACAAGATTAGTTTTATTACCTGAAAAGAAAATATGTGATGGCTCCTTTTCTTGAAATAGCAGACTTAATAAATCCACTTGTTCTGGAATGTGACTGCTCAGACTTTTCACTAGGCATGGTATTATCCAAATATGTTTCTGAAAATGTCTTACACCCAGTATCATATTTTTCATGTACACTTCTAGGTGCCAAATTGAACTATTAAATATATGATAGGAGTCTATTGGAAGTAGTAGAAGCTGTATACACCTTGTGTCACTATTTGGAAGGAGGACCACACCTTTTACAAGCTATCTACATGGATAACAAAAAATTGGAAATGTTCCTGACCAGTTCAACATTCACTTTCAAGCAAGTACACTAGGAAGAACTTCTAAGCAGCATTAATATTGTTTCTCAATTATTATAAGGGAAGAAAAGTTGCAAACCTGATGCACTATCATGATTTCCTGACTTTTTCCCAGCACCAAGTCAGTTCCATACTGTTGGTGCATCCTTTTTGAAGGGGTATCTTGAAGAGGGGGTAATCCTAGATGAGGCTGAATCAGTGAATGAGGACTTGATAGAATGGGAACGGAAGAGGCAGGAAAAGGATGAAGTATTTCAGGAGTTGGTGAAGGTGCTGTTATTTAAGGAGGTATTGGTAAGGGAAGGATTGGAGGAGAAACACTGCATTGGAATGGGAGTATTGTGGTTCCAAATGAGGAAGATCTCAAGAGGAATACTGTAAAATCAAGGAATGAATCCCCAATGGCAGGAAAACCAGGACAACTAAGGATGGTAGAGCTGTTAAATTTCAACTTTTACTGGAAGTCCATAAAGGCATACATCAAGTGATATTTAGTGAAATGTGACTCTTTCCAGAGGTAAAAGTTAAGCCCAGCAGTTACATCACTTACCCTGTTAAGAATATCTAAACAGCCATGGAAGGAGCTCTCTTATGATCTTATAGTTTAGTTACCCAAGTAACAAGGAACGAATTCTATCTTCACAGTATTTGACTGCTGCACCAAGATGGAACACTTTGTCCCCACCACTAACCAGATTAAATCAGAGGATATTTCAGACTTAATGGTGGCACATGCCTGGAAGCTACATGGATTTACTGAAAGTATAGTATCAGATAGGGGAAGTACTTTTAACTCAAAGTTGTTAAAGGCAAGGTATGAGCAGCTAAACATTAAGCCAATATTGTCATCAGCATGGAACACACAAGCTGACAGCCAATCTGAGATAGTGAATAAGGAAATTGAAAAATACTTGCACCACTTAATTAACTATAAGCAAGACAATTGGGTACAGCCACTACCACTGGCTGAATTCTCATGCAATAACCAGAAACATTCTGAAACAGGCATTTCACCTTTCTTTTCCATCTATGGATATCACCCAACATTCTCAATTGGTACTCCACCCATATTTCAAGTTCAAGAAGCTGAAGGAAGGATTTAGAAAATACTGAGTATAATCCAAGATTTAGAAGAAGAACTCAAATTATCTCAACAGTCAATGAGGCACCATCATGATAAATGGAAACCCCAGTACTGGACACTACAGGTAGGTGATGAGGTTAGTTTAAGCTCACAATTCCTTTCCACATTATACCCAAGTGCCAAGTTTAATCACAAGAAAGTAGGCCCATTTAAGATCAAGTACAAGATATCTGACTCAGCATATAAATTGGAACTACTAATTTCAATGAGAAAAGTGCACCCAGTGTTCAATATTTAATTACTCACAAAGCTCCAATAAGATACAGTACCAAGGCATCCAGAAGAACCAATGGCACCAGTCTATGTAGGAAATGAAGAGGAGTTTGAAGTAGAGAGGATTATTTCTAAGCAGGTGTACAGGGGTAGGGTTCAGTATTTGATGCACTGGAAAGGACTTGGGAGCCAGTGGAGAACTTAGGTAATTTTAAGGAAAAGGTAAAGTAGTTTGAGAAGGAGCACAGGGGGAAACAAAGGGTAAAATGGATGTTAATGTTAAATTTGGGGTTGAGAGGCAAGGAGGAGGAGCACTATGAGATCTATGCATTTTAATGGGCGGGAGAGAGATATATTACATAAAGGGGCTCTATGGGGAAAGCACTGTGGAGAACTTCTCATTGGACAACTTATACAGTAATCCAGTTGCTTCATATTCTCCCATAGTTGTAACCCTCACTTTTGGAAGCCCCAACATAGTCAATCTTAGTTAGTCTCACTTCTTTCTTCAGCATAGTTGGTCCCTTCTTAAGAAAGTGTTAGCACTAGTAGTATTACACCCTCTTAGGTCTTAAAATTAAGTCAAAATTAGCTTCATTGCAATGAGATCAGAAAAACATATATAGGTGTGAGTGAAATAGAAAATTGGTAGGTACAGATCTGCATTAGAAAAAATAATGTGAGCTGTTTGATAAAAATCTCCTACTTTAAATTTAAAAATCAGATAGAGGGAATAAAAAAAAGTTTTATTATTATTATTAAGTGGAAATTCAATCAAGAGAAAAACAGGAAATATTCAACAGTTTTTTAGATTAATCTGGTGAATGAAATTGAGGAAGAGTAAGAATGTCACTCCTTAGAATTATTAGGTGAGATAAAGTTTCTAAGATAAGTAAAAATTAAATTTTCATTGAGAATTAGTTACATTCTATTTATGGGTGAAGCTACATAATGAGAAGGGAATACAAACCTGCAAAAGGAAACAAGGTGTGAGCTTTTTAAGAGAAAATCTCCCACTTTACACTTAAAAATTTGAGTAAGAGAATAAAAAAAATGTAGTAGTAGTATTATTATTATCAAGTATAAAGTAGCTATAAGTAAAAAAGGAGATAGAAAATGTGTTTTTTTGATTATATTAGAAATATAAAAAAAGGTATAAAAAAGAAAGAATATTAAAAAATTCACATTTGTTTGACACCCTATATTTACAATTAAATGTACCACTATCAAATGACAAGTCATTAATAAAAGCTTTCATATTTTCAAAAATTTAAAAAGATAAAAGCTTGAAGTTTTATTTCTCAATATTTGACACCCAGGGTGATACTCTAAATTCCATACTAGTTTTTCCTCTATAATTGAGCTTTGGAAATGTTCAAAATGTGCCCAATGCCTGCAAAGTGACAACAATGGCCAAAATACCATACAATAACTGAAATTCAGCCATAATTTTGTCAGAATAGAGATGAAGAGTCACAAATTGAATCTTAACAATGAAATTCTCCCAAATTACCTTTCATAGAAAATCACTCCCCTCCTTCTCCAAACACTTCACACTCTCCCATTTCAAAATATCCAAAAAAAACCTGTCTGAAAGAAATATCTAGTAAATAGGGAGGTTTCAGCTCTGAAAAAATCACATTTATGGTAAGTGTGGATTTCAAACAAAATCTGCACTGGAAGTTTGAAAATAAGTCACTTATTTCAAAAATGGGTGTCAGTTCTGACCTCAAATCAGCACTTTTTATAAATGTTTTTGTTTCAAAACCACATTTTGGCCCAAATCCCTTCCTTCCTTACCATATACCTTTGACATGAAATTCACAGACCTTTCTCTTTCCCCCTCTCCATAGCTTCAAGTCACATATTTTTTCCCTTGAATGAGTTTTTCCTCTTTCATTCTCCCTATTTCTCTCTCTAAAAATTCTGGCCATATCCAGGATGAATGAAGTGCAAAGAAAAAATATCATTGTGGACTTGCATGTAGGTCCACTCCTGATATTTCCTAGTGTTTTGTGCTTGTTATTGATCTTGTTTTTACATTTGTTTAATGATTTTTTTGTGTTTTTTTGCACTTTTTTACACTTGTTTTTGTGTTAGTTTTAAAATAATTTTTGTTCTTTTTTTTACATTTGTTTGCACTGTTTCTGCCTTCATTTTTTTAAGCATTTTTTGCACTTGGTTTTGCATATTTTATGCTCATTTTTATGGGATTTTGGAATTGGTTTGGAAAATATTTTTTCATTATTTTAAAGTAATTTTGGGGGACTTTTGGCTTGGGTTTTGGGGGTTATTGCTTTGAGATTTTAATTAAAAAAAGTAAGTATTCAAATTATATTCATTTATTTAATTTTTTTCTTCAGATTTTAGAATAATGTCTACTCAATAAAAATATAATACATAATCATATTCAAATTCCCTTACTTTTGGTCTCTTTTCTTGTTTCAACCCTTTTACTGGCCATTCAATTCCATCACCAACTCCTTAATAAATAATGTAAGTAAGGTAAGAGAAAAAGATTTTACACCACAAAAAATAAAGTGGCATCTTCTAGCAGGTGCCTTTCCCTATATTCAGTTTTTATTTAAGAGTAAATTTGATTTGATCATGTGCAAGCTAGTGTTCTCATTTTTCAGTATGCAGTCTTTCCTGAAGAATTATATCTGAGCTGAAACTGAGTTAAGTCAAAGATAGGGATTGGCACCTGCTATCAGGTGCCCATGTTTTTTTCTGGGTTTATCACTACGCAATATAGGGGGTAGGCTTGCTAGCAAGTCCTCAACCTGAACTCAGATGGAACTCAGATGGATCTCAGACTGAACTCATACTGAACCCATACTGAACTCAACTTGAACACCCACCTAAAACTGTTCTGCTTAGTGGTGTTCATCCCTGATTGTATGGTTCCTTTATCAATAGCTCAATGTGTGTTCAATCTGTGGTGAGTTTGGGTCCAAGGTTGCGGACTTGCTAGCAAGTCTGCCCCCATATTGTGTGGTGTATTACTTCTAAAATTTAATGTAGACATTTAAAGTATGGGGTTAAGAAGAGGTTGCCTTTTTTATCTTACAACCTCTTATTTTAAAATATAAAATACACTTAACCAATTCAATTAATTAAAGCTTGAGAACTTGAAGCTAGGCTACTGTGGTATCATGTCTACATTAATTTGTTTCATTTTTTCACAAATTTCTCTGTGTGATTCACAATTCTTTTTTTAAAGTCTAATTACTTTAACTTTTTGTCTTTCTTTTAATAAATTGTTTATCATGAATTAATGAATTGAAGTTGAAATTTTTCAATCTGGAACCCCTACTAGGATAAAATTAAGGGTGGGATGTTCAGCTTATACAGTATGGATGGTAAGAATTTTAGAGGAAATAATACTTATTGGTGGAGATAAAAGGCTAGAGATAAATCATGTGGAGTTGTTGGAGTAATTTAAACAAATATTTTATTTCTTTCACTTTGAGAAGTTAAATATGTTAAATGACTTCTAGCTATTAGCTCTTTAATTCAGAGAATTTTTTAATGATTTGTGATAATAAATAGCAAAATTTTAATTTCTCAAATAATAATGTTGAATTTGATATATGTAATTTATTTAATATAATAATAATAATAATTGAAATGGATACTTTAAAACAACAAAAAGAGAACCCTTTTTATACTGAAGAGTAAGTACAACATGAATTTTGTTGATGTTAACAAAATCATTGATAAAGCTAAAATGAAATAAAATTTTTAATTAATAGTTAATTTAATCACCAAACAATATGGGGGGCAGACTTTCTAGCGAGTCTGAAACCTTGGACCCAAACTCACCACAGATTGAACACACATTGAGCTATTGATAAAGGAACCATACAATCAGGGATGAACACCACTCAGAAGAACAGTTTTAGGTGGGTGTTCAAGTAGAGTTCAGTATGGGTTCAGTCTGAGTTCCATCTGAGTTCCATCTGAGTTCAGGTTGAGGACTTGCTAGCAAGTCCACCCCCTATATTGCGTAGTGAATGATGAAATGAAATTAAACCTTAAATTTTTAATTAAGAGTTTTAATAAGATAAATAAAATTTAATATAATAAAATAAATATATTAAATTAAAGATTAAAAATCAAAGTTTAATAAAAATATATCCCTTGAAGCTCCAGGGAAATACTAAAGACCCTTAATTTTTTCCCCTGGGCTCCCTCTAGCTGGCTTCAAGAAAGGTGTCAGCCAGTAACTTATTTAACATAGTAAAACTGGTCTGATTAAATGTATTACCCAATTACTTAATTAGTTAAATATTTAAATATTATAAAATTAATATCTAAGAATACTTAAGTATTATACTGTGTAACTATATTTAATAACTATATTACAATTTATGTTGTAGTCTTTAAGTTGTTTATTATTATTTACAAAAACATTTTTATTTAATTAAAATTTTATTTCATTTTTCTAAAATTAATTGAATTAAAAACATAAAACCTTATGATAAAGTTTTAGATCTAAGTCCATGTAGTTACTGGGACTCAGACCTTCCTTGAAGCTGGCTAGAGGGGGGCCAGGGAGAGCAAAGAAAGAGCCTTTAGTATTTCCTTGGAAATTTAAGGATAAGATATTTTAACTTTGTAATTAATTAAACTTAAAAATTAAATTATTTCATTTTATAAAATTCTAATTATTTTATTAAAACTTTATTTAATCCTTTAATTTATCTTCTCATTTCATTTTAAAATTTTAACTTAATTATCAATGATTTTGTTGACTTCAACAAAATTCACGTTGTATTACATTTTTCCTATAAAAGACATTTCCTTTTGTTGTTTTAGATCATCCTTTTATTATAAATTCACTCTATATATATTATATATAATAAAAGTAAAATCATATACAAATAAATTATTTATCTACTTAAAATCTTTCATTTGAAATATAACTTTTCAACATAAAGAGAAGAAATAAAACTATTATTAAATTAATATTCTATTTTACTAACTCAACTGTCGGCCGGTTGTCTAGAAGAAGGAGAAAAAAAAGGAAGAAGAAGAAGGAGAAAAAGGAGATGAAGGAAAGAAATGATAACACCAATGACTTAACAATAATTGAACTTGGGAAGTTACAAAACTTATAACAAGTTATTAAGGTGATGATATATGGTAAGTCTTTTATTTTCTCTACTTAAGTAACAAATTCTAATATTAAATAATCTTAAACCAACCTTTATATATATATTTTATACTAGATTACAGAGGCAAAAAAACGCTATAAGTAAAAATAATATAAATATAAAATTTTATATTAATGATAATATTAATGATAATAAAAAAATAAAGTAAGTAATAAGTGGTGAGGCTACAGAGGGTTACCCAAGGCCTTTATATAGGCAAGGGGCCCTCTGAAGCGCCACATTAATGTATATACAAAGTAAGATAAAATAAAAATAATATGTAACCAATTTTGAGTAAGTGTAAGGGGAAACCCATGATACAATTAACTAAGACACATGAGTAAAAGCCTAAAATCCACTAATTTAATCAGAAACAGTTAAAATAAAATAAGGGAGTAATTAAATAAGTTTGATACACATAAAAACAACTAATTTGATTTAAAACATGTCTGATAACCCTTTATTTAAAAACCAATTTTAAGTGAAACATAAAAATGAACTATTTTAACACATAAAAATAGTGTAATTAACTATTTTAGTATAAAAAATGTGTAATTAATTATTTTAACTACTTTTATAAGTGTAATAATTATTTTAAGTTAAAACAAGTATTTTTTAACAAAATTCCAAATCTCAGAATAAAACATTAATAATTTATTTAATAAAGTGTTTTAACTTGTTTAATACTTTGATGAAACAATTATGATTCAAAAAGCAACCAATATTTTTGTTTAATAAGATATGAAAGGTTTTATTTAATATATAAATTCAATTAATTGATTTAATTACATTATAAGTCAATTTTTCACTTATAATTATAATATATGTTTATAATTAATTATTAATTTATAATTATTAAATACATAAAAATGGGCCATAATTTATAGAATATAAAATAAATGATGCTTAATTTAAATTTATAAGTAATTTATATAACAATAAAATTAATATAACACTTATTTTACTTATATTTTATAAGATACTAATATAATTTTATTATGCAATAAAATATTAATTTATATTCATAAAATGCATAGTTTTACGCCCTCTTTCAGGTCCAATAAATTAACATAAAATTTACTGGGCTCCTGGCAC
Organism: Hemileia vastatrix; assembly: GCA_030280995.1. Lineage (NCBI taxonomy): Eukaryota > Fungi > Basidiomycota > Pucciniomycetes > Pucciniales > Zaghouaniaceae > Hemileia > Hemileia vastatrix. Next base: position 17,686,614 of record JASXTE010000003.1, on the reverse strand, counting down.
AGCCTGGCTGAAATCAACCAATTTCATTTCATCTTCAGTTTATTATCTTTAAATATACTGTATTTATCATCCTCACTTACCGTACAAGCCAACACAAATTCTGAGTCCCAGTAATTCAAAGGACTTAGATATTCAGATTTTCTGTAATCTTATTCTTATTAAATTCAATTAAAAAATAATAAAAATAATATTTTTGTTATTTTAAATAAATATATTAATTTTTTAAATGAATTAACTGTATAATAGTTAAATAATTTAAATAATGTGATTTAATAACTATTTATAATACTTAAAGGATTTTAAATGTTGATATTAAAATATTTTTACTAATTAAGTAAATAATTATTAAATAACAAATTTAATCAGACCAGTTTACCTGTATAAAATAAGTTACTTGCTGAAAGAGGTATTACCTTTTTTTCAACCTGTGAATTTAAGAGCAAAAGCAACTAGTGTTATTTTATACTTATAGAATTAAAAGAATTGTGAATTTTACATTGGAAATATAAAAATTTATGAATTTAAATGAATTTATTTTAGATTATAAACATTACTCAACAATGTACCAAATTTTCATGTTGCTTAAATAAAAAATTTTTAACCAAAAATATGACCAACTAAAATAACTAAATAGCACATGTTCAAAGATTAAATTCAAAAAAAAATTTAAAATGAGGTAGTTTTATTGGATGAATGTTTCCCTTATTCTAGCAACTTTATATATGAAAGTGTTGGATATAGTGGGAGGTGGTTGAAAATCCTCATCTTCATACAAATCTAACCATCAATCTTTGAGGTTGGCTAGGAAGATATGAAGTATGGAAGAACCTAGAATATAGTCTACCATGGTTCTAATTTCTGATTTTTTAAGAAGGCTTCTTATTCCCTGAAGACTAGAAAAATTGCCTTTAAAGATTCCAATAGAATATTTGATACAGACTCTTAATTTTTCAAGATTATTGTTGAACTTAGAATTTTGAAAGTCTTCAGAAGGTCATCCTTGAAAAGCTGGAAAGAAAATCAGAATCAAAAAGGAGGTTAAGAGCTATAATATTTATTGCTTGATGTAATTTTTCATGATTTGAGAGTGAGGAAGGCATGACTCTTATTTGATATAAAAATTTTAATTTTCAAAATTTTTCTGAGTTATAAAGTGTTATTCCACACACTGATGTATGTGAGATGGATGATCCTGAGAAATCACTGAAATGGGAATTTATTGTGAAACCATAACTTTTGATTGAAAAAGTGAAAATTTAAGTAAAATAAGTGACTTATTTCAGTTTTAAAATACACCAGTGTTGCGGCTGGTGTGCTTCAGAAATTCACAGTTAGATAAGTGTGGATATTCTCAAACTTGAGCTCAGATTTTTAAGTGAAAATTTTCCAGAACTGACACATCCTAATATCATTTTTTATCTATATGAATTATAATTCTATTTTAATTTTTTCTTAAATATATCATAGGTTTGGATTGCCCTAAATTATTGTGGGAATATCTATATTTTCAAATTAACCAGAGAAATTCTCAATTTTATAGATATATATTGGTTAATCTTCTTGAAAAAAATTGGTCCCTCTCTAGTCTTACTCAACTGAGATATGAGATCCTATCTAATATTTGAACAATTATAAAAAAAATTTTTCTTTTAGTTCCCAAGAATTGAATTGTTTCCAAATCAAAATTCATCAATTGATTTACATTATTATTTAAGATTGTTTATTTACTATAAAACCTCTTTTTCCTTTAGTTAATTATTATTGATCACCTGTCACCAGTGATTAATTAGCAGAAAAAAATGAGGGTTCATAAAAATACTAAATTATAGTTTATAGATATTAAAACAGAAAATAAGATGAAATCAATCATTTATCTGTAAAAGGAGAAAGTAAGATCTTGGATAAAGAAACTACAGAAGTAAAATTTACTATATAAAGTCTCATATTATTAATATTTACCCTGAGAAATTTATCAAATCATAAACCAATATTAAGTATAAATCAATAACTGTGTTAAGAAAATGTGAAAGACATCAGAAAATGACACCTCAGATGACCATATTTTTCAATACCTCCCCTGCTTAATACATGATTAGATTTAAAATTTTCTTGTTGTTTTGGTAGGGAATTAGGGGTTTTTGTTTAGTCTAAATGTCTGACAACATGTCAAGTGTTGGGAACTAGACAATATAAATTTTCATTCATTTGATCTTTTGTTGGTACTAGTAATAAAAACATTGATGTTTTTAGATTTTTCATTTATTTGTACCTCTTTTGATAAAAATATGGAACCACTTTTGTCACAGAAGAGATCAGAAACATTGATACTACTTAGTATTTTCAGAGTGGAAACATTGATGTTTAAAGAGAAAAATGGGTTTGAGATCTAAATTAATGACTTTGCACATTCACACATTGCAATATAATCTGCTTAAGTTACAGAAAGAGTAACTATTTTTTTCCACCTTCTATGACAAGAAATAGGGCTACCATTTAAAAGAATTATAAATCCAGTTATTTAAAATCTTATTTCTTTGCAGTTAGAATAATCAGAATCACCATAAGACTTAAATCTTTGGTTGTATTATTCCTTCCATACTTAATTCCTACAGATTTATTGGTAATAACATTTTTCAAGAGTTTTAAAGCCAGTTTCCAGTGATAAGGTGAGTGATTAGAGTTATATTTTGAGAGTGAATTCAGGGCTTGATTTATTTCACAGAGGGTTGAAATCCCTGAACTAGATGTCTAGTTCAGTTTTTGGTTTCAGGGTACAACTCTGGGTCTGATTAGTGGAGTGACTAGTTTCACAACACCTTATTTTTTTTACTTTTCTGAAATTAGCATCTCCTTGGCTCATGTCATCTCATCTTCATGGATTCATCTAAAAATTCTATTTTCACCTCCTCTTCCCTTCTCTTACAAGCATATGCACACCATAACACCTTAATCCTCTTCTAAAGGCAGAAAATAAGATGGGTTCAAAAAGTGACATTTAATGGCTCTTCACAAAAACACACCCAGGAATGGAATAGGGTCACAAAACTGAAATAGACATCTAGTTCGCCATTTTTTTCCTCTGTATCAGGTCTTGTAAAAACAGTTAGGTAATTAAGTTACCCAATAAACTCTTGATAAAGATCACCTTTTCCTTCCTCAGTTTCCTCAGTTATAAAATCAGTAAAAGTACACCCCACTGGAAGGGATGTAGATATTTTTTCACAGTCAACTAAACAAAAGTGCTTAGCCAACTCATCAACATAGGATTTTCCACTGAGAGTGATAAAGTCATCCAGATACATAATTTCAATATCTAGGTGAGGAGTCAGGTTGTCAGTCCACTTCAATTTGAAGTGATTTGACAAGTCAGAATGTAATTTTTTAACAAGAGTTTTACATTTTGGGAAACCCAAACCATTATCAACATGAAGATGGATGAAAATGAATGTGAAATTTTGTTAAAAAATAAAAAGAGATTTGTCACCCCCAGACTTGAAAAAAGGGAGTTTTTTCATTATTTCAAAAAAGAATTCTTTCCCTTGATATGGGGCTTGATGCATTCCATACAATTAATTCAAAAATTTACACACTTTTTTGATACATCCATTCTTCTAACACTTAACCTGATAACCCAAAATAGCACATTCAACACCATTTGGATGAAATTTATGTGTAAAATCTTCTTTGAAAATTTAAAATATTTCAAGTGAACCAAATATTATGATAAACCCATAATCAATAGAGTGATTTTTTTGGCCGGTTTTCTAGAAGAAGGAAGGAAAGAGAAGAGAAGAAGGAGAAGAAGGAGAGGAGGGAGAAGAGGAAAATGACAAAAAACAACTAAAGGGTTGAAGGGACTTTTAAGGGTAAATAAGTAAGTATTTTATTTTCTCTGCTTAACAAAATAATTAAATAATATTAAATACTCTTATTACAACCTATTATTTATATTTTACTTTGTATAGTCATAGAGGTAGTCACTGCAATAATATTTAAGTAGTGTAATATAAATTTAATTTCTTTTATTTAAAAAAATAAAATATAAGGTTAAAAATAAATGTAATGTAAGTGATAGAGCTACAGAGGGTTCCCCAAGGCCCTTATATAGGCAAGGGGCCCCCTGAAGCGCCACAAAAAATTATATTCTATAAAAAATAAAATAAGAAATAATTAATAATTAAAATTAAGTGTACCAAAACTGTAAGGGGAAAAATATAAAAAAATTAATTAAAAAATAAGTAAGAGCCCAAAAAATCCACCAATTTAACCCCAAACAAATCTTTAAAATAAGTGAGTAATTAAATAAGATTGAAACACTTGAAGTATTAACTAATTCAATTTATAACATATTTGATAATAGCCAATTTTAAGTGAAACATGAAAATTAAACTATTTTAACATAATAATTAGTGTAATTAATTAATTAAGTCTGAAACATAAGATATTAATTAATATAACCCATTCTATTAGTTTAAGAATTAAATTAAGTTAAAACAATTTATTAATTTAATATTATTAATAAATTTTAGAATAAAACATTAGTAATTAATTAAATAAAATGTTTTAACTAATTTAATACCTTAATGACATAATTATGAGTCAAAAAAGTGCTCAATATTCATGATTCATATGATATAAAAGTTTTATTTAATACTTTAATTTTATTTATTTATTTAATTATATTATAAGTTAATATTTTGATTTTTAACTATAATATATTTAATAAATTAATTAATAATTTATAAGTATTAAATACATGAAAAATGCGCCTACATTTTATAGAATATGAAGTGTTTTATGAGTTTTAATTGTATCTATAATTTATTTAATAATAAATTTAATATAACCCTTATTTATATTATAATACAATTGTTATATAATTTTATTATGCAATATAATATTAATTTATATATATAAAATGCATAATTTTTCGCCCTCATTAAGCTCCAATAGATTAACATACAATTTACTGGGCTCCTGGTATAGCCTGGCTGACACTTCCTCACTCTAAAAAAACAATAAAAAAAATGCTAAGATTTTTTCTTTTTGTACTTCTTTAACAGAGTAGGAAGATTTGAAATCTCCTTGCCAGGTATCCTTGCATCATGTTCAGATGATTTGTTCTTATATCTCAATAAATATTCAGTACCTCTTTCAGAAGTAATAATTCTATCATTGAGAATTTTATCAATTTCTGAAGTTTCTGTGACTTCCTGAGGGTTTTTCTTAGGTCTTCCCCTTCTTTTGGGAAATAAGTCACTGTTGGAAGTATAAGGCTTAAGCGAAGAAATGAGAAAAAAAGGATGTTTCCTATCATATGGAGAATACAATACAACTTCTACTGCATTATCTCCAACCATTCTTTTAACAACAAATGGTCCTACAAAAGGATCTTTTAATTTGTTGTTACCTTTTAAATTGAAATGGACAGTAGATATCAACACTTCATCACCCTTGTTAAATGTGTGTTCTTTATGGGATTTATCCCATATTTTCTTTTCATATTCAAATGCTTTATCAATACAGCTTTGAGCATGTTTTCTGCATAGCTGTTGCATTTGCATATAAGATTTTACACCAGGGTGTAGTTCCAACTTAGGTAACTTATTATTGAAAATTTGAGCAGGAGTGTTTGGGACATAACCTAACCAAAGCTCAAAAGGCTTTTTCTCAGTGACAGAATGAACAGTGCTATTATATGCAAATTCAAGACCAGGAAATAGAGTGACCCAGTCATGAGTAAATCTGTCATTGTCTTTATATTCTAATCAAAAGGCACAATACCTTCTAATCATATCTTCCAGAGTTTGAATAATTCTTTTAGCTAGACCATCAGTCTGAGGATGGTGAGCTGTAGACAATTTTAACTCAAAGCCACAAATATCCATCAAAGAGGTCCAAAACTCAGAAGTAAATTTTGGATCTCTATCAGAGATAATGGCTTTCGGAAATCCAATAATATTAAACATGTAAGTCCACCATAAGAAAGCTAATTCCTTTGTGGATACATCTTTGTGGATGGGAATAAACTTGCACATTTTTGTGAATCTATCCACTATTACCCAACAAGAGTTATAACTGTCTTTACCTGCTACAGGAAGACCAGTGAAAAAATCCATGTTAATTATTTTCCAAGTAGCATCAGGTGCTTCAATATGTTGTAATAAACCTGCTCTTTTACCTGTAAACCTTTTATATTTCTGGAAGGAATCACAAGATTCAACATATAATTTTGTATCTTCAGACATATTAGCCCACCAAGCAGTGTTTTTGATTCTAATTAATGTCTTTTCAAGATCAAAATGACCAGATAATATGTCATCATGACAAAGTTTGAGGATAGTTTCTTTCATAGAAGGAGGAATTAAAATTACATTATTAAGCTTTCTTCTATAATATATATAACCACCTTCAATAGAAAACTTTCCTTTAATCAAAGTATTTTGATACTTTTCAGGAAGAGTTTTAATCAATGCTTTAATTGAAGAATTCTTAGGATCATTTAAGATAGTAACTAATTTATTTAATTCAGAATCTTTATCATATAAATCCAGAATTAATTGTAATAACTCTTCTTCCATATCAACTATAAATATACCATGGATATGAACAGTATGATCTTCAGGAACATAAGCAGAATTGGAGTCATTATTTGTCAGAGGCAATCTGGACAGCATATCAACATTGGAGTGAACATTTCCAGACCTATGGATAATTGTCATTCTTCCTCTGTATTCTTGAACAGCAAGTTGCCACCTGAACATATGTCTATTAGGTGTTTTCAGGTTTAAGAGGGACTTCAAAGCATTACAGTCAGGTACCAACTCAAACTTTTGGTCATCTAGCTAGTAATGAAGCTTCTCAAGAGCTCAAAAAACTGCTAAGCACTCTAATTGAGTGGCACCATATTTCAATTAACTATTTTTTAAGGTTCTTGAAATATAACAAATTACAACCTCTGAGGATTTATCATTAATAATTTTTTTCTGGTGAAGGGCAGCACCCAGACCAACAAAGCTAGCATCTTTATACAGGAAAAAAGGTTTGTTGAAATCTGGAAGAGCTAAGATAGGGTCTGTCATTAAACAAAATTTTAATGCATCAAAAGCTTTTTGACAGTCAATATTCCAGATGAATGCAACATCTTTCCTAGTTAGTTTGGTAAGAGGCAAAGCTATGACCTGATAATCTTAAATATATTGTCTATAATAGCCACACATACCCAAAAAACTTTGGATTTCTCTTACAGAAGTTATTGCCTTTACATTTGGAATTGCAGCAACTTTGTTTTGGTCTACACAAATTTGTATGCCTGACACAACATGGCCAAGGACTTTTAAAGATTGAAAGCCAAATTTACACTTTTTTAAGGACAAGGTCATATTGATTTCATCCATTCTTTGAAAAACTCTATTTAAATGAATCATATGTTCATCAAAAGTTTTAGAAAAAACTATGATATCATCAATATACACCATAAGCAATCCTTCATTTATTTCCTGATGGAAAGTGTTATCCATGACTTTTTGGAAATCTGAAGGTGCATTTTTAGGGCCAAATGGCATTCTAACATACTTATATATTCCCATATGAGTAGCAATAAGTAAAATTTTTTGAGAATTTTTCTCAACTGGAACTTGATGATACCCTTTATTACCATCCAGAAAACTAATAAATTTTGCACCTTGCAAGGTAGCATGTATTGAATTAATTCTGGGTAAAGGATAAATATCATCAACAGTATAAGTGTTTAATTCTCTTTAATCTCCACAAAATTTAGCCTTATCCTTTTCATAAGAAATCAAGACTGGGGAGATGACACAATATTTGGGGGTGACATCCACTTTCTCAATGATATTCATTTTTAATAATGTGGCAATATTATCTTCAATATCTTTTCTTTTTGTTGGAGAAGCAGGATATGGTTTTTCCTTAAGACTAGAAGGAATATCACTCAAGTTACAGGATAAGGTAATTCTCATTTCTTCCTGAACACTTCCTAAGACATGGGAGCCATGAGCAAAAGCCATAGGTAAGGAGGTAATTGAGGCAATTTTAGAATCCTTTTGGTCACTAGTTAACTGATCACCAAAAGAAGCAGTATTTATTTCATTTAATAAATCATCCATTTCAATTGTAGGTCTGCATTTACACTGGATCAGTGAGTTAAAAGACTTTAACAGATGCCCAGAAGGTTTTCTAGGGGAGGAAATTTTGAATTTTCTTTTTCCATTCAATCCCAAGGTGAAGCAATTATTTTCAGTGTCCAATTTCACACCAAACATGGTTAAAATGTCATTACCCATAATAAACCAATTTCTTAAATTATCATTTTTCATGACAAAAAATTCACAAATAGCTCTGACAAAACCACCATTATATTCGAAGAATAAAGAGGTTTTGTATTTTCCAATAGGACACAAGGTAGAACTATACCCTCTCTATTTTTCAGAAGTCATAGGTAACAATTTACTCACATAATCATTATCTACTGAAGCTAAGGCTCTTTCAGACACTAAACTTCCTCCAGCACCAGAGTCAAGAACTACATCATCATTTATACCATTAATGATAACAGGTGCCTTCAAAGGAGATATGGCTATAGAATTGTTAGTAATATCTTTAATTATTTCAGCATTTTCCACTGAAGATAAATCCAATACACATTCTTCAGATATATTATCTAAATAATGGACATCCTGTTCCAACATTAAAACATCTTTAACAGATTCATTGTCATAGGAGATATTACATTCACAGTCACTAGAAGAATTATTGACATCAATTTCAGCCTCATCAGTGTCTTCATTTTGTTCAACAAGATGAATTTTCTTGTCACAAACATGATTCTTTTGCCATTATTTGTTACATTTATAACAAGTATTTGTTGCATATTTTTAGGTGCAACTGGGGCAGAGGGTTTACCAGATTTTTCTGGGGGCTTTGTAGAGGGTTTATTTAGATCAAGATAAGATTTTCCAAGGTAATTTTTTGGTTCATATCTATGGTTGAGCAGTACCTCATTACAGATATTAATGAAGGAAGAATTTTCCCTCACATGCTCAGTTCTAGCTACAATTAAATCTCCAAGAGAATTTGGTAATTTATACAAGATTTTATCTCTCCAAATATCATGATCCATCTTTGGATCAATTGATCTCAGGATTTTTGCTACTTTCATAAGAAAAAAAATGGGGTTTTCAACAGAGGAGGATACATATCTAGTATTCTCATACAGTCTTTGCTGAGCCAACCTGAATTTTGAACCACCAAACTGATTCTCAATCAAGGATTTCCAATAATTCCATGTATAGTGATTTTTATCTAAAAGAGCAGATTCATACCACATTAAGGCTACATTGGAAAATAAAGACGTTAGCTTAGAAACAATTTCCTCATCAGGTAGTTTATAAGATCTCTTTAAATTATCAATTCTTTGGATAAAGTGTTGCCAATCAGATGAAGAATCACCATCAAAGGTAGGATATTCGTCCAATTTAGGCCAATTTTTCTGACTACTGGGATGGTCCATCCTTTGGTTTGAATTATTTATCATTAATAATTCCTGAAGTTTAGCCAGGTGTTCAGAAATTTCATTATTTACAGAAACAGCTGGTACATGACCATCACAAGATTTTTTGCTAGTAGTAAAAGATTTTACAGACTCACTGTCAGTTTGTTTAATGGCTGAAATATGGGGAAGAAAAGAGAAGCTCTGTTCAGGTTCCTTTCCCTTATTTCTATGCAGCTTACGGGAAGCATTCTCATTTATACCATTATTATTTATGGTTAAGGTTGAAAATTTTTCCTGCAGTTCAGACACATATTTTCTTATCCTTGGAGTTTCAGACATCTGGTCATTTACTTTTTCAAGGGATAAAACATTTCTGTCCTCAGAAACTGTGTGTTTGGCACTTAGTGCATGGAAACCATTTTTTAGCTTTTTCAACTCATTTTGTAGAGATTTAATTTCACCTTTTAATGAATAATTTTCCTCAATAAGGGGTTTCAATTCACTCAAGGTTTTATGCAGATTGATATTCTTATCTGAGATAGATCTATGGTCACTCCTTATTTGTTTTTGTTGGCTAAGAACAATATTCAAGGTTTCTTTGATTTTAAAATAAGCTGTATCTTGTACAGAAGAACTTACTTTACAATGCAAGTGCAAATTATTTAATCTATCACTCTCATGTATTAACACATCTCTTAAATGTTTGTCTTTCACAACATTAAAATCAAGGGTATCTTTCAATATTTCTTCAGAAGTTTTCTCAATTAAAGTATAGACTTCAGGGGAAACATAATCATTCTTAATTGCAAGAGAAGGATTAATCAAAGAAGTAGAAGTCAAATTTAAATGTTCATCAAATGATAATTTGCTAATTACATCATTGGGGCTACTTATTAAAGGAAGTTGTCTTTTTAAGGGTTTAACTGTTCTTTCACCAGGATCCACAATATTACCTGAAGAAGATTTGTTATTATACATACCAACATGTTTATCAAAAAAATTACTCACCATGGCAAGGGAGGAAGCTTCCCCTGTGCCTTCTTTCTTCTGCCTCTCTGATAAGGATGGGGCTGAGGAGATGGATGGTAGGTTGGTGTCCTGGATGGGCCAGGGTGTTGAGCTGTTGGTTTCTGAACATTCTGTTGGTAATGGTTCATCAAGTAATCCCATTTCCACTGCTCCACCTGCAGAGTGCTTTGATTTTGTGTGAAGGATCTGGGTGCCTGATTGAGCTGAGGTTGAGGCTGAGGCTGGGAGGCTGGGAAATTAGGAGGTTGAGCCTGTTTGGGATTTAATAACTCCTTCATCTGTTGCCAGATTGTGTCTACTCTTGCCTTCTACTTCATACTTTCTGACTTCAGTTCTTTGATGTGACTGGACAGGTTGTTTACTTGTTGAGTCAATGGTATCTTTTTTATTTTCATACCTTTGAGTTGATTTTCCTGATTTATTAGAGGTTTTACTTCTTTCAGAGGTGTTTGGTGAGGGGGGTTCACCACTTCTCCTGCCATTTCCATGTCCTGAAGGTTTTTTGTCAGCTGAATAATTTTTGTAAGTTAATTTAGAAGAACCTACAGATTCAGTGTCAACATCCACTTCAATCTCATCCACATGTAAGTTATCCATGCTGTTAGCCAAACTACTGGACATTTAAACTGTGAAAAAAGAATCAAAATTATTTTAATGATTCAAATTTTTATTTTCAAAATAAAATATAAATTATTGAATTTTTAACAAAACAAAAATTTTAAATTTTTATCAAGAATCAATTAATTAACCAAAAAATGTAATAAAAATAATGTAATTACAATTATATTTATTAAGAAATAACAATAATTAAAATGGGACCAACCAATCAAAGGTTTATAAGTCAACCAAAATAATTAATACTAAAAATAATATATTGGCAATATTGGGACTAAGTACTGAGTACTATTATGGTCAACCAATAAACAAAAAAAAATATTAAAATTATTTTAATAATTTATTAAAAAATTAATTGTCTTCTAGGACTAAGAGTTTTACTCTATTATGGTCAACTATGAAAAAAAATAAAAAAATAATGAACACTTACACTCAGTGAATCAGCAATTAAGCCACAAACACTGTTATTGCTGTAATAATATAATAATATGAGTGATAAGTGCAAAGGTTAACTTACTATAGTGATCGTAAAATCACTTCAAAATAATATATGATTTAATTTAATATAAACCTAAATGATCAAACCCAAGTTGGAAACACGGTCGTGGCAAAAATTTTGCTTTTTGGTTGGGTGGTCCATGCGCTATGTTGTTTGTTGCAAGTATCGTAGTTGTTGTCGTCGTTTGGAAAGGCGCCCAGTTGTCAGCCGGTCGTCTAGAAGAAGGAAGGAAAAAGAAGAGAAGAAGGAGAAGAGGAAAATTACAAAAAATAACTAAAGGGTTGAAGGGACTTTTAAATGTAAATAAGTAAGTATTTTATTTTCTCTGCTTAACAAAATAATTAAATAATATTAAATACTCTTATTACAACCTATTATTTATATTTTACTTTGTATAGTTATAGAGGTAGTCACTGCAATAATATTTACATAGTTTAATATAAATTTAATTTCTTTTATTTAAAAAAATAAAATATAAGGTTAAAAATAAATGTAATGTAAGTGATAGAGCTACAGGGGGTTCCCCAAGGCCCTTATATAGGCAAGGGGCCCCCTGAAGCACCACAAAAAATTATATTCTATAAAAAATAAAATAAGAAATAATTAATAATTAAAATTAAGTGTACCAAAACTGTAAGGGGAAAAATATAAAAAAATTAATTAAAAAATAAGTAAGAGCCCAAAAAATCCACCAATTTAACCCCAAACAAATCTTTAAAATAAGTGAGTAATTAAATAAGATTGAAACACTTGAAGTATTAACTAATTCAATTTATAACATATTTGATAATAGCCAATTTTAAGTGAAACATGAAAATTAAACTATTTTAACATAATAATTAGTGTAATTAATTAATTAAGTCTGAAACATAAGATATTAATTAATATAACCCATTCTATTAGTGTAAGAATTAAATTAAGCTGAAACAATTAATTAATTTAATATTATTACTAAATTTTAGAATAAAACATTAGTAATTAATTAAATAAAATGTTTTAACTAATTTAATACCTTAATGACATAATTATGAGTCAAAAAAGCGCTCAATATTCATAATTCATATGATATAAAAGTTTTATTTAATACTTTAATTTTATTTATTTATTTAATTATATTATAAGTTAATATCTTAAACTATAATATATTTAATTAATTAATTAATAATTTATAAGTATTAAATACATGAAAAATGCGCCAACATTTTATAGAATATAAAGTGTTTTATGAGTTTTAATTGTATCTATAATTTATTTAATAATAAATTTAATATAACCCTTATTTATATTATAATACAATTGTTATATAATTTTATTATGCAATATAATATTAATTTATATATATAAAATGCATAATTTTTCGCCCTCATTAAGCTCCAATAGATTAACATACAATTTACTGGGCTCCTGTTATAGCCTGACTGACAGATTTCCTTTCAAAGGCAGAACCAATTTAGAAATTCCTGAGGTCTTTTGACTTCAATTTAGAGTGCAGAATGTGATTTAGAAGATAGTTAAAACTCATTACACATTCACACCAGAGTTGATCTGGACAGGTGGAATCAATCATAACCATACATATTTTTTTAACAAGAGTTTTTTTATATTTTTCAGAAACTGGATTATGCTGAGGCGTTCTTTCTGGAGCCTGTTCCCTAATAACACCACATTTTTCTAAGTGTCCAACAAATTTACTACTTCTGTACTCTCCTCTATCACATTTCAGATATTTAATTTCTCATTCCAACATATTTTCAATATCAGCTTGATTTTTTAAAATTTTTGAAAAAACTTCTGATTTGATTTTTGTAGGAAATCTTAAATAATACCATGTACAATAATCTATAGTTTTTACTATGTATCTCACCACAAAAAATCAGGTGGCTCCTACTAGCAGGTGCCTTTCCCTATATTCAGCTTTCATTTAAGAGTGAATGTGATTTGATTTTGTGCAAGCTAGTGTGCTCATTGTTTAGTGCACAGTCTTCCAGAAGAGTTACAGCTGAGCTTAAATTGAGTTAATTCAAAGATAGGGAATGGTACCTGCTATCAGGTGTCCATGTTTTTTATGGTGTCTATGACCACTAATTGAAGGAGGGCCAATAGTGTCAGCCTGTATATCCATAGGACTGAGTAAAAATTACTTATAAGTTATGTTAAACACATGAACTATACATGGGAAAAATAAATTAGAGTACACAAACAGTATACATAAGTAAAATTATGATAATACACAAAAAATGCCATTATAACACCTTATATACACGCATATATCCACCTTTTATAAGTCTTATGTACTTAATATTTAGTTGTAATATGTTAGGGTAATCTTAAGAACCTCAAATATAAGGCTACATAATTTTTAAGTACACTTAAAGCTGTTATTTTCATTGTTTTATGTAAAAAACAAGAAATGCGCTTTAAATCACTTAAAAGTTGATTATATGCGCTATAAATTTAATAATATTAAAAATATGCTTTGACAGATCAATTTGTCTCAATGAGGACTATTGATTTGGCTACTCAAATGCATAAAAATAACACTTTTCAAATTTGATGTTTTTTATGCCAGAAATGGCTTCTGTGTACTGGCCACATACTGCCTGCATTTTTCCCGTGTGAATAGCTTCATTTTTAGAAAAGTTATTTTTTTCACACTATTATTACCCCAAATTCTATGCCCACTGTGGGAAAACACACTAAAATAGGCAACAGGTGCTTATTTAGTGTCCTAGCTTAATTAATAATGCATTGACCCTCTTTATATGCACTAATTTCATTAATAACCTCACTCTTGGCACCTTATTTCACTAACACACTTAAATTTGCCTAAAATTAGTCAAGAATTTACCTGTTCAAGCGCCTTCCAAGGACTGCATGTAGTTACCCCACATCTCACGCCTTTTTTTGGGTTTCTAGGTGGTTTCTCAGTCAATTTCGGTCATTTTTGAATGGTAATTTCACATAGTATAATGTCAGGATTATCCCCCTTATTACTAAGCTCTTATTAACATTAATTTTCCCTCTTTAGTCTTTTATATTAATGTATAATACGCATATACTCTCTTTTTTACTTATTCTTTAATTTTGATGGATTTTCCCTATTATTACAGGATTTTGGCAGGTGATATTCTTCTAATTATGTTATGGGTCATTTGGGATGTTGATGGACATGTCTATTTTCTGGATGGAGGCGTCATTAACTGTGTATAGGACTGGTAAATCAAGGGATTCATTGGGGAACTTATTGTGTATAAAAGGAGGAGGCTTTGGGTCTTGTTTTCTACATTCTTTATCATTACAATTAAACAATATAACCAATAAAATTACCATACATATCAATATTACTTATAAAGTCTTTTAATAGTATCTGAATTATTAAATCTATTTTTCTACCAACTATAAAGATTGTAAGCCATATATAATTAGTGAGATTAGAATTACTGAGACCCTTATATCGAGTTATATTTTAATACTTATTGGATTTGTACTACAGTATTCATATAGGACCATGAAAATCTTCTAGACAACTGACCATTCAAACTAGTTCACGTCTCTGTACTTGACCTCAGCCTGACAAATAGGGCCTACAATAGGGTGCATCAAAGTTAGAAACTTGTAATTATTAAAAAGGTATTTCATAACACAAAATGAAAGCCACAAACAAGACATTAAGTCTCATAAAAAATGTAGTTTGGGAGAAGAATATGGAATGTTTTAAAATATAATCATGGTTTATTTGGTGGAAAAAAGAGGTATTTTGAAATCAAAAATTTCTAACTTTGATACCCCATAATGTCTGAATGAATAAAAAATAATGGTATAGACACTATTTAAAAAGGAAGATAAAAAGGGTGATTTTATTATTTTTACCTTTGAATAAGTTGCAAAAACATATTTCTTTTCAATAAAGTCTATACCTTTTGAATTTTAGAAAATTTATAGTTGACTGGGTTTTAAGGTAACCTTGAAACTTTAGCCATCGGAATAGGGTTCATCTTTCAGTTGTAATTAAAAGAGCTTGGTTTTTTAAGTATCAAAATTTATGATTCTTCTCTTTTCAAGCCAGCTCAACTATCAGTTGAAAATCATAATTTAGTACTTGAGTCTTATTGGGTCAAAATTTAGCACTATATCCCATGTGATTTAGTTTTTTGACCAAGATTAAATTATACAAATTTTTCTCAAAAAAAAGAACATTATTGAATGTAAGATGAAGAATGATAAAAGAACAGCCTGAATATTCTGCAGTATGAATGTTGATAGGAGAGAGAATCTTCTTTCAATTTGACTAAATATGTTGATCCTTGAACATATGAGATATTTCACCCAAATCAAGAATAAAACAAGTGTTTTCACTTCTTGGTCCTGAAAAATTGGCTGAATTTTTACATTCTTGTTAAATACCTAAGGAGGCAGATTCAGTAGTATTTTCAAATATCTTTGCCTTATTATTTTTTAAATGAGGTGGACCCTTCAATTTATTTATCTCATCACACAATTGAGTAATACAGCTATTATTTCTAAGACCAACATGACTGAGCTGGCATTTGTGATTATTTTTGTCTTTTTCCTCAGGAGACAATGATTGTTGAGGTTTTTTCTTCTTGGAATGAGCTTTCAAAGCATTTGTGCTGTAATTTGAGTCAGTCTCACATAATCACTGATTAGCCTCTGACTTAGGACTATTGTATATTTTCTCCAGTGTAAAAGTTTTAAAATTTTGATAAAGAATTTAAGCTATTCACAAATTAGATTCATGTTGAACACTTTTGAAAATATCATAGAAATTATTTTTGAAGAATTTACTATTTCAGGATCACTTGATGCACTATCTTTCAATAAGTTTTTTATCTCTTCAAATTTACCAAGATATTCTCTAAGTGAAGAAGACCCATCCCACTTTATATAGACCAACTGATCTAAAAAATCAGAAACCATAGATAAATTACCTTTACCATGGTTTGACAAGTTTTTTTGATAAGCAAGATATGTAAATTTGAACCTAGAGAACAGTTAAAAATATTTAGAACTAACAACATTTATTAGAATAAGTCAAGATTTTGATTCCCCTCTTTTCCAATAAGTAGGGTTAGCATCTTTGAGTTTTTCTGAAAATGTAATATGATGAGTTATATCATGGGAATAAAAATAAAATTCTATCATAGATTTCCATAAAGATACATTTCTGGTGGTGAGAGCTGTTACTTCCAATAAATTTTCATTTGACTGATCAGTCAAAGTTGAAGTGATGTGGGGGCATGGTGGATTAGACAGAGGTTGAGTTTCAGTAGAAGGACAATTCATAGTGGCTACAGATGTATTATCATATGTAGTTTAAGGAAAGTAAGGTATTTTATCAGCTGGAAACCTCATAAATCTAAGTCTTCACACTTTTAATCTATCAATATTTCTGAATCTCTTTAAGTTACTGTAAAACCTTTTTTTTCTGTTATTCAATTGCTATCAATTGCCTGTCTCTATTGATTGATGAGTAGACAGCAATGAGGGATCATGAAAAATATTAAATTATAATTTAGAGACATTAAACTAAAAAATAAGATGCAATCAATCAGTGATCTGTGAATGTAGAAAATAAGAGATAGAATAGGGAAAATGCAGAAGTACCATGTACTATATAAATCTCATATTATTACTATTCACCCTGACCACCTAACCAGATTATAAATCAATACTCAGTATAAATAGATCAGTGTGTTAAGAACATGTAGAAGACATCAGAAAATGGCACTTTGGATGGCCATATCATTCAATAGTCCAGTACTCTTCTCCCTTTATGAAACCCCAAATTTTACTCAACACTGAATTCACAAATTTTCAGCAATGGAAAAGAAATATGGAGCTAAATTACTGCATCCAAAGAGCTCATACCTATTGGTTCAAGATTTTCTTCAAAATAATAAAAAATCATACCAAACTGCCATGGTTTTTGTATCAACCAGAGATCAAGAAAAATATTGTCACTTGGAAAGAAATTTATTTTCAATGGAAACTGATTCTATCCCTGATATTTAGAAAGTAAGTTCTTGGAGAGATATAAATGGTCAGACTTCTAATTATTTGTGTATTCTATATCTTTTCTTCTATTTATTCATGAGTTGGTTTAATCCACTTCATAATAAATTATTGGTGAAGCAAATATCAATTGACTTAATATATCTTTCATGTCTGAAATCAAACATCAATAATTTTTAATAATTTCTTTTCTCAGTATAAGAATATTTTTCTCTCTCTTTGCCATTTTTTCTGTCTCATTTTTTCTACAATCAATAATTTTTAAAGTCAAATTTTTATTTTCTATGAAATTAAATTCCATGAAAATATTCCTCATTACGTTTTATTTTTGATATGATGTCATGAATGTAGAGATCTGAAACAATTATATTGAAAAATTTCAAATCATTCAAGTGAGGAATTTTCAGTCAACCAAATGCTTGAAAAGTGATGAGGACTTATTTCTTGGGACTGTACTTATGATTACTTGTCCCTAATGGAAAAAATCATAACAAGAAGAGCTTCAAATTTCATCAATAAGATGTATAAACAGATCACAAGCATCCAAGGCAATTATAGCACTGCTTCTATTTGAGAAATATTACAAACTTGACCTTTCCTTCATTTAATTTTTCTCTTTCCCCACTTACTAACAGCCTCATTTTGACACCAAATAATTTGTACTTCAGGTTACTCCTTCCCAGGAAGGACTTTTTTTTATAAACCCACATACATGAGTGGTCAGCTAGAGCAGGCGTGCAATGTCTTAAAAAAATATGAGAGACAGAACACAATAAGATGACAGAGGATAAATAGTCTACATATAGTATCTAATACAAGAGGTTGCAGCAGGTGATGATGGGTTGACAGTATGGATAGAAGGGCTAAATGAGTGAGGAGGGGTAAACTGTTTGAGAAAAGGGGGAAATCACCAGGGGCAAGACTATGTTATGTTTGCATTTCTGGTGTCAAAGTCCTGCACAAAAAATGTGACATAGAGTTTCAAAAAAAATGTGTGATATCATGACCTGCATATGTCACATTGTATTTGTGGGACTTTATGTCTTGCAAAAAAGCATGACATAAGGTCTTGCGATATGCCACGTTTTAGTGTGGGACGTTGACACCCAAAACTCAAAAATGACATGGTTTTTCCCCAGTGAATGAGTCAAGATGATATCTGTTCCTGGGTCTGACTGTAAAAATCCCTTTTTGCATAGTGGTATGTTCCTTTAAAAAGCCCATTTTCTCCCATCATCTTTCATTTTCTCTTTCCAGTGATTTTTACCAAGATAGATACAATCAGGTTTGTATTTACAGATATCTTAACCTGGCAGTTCAGCTCTGTGGAGGGTTTTACATTGGGATTCCTATCTTTTAATTCATCCCAAAATATATGTTAAACATTATGGGCCCAACAGGTGACAATTTGTAATTTAATTCATGATAAAATGTGTCCAAATATTGTCATTCCATAATATAAGATTTGTATTTTGCTTACAAACCCGCAGTATACATCTTGTAGCACAGTGTCAGCCTGTAGAAATCTGGAAAGAAATGGAGAACAGGGGATGCCACAACTACAGACTATATACATTCACACACATCACTAAGTACATAGTCCTAGTGACTTAACATCCCCCCACTTAGTTATGAGAAATATTACTGATATCCCCCCATTCAAACATAAACAACTTCAAAAAAATGAAAAAATGAAATAAAATGACAAGAGAAAAAGAAAAGAAATAAAGGGGAAAAAAGAAAAGAGATATATATCTATAACCCCATCACCACACGCAGACATCTTTCCTTCTAAGCATTTTTAGAGATTGGCTCAGTGATTTTTTGAGTATATCTGCATGCATTTGAGAAATGGGAACCCATTCCAATGTTGCTTTCTTCAGGAAAATTTTTTCATTTACAATATAGAAGCACCTATCCACATGCCATGTCTTCTTGTTGTCTGGTTTATCTTTTGCATTGGCTATTTCTCCTTTGTTGTCACAGAAGATCTTGATTGGGGGAATATCAGGAAATATATCTTTGAGAAGGTTTGAGATAAAGATGGTGTCTTTCACACCATCACCAAGTGCCACATATTCAGCAGTGCATAAATAGTCACTCAATGTCAACTGGAACCTTGATGTCCACAAAATTGGGCAAGAGTTAAGGAGCAGCAGGTGTCCTCTTTGAGCTCTCAAGAATTCTTTGTTATTCCAAGTGGAATCAGAGAAAAATAGGAGTTCAAGTAATGAATTTCAGTCAGGATGAATGTGAAGACATAGGGTGGAAGTGTGTTGAATGTATCTGAGTTGGTGATTGAGAGTAATCCAGTGAGTGGAAGTAGGTTTGGATGAGAAGCTTTCTAAAAAATTGACAGGGAAAGACAGATCTGGCCTAGTTGCTACTTCCACATAACTGAGAGCACCTAGAATAGAGAGATATTTAGTTGTATCAATAGCTACCTCTTCATCCTTTGTTGTGCTGATTTCTAGATTATTTGGTAGGGGCAATCTTGTGGTCAATCAAGAGGGGTTATGAGTCCACAGAAGTTTTTCAATGAGCTGAAAATTGTGCAGATCAAAAACTTCTGGAACTTCTTTGATAGCAACACCTACCATACAATCCACATTATCATTCCACTTTACCTTCAAACTACCATCCAAACCATCCTTCAATACCTTCAATACCTTCTCACTACTTCTAGTCACCATACCATTGTCAACATGAATACATATCACACCCAAACATCCCTTCTTCCTAAGAAGATAGAACCTTTTATCATACTGAATTTTCTTGTATCCCAGAGCATCCAATTTTCTGGATATATGAAGACACCAGCATCTTGCTGCTTGCTTGGTAACATAGAGGGCCTTCTTTAAACATAGTGCATTCCAAATGGCATGTAGCTGGTAGCCTTCAGGAGGGTGTACACAAATCACATCATCAATTGGGCTGTGAAGGTAAGCAACTGTGACATCAAAAGATTTTACAGGCCATTTGTGATAAGCTGCTAAAGTGAGAAGAATGTGTTGTGAAGCAAAAGTAAAAGTTGGGGCAAAGGTGCCAGTAAAATCAATACCATACTGTTGTAAAAAACCTTTTGCTACATATTGTGCTTTGTAGGCTGGATTTTTGGAAGAAGGATTTTTTATTGTAAAGACCCATTTTGCATTGGTGAGCTTGGTGCCAGGAGGAAGATTTTCTTCATACCACATGTCCATATCTTTCATGGTAAACAGTTCCATTTTGCATGCTTGGTCCCACTTACAGCTGTCAGGTGAGACCATAGCTTGAAAATGGATTCCAGGTATAATGGATGATTGGGACAAACCTTTTTTTAAAGTTTCATGTATGTCTTTTTCTTGAGAAAGAAGAGTTTTATTATCCTTGAAATTACCAAGTTTCATATTTTTGAGGATATGATCAATAGAAAACTTGGATGGTGGTGGTTGATAAGCAGATTTGTGAGCAGGAAGTTGGGAGAAAACAGCCATAGTAGATTCAAAAAAGGAGTTTGAATCTGGGTGCCATAAAATCCAACCTGCATTATCTAAAGAATAAACTACACACGTACAAACCAAAGCATGTTGGTCCAGTTTGAATCTAGTTTCTTTATGGATGTGGACAAAAGCTGTTTCACAAAATATTCTGAGGTTTGAGTAAGTTGGGTCACAGTTGTACATGAGCTTCAGGGGAGTTTTGTCACCATTTTTGACATTGGGGAGCCGGTTTTGAACATGAGCTGCCCATTTGTAGGCCAGGCCCCAGAAGCATTCAAGTAGTACACTTGCTAGTAGAATTGTCCTGGAAATGTCACCAAATGTTCTGTTCAAGCGTTCAGCTGATCCATTTTGTTCATGGTGGTGAGGACAAGTAATTTCATGAGTAGCGCCAATGTCAGCCAGGATCTGAGCCATTTGTTTACAGTGCATCTTACCCCCATTAGTTCTTAATGTTTGTAATTTCTTACCAGTAACATTTTCAAGCTTTTTATAAAAGGTAAAAAAAGCAGTTGTGGCCTCAGATTTGGAATTAAGTTAAAATACCTCACCATAAGAAGTTGAACTTTCCCTGAACATTGCAGCCCTTCTTTCACCATGAACAGTAGGATCCATAGGACCAACCAGGTCTCCAATAATAAGGCTCATCATAGATTCAGGTCTTGATTCACATGTAGCTGATGGTTTCCTGGTACTTTTTTCTAACAAGAAATATTCACAGTCAATCTTACCCAGTGGAATAGAGAGGGGAAAACCAGTGCTAATTCCAGTTTTGATGATAGTTCTAATTGTGTTTTCACTTTTATGGCCAAGCCTTCTATGCCAGTCCATGAGGGATCCTTTTACAGAAGGGGGTTGGTTGATGTTTTCATTCTTTTTAACAGTACGTAGGAGGGAAGGATTTAAGGAATAGTGGTAAGAGGAAACATTAATTTGATTGCAGTCACTAAACTTAATTAAATCTAAGACCCAGTGCCTCCTTGTACTTTCCAACTGTCCTGTCATAATCAGATCATCTTTAAAATAAATCCCTAAGTTCTTGTCTTTAGAACATAAAACAAAATAAAAACCACTGTCCATCAAATCAAAAAGGGAAATAAGAGTAGTTCTAACATCAGGACAGTAAAAAACATTGGTAATAGTAACAACTTTTCCATCTCCTTTTATTTTCAGGTCCCCCATACTAGTAATAAATGAGGAAGGACAGTTAGTTTCTACTTTGATTGGGATTTAATTTTCAAGAGGTCTGAAATTGCTGAGAAGGCTCACATTGCCAGTGACATGGTGGGTAGCTCCAGAATCCAACATTGCCACATTTCCTGCAAGTGCTTCAGGTGACCACTCTGCTCTGTTCAGATCAATTTGTGCAACCTGTTCATACAAGGCCTCCACATTTTCTTCAAAGATAGTGACTTCATCAGCTTCAATATGTACATCTCTTGCTCTAATTGGTCTACGTTGTGGTCTCTTGTAAGGGATGTAAACCGGTTTGTTTTTAGCATTTGGATCAGATGCAAAGGCTGTAGCACATTCTCTCATGATGTAGAGTCTTGCAGAAAAGGTGGATGAGTAAAGATTGTAGGGACAGTGAGCAAGAAGATGAGCTGTTGATTTGCATTCATGAAATTGTCTTTGAGCACCAGGGGGTCTGTAAGAGTCCATTTGATGATGAGGATTAGCCACTGTGTTAAAGATGGGTTCAGTTGACAAAGATGCAGTAGGAGATGTTGAAACAGAGTCTCTATCTGCCCTGTTTTGAGCTAATGAAGGCATGAGTTGACAGAAATCTTCAAAGGTGACAGTTTTTGAGTCAGGGTAATTATCCAGGGCAACACACAGATCAACTTAAAGGTCTTTCAGAGATGAATGTAGTAGAGCATGGGACATAAGAGCTTTAAAAACTTTATGATCAAAAATAATACCTTGCCATTCTATAGCCTCAAAATATTTGTTGAATGCTTCCAGATATTCACTGTGTGACATAAATTGTGTTTGTTTCAAGTTGATGAAATTATAGATTGCTGTCATACTTGATGTGTGATTGGATCTGGTAAATTTGTTACAGATGTGAAGATAGGTTTGACATGCCTTCCAGTCAGTGGAGATCTCATGGCACAAGTTAGGAGAAATAGAGTGCAGAAGAATGAGGTGAGTGACTCTGTCTTCAAATTCATCAGGACCAGTTTCATCATTTAGTGCATACGCTCTTGTGCCAACAAAGTCTTTGATTAAAGCCAAAACATTGTGATGCCAGTCTGAATAGTTGCTGCCATTGGTGTCAAGATTTGGTATAGATTTTGTGAATTCTATTTTATTTCTCAATGTACACTGTCTCTCTATCATGCTAATGGAGGGTGCAGCTGACATGTGGGGCAGTGTTTGGCATGAATGACCAACAGGATTGGTATGCTTAAAGGGGGAGACCGATCTCCCTGTCGGCATCACCCTATTACCTTTGCTCATGTTAGGGGTGGGTCTTGGCAGCAGGGGGGTAAGATTAGGGAGGGGAGAGGGCAATGTGAGCGGACAAGGCGCAAGTGCAGGTATACCTAAGGTGAGATCACCTATGGCTTGCATTAGGTCCTCAATGGCATTGGGGACCTGCACTAGCAATTTGTGCGCTGGAGATGGAGGTTTGGCAAGGGAAGGTAGCCAAGGGGTACTGGTGGGAGGCAAGTTTATAGGGGGGTTGCTTCAGATGTTGCTAGCAAGTGGTTTCTCACAAGTGACTGGGGAAGATGATGGTGGGGATGGGGATTTTTTTATGTGAGGGGCAAGGTCAGTTGGGGGGGAGGGTAGGGATGATAATGTTGGGGCAGGAGTAATGGAGGACGTTTGATTCGTTGAGGAGCGAGTTTCGCGTCTGTTAGTGAGAAGAGGTTGGTGAGGATCAATTCCAAGCCTGTGTAGCTCTCAGTTTGATATTGGACAGGTGCTCCAGGATGGATTGTTTTCACAAGCAAGAGGTAAGTCTTTTTCAGACATGCGCTGGGGGTCTTTTGGCTACTAGCGTTCCTAGTGTCGCTAATGCTTGTGGAGTTTTTTTTATGGCTAACATTTCAATGCCCGCAGGCACAGCCCATAACCTGTAGCACAGTATGGTAGCAGTGTCAGCGCTTCGTCCGGAGTGAACCAAAGTTAATTTCATGACTTACCTATGGTAGCAGTGTCAGCGCTTCGTCCGGAGTGAACCGGAGTTAGTCGTGTCGGCTGCACCACAGGTTTTATACCACATATACTATGTACATAACATATAATCACTAAGTATAACCTAGTTTATACATAACACCCCCCCTCTTAGTGATTTCCATATTGCCTTGTAATAGGTATAGAATTAAAGACAGAGAAAAAAAATGAAGAAAGAGAAGAAAAAGAGAAAAGAAGAAAAAATAAATAAAATAAAATAAAATGCGTAGAAAAAAAAAATAAATATAATGATCAAACAATCTAATACACGCCCAGCAGATGTCTCTTATCTCTCCACACATTAGGACCCAGGTTTTTTGTCAGCAAATCCGCTACCTGATCATTTGAAGCTACCCATTCAATTGATATTTCCTTGCGATGAACCTGCTCATTTACAAAATAGAAATCTCGATCCACGTGTCTACTCCTTTTATCTGATGGATTATCTGTCGCTACTACTATAGCTCCTTTATTGTCACATAGTAATTTTGTTGGGCCATGACATAAATTCACTTCTAGCAGTAGATTTCGCATCCATAAAGCTTGGCAAGTGGCATTTGACATAGCCATTAGCTCTGAATGAAGTGAGGCAGTGGCGACTCGTGATTGACGTTTGGATTGCCATAGAATGAGGCAATTGTTAACGAGGAGAATGTGACTACCTGTCGCTCTGGCAAACTCGCCTCCCCACATCGTGTTGCAGTAAACTTTGGTGGACGGTTTATCTTGAGTAGTGGGGAAGAGGTGAAGCTTCAAATCTTTTGTGAACTGCAGATAACGTAAGAGATGGCGAAGCGCATCCCATTCAGCTTTACCTGGTCTTGATGCATAACGTGCCAGGAAGTTGACAGGATACGCTAAGTCAGGTCTCGATCCCGCCACAAGGTAAGATAGGGAGCCGATAATGGATAAAAATTTGAGAGGTTCAATTGCGTCGTGGGATTTTTCTTGGAGAGATGTGAGGGTTAAACCCGTTGGTAGAGGGGATTGTGATTTCAAACCTGTCGCATTGTGTTCTGTAAGGATCTTGTTGACCAGACCTGGTTGATGGATCGTGAAGCCCTTATCACACCTAGAAACTGCCAATCCTACTATGGAGGAAATATTGTCAGACCACTTAAGTGTTAAATATTTCCCCATGTCCACTTCCAGCATTGATAATACCTGTTCATTACTACCCATTACCACCCCATCATCCACATGTATCCATAGCATACCTGTTACACCTTCTTTTGACATGATGTAGATGCTGGTGTCTTGATTGCTCGATTTGTAGCCAAGCCTCTCCAAAATACCACTAAGATGCTTCCACCAGCAGCGCGCCGCCTGTTTGGTGCCATAGAGTGCCTTCTTCAGTCGACACACATGATTTGGGTTGGCAGACGTGAATCCCTCAGGTTGAGCAATGTAGATCTCCTCATCAAGGTCACTGTGGAGATATGCTGCTGTAACGTCAAATGTTTTAATAGGCCAGTTATAAGTCGCCGCCAGGGTGAGAATCAACCTCAAGGATGCAAATGTTGCAGTCGGGGCGAACGTCTCGTTAAAATCGATGCCCGGTATCTGCTTAAAACCTTGTGCAACATATCTAGCCTTGTGCTTAATAACTTTTCCATACTCATCTCTTTTCAATGTGAAGACCCATCTAGCTCCGGTTGTAGATTTCCCAGGTGGTAAAGGCACTACATCCCAGACATCCATGGTTGACATATTATGCAGTTCGTCTTGGCATGCTTGCTCCCATTCATTGGCATCACTGCGCTTCATGGCTTGTTTATAGGTTCGAGGTACACGGTCGGATAGGTCCATGGAGTTATTATTTATATATTCAACTAGGGAGTCCTGAGCGGAAATAGTCTCCTCTGCAGAAAAATCCCCAAAAGTCAATCCATTGAGAATAAATGAAAAATCCCCCTTTGATGAGTGATCGTTTCTGTATGGCTTGGTAAGTTGCACGTCCTCAGCTTCCCTGCCTTCGTCAATGAACTTGACCATGGCTGATTGAACAAAGGAATTAGAAGTCGGATGCCAAAAAATCTAACCTTTGCCTCCATCAAAAAAGCCTACCACCCTGCATCTCATAGCTCTCGCCTCCATCCTGGTGCGTTTTTCAGTTGGGATATGTACATACGCCCATTGACCGAAAATCTTGATAGGGGTCAGGTCTGGGATCTGCTGAAAAATAACCTGATAAGGGGTGCTATCAGTTATTCACACATTCGGTAACCTATTGTGAATAAAAGAGGCCCAACAATAAGCCAGGGTCCAGAATGTGTTAGGGAGTTTTGATGCTAGGAGGATTGTGCGCGCAATTTCACTGATAGTTTCGTTGAACCGTTCCGCCATTCCATTTTGCTCATGGTGATATGGCATGGAATGTTCATGGAGAACACCGTTGGTGGAGAGGAATTCAGAAAATCGCTTGTTCATATATTCTTTGCCGTTATCTGTCCTCAGAATCTTTAGACGGCGATTAGTAATATTTTCCAGGCGATTTTTAAATGTGATGAAGGCATCTAAAACATCAGACTTTTTTTTCAGAATAAATACTTCACCATAAGTTGAAGAACATTCTCGAAATGTGGCAACATATATTTTGCCCGCATCCGTGATGTCCACCATAGGGCCAACCAGGTCAGACACAATGACATCCATGAGTCCATGAGTACGTTTGGCTGCAATGCAAGTGCTCCTTCTCTTGCTTTTGGACACAGCGCATATATCACAATTCAACCGGCAATGAGGGATGTATTTTGGGACACCGTGACATAGTCCTTTCTTGGAAATTCTTTGAAGAATTCTTGTACTCGTATGACCAAGTCGCCAGTGCCAATCCATGATTGAGTTCGGAACTGCTCTAGGGTATGGAATATCAGTCAAACTTTTTGGTACAAATGGGGCAGGCAGGGTGGCTGATGATAAAGAGTTTATATAATCGATTGCAAAACTATTAATATCTAGACTATTAGGGTACACTAGATTTATAGACCATCTTCGATCTGACAGAGATAATGGAGCAACAAATAGTGTTTTAGAATCTTTCTTAGCAATAAAATCATGACCATCATTAAAAGTAAGAGAAATATCATTTTGTAACAGATCAAAAGGAGATATCAGTGTTGACTTTGCTTTATCACAGTAAAAAACATTTTTAATTGTAACTAATTCGTCTTTTTCTCCTTTTATTAAAATGTCGCCATACCCAGTGATAAAAGCAGCAGCCATATCAGTAGCCGTTTTAACAGATACTGGTACGTTCAACTTTTGGAAGTTAGAAAGCAAACGTACGTCTCCTGTAACATGATGTGTTGCTCCAGTGTCAAAAATCCCCTTGGAACCGTCGGCATCCAAGATGTTCAGCCATTCATCGCTGCCAAGGTCCAATTCGTTTAACGATGTGGTGAGAACGTCAAGGGCCGAAGAATCAATCTCGTTAAGGCGAACTTTCGAGGTTGATTGTTTTCCTCTTCTGTCACCCAGTGACTTTCTGATTGTACCAAGGGCATTTTTGGCTTGTTGTAATCTTGCCTCTCGACGAGTCCAGACATCACAGTTGAAGGCCGATCCGTTACCATTGTAGGGACACGTCTGCCAGAAATGTTCCGTCGAACGGCACATGCGACACGAATAATCGGGGGGTTTACCATCAGGATGATAATTGTCCGATTTTCCTCTTTTGAAACCTAGGGCCGAGATTTCTTCAGCGTCGATCGATGCTTCTAGGGCAGTGGATGGGAGGGATGATGGAATCGATATATTCTTCACCGTATTCTGCAATGCTGTAAGCATATCGTCGAAGGATGGTTGAGAGATGTCTTTCCTCAGTTCGAAATGTTTATTGATTTCTGCTGACACATTCGACACCGAGACAGGTAACAGGAGTTGAAGGAGAATAGCTCCAAGTTCGTCATAGCCTAGGACAAAACCCGACCTTTTCAGAGCATCTAGGGTGTTTTTGATTGTGTCGGCATGGGTCATGGCGTCAGTGAAGGGGGAGGATTTGATCTTCAACAGATCGTTGAATAATGAGATCCTGGAAGTGTGAGTCGCCATTTCGAATTTGGACGAAAGCACCTTGTAGGCATGGAAACAGGTAGTACCGACATCGATGAAAACCTGTAGTTTCTCTTCGATAGTGAAGTACACAATGTGCCAGCACATTTTGTCCTCAAAAGCACTGGTAGCATTTGTTATAGCGTTTGTCTGCGTAATGTACTTCATCGACCTGACTCGTCGTTGCATAAACAGTGAGATGCTTTTGTGCCACGTCTGCCAGTTTGACCCATTGCTTTTCAGTTTCGACGTATGTTTCACTTGTGATAGAATATCATCGATTACCACGCCACAGTCCTTCCCTTTGTATTCAACGATGGGATGCTCTTGTTCAGGGCGCATAGACATGGTAGGACGAGAGGCTGGAAGGCGTGAAGGAATAGAAGTATGCGGTGGTTGAGTGGCAGGCGGGGAAACTGGAGGGTTAGGGTTGAATTCAGTAGAATCAAAGAAAGGTCGAGCAGTTCCGGCACTCGACAATGATGAGGTAGCTGGGGGAGATGTGGTGATGGTGGAGGAAAAAGAGCGTGAACATCGCCGGTCACGAATGTTGACTTTAGAGATATGGGGGGGTAGGTCTAGGTTTTTTAGTTCCCTAGATAAAAGAGGTTTTTTGCGTTGAATTTTGGGTCTAGATTGGAAGGGATTGGAGGTATTTGGTTCGACCGGCATGAATTAAATGCCAGGAATATGATCGTGCGTCGAGGTTTAATCGGACGCCGGGATGAGGCACTTTTAACGAGGGACTAGCTCGGGGCACACAAGAAGGGTTCCGGGAATATACAAGATTCAAATTACTGCTAGTAATCAATCAGGGACAGCCCATAACCTATGGTAGCAGTGTCAGCGCTTCGTCCGGAGTGAACCAAAGTTAATTTCATGACTTACCTATGGTAGCAGTGTCAGCGCTTCGTCCGGAGTGAACCGGAGTTAGTCGCGTCGGCTGCACCACAGGTTTTATACCACATATACTATGTACATAACACATAATCACTAAGTATAACCTAGTTTATCCATAACACACAGTGTCAGCCTGTAGAACTCCGGAAAGAACCGGAGAACAGGAGACGCCGCGACTACAGACTATATACATTCACATACATAACTAAGTACATAGTCATAGTGACTTAACACATCTATCAAGATAACTAGTGTTACTTTTGATTACATTGATATTGAAATGATATCATCCCCCCATGATTTCCGCAGTTACCATCAGCAGATATAGTTATCAAAGGACTTCCCGTACAGTTAACGGTGGAATATGCCGAGGCTCCACATTTCTTTCTACTTAAAATGTCTACAGACATTATGATTGAAACCCCTGCTCTATCCAATTTACGGCATGGCAAAGTAAATTTTTCGGTCTCGTTGACATGGCCGTTATATAAAATCATAGAGGGTGGTCGACAATTCAATTGATCATAAATTGTTATACCTCCAGACCTAGAAGAACCGAAAAACATAAAAAAACATCCGATCACAAAAAGAGCTTTCATGCCTTAAGATATACATCGTGAACAAAAGCCAGTAAAAAGAGAAAGATGAGTAAGATAATTTTTAAATATTCCAAGCCTAGAGCATGTCTCAAATGTATGTACAAACCTTGGAACATAGTTGAGTATGCGAAGTTTCTGAAGATCGAGTACAAAAGTGGCTTTAGTAACCAGTTAGGAGTAAATACTTTAATAACACAAGTATTATAAATGATTAGATCAGACAAAACAATGGTGATTAAAAGTACTTACCTGTCAAGACTTTCAAGGAAATTTTTTTTTCATAAGTGATGGAATAAAGGCAAAAATGACTTGATATAAAAATTGATAAGAAAAATGATATACCTAAGACCGGCACAAAACTCGCTAGCAGTTTTATTAATGTGATTTTATTGGGTGATGAAGCGAGGAAATTAGATGAGGATACGGGCGGCAATCAATGGAATACCTTTATATGTTTTCAACGGGAATAACTAAGAACAGATTTTCATATTGGTAACTCATTTACAGCCAAACCAAAGATGGTTGGCACACAAGTACAAGAAATTTCTCAACTTGGCACCGCATTTTGGCTGTAAGCCAACAATTCAGTTGGAAGTCAAAATGCGCTGCGTAGTTGAAGAGTTTCTTCAAATTGTGCACCAACAACTGTTGGCATAGCTATATTCTTTTACTTACAAACTTTCTAACACTACGCACCAAGTAAGGTATCCCTGATGGGGATATTCAGCGCGAGTTGGGGATATAGTAGGGAGGGACATAAGGATAGAAAAATATGTGTAAGAAAAATTTGTGCGAGAAAAATATGTGTAAGGAAAATATATGCGAAAAAAATATGTGAGAAAAATAAGTGTAAGAAAAATATCTTGCAACCATGGGATTTTTTTTTAAAAATTTTTTTTCTCAAAAAAAAGATTTTTTATTTCATTCATTATTTTTTTATTTTTCTGATTTTTTACAATTGTTTTTTTATAAAAAAAAAAAATTCTCATGGTTGCAAATGATTTTTCTTACACTTACTTTTCTCGCATTTATTTCTCTTGCACTTACAGCTGTTTGGGAAAACCTTGCTCATTTTTGCCCCTCATCCCCCGCCAAAAGCGGCTTAAACTCATGTTTTTGGCAGGGAGTGGGAGGTAAAAACACAGCAAGCTTTTCCCATATAGCTGTACTTTTCTTACACATTTTTCTGTCTTTATGTCACTCTCTACAATATCCCCAACTCGCGCATGAATATCCCCATCAGGGATATCTTACTGTTAGGTTTAGATTAGTGAGAGCCGCAACTGCGGCCTTTAATGTATGTAGACTGTGTGCACGAGTCCCCTCTCTTCATTCTGACACGGGGTGAAGAGAGCGAGCTTACCATTGGGGCTTTGGGATTCGGGTGCACAGGGCATTACACTTACTTGGTGCGTAGTTTAATCACTCGCCACGAAGACAAGAAATTCATACAGCTAGCACTACATACACCTAAAGTGTGACACTACCAACATATCGCTGGCGTTTGCATGAGGTTCTCATAAATTTTGCGACCGCCAGTGCAAATGCAACATGCCATTGCGAACGCCGCCAATCCCTGGAAGGTTGGTATGAACGCCACACATCCGGTCCACCTTGACTCACTATGTAAAGGAAGGCATTTGAGATAACATACGTCAGTGAAAAACTTTGGCAAAAGGTCAGGGTATGCCCTTACTGTCCTTTTTTGTTTGAACTCATAAGACGATATTTTTGGGTGAAGAGTAAAATGCTCTAAAGGCCATTACAATGTATTTACAAACATCACAACATTACACTAAGCTGAGTACAATAAATAGCTAAAGTCAAAGAAACAGAAGCTCAACTAGCCTCATTAAATTATAAAAAAACCAGTATATCAAGTCAACTTTTTTATGGGCTCAAAACTTACCAAGTCTGTTACTGAAAAGACCCGAATTCCTTTAAAGAATAAAAATGTGGCAGTCGTTAAAAAATATGATCTGCCCTTTAGAGTGGTTTTTGCCGCTTTTACCTAATAATCAAAAATTAATATAAATTGAGCAAGAGAGAAAAGACGAGCGAAAAGAAGTAAAGAGCCCGGTAGTTAAATTAGTATCTTGCTCAGTATGGATGGTCATGATTGAACAGCAATACAGAAGAACGCCACAAAAGACGTGTGCATGTCTACACATGTGCAATAGTAACATCTACTCAAATGTAATCGGAAATAAGAAAAATAAAATAGAAAATAAGGAAACAATTATATGTTCTTACAGTTACCTTCTTTTAAGTCGCGACTACGCCACAGTATCATCAATTATATAGCTAACTACACATTCACAAATATAGCTAGACCAAGAAAGCTTTGTGCAAATGCAAAAAAATTTACAACTTTTTGCCTTTCCTCGTACTCCTTTTAGACACAACGTGAACACGCAATGGACCAATTGATCCTGTAGACAGCCATTCACGGTATCCCATCCTTCCAATTTTTTTTATTTTTATTTCTTACAATCTCACTCAACAAGGAGCATGAAGGCATATAAAGAAAACTAGGAGTAGGTACATATAAGGCGGGATAAGGTGAGGGAAAATTAGTGCACTAAATAATGAGGCAAAGGTTAAGTAGGAGAGGGTAGGGGAAGGTTGTTAGGAAATCTATTAGTAGAGATGAGAAATTTGGCAACGTCCTTGGTGATGGGAGAAGGAGAAAGCAGGGAAGATGTATTTATTTATTTATTTTTATTTCTTACAATCTCGCTCAACTAGGAGCATGAAGGAATATTGCTAAAATGAGTGACTAGATACAGGGACAGTTAAGCATAAAGTAGGGAGAAACGCGGGCAATAATGGAGAACAAATAGTAAGGTGTTATAAAACGAGTGTAAGGGGAAGGTTGTTAGGAAATTTATTAGTAGAAATTAAGAACTGGGCAACTAATTTGATGACAGGGGATGGAGAGAGAAGAGCGGATGTGGTGAGTGAGATCTTATGCTTCTTGGCCGCAGCCAATAAGGCTTTGCGAGTATCCAAATGAGCAGGGCAAAATAATAGTACATGTTCAGGTGCATTGTTAGATGAGAGAGGACACAGGGGACATAATGGAGAGTCAGACGCTCTAAACCTGAATAAATAGTGTTTCAGGGGGGAGTGACCTGAGCGACACTGCTCAAACGCGGTGGCTAGAGGACGAGGAAGATCAGCTAATGCCTTGAACATGAGCGGGGGGCTAAACCTTCCCCTCAGTTTCCTAAGCGTATTTGCGGAAGGGGGGGAGAGGAGCAGGTGTTTAGAATGGTTTTTTAGGTGGGATTTCAGAGCCAAAGAGGAGGGGGGAGGGGAGGGGAAGGAAAGGAGGGACTCAGCTGGGGTAGCCATAGGATGAGAGGAGTTAGCTAGTTTGTCTGCAACTTCATTTCCCAGGATGCCCGTATGTCCAGGGCACCATTGCAGGACTAGCTTTTGGTGAGGATTGTCATTCAATAACTGTGCGACAGCGCACAGGGAAGATGTATTGAAAGAAATTTTATGGCATTTGGCAGCCTCACAAAGGAGCTTGCGTGCTTCTAAGTGGGCAGGACAAATGAGAAGAGCATGTTCAAGGGTGTCATGGGAGTTTAGCGTGCAGAGGCAGCGCACTGGAGACTCAGAGGCCTTAAAGTAATACAAGTAATGTTTTAGGGGGGAGTGGCCCAAGTGACATTGCTCAAAGGCAGTGGCATGAGATTGTGGGAGCTCTGTGAGGACTTTGAAGATCAGGAAAGGGTCAAAACGGCCCCTCAACTTCCTGAGCGTACTTTGAGAGGGGGGTGAGAGGAGGAGGGTTTTTAAGCAAAGTTTGATATGTGATTTAAGTGAGGAGGAGGAGGGGGGAGGGGGAGGAATGGAAAGTAAGGACTCAGCTGTCAGGGTCATGGGGTGAGATGAGTTTGCCAGCTTATCCACCAATTCATTGCCTGGGATGCCTGAGTGGCCAGGACACCAATGGATAATAAGTGATTGGTGTGAGTTGTCTTTCAAGATTTGATTAGCCATGCACAAAATTGCATAGAGCATGGAAGCATTGGAAGTGTGTGAGACTGGGCTTGATAAAACCTTGATGACCGGCTGGTTATCAGTGAGGAGGGTGAGTGAGGGCTATAGAGAGTGGAAAGGGTTTTTGAGAAAAAGCCTAAGGCGTAGGAGGATTCCACACAGCTCTGTTTCAAAAACAGAGTAGTGTTGAGGGTCCCCTAGTCTGGCCACAAATGGTAGGTGTTGGCCTGGGTCAAAAGCAGAAGCATAGGAGCCTGCTTGTGATTTAGAGCCATCAGTGTATATGAAGTAAGAGTGTAGTGAGGGGGAAGAAACAAGAGAAGCAATATCCTTGCACGCTTCCTCCTTGGATTTCCCTATGAAAGGTGAGAACATAGAGGGGGCCCAGGGAGGATGGAGTGGAGGATGTTGACTATCTAGTGCATTGAGGGGAAGAGATGATGGGAAGGGTTGAGACTTAGCTAAGGCATGTAGTTGGTGAAGATGTGTTTTTGAGGCAGGGAGGGAGATGAGGGATCTGGCTAGGCACACCATAGGGCTGGTGAGAGGAATGGTGAGAAATCTGGCCCAGGCCTTGTTGACAGCAAGGTCCAGGCATGATTTGCAGGTGAGTGACTGTGAAACATAAAGTAGGAGAGTGACTGGGGTGGAGCAGAAACATTGTAGAGCTCTTCTGTAGGCTTTGTTGTCCGCTACTTGAAGAAGTCTTGTGGTGCGGGATGCTTTCATGGGGTTGTGCCAGACAATGGGAGCATAGTGTGTTCCAGAGTGGATGAGGGAAGAGGTGAGTAATTTATATTGCCTGAGTGGAATACCCCAACCAGAAGATGAAAGTCTATGGATAGAGGCAGCCGCTTGAAGACCTGTAGCAATGAGTTTGTTCCCATTAGGATGAAAAGAGAGAGATGGGTCAATAAGAACTCCCAGCCACTTTAACAAGGGGACAGGTTGCAAGTGATGACCATTAAAGGGGAGGAATGGGGGATGTAACAAATGTTGTTTTCACTTGGTGAGGAGTAGCCACTTGGTCTTTGAGAAGTCAAAAACTGCAGCATGTCTGGAGCCCCATGCCACAGCTTCTGAGCCAAGTGAGGATAATGCTTGCACCACCTCTTCCGGATCCTTGTTAGCAGAAAGATATACTACATCATTGATATATCCTAGTGCTAAAGAGGAACTAGAAAGAGATGCGAGGGAAAGTAGGTTAGCATTGTACAGGATATATAGGATTGGCAAGAGGGGAGATCCCTGTGGGAGGCCCTTTGGGAAGAAGCACTGAGGAGACTTGTAAGAGGAGAAGGCAATACTAGTTTGCCTTCCAAATAGAGAGTCTATGATCAGTGAGGTTAAGTTGCAAGGAATAGGGAGAGAATGAAGGGAAGATGCAAGTCTAGTGATGTTAACTGAGGGGAAAGAGCCCTTCACTTCCAGGGAAAGAGCACCAACAATGTTTCCTTTTCTCCACTGGTCTTTGGTCCATGTGGAGAAGTGGAGAAGGGCATCTGAAGTACATCTGAAAGGACTGCCCCCATAGTGGTTTTCAGGGAGGAGATTATTGTTTTCAAGGTAAAAGGATAGGCTTTGCATAAGTAGAGCTTCAAGAAGCTTTCCCATGGTGTTCAGAAGTGCATTTGGATGGTATGCTCCAGGGACTGAGTAGTTTGGGAATCTGGGTTTCGGAATAATGACGGTCCTGGAAAATTTCCAGGGAGTAGGGTAATGACCAGTGTCCAGACATTTCTGAAAGATTGGGAGAAGAATGGCTGAGACTGCCTCCAGGTTGAAATGGAGAAAAGAGTTAGGGATGTTTTCAGGGCCTGGGGCTCTGCCTTTTTAAGTCTTTAGGAGAGTGGCCTTGATTTCCCATATGGAGAAGGGGGGTAAGGGGGAACAAGGGAAGAAGGGGGGAGGGGGACATCAGATAGGTCACAGGGAATAGGTGCAACTGAGGTGCCATCAGACAGAATTTGGGCCTTCAGTAAGTTGTCAGTAATGGGTGCACCATGGCAATTAGAAAGAGGGGGGTTAGCATGTGAATTGGATACATGAGAGGGAGACTTAGCTGGTTTATAAAGAGATTGTGGGGTGAGGGAGGAGAGGTAGTGATGCCAATGAAGCTTTTTGAGATATTTTATTTTGGCACAGAAAATTTTTCTTGCTGCAACAATTTCAGCCTTGAGGTGTGGTGCTGGGGAATGCCTGAACTTCCTTTGAGCTTGGTAGCAGGTCTTCTTGAAGGGATCCAAGATACTTGAGTTCCACCAGGCATGGCATGTCAAGCTGGGCTGCTGCAGCAAAACAAAATTTTTCATTAGTTCAATAAATTTGGAAGTGAATTTTTCAGAAGCCAAGTCAATTGAGGAGTGGGAGGGGAGGGGGACACTAAGGATAAGAGAGCCAAGAGTGGAATGAAGAGATGAATCATCAAAGTCTTCCAATTTCTGTAGTGTTTGTTTGGTGGGAGAGGAGGTGAGGCAAGGTGGAGGAGGGTGGAGATAGCTTTGTAGTCTGAGAGGTGAGAGTGACCACCCTCTTGGTCTGTGACACAGCTGAAAATCATGTCAGCAGCCTTACCATCAGCAAAAACCAGGTCAATCACTGAGATGAAATTCCTAGAATTGAAAAAAGTAGGGATACCTGTTTGGGAGACCAGGGTCATATCAAGTTCCAAAAGGGAGTCAAGAAAAATTGATTCTTCAGGGTGATTGGAGTGATGATTGGAGGGATCTGTCCACAGGTTGTGATGGAGATTGGAGTCAGAAAAAAGAATGATGGGAATATTGCGGTAAGGAAGAAGGGAGGGAAGGATAAATTTTGAGGTATAAAAAGAAGATGGGAGGTAATAAAGATTGACACAGAGAAGGAAAGAAGTAGGGAGGTTGAGTAGGAGGAGGAAGGAAAAGTAGAGGGAAGGACTGGGTAAAGAGGAGAAAAAATGAATTGGTAGTCTCTTATTGACATAGAAGTAGAATTGGGTAGGAGAAGGGGTGAGGGAGGGGAGTGAAGGGGAATGACAAGATGCCATCCTTTGGTAGGGGCTGGAAAAAAGTGATTGGGGGAGAAGAAGGGTTCTTGGAAGGCTAAGATGTCAAAGGAGTTAGTGTAAGGGTCATTAAAAATAGAGTGAAAAACAATAAAGGAGTGATGGAAGTTGAGCTGAAAAATGGAAAAGGGGAGGGAGAGGGACACTGGTAGATCTGAGTTGGATGTCATCAGAATCTATTGAGTGGGAAAGCTGGCAGATGAAGTAAGTGAAAAATAGAAGGGGGAGGTGATAAAACAAACAGAGCAGCTGGGGAAGCGCCCAAGTTTTTTAGGGGATTGTCATGAGGAAGGGTGTTAACGCAATGGAAGCAAACTGTGGCTACAAGCTTAGGAGCTTTGCACAACTTGGTGTTGTGATGGCCAGAGCAGTTTGAACAATGGGGAGGTAGAGAGCAGTGAATAGACAAATGTCCCTTACCCCAGAATTTGAAACAGGTACTCTTTTCACAGTTGATAGCCTCAGTGCATCTGACTTGGCCTTCTAAAAAGAGAGTGTGAGAGGTAGAGGAAACAAGTAAATCAGCATCTGTTTTATTGTGTAGATGTAAGACCACAGAGGAGTGATTTTTCCTCTCTCTAGCTTCTGGGCTTTTGAGCTAGGTGACCTTGTAAAGTGATTTGAGAGTATGGGGATCTTCATCAATGAGGGCACCCATGCATGCTTTATTGCTGAGGTTAAAATATGTGGGGATCCCATGGGCCACCACTGGGAATGAGGGAGGCTTGAAGATCATCCTCTGGGGGGTCCACTCTTTCCACAAATTGGTGAGGAGGAGGAGTTCAGCTTCTGATGAGGCAATTATTGTTAGGTCATTAGACTTGTTTCTAATGATGCTTTTGACTTGGATTATAGTTTGTGTGGCTGGGTTCATGATTTTCTTGGAAGCAATACAATTATTAATGAAAGACAAAATTTTTGAGTTAGGGTGATTTTTGAGTACTGGGGCTACAGGGTCAGTCTTATTGGTTGTGAATTAGGGGAGGCTTGGGTGCATTTGTTGTGGAGGAGAAGGAGTATCTTTGGGGAGGCCTGAGGCAGTAACTTGGGAAAAATAAGAGCACATATTTTGAGGGTGGGGAGGTTTGTGTTGGTTTGTTGGGTTGCTTTTGGGAGGGATTCTAGAAAGGATGTCATTAAGTTTGGTTTTGATGGAAGAAATTTGGGCTTGTGGTTGGGGGGGACTATGAGTGTCTGGTGAAAGGTTTTTTGGGTAATGAGAGGGCCTATAGCGGCAGCCAGAGCGCATATATCTGAAATAGTAGCAGTGTGGATGGTTGCGTAAGAGCCTTTCCTTAAAGGTTCCCTGATGGTACCTAAGAGGTTGTTTAGGCACAAGGAAAGGGCAGCAGGGTCATTTGCATTGTTTAGTCCTACCAGGTGGATAATGTGGGAAGATGGGGAGTTGGGATCCACAGATGAGGGGAGAGGAGCTTGAGGGGCCAATGTAAGTCCATGACTAGCAAATAGATTTTTAAGATTATGGATGGAGTTCTCTAGAGAGGAAGAGGTCTGTCTTAGAGGGACCGGGATAGGAAGGAGTGGGGGTGGAGCTGCCTTCTGACATAGGAACAATGGGTTCATCTTGGGTTAGGAATATTTTGGGGTGAGATTTCTTGCTTCTTCTATGGTGGAGAAGGAGAATGACTGAACAGAAGGCAAAGAGTATCGGCATTTTTTGAGGGCAGGGTATTTGGGGGGGGCAAGCAATTTTGGAGATGTAGGGTGGGCATGGCCAAGTTAGGAGAAAACAGGAGGAGGGAGAGGTTTGCGGGGAGATAAGGGAGGTGATTGGGGAGGATCAGGTGAAGGAGGGGGTTCCAGTACCAGAGGGAGAGGAGGAGGAGGATTGGGTGGAGAAGGGAGCGGCACATCATACACATCAGTTGTGTTGGGCATGTCAATCAACATGTTGTGGTGGTTCTGGTCAGAATCCATGGACTTCTCTTTTTCCAAATCCTTCCAATGTACGTATGTATCCACAGTTTACAATTCAATTTCACACTACAAGTATTATTTTTTGAAATCAACTTGGCTTTGCACTCAAATTGGACCATTGCCTGCTTGTATCATGTCCCAAAAGGAGAGTGGAAAAAGGCAAAAGGCAAAAAGTTGTAATTTTTTTTCATTTGCACAAAGATTTCTCGGTCCAGCTGTATGAGGAATAAATTCTTAATCATAAAAGTATTCCCTCCAAAAGTGCAAAAAAAAAAATTCTTTTCTCTATTTCTATTTTCTCAAACATTGTAGACTATACTAGTGTCTTTTCAACACACAAGCCTCATCAGAAATCAAATGTTTTTTTCTTCTCTTCTATCAAACATCGTTTTTTGTTTTTTTCTTCACTCCTCTTTGTTTCCTTTATCTTCTATATTTTTTATTCATACCTCTAATGGTTCTAATTTTTAATATAGTTGTCTTCATTTCTCTCTATTTCCGCTAGATCTAGTATTAAATAGTCCTAATAAGCAATTAAGTTGGGATCCTTGCAAGATACTGAACATACATGTTTGTGGGCACACATTCACCCCAAAGCCTTTTCTCTTCTCTCTCTCTTATTTTTTCTCCTTCTCTGATTAGTCAAAAAAACCATATACAATGCAACCACTCCAAACCAAAACCTCAAGCAACAATCCCCCAACATCTGACACAACCTGAGGACAACAACAATCATCCAGAACCTCAGCCCCACCTCAATATCCAGAAGATGAAGAAGCAGAAAATTATGATTTTGATTCTTACCCTACCTCCAAACTCAAAGTAATTCCATCAGATGACAAAGAATACCATGACCCCCAAGTCTCATCCAGAGATCTAGAAAGAAAGAATGTTACTGGCACTATTTGTGATGTCTGAAAAGAAATGAAAACCTGGAAAATAAAACTTAAAGATGATGATTACAAGTTATGTCTATGGTACAAAGAGATACAGATTTCACTTACTGACTACATTAGCAATATTAATTTTCTCACAAGACTCAATCCATCTAGCGGTTCAGCCAGGGAAAATATTGGATGTGTCATCCTGGTCAATTCTGTGGATTTATACCTCAAAACAAAAATCATGTCTATGACCCAAAGCATGGCAGCTTTCAAGCACCTTTACCTCCAGTACAATGTAATGTCTTGGGCCAGCCAATTAGATGCTCTAGACAGATTACTAGATGTCAACTCCCAAAATTTTAACAGACCAATCGCAATAATTCCTCACATGAAAGATTTCTATTCTTATCTCAATACCCAAGGAGTGACTGTCAATGACACTCTACTAGCACTTTTATTTCAAAGAGCCATTAAAGACAATCCAAGATTTAGCAACAAAGCAATGAGAGATGTTGAATTGCTATTGAAGATTATCAGAGAGGTTCCATCTACAGCAGCTATCAAACAAACACTCACATCCACCTGGAACAGGATTAGAAATGATGAGGCCAACAGAATTCACATAAAATCAATCACTCCTTCAAAAAATAGAATCAACATCCCCTCATCTCAAATACCTACTCCCTTCCCTGCTTACAATGCAACAGCTGAGGATTTACTCACTACTGCAATAAATGATGAAGACCACCTACAGATCATGCCTTAAGCAGAAGCCACTAGACCTTTAAGGCAACCAAAATTCTGGAACTGAAATATTCTGGATCAACTACAGTCAAACTACTCAAGAAGAGTGACCTATTGTCAACAAAATCAACACCAGAACCAATCTTATTTTTCCAAGGGTTTGAATCCAGTATACCCAATGGTAACAAGGCCATCTTTTTTTGCAACCAACTAAAAATAACCATCCCTCCAATGACCCTCCACCTTTTCAAAGAAGAATGGACTCATACCATCCCATATGCCAAATTTCACAGCTTGTAAAAATCATCCCATGAGGGAAAAATTTATGGAAATAACTGACAACTCAGCTGAAGCCACACCACAGCAGCTTTTTAAAGACTAAATATCAAATCTAAGAAATCCTCCCAACCTCCACTCTTTGACACAGGTTCCACCCATCATTTCTCAGAAAACCTTGATGAGTTAGTAAACTTTGTTCCTTTCAGTATGTCAATGTCTGTGAAAGTTGCAACTAACAGAACAAAACCACAAATTACAGGGAAAGAGATTCTGCACTTCATTGAGGAGACTGGAAAAATTACCAGTATTAATTTAGTATTATAATTCAAACAAGCAACATGTATGCTCATCTCACCAGATTCTCTCATCAGGAGTGGTACACCTTTTCTAATCACTACCTCAAATGACTTTCATGTTATATATGAACAGAATACAGTGCTAACAGCAATATCCAATCTGTC
This sequence comes from Hemileia vastatrix, assembly GCA_030280995.1. NCBI lineage: Eukaryota > Fungi > Basidiomycota > Pucciniomycetes > Pucciniales > Zaghouaniaceae > Hemileia > Hemileia vastatrix. The sequence goes on along the minus strand of JASXTE010000003.1, from coordinate 17,645,341 downwards.
CAAAAAAAGATAGACTACTCCCAGACATTCTAAATTTATACTTCATTTAATGAATAGTTTTATATTCAGTAAAGCCATTTATGTATCCTCTTCAATTGATAATTTTATTGAACCACACATTTTCAAACTAGAGTTACCAATAAGCTTTCCTGAGCCACAAATAAGAACAAAAGATGAAGAATTACTGTACCAGTGGCATTGTCTACTGAGACATGTTAGCCTCAGAAAAATAAGAAGGATGATCAATGAAAAAATGGCAATTGGTCTCCAAAAAAAATTTCCCCCAGGTAAGATCATCTGTGATGCCTTCCAAATTTGCAAAAGATACCACAAAGCTTTCTTCAAATACACTTGTCAGAAAACAAACAAGCTAGAAATTATTTCAGCCAATCTAATTTTACCAATTGATGAAGAATCAGTAGACAATGGTTTCTATGCTATGACAATCATAGAACTTGTAAAATTATACAATGAGTTTCATATACTACATAACAAAAATGAGATGCCTGGGTGGGTTGTTGACATACTCCAGCAACTTGAAAATAAAACAGAAGCATCAGTTAAATATTTTAGGTGTGAAAATGGAAGTGAGTTCTGGGAAAAAACACCGGATTTCTTCTTCTCTGACAAAGGCATCACACACAGAAAATCACTGCCTTACTACCATCAACAAAATGGTAACATAGAATGGTAAAACAGATCTCTCAATGAAGATAGAAAGACAGTTCTATTTTCCAGCCAATTATCTAAATACTTTTGGAGATTTACTTTCAAGTGGGCATCCTTTATACTAAACCACATCCCAAAAAAATTTGGACTGAAAAAAATCATACAAAGCAATGTTCAACAAAGATCCCTAAATTGATATCATCAGAAAATTTGGATAAGTGGCTTATGTCCACATCCCAGAAGAAAAAAGACAAAAACTTAATGTCAGGGCAAAAAGGTATCATGTCATTAGCTATCCACTGGGCATGAAAGGGTAACTGTTTTGGGTCCCTGCAACAAATAAAACATTAAATTCAGCTTGGGAAACATTCAAAGGTGGAATACATCCAGCACAAGAGCTTAAAATCCAACAAAAAATGTCCATTAATTTTCTTATTAAAAACACCACCATATCAAGAGCCACAAGAACACTAGGAGACTTCAAAGGTGAGAAACTAATTCTTGAACAGGAACATCTAGAACAAAGCATTTTAGAAAATTGTGGGTTTTTTGTAAGCAATGTGCCTAAATGATTAAAATAAGCAGAGAGATCAGTGGACCAAGAGGCATGGTAAAATTTGTGCCAGGCAGAAATTGATAATCTCACCAAGATGGAAGTCTGGACCAGAGAGAATTACCCTGCATGTGCTTGTGTCTTAGATGCTAAATGAGTTTTCTTGAAAAAATTAGACAACATGACCAGTAAAACAAAACTCACAGAAAGATATGTGGAGAAGTGATTCAGGCAAGTGAAAGGCATAGAATATTCATCCATATTTACTTTAAAAGTTTTTTTAAAGCACAAAGGTTTATACTAACATTTTCAACCACAACCAACAGGCCTGTGCACACATTTGGTGTAGCAGAGACATACCTCCACAGTCCCATAGATGAGAAAGCATGGTTAAAAGAACTTCCAGGGCTTGAAAAAAAGGATGGGAAAACTTATTATCTTAAAATGGAACTCTATGGTACTTTCCAGGACACAGGTTTCTGGAGTCAGCACTTTGGAAATCAACTTAAAGACATTGGATATTTTATTTCAAGATACAACAACAGTGTATACTTTCTATGGAATCAAAAATAAAAGGCAATGATATGTGTTCATTTTGATGATGGCCTAGTCAAAGGTGAGAGAAATTCAACTCTCAAACAACTCAAAACAGGTCTAAGACAATCACATATGATAAAATGACAGGAAAAACTAGCAGTTATTGTAGGAATAAACGTCAAACAAAAAAATGGCTTTCTATTGAGTTGAACTGACCTTATCAACAAAATTATTGCCAAAAATAATTCTACTTTAGTCACCCACAACCAGCCTTTTACCTCAAAAATTTATCAAAGTTCCACCAACAAAACCATAGAACCTCTCAAACCTCAGGAATATCTATCAATCATTGGTTCACTCACATATGTTACCACAGCTACTTGACCTAAATTAAGCTTTACCATCAATAAACTGGAAATTCATGCCAAGCCTCCAAATGCAGAGCACTGGAGAGCCTTAAACCATCTCCTTAGCTACCTACTTCACATGGCCAAACAACAATTTTCACTGTATGCTGAAATCAACACTTAACCACCAATCACTTTATACTCTAATGTAAACAGGAGTAGGGAGTTCTCAAGATCCACTGGAGGTATGATCATCACTTTAAATGGAGTTCTAATCTTCCAGTCTTCAAAAAGAATGCCTTCCATTTCTTCCTCAACATTACATGCCAAATACATGGTGCTAGGCACAGCCACAAGAATGGGTTTATGAATTCAAAACCTATTAAGTGAAAAGGTAAACTATTACAGTCCATTCAAAATCATGTGTGACAACCATGAATAAAGAAAAGTCTCAACCAAAAAATTATCCAACAAAGAACATGGCACAGTGACAGGGAATTCAACTTTGTGAATGAACAACTACACAAAAGAGGAGAAATCCTAGAATTGGTCCCTACCAAAAAGCATAAGGACAAAATAATGACCAAAATTTTGAATAAACAATGCTTCAAAAAGGGCTGTAAGGCACTGGGCTTAATTTAATATTATTATTTTATTTTATTTATTTCTTTTTTTTTGACCCTGATAAGTACACCTGTTATCAACCAGCACCAGAATCTTGTCAAGTGGGCAGGTGTTAGGTCTCAAATACCCCTCAGTATCATCATGCATATAGCTAACTACACGTTCACAAATATGAGGAATTAATTCTTTATCATAAAATTATTCCAGTAGCCTTCCAATACTTTCCACTTGAGATAGCACACCCACCTCACTATTTCTCATTTCTGAAAGATTTAGTGACACAACTTTTAGGACTCCCAAAAATGTATTGGACTTACTATCAGTCTACTCATTAAAGCTTTTGAAAAATAATTTGAAGTTTTTCTAATCAATTTTTTGATTTTTAAGCTTTTTCCAAACAATGATATACTTTCCATTTTGGGTCATTCCATGGTGATCAGGATAAGAATGTCTGGAGCACTAAGAAAATAAAACAAATTTTTTTTATATTTACTTCAAATATATATAATTAGTATTTACAAGTGGAGGTAAATGACAAGTTGAATATACAGCAACCATGAGATAGAACAAAAAGATCAATTGGCAGCTGGTGATTCAAGGTGAGCCAGATGTGTGGAGTTTTCAACAATGTTCCAAGGATTGGTGGGGTTTGTAATAGCATGTTGCATTTCCATTTGGGTTTTCACATTTTATGAAAGCCCAATTATAATGCCAGAAAATTGTTTATAGTGTGATATACCCTACAGGTATTTTGTGGATAGGCTGGGTGTAACCTAGGGAGAGAAAGAGCATGGGGTAGATTATCTAGTTTCACAAGAAAAAAATCCTTAAACTATTATTTTTCTGAATGTTGTGTTTCATTATTGTTTTTCAAAAAATTCTTCCTTAAAAAAGGGGAACTGTAAAGGAGCATCTCAGTTTGAGAAATTGCACCTCTCATCTCACAATTTGGCAAAGAAAATGAGATAAAATTTAGTTTTCTCTCAAAAATCTTGAAAAATGCACTTAAGACCACTTTCCTTGCTGTTAAATCCAAAATTTTTTTTTAATTATTTGTTGCTTTTTAGAAATCAGACCCTTCATACCAGAATTTCTTGTTCTCATTTTCTGTTTAGCAAGCGTACTCACTCATTGTGTCAAGTTCTATTTTACAAGTGTACTTACTCATTCGAAAATTCTAAATATTGATATCACTATTCTCAGATTTGATAAGATTTTTTTAAAAATGTAAAATTTTTCAATCGTTCATTAGGGGGTATCAAAGTTAGAAATTAGTAATTATTTAAAAGGTATTTAACAACACAAACATAAAGCTACATAGTTGACATTATTTCACAGTAAATAGGTGTTTTTTGGGGAAATACACCATATATCAAAAACTAATCATGTTTGATTTGGTGGCAAAAAAAGGTATTTTGATATGGAATATTTCTAAATTTTATACCCCTTTTTTAGTCTTTTGTAAGTACTACACCACTTCATTTATTTTCTTCAGATTCCTGAGTCAGATTAGCAAAATTTTCTACTGGAAATCATGGTACCAATCTGGGGTCTAATTCATTAATCCAGGAATTTACCAAAAAACTGTCACTGAAATATTTAAAGCTTCAATATATGAGTGAAAGTGGAACACTTTCCAATATTTCTTGAGACAGGATGGCTTTAGCTTATGTCTTTGGGGGGTGTAGCCACCTGTGTAGATTAAATAGGTCAAGAGTAGTTTTTTCTTGAGACAGGTTGACTTTAGCTGATGCCTTTTGGGGTTCAGACACCTGTGTGGATTAAATATGTCAATAGTAAGCTGTACCTGAGCTCAATTTTAAATTTTATCTATCTGGTGAGAACAAGAAAGACCAATTTTAATTCTAAAGGAATTTGTACAAGTTAGAGGCAAAGGCTGGAGGTAGAATTATATTTATATTATCCATTGACAAGCTTTAGAAAATCATGAGATATTTTATGATGAATCTGTTTAAATAGTATAGGATAAGAAAGAGACATGATTTTTTTTATCTAATTACCTGTGCCTGGAAAGTTGGATCTTGCATTTGAAAAGTAGTGCAAGAATAATTTTCTGTTTTGGCTTATATTTCATGCTCTTGACTTGAGGTTCCTAAAATCATCCTTGAAAAACACTTTTCAGATCCCCAATCACAAAATTGATCCAGCTCTTAATTGCGCTATGTTGTATTTTTATTCAAGAGGTTACTAAATGAAAAAATTAGGTGCCTTCTTGGTACATTCTAGGAAAAACTCTTCTTCAAAGAATAACTATTTTTTCTACAATTAAGTTTAAATATTTTCAGAGTATATCTGGTGCAGTAGATTACAATTATTTTCAAAAAATTTAATACCATGAATGAACAGACTTTTGTCATTTTTCTCAAAATTCTTTCCATTCTTCCTCCATTACCTATCTATCTTATAATTGAGTGACAATGTTTTTTTTGATGTGCCATGAACACAGTAAATGCTTCCAAATTAAAAATTCAATTCAAAATCTGATCTTAGAGCAATTTCTAGATTATTAAAAATTACTGCTGTATTTTTGTCTTGAATAATTGAGCTTCTTATACTTTCAAAGGTGGAAATGTAATTGTCCTCAGTTTATTACATTTAAAAAAATGAATGGAGAAATTTTTTTTTTAATACAAGTTTTTCCTGCCACATGAAGAAGGGGAATTTAGTATCTGATTTTTAAAAATAAAATATTCAAATTAATACAGAAATCACCAAGGAAAAATTACTTAAAATATTTGGTTTATATGTAGGAATAATTGAAATAAAATGAGAAAACTCTTGAAAAATCCTAATACTAACATTAGAAGCATAAAACAGATGGGTGATTTGTTTACTTTCATCTTTCTTATACTGGTGCATGAGATTTTAAACCACCAAAATATTTGAAAAACATAAAGTAAAAGTTTTTCATTCAGAATTTCTTAAAAAATATCTTCAAAAATTTGGTAAATATTATTATGAATTTTTTTTGACACCTGCTAATAGGTGCTTCCCTTAATAAAACTACCATGGTTCTGTCAGTGATTGGAACCAGGTAGCAGTTGCCAGTTATGTTTTTGTGATTTATCATTGGTAAGTGCTGCAATTTATGGCTCCTTCAATTTTAATATAATGGAAAAATTCTGTGACTGGAAAAAAGCTTTAATCAAGTCAAAAACTGTTTCAAATGATTTTTCATTAATAGATTTCATGTTTTTGTATCAAGTAAATTATTGTGAGAAAAATTTATATATTGAAGTGTCAAAATTTATTTTACTGAATTTATCAGAGTTGAGCTGATTGGAGGGAATAAAACAAAAAATGTGATCATCCTAAATGAAACTATTTAATTTATTATTATTATTCTAGATTAGTAAAAGAAATCAGGTAAAATCTTTGAAATGAGGAGTAATTATTAACATGAAAATCTAATTTTTCATGCAGGAACTTTTTAATTTTTATAATTTTCTGACAAATGCATGAGTGCTCCATGAAAAATTACATTGAAAAATGTTTCTGTTTTTACAAAAGTCTCAGAAGTTGAAAGAAACTGAGTATATTGCTTTGGGGATCCTCATAAGACACTAAAGAAATAGGAGGGGGTATTCAGGTCAAGTTTTCAAGTTTTCAGAGCACATGAATATCAATTTTCTTAGAAAAAATAAAATAAAACTATGAAACTATGAGAAAATTAAATTTTTGCATAAAAATACATTTTTGGCCTTGTGTTACCAAAAAAAAGAAATTCCTCATAAAAAATTGTACAATAAAAATTACCGGGAGAATATTGTTTTCTTGTTTTTTTGGGAAATAAAATCTTTTTTTAAAAAAGAATGATGCACCAGAAAAAAATCTGGAACCTGCTAGTAGGCTCCCATCCCTGACTGAACTGTGGTAGCTCAATGGGGGGGTGGTATCTGCACGGGGGAAAAAATGCTGAACCAGCCATCTGGCTCAGTTTTGTGAACCTATTCCAAACCAAGGTGTGTTTCAAGGGAATACCATGGAATGATCCTGGTTTAGCTGAGGAGATAACCCTAGGAGTAACCTTTCACAGGCTCTTCTTTTTTTATTTGCCAGTTTTTTCATCACCATTGCTCATAGTCTCTCACCCCATCTTCTGCTCTCTTTATAGACATAGCTAGAATTTACTCTTAGGTTTCTCATCCCTTCCTCTCTTTTTTGATCCACTAACTTTATTCCTCCCTTACTATCCTCTCATGTTTTTCTCCGCCCACTATCCTTGCTTCATATTACCATTTTGCTTGTTGAATTTCTTAAAAAATTTATTTAACACACTTAGCCATTCAATCTTTTTTCAACTCCCTCTCCTTGCTTCCTCATTCTGTCTTTTTTCTACAAAAATATAAATTAGTAAGATCTATGGAAAGCTAATTAATTCAACTCTACAACCACCTTGGAATGATAAAAATATGAATAATGAGACACAAGTACTAATGGGTGACTTCTATTCTTACCATGTGCTTAAATGAGAAACATTATAATTTCCTGAAAGGGTAACCTTATCCAGAAAATGTGTATTAAAAATCTAAAATTGATATAAGTAAATAAAATGGAAAGGGAGATTGAAACTGGATGATAAATGTATTTTTCAAGTGATAAAGGGAAAGACAAGGACTGAATATATCAATCACAAACTAACCAAATTGTGTTAGAAATTAATCTAAGACAATACAAAGGCTGGCTAGATCAGTACCAGTTTACCAATGCATGTCAGGTAGCTATCTCATATAATTCAAAGGCCAGCTAGATAAATACCAGTCTGCCAATACATAGTATCAATTCATCATATGCTTCAGAAACTTGAATCAGTATGAAGTATATTACTTATTACAGGGCTTGAACCCATAACCATCAAAAACATACTAGGTGCTCAAACCCTTGAGAAAAGCAGACTTAATTTTTGATCTATTATAATATATATTATAATAATCCAAGGCCTACTTAATCTATATTTTTTAATCCTCTCCTGAAAATTTCTCTAAAATATATAGAAAGCTTAATTTGATGATTTTTAGATCAAATGAGCTATTCATACTTACATTATTTCCACAACTTTGTAAATTTTTTTTCTAGAATCATGTTTTCACTATTTAAGATAGTTAAAATGATGATTCTGAATCTAATTATTTTTTAAGAAATGAATATCAAGTCAATTTAACCAAGTTATGAATATTCCAATAAAAATGATCATTTTGTAATGATTGAAAAATAATTTCCAAATAATGTGAAAAACTGTGTTTATGATAACTTTTTAGAAAAAAATAATCATTTCTAATATGATCAAATATTCAGATTAAGTTTTGAATTAGAAGTGACCAAGCTATATGTATGTTAATCCAAAATGTAACCTTTTTCTCAAATTTTTCATAACTCTGTCAAATTTTGTGCAAAAATGCTATTTTAAGTATCTTTTAATGTTAATATGATGATACCAAATCTAATAAGCTATTCATATTTAGTCTTGAAGATAAATTGACCAAGGTATTTCTAATTTATTCCAAAATGTGGGGTTTTTCAAAGAATTTCCATATCTAAATTAAATCTTGTGTAAAAAGTGTCTTTGAAATATGTTACAAGGCTAGTATAGTTTTTTTAAGTTTAATAAGCTATTAATATTGAGATTTCAAATAAAATCAATCAATATACAGGTATTTTAACCAAAAATGTGACTTTTTTCAAATAATTGCCATTTCCATGTCAAATCCTGTACAAATATTATTTTTTTCTTATATTTTAATGCTCATATAGTGACTAAAACTCTAATTGGCTATCTGCATTGACATTTGAAGTATATTTGACAAATGTATGGCTATTTAAATGTAAAATGTGATTTTTTGACAGTAACTTCCATATGCCTATCAAATATTTTTCTAAAGTTATAAATGCACTATATGAGAGGCTTAATATGATTAATAAATATCTGTCACTGAAAAACCTACAAAAAAGGTCAAGGGTGTTCCTAAGTAAGTGAGACTGGAAAGTTAAGTTTGAAACTTCTTCCAGGCACAGAGAATTACCTTGAAGAAATGATTCTAAAATATGTCAAAGGAGCTTATCCTGCTTTGAGTTATGTTTAAGGAAAATATAAATATGGATTTAAAGGTGATATTCATATTAGGGGGTGTCGGTTCTGAAAAATCCACACTTATTTAAGTGCAGATTTCCAAAACCCACTAGCCCCAACACTGGTGGATTTCAAAATGAAATAAGTCACTTATTTCACTCAAATCCACACTTTCTCAACTGAGAATGCTGATCTTACAATAATGTCTCATTTCACTGGTTTTTCAGCATAATCCCATCCATACACAGAGCTCCACAGCATAACACTTTATAACTCAAAATATTGTACATCATTTACATTTTTTGACCATATAAGAGCCATGCTTTCCTCACTCTCAAATCATGATAAGCTACATCAAGCAATGAATTTCACAACTCTTGATTTCCTCTTGGACTAAGATTGTAATTTTGATTCTGATATTGAAGAAATATTTCTTTTTTTATCAAAAGTGTCCAGGAAGCATTTCCTTCTTCCAAGAAAGTATCAAGTACTTTATACCATCAAGTACACCATCCAAACACTTCTTAACCTATCTGTACCCAGCTTTAGACAGTTTTTCAGGACTTCTAAGGAATTTTTCCTTAGAATGGTCATTTTTTTGGCATATTGAATTTTTTTTTAATTTTCTGTTATAGTCTATTTTTTCAAGTTTCTGTGTTTTCCTTCATCAACTCAACATGAAATTACATATTTTTTGCAATTGCATAATTTTTAAGTCATTATTTTTTTCTTGCATCATCCATATCCATTTCCTCCTCTCTTCTTTTACCCCTCAAATAGTTTTAAGTCAATTTGTTTCTCAACTCATCTCTCCAGGTAAGTCATTTTTTCATTTTTACTTATATATTTGCTAATTATAATTTTTTTTTCTTTTTTGTATCTAAATTTTTTTTAGTATGTGTTTATTTTTTTATTTTAAAGGTAAAAAGAACCTTTTTTCTTCTCTCCCTCTTTTCTTTCTTTTTTTTTAGCTCCATCATCCTACACTTCATCCCTTCTTGGTTTGTTCATCATGCCCCCTTTCCCCTTTCCCCTATTTCACTTTTTTTTGGTTCCATGTCATTGAAACACATACATTAGGGGGTGTCAGTTCTGGAAAATCTGAAGTAAAAATCTGCACTTAAATTTGACCAAATCCACACTTATCTAAGTGCGGATTTATGAAACACACTAGCCACAACACTGATGGATTTCAAAAGTGAAATAAGTCACTTATTTCACTCAAATCTGCAATTTCTCAACCAAAAGTGCTGGTTTCACCATTCTGAAAATCTCACTGAATTGTCAGAATCATCTCATTCATATGCAGAACTCTGCAGCATAACACTTCTAATTCACACACAGCACTCTGCAGCATAACACTTCATATCTCTTAAAATTGTGCATCATCTTCATTTTTCTACCATATAAGAGTCATGCCTTCCTCACTCTCAAATCGTAAAAGCTACATCAATCAATGACTGTCATAGCTCTAGATCTGCTCTTGGACTATGATTGCAAATCTGATTCTGACCTTTAAGAAGATTTTCTTTTTTTATCTAAAATGACCACAAAACTTTACCTTCTTCCCAGAAAGACTCAAGTACTTCATACCCCCAAGTACACTATCCAAATACTTCTAAACCTATCCATACCCAGTTTTAGACAGCTTTTCAGGACTTCTCAGGAAATTTTCCTGAAATTTCTTCATCTTATTGAGGATCACCCGGTCTTTAACAATAATTCTCAAAATCCACAATGTGATCCATCAATTAAATTGGCCATCACACTATGTTGTTTGGGTTCCAATGGTAATGGATCTGCCTTGAAAAGTTTGGAAAATGTCTTTGATTTAGGCTATGGTTCTTTTAAAACATATACAAAACATTGCATCACTGCTATCAACTTTTTAGAATCTCAACTTCTCTCCTGGCCAACCAAAGAAGAGCGAATTGAATCATCTCAGGTTATGCAAGCAGAGGGATTCCCAGGATGTATTAGTTTATGTTGATGGTACTACTATTCCTTTGAGTCAGAAACCTTCTCATTGTGGAAACATTTACTTTGAATTTAAAAAGAGGTAACTTATTTTTAATTCTTTGCATTCTTTTTCATACTAGCACAAGCAACTATATCTTCTCTATAGATATTAAATTTCTGCTCAGCTTATTTGTGATTTCAACAAAAAATTAATATCTTTATTATCTGGCTACCATGGATCATGTTATGATTCCTACGTCTTTCAAAGAATGCAAATCTCAAAAGAGCCTGAATTTTTTTTTGATGAAGATCAGTATCTTCTGGCTGATTAAGCTTATGTAAATGGAAAATATGTACTTCCTGCATTTTTTGGAGCAGATTCAGAAGACAGTCAAAATGCCAGGTTGAAAAATCATTTGAAAAATTCAAGAGTCCATATTGAACATTCTATTGGAATCTTGAAAGGTCATTTTTCCAGTTTAAGGGAATTAAGAGGTCCTCTTAGAAATAGTTCCGAAATGAAGGCTGTCATCAACTGGATTCTGTGTTGCACCATACTTCATAACCTACTCCCTGACCTCAAAGATCATTGGTTAGATCTGTATGAAGATGAAGAAGTTGAAACACCTTCAACTATATTCAACACTACAACTTCTCAAACCACTAGCATAAGGGCGAAAATTCTTCCAATCACACTAGCACATTGGGAGTATTAGCTATGATTTATTATTAAACTTTTTTCTTCTCTTTAGACTTTTTAATCACATTATAATTTCTAAAAATCATTTACTAAATATACTTTTCTAATGATTTGCATGCTTTTTGGTAATAATAATACACTTGTTCCATGTTTTAAGTATTATCATCTAAAATTGATGAAAGAAAGTTATCATGCAAAAATTCCAACTTTTCTTTTTCTTTCCTAGAAATATAGTCCAACATATCTATATTTGGAATTAACATTTTTAAAGTTTTAACAGAATTGGCTAATTTTTTACTTATCTGGATGGATGACCCAAGCCTTGAAAAATTTCCAAACTCTTTGACAAGTGTTTTTTGATGGTATAGCATATTAGCTGGACATATAACAACCCATATTCCATCACACTTTTTGAACTCAACCATGTATTTCAATTCAGGAAATACAAAATGACCTCCATTCTTCCTTGGCCTAATGCTTTCCCATGAGCATTCATAAAAAAGTTCATCTAAAGTTGTTGGAAACCAGACACCTATATAAGTTCACTATTGTCCAAATCCTTATGGGGAGAATTCAAAAACCCATCTGAAGTAAAGGTCAGATTTCCCCCAAAAGCCTCCACCCCATCATAACAAGGAAGGTCTATTTCAGCTCCAAGCTTCAAAGATTCCTCATAGTACTTCTTTGCTAATAGTTTAAAAAGATAAGAATAAAATGAAAATATAGATCCAAGTGACTCCCTCACTTCCCCATCATCTATTTTAAAATTTTGGTAGAGACCTGAAGCATCATTAAGCTTTTTGAATTTGGAAATTTAAAATTTTCAACTTACTTATATCAAATACATGTTGACTCCCTAACCATTCTCCAGCAGAAAACATATTCCCTTCTCCCCCTGCTTCCAGATGAGTACCATTGGTCTTGATCCAGTGTCTTAATAGTTTCATGTACCTGCAGCATTTCTTAGCATCCTCCAGATTACCAAGCTCAGCCAATTCCTTCAGTTTGAATGACTTCACTATAACAGGATGAATATTTTGATTTTTAGGTTGAATAACTGAAGGCCTTTCTGAGACATGTGCAATTTGGTAGGTGCCTGTGTTTTTTGATCCAGGAAATGATGAAGGTATTGGCTCACTTGTTTCAAATCCCTCCAGAAGTGGATACTTCTTATACCAAACCTTTTCAAAGTCAGAACCAGCATCATCCTTCCAACTTTCACCAGCCATTTAAATTTGAGAAGCTTTTTTTGGTCAACCATTGTGCCTTTGTCCACCCATTTAGATAATCTAGTTCTGAAATTTAAAAAAAATTCAATTATATAGAAAAGAAAAGAAAAAAACCAAAAAAAAAATCAGCAACTTTTTATGATGGCATAAGTTCTATGACTAATTAAACCAATATGCTCAGTATCTCAACAAAATTTTGTATTTAAAATCAATAAAAATTTGTCATTTTTGGGTTTAATATAATTCTTAAATAATAAAAATTAAATAAAAGAAAAAGAAAAAATGAAATAAAAGAAAAGAAAAGAAAAAAACAAAAATAAGGTCTACAACTAATTAAACCAACAAGAAGAGTATCTTAAGGAAATTTTGAAAAGGAATTTGAAACAATTTGGTCCTAGTTGGGTTCAGGAAAGATTCTTCAGAGTGCCTGGAAAAGGCCCACCTTTTATGCCTTCAGATTTTGTTAAAGCCCCATTTTTAAAATTTTTTTGTTGCCCCAGCAGTTTTTTTTAGTCATTTTTTTTTGCTTTTTTGTCCCAGCAGACTTGCTTCTTCTGGGGCTTCATTTTTTTTTAGAATTTTTTTAATTTTTTTTTTGGCCCCAGAAGACTTGCTTCTTCTGGAACAACTTTTTATTTTTGGAAAAAAAAATTTAGCCCCATTCACTACGCAATATAGGGGGTGGACTTGCTAGCAAGTCCTCAACCTGAACTCAGATGGAACTCAGATGGAACTCAGACTGAACTCATACTGAACCCATACTGAACTCTACTTGAACACCCACCTAAAACTGTTCTGCTGAGTGGTGTTCATCCCTGATTGTATGGTTCCTTTATCAATAGCTCAATGTGTGTTCAATCTATGGTGAGTTTGGGTCCAAGGTTGCAGACTTGCTAGCAAGTCCGCCCCCCATATTGTGTGGTGATTTAAGCTTGCCCCAGCAGAGATAAGTCTGCTGGGGAAAAAAAATTACATGTTTACCACAGCAGACTTGCTTCTTCAGGGGAAAAAATTACATTGTTTCCCCAGCAGACTTGCTTCTTCTGGGGAAAATAAATTACATGGTTTCCCTAAAAGACTAGCTTCTGCTGGGGCAACTACTTGGCACAAGTTGTTTGCATTTGAAAGCAACTTGCAATAAAAATTCTTGCTTGAAAAATTTATGTCCTAAAGAAAAAAATGATGCTGTGTGCTCTCTCTTGACATGACTTTTTTATTTATTTATTAGGTTTTATCTAGGCCTGGTAGTGGTATGGCTCCAGTAGAGGGAGAAAAAGTTGCTAGTTATGGGCCAGATACCAACCTCAAGATTATTCAAGAGCAGAAGTGGTCAAGAATGTAGTTTTTTTGGTATTTTTTTAATTTACAATTTTTTTCTTTTTCTTGCTTTTTTTTAATTATTTTTATGCTTGAAATTTGATTGAAGTCATGTTCTGAAAAGATGCAGCATCTTTTCTGTTGCATGACTTTATTTCCATTTCTCTGGTTCAAAATGTCAGATGGACTACAGGAAAGTAAAATTGTGGTGAAACTAAGTAAAAGAAATGTAATACTAAAATCAAAATGCATCATTTTCAATGATTTCACCAAAACCTTGTTCAATAATCAAGAATAGTCAGGTAAAACTTGAGTTAGTATCTTGTATGGTCAATCAAAAAGGAGAAAAAAATAATGTAGTGTTAAGAAACAACAGGTCACATGCTTAAAAGACGCAGTGTCATTTCTGCTCACTTTATAGTTTTGCATTGCACCAGTAAATTTTAAAGAAATTAATGAGGTAGAATATACAGATAAACCTTGAGCTAGCATCTTGTATGGTCAATCATAAAGAAGAAAAAAAGAATGTAGTGTTAAGAAACAACAGGTCACATGCTGAAAAGACGCAGCGTCTTCTCTGCTCACTTGAAAGTTTTCCATTGCATCAGTAAATTTGAAAGAAATTAAAGAGGTAGAATAGACAGATAAACCTTGAGTTAGCATCTTTTATGATCCATCCAAAAGAAGAAACAAAAAATGTAGTGTTGAGAAAAGACAAGTCACGTGCTGAAAAGATGCAGTGTCTTTTCTGCTCACTTGAAAGTTTTTCATTGCACCAGTAAGTTTGAAAGAAATTAATGAGGTCTAGCTGACAGCTTGAACTAAAGAAATTGAAATAAAGTCACATGATGGAAAAGACACTGCATCTTTTAAGCACGTGAATAAATCACAATTCAAGCATAAAAATAATCAAAAAATGTACAAAAAAATTTGTAAAAGACAATAAATGTGAAAAAATGTCACATTACCTGAAATAAAAATTAATTAATTAAAAAAGTCAAGTAATTTTTAAATTTCCTCATAATTTTGGCCATTTTTTATACATTCTGTAATAAATTCTTTTTTTTTAAATTTTCTGACTTTTCAAATTCACGACTTGCCATTTCTCTTTGAAGTTCATGGTATTTTGATTTCTCTGAGTGAAAATGAACTCTTTTCATCTCCTCTGCCTCAAATTTGCCTTTTCAAAATTAGCTTGAAGCAAAAATATATTTTCCCTCCAAATATAAGGCCCTTCAATCTTTCATTAGCATATGATCAAACTTCATCTTCTCAAAGTAAAGGGCATTTTTTGTAATACAGGATTTTGCTACGAATAGAAAAATGAAAAAATAACTTATTGAATAAGATATATAGTGACTTACTCTTACTTATATTTTTTTTCTCAAAATAATAATCAAGGGAAGCCAAAGTTCTGGATGAAGTATTACCACATTTTAAAAGATGGTTTAGGTTCATTGATGTTGAGGCTCAATGATTTAGTTTGGAATTTGAGCTAGAGGGTTCAGGAAGTTCATCTAAAGCAGCTTCCAAAGCGTGATTCTCATTTGTGGGATTGATTATTTTTTTTGGAATTTGAAATTGAGTTGGAGAAGGAGACTTGAAAAGAATGAAAGAAAGAAAGAAAGAGAAATTTAGAGAAGAATTTAAGAAAAAAGAAAAAGTAAACATACATCAGGATCTGAGGACTCAGATCTGCTCCAAACTAATTGTTCTGCTTGATAGTCAGGATCATCTTTGGCTGAACTATGGTGAGAGGCTTCAGGGGATTGATCTCCTTTAAGTAAAGGTGTGTCAGGAGGATTATAGGAAAGTTTGGATCCAGAGGGTATATCCTTAGTAATATTGTGTAGAAACAAAGGGTTGAAATCAACATGGGAGCCAAAAAGAATATCCATTTCCTCATAGTAAGGACAAATGACATTGTGCTTTTTGGAAACAGTAGTAATTCCAATCTCTAAATCCTCATCATCGACACAAAAGCCGGTGGAAGTTGAAGCAAAATGAGCCTTTTTATATTTTGATTGACAAATTTTGAACCTCTCCTTCATTTTCTTAGTATTGATGTCAATTCTCCCTTTTTTTCCTTTTTTACTTCATTTGCCATCAAAAAGAAGCCATTTACCTTTGATGAATGTGGACGTCTGATTCAGGTGGACTTCTCACATCCGAAAAATGCATCATAATTTTATTTAATTTTGAGTAAGTTTATAATGATGAGATAATCTTACTTTCTTGGCTTTCCAGACTTTAATTTCTAAGGTGAGGGGCTTGAATTATGGGAAGACCTTTGTGATGAAGCATTTTTTGAGTTGCCTTTTGAGTGTTAAATTTTCTGGTAGGCATTATGAAAATGGTATGTCACAAGAAAAGGGATTAAGAGGTTGAAAACATCAAAAATCTGGAAAAAAAACATGCTTGGTTAAAATGTAGCAATAAAATGTTTCAAATCACAGTGAGGGGTGTGTGCCAAGGATTGATGAGAGGATGGGGGTCTGTGTGTCACATGTGACAGGGATGGGGTGGGTAAGGAAGCAATGATGTGGCCAACATGCGGTTGTGGAAACAAAATTAGGGAAAAAGTGGCTGATTTGAGGTCATAACTGACACCCATTATTGAAATAAGTGACTTTTTTTCAAAATTTAAGTGCTGATTTGGTTTGAGATCAGCACTTAAGTTAAGTGCAAATTTTACATAACTGACAGCCCCTATTCTAAAAAATCACATGAAGGGTTGGAACCTCAATGATCAAGGAAAATGATTCAAGAGATCTAGAGTGGATATAAAATTTTTTATTAAAAAAAGAAGGAAATAATATTAGCCCAATATATTTTACTATAAATTTAACAACCATCACAACAATATTATAATTTAATTCTAAGGAATTTCAAATAAAAACTAACACCACCTTTCATTGACCTTTTTAATAAATGTCATTACCATATCATAGACTCTTTAAAATTTCCATCTGTTCCTACTCACAGACCCCTTAAAAAACCTCAGACACACAATAACCCACATTTAGAATATCACATCAACCATGGTGCTAATAGTACATCATTTTTTTAAATTGAAAAGCATAAGCATGTAATTGAAATCAATTGAATAATTTAGATTTAGCATTTAGACCAAGAGCAGTCAAATAAGCTATTCTTGATTGAGAACACAAAGGAAACACAGGTGCTAAGCAAATTTTGCTTCTGAACTTTGCATATGGATTTAGTTGAGAAAATTATGTGCTAGATTATGGAATAAGTGAGCTGCTTTTTCTTTGAGTGTCACACCTCATGTAACAGATGCTTGGATATAAAATTGGAGCTCTGTTGAGCATGAGAACTCCTCCTTAATTTTATCTCTTCTTATTATTTCCCGTGACTATATACCCATCCCTTTATTTTATTTAAATTTTAAAACCTTTTATTACTGACTGAACACCATCATCCCAAACCAATCCCACCTCACCCTTTCACCAATTCAAATATCCATGCACTGCCTGCCTGGAAATGGACTTGTTTTTCATTAAGATTTTGGGGCCTTAAGGACCTCACAAAAAATGCAAGTGTTGTTGATAGAAACAAGTGGCCTGTGATGCATAAGGAAAGAATGTGGTCATCAAAGAAAGATATAAATCAATTAAGTTTTTTTCAATTTCCAAGGATAGGAAAGTTGTCAAAGATATATGGGATGTTCCCATCAAAGACAACTTGGTGGTTGGAGAAGAAGATGAAGTGATGAGCAAAGGGGAACAGAAGGAGATTTTTAACTGGGTTTCTGTCAAGTGGTAATTTTGGTCTAGAAGCTTGGTTCAAAGGTTTCACGGGATATTTAAGGGTTTAAAGGTCTCTCAACAAAAGGTACGTATTTCTAAAATCAATTTGATTATTTTACTCAAATATAAGAGGTAGATTTAAGATATCAATATAAATTATAGATTAGAATAACGATGTTGTAAATACTAAAGTTATAAAATATAGAAATAAATGTAGTGTTGTAAGTGTAATAATAATGTAAGTGATAAAAGAATGATCTGAAAAGCACAAAGTAAGAGGCCTTTTATAGGAAAAACATGAGGGAATAAAATATACGGAATTTAAACCATGTATTGTAAGAATGTGAGTAAAAGAATGACTGAAAGGAGTACATATATGACATAAGAATTAAATAAATGGCACGTCAACAAGGACATCAAATTTATTAGCAATAAAGTTTGAGTTCCTTGGACTGTCACAATTAATTACACAATAATTAATTAATTATATTACTTTCACGGGATTCCAGATCTCTCAATGAGGTAATATAATTAATTTAAAGCTTTTTTTATTATAATTTTATTTTTAAATTCTATTCCCATTGACTTATACCATTGAGCACTGTGTTAGGGAGTAAAATTGTAAGGGACATTTTATTTACATTAATTAATTATACTACTTATTGTACTTAACTAGTTAATTGTAAGTAATACTTAAGTAGATAATCAATTATTAGTAAGAAGAAGGGGCGTGGCTTCAACTTAGTAAAATAATTAATTATTTTACCTGTTAAGTCTAGTAGCCTGGCTGACACTCCCTCACTCTAAAAAAAACAATAAAAAAAATGCTATGATTTTTTCTTCTTATACTTTTTTAGTAGAGTAGGGAGATTAGATATCTCCTTCCCAGGTATCCAAGAATCATATTCAGATGATTTATCCTTGAATCTCAATAAGTAATCTGTACCTTTTTCAGCAGTGACTATTCTGTCATTTAGAATTTTTTCAATTTCTGCTGTTTCAGTGATTTCATTTGGGGTTTTCTTTGGTCTTCCCCTCCTTTTTGGAAATAAATCACTATTGGATGTGTAAGGTTTCAAAGGAGATATTGGAAAAACAGGATGTTTTCTGTCATATGGAGAATACAAAATAACCTCAAATGCATTATCTCCAATCATTCTTCTGACAACAAATGGACCAACAAATGGATCTTTCAATTTGTTATTACCTTGTAAGTTGAAGTGGATTGTAGAAATCAACACTTAATCACCCTTTTTAAAAGTGTATTCTTTATGGGATTTCTCCCATCTCTTCTTCTCATATTCAAATGATTTTTCAATACATTGTTGAGCATGATTTCTGCATAGTTGTTGCATTTGAAGAAAAGATTTTACACCAGGATGTATATCCAATTTAGGTATTTTGTTATTGAGAATTTGGGCAGGAGTATTTGTAACATATCCAATCCAGAGCTCAAAAGGCTTTCTTTGAGTAACAGAATGAACAGTGCTATTATAAGCAAATTCCAACCCAGGAAGTAAGGTAACCCAATCATGAGTGAATCTGTCATTATCTTTATACTCAAGGTCAAAGGCACAATACCTTCTAATCATGTCCTCTAAAGTCTGAATCATTCTTTCAGCTAAACCATCAGTCTGTGGATGGTGGGCAGTAGAAAGTTTCAGATCACAACCATAAACATCCATCAGAGACATCCAAAATTCAGAAGTAAATTTAGAGTCTCTGTCAGAGATTATGGCTTTAGGAAAACCAGCAGAATTAAACATATGAGACCACCATAAGAAGTCTAATTCTTTAGTAGAAACATCCTTGTGAGTAGGGATAAATTTACACATTTTTGTGAATCTGTCCACAATAACCCAACAAGAGTTATAACTGTCTTTACCAGCAATAGGTAATCCTGTTACAAAATCCATGTTTATTATTTGCCATGGTGCATCAGGAGGTTCAATATGTTGCATTAATCCTGCTCTTTTACCAGTTAATCTTTTTGATTTTTGGCAAGAATCACAAGACTCAACATATAATTTTGTGTCTTCAGACATATTAACCCACCAAGCAGTGTTCTTAATTCTGATCATTGTTTTTTAAAGATCAAAATGTCCAGCTAATATGTCATCATGACAAATTTTCAAGATGATTTCTTTCATAGAAGGAGGAATAACAATGACATTACTCAACTTTCTTCTATAATATAGATATCCTTCATCAATTGAAAATTTACCTTTTTCCAAAGCTTTTTGGTACTTTTGTGGAAGGGTTTTAATTAATGCTTGTATTGAAGCATTCTTTGGATCATTTAATATGGTGCATAACTTTTTCAAGTCAGTGTCCTTATCATATGAATCCAGAATAAGCTGTAATAGCTCTTCCTCCATATCAACCACATATATCCCATGTATATGAATAATTTCATCCTCAGGATCATACACAGGATTAGAGTCATTATTTGGTAAAGGTAACCTAGATAACATATCCACATTTGAGTGAAAAATACCATCCCTATGAATAATTGTCATTCTCCCTCTGTATTCTTGAACAGCCAACTGCCATCTGAACATATGTCTGTTTGGTGTTTTCAAGTTTAAAAGGGATTTAACTGCACTGCAGTCAGTGACAAGTTCAAATTTCTGGTCATCTAGGTAATAATGAAGCTTTTCTAGAGCCCACACTACAGCTAAACACTCTAATTGAGTAGCACCATATTTCAATTCACTATTTCTCAAGGTTCTTGAAATATAACAAATTACTACTTCTGAAACTTTATCATTTATCACTTGTTTTTGATGGAGGGCAGCACCAAGACCAATGAAACTGGCATCAGTGTACAAAACAAATGGTTGATTAAAGTCAGGTAAAGCAAGAATTGGTGCTGACATCAAACAGTGTTTCATAGTGTCAAAAGCTCTTTGTCTTTCACTATTCCAGACAAAAGCAACATCCTTTCTAGTTAATTGGGTAAGGGGTAAAGCTATGACTTGGTAATTTTTAATATACTGTCTATAGTATCCACACATTCCCAAAAAACTTTGGAGCTCTCTCACTGTAGTAGGAGCCTTCACCTGTTGTATTGCTTCCACTTTGTTCTGGTCAACACATATCTGTAAGCCTGAAACAACATGACAAAGAACTTTTAAAGAATGGAAACCAAATTTACATTTCTTCAAAGCAAGTGTCATATTTATTTCATCCATTTTCTGGAATACTTTACACAGGTGGTTAAGATGTTCCTCAAATGTTTTTGAGAATATAATGATATCATCAATATAAACCATCAGCCATCCTTCAATTATCTCTTGATGGAATGTGTTATCCATTACTTTTTGGAAAACTGAATGGGCATTTTTAGGGCCAAATGACATCCTAATATACTTATAAATACCCATATGAGTGGCAATCATCAGAAAGTTCTGAGAATTTTTCTCAACAGGTACCTGGTGATATCCTTTGTTACCATCCAAACAGCTGATATATTTAGCACCCTGTAAGGTAGCATGTATAGAGCTAATTCTAGGTAAAGGGTAGATATCATCAACAGTATAAGTATTTAGTGCTCTATAATCACCACATAACCTGGCTTTATCTTTCTCATAAGAAATTAGGACAGGTGAGATAACACAATGTTTAGGTGTTTCAACTACCTTTTCAATAATATTCATTTTTAAAAGGGTAGAGATATTGTCTTCAATATCTTTTCTCTTTGTGGGGGAAGCAGGATAAGGCTTCTTCTTTAAACTAGGTGGTATATCAGTTAATGGGCAAGACAATGAAAGTTTCATTTCCTCTTTAACTAATCCCAGTTCATGTGAATCATGAGCAAAGGTCATAGGAAAAGACTTTATCAAGTTAATGATGGAATCTTTATCCTCACCAGAAAGTTGTTCTCCAAAAGAGGCATTGTCAATTTCAGACAAAAGGGCATGCATCTCTTTTGTAGATCTTCCTTTACATTGAACTACAGAATTACATGTGTTCAATTATGGTTTCAATAATTTTTTAGGGGAGGAAATCTTAAATTTTCTCTTCCCATTCATCCCCATTGTGAAACATTGGTTTGAGGGATCCAATTTTATGCCATACTTGGTTAAAATATCATTCCCTACAATAAACCAATTGCTTAAGTTATCATTCTTCATGACTACAAAAACACAAATAGCTCTTAAAAAACTATGGTTATATTTAAAAAACACTGTGGCTTTGTATTTACCAATGGGGGACAAAACAGAGCCATAACCTATCCAATTTTCAGAAATGATAGGCATCAGTTTTGATTTATAGTCTTGATCCACTGAAGCAAGTGCTCTTTCAGAAACTACACTTCCTCCAGCTCCAGAATCCAGAACAACTTCTATGCTGGTTCCATTAATCAAGACTGGTGCCTTAATAGGGGCAATAACAATTGAGTTATCCTCAATGTTCTTTATGATCTCAGCATCTTTAACTGTAGATAAAGCATTATTATCAATATCAATAGTATTTAAATAATGAATATCCTCTTCCAGCATCAAGATTTCTTGTTGAGATTCATATGAAATATTTCTGGCACAATCACTTGATGTATCATCCAGTGCTACTGTGTCATCAGCATGCTCCTCTGTTTGTTCTACAAGATTTATCTTCTTGTCACAAACATGGCCTTTCTGCCAAGGCTTGTTGCACTTGAAGCAAGTGTTTGTTGCATACTTCTTTGGTGCAACAGGGGCAGAAGGTTTACCAACCTTTTCCAGAGGTTTCTGTTGGTAAGTGGAGGGTTTCTCCAAAGGGGTCCTAGGAATGAATCTTCTGGCATCATACTTATTGTTTAGAAGGATCTCATTGCAAGTATTAATGAAAGAAGAGGGTTCTTTGGAGAACTCAGTCCTAGCCACTATCAAGTCTCTCAGAGACATTGGTAATTTATAAAGGATCCTGTCCTTCCATAAATCAAACTCCATATTTGGGTCCATTGCCCTAAAGATTTTTACAAGTTTCATTAAAAACTCAATAGGTTTATCAGTAGAAGAGCTATATCTAGTTTCCTCATACTACCTTTGTTGAGCCATTCTGAACTTGGAGCCACCAAATTGTGCTTTAATCAATTTCTTCCAATCCTCCCATGAGTAGTCATTCCCATCCAGGAGAACAGATTCATACCACATTAGGGCAACATTAGTGAACAAAGAAATTAACTTGGACACAATTTCCTCATCTGGGAGTTTGTAAGAATTTTTTAAGTTATCAATTCTGCAAATAAATTGTTGCCAATCAGAGGAAGAATCACCATCAAATGTAGGATATTGGTCAAGTTTTGGCCAATTCTTTTAATTTGAAGGAGTCTCCTTAGAACTAGCTTGTTTCTGAGTAAGAAGCAGCTGTAATTTTTCTAATTGGGCTGTAATCTCATTGTTTAATCCTTCTGTTGAAGATCCTGGTGCATCATCAGTTTTTGATGGAAACTCAGTGTTATCAACAGGTATTTCTGGAGCTATTTTTACTTTAGATGAACTAGCCACAGGTAAAATTTGAGCATCCTGCACTATATTTTCCTTCACAGAAATGTCAGAATATTTCTGGTCATTCAACAATGAGTTCAATTTTTCTTCAATGGTTGTTAGTCTTGTTTTCATTCTTGGAAGACTAGATAAACTCTCATTGATAGTTGAAAAGGATAACTGATTTTTATTTTGAAAAGATGACAAATTGTCATTCAATCTTTTAAGATTCATCTTATCTATCTCCACCTCCTGGCAACAGGCAGATACAGTATCTTTTAGTTTAGACAAATCATTTTTTATATTTTGCCATAAAGCAACTTTCTTTCCATGGGTTGCTTTGTAATGAGACAATTCATTAGAGACTCTCTGTGATTCACTTCTTTATGCTTGATAACCCTGATCAGTTAACAAGCTATTATATCTCTGGGTCAATTGCATATTGTTCATTATATGATTTTTTTTGGCAATAATATCTCTCAAGTACTCATCATTAATCCTTGCTACGTCTGGAGTGTTTCTCAATAAGGAAACTGAGTAACTTTCCAGACTCTCATAGAACTCAGGGTCAAGAGTTTCATCAATTACAGCCATATCAGGGTTAATCATTGAGGTAGAAATTAAAAGTAATGGATTAGATACATGAGTTATCTGTCTACTGCTCCCAGCCTCTACTGGTCTCAAGGTGTCTTCTTCCCTCTCAGATTTACCTGAAAGAACAGAATCAGCCACAAGAAAAGGCACTTGAGAATCAATAGAGGGACGTACCAGTGTTTGCTGGGTATCACCATATTGGGCTTTCTTCTTCTTTTGCCTCCTTGATAGGGGTGGGGAGGTGTGGGGTTGACCTGGTTGGGCCTTGACGGACCTGCCTGAGGTAACTGATGCTGATTTTGAGACAGGTAGTCCCACTGAGTGTTTAACCAGTCCCACTGCCACTTGGACACTTCCACCTTTTCTTGGGACTGGGGAGCCAATTGTTGTTGATCCCTGGGAGGAAGAGGTTTCTTCTTCTCTTGAAGAAAGGTATCTATTCTTCTCACCTTTTCTTCCAGAGCATCTACCCTTGCCTTTAGTCTCAAGTTTTCTGTCCTTAGCTCCTTTATGTGAGTTGACAGATTCTTTACCTGTTGAGGCAATGGCATCTTTTATATCCTGAAGCCTTTTGTAAGTTCTTCTGGTGAGTTTATCATAGGCTTCTGATCCTGAGTTGTGTCCACTAGGATTTCTACTTCTTCCATCTCTACATCCTGTTTGGGGCAAAGTTTTATTAATCTGAGACGTTCTTCTTGTTAAAGGAGAACTTACAGAAGTAGGCTCATCATAATCAATCAAGTCTAGTTCCTCTTCACGTGCAGCAGAACCACTTTGGTCAGTCATTTTAAGATTTTACTGAAATGAAGAAAAGGGAAAATAAGATTAATTAGTCTTTATTTTTGATTTAAAAAAATAAAAATAAAAAAATCTTTTTCAGGATAAAAATCAACTAAATAAAATTAATTTATTAATTTAAAAAAATAATAATTTAAAACCAGGATTATAATATAATCAACTGTAAAAATAAATTAAAATTTAATAATTTTAATTAATTATTTTCAGGATTTAAATCAACTAATTTATTACCAGGACTTATTGTCAACTGAAGTAATCAAAAATGAAACTTTATTAATTTAACAAAATTTTATTAAACTGATTCCTTAACTACCAGGACTTAATGTCAACTGAAGTAATTAAATATGAATTTTTATTTTAAAATTTTATTAAGCTGATCACTTAACTACCAGGACTTAATGTCAACTGAAATAATAAAATATTAGTTTTATTAATTAAAATATTTATTGAACTACCAGGACTCAAGGTCAACTGAAGTAATTAAATATGAATTATATATTAATTAAAAATATTATTGTCATGACAATTTGTCAACTGGAACAATTAAATTAATCAGGACAAATGTCAACTGAAAAGATTATAATAATTTATATTAAAATATAATTATTTTATTACCTCTGGGACTAAGAACACTTATTGCTCTATTATGGTCAACCAGGAAAAATAAAAATAAAATATAATAATAAAAATAAAATCCAAATTACCAGACACCTCCCCCTGTAAAATGAGCAAATTAATGCCACTTACAGAGTGCTGAGTAAAAGGAAATACATAGCAAATGAAGAGTGAAGAGTAACCCACAAATAGTAATGTCAATAATTACCACGATATATACAATGTTTAGTCAATATATGAACCTAATTTTTGGAGTGCAGTTCAATTCCCGTTCGCAGCAAAAATTTTTGTCACGTGACGTATGACGTTCGTTGTTTTCATTGCTTTCTCGTCCTTACAGGTACTTGAACGCCGATGGTCCCTTTGATTACACCCTCAAATCACAATGCGCCGTCGATAATTTGGGAAGGCCCTCAATTGTCAAGGGGTACTTTTGGTCTAGAAGCTTGGTTCAAAGGTTTCACAGGATATTTGAGGGTTTAAAGGTCTCAACAAAAGGTACATATTTCTAAAATCAATTTGATTATTTTACTCAAATATAAGAGGTAGATTTAAGATATCAATATAAATTATAGATTAGAATCACGATGTTGTAAATACTAAAGTTATAAAATATAGAAATAAATGTAGTGTTGTAAGTGTAATAATAATGTAAGTGATAAAAGAATGATCTGAAAAGCACAAAGTAAGAGGCCTTTTATAGGCAAAACATGAGGGAATAAAATATACTGAATTTACACCATGTATTGTAAGAATGTGAGTAAAAGAATGACTGAAAGGAGTACATATATGACATAAGAATTAAATAAATGGCACGTCAACAAGGACATCAAATTTATTAGCAATAAAGTTTGAGTTCCTTGGACTGTCACAATTAATTACACAATAATTAATTAATTATATTACTTTCACGGGATTCCAGATCTCTCAATGAGGTAATATAATTAATTTAAAGTTTTTTTTATTATAATTTTATTTTTAAATTCTATTCCCATTGACTTATACCATTGAGCACGGTGTTAGGGAGTAAAATTGTAAGGGACATTTTATTTACATTAATTAATTATACTACTTATTGTACTTAACTAGTTAATTGTAAGTAATACTTAAGTGGATAATTAATTATTAGTAAGAAGAAGGGGCGTGGCTTCAACTTAGTAAAATAATTAATTATTTTACCTGTTAAGTCTAGTAGCCTGGCTGACAGTTTCTAACATCAATTTGTGAAAACACCAGGAAAAAGAGGAAGAGGAGGTCAATGAATTAGATGAGGATGGGGTTGAGCTGGAAGTTGAGGTGTATCCTTCTCTGAAATGTTGATGAAGATGAGAAGGAAGAAGTAGAGGTGGTTGGGGCAAGTAACCCAACTCTATGTCTTGAATAAGATCCCCAATTTGAAACAAGTGTTTTAGATTAAATCTATTGTGTTAAGTATATACTCATAAAGTCTCTCTTATTTTTAGAATGCAGGAATTATTGAGGAACCATCTTTCAAAGTGGAAAAAGAGATGCTTTTCAAACATTGAACTGAGGACAAACATCCCATTGAGGCTGCTCCTTAAAAGATTTTCAATACTAAACTAATTGCTACCACCACAATGGATGACAAATAATTGGACTGGGTTTTGTCTAGAAGACACAGTTGAAATTTCTGAATTACATTTCTTGAGAGATTATTCAATGAGGTTTAAAATATTGTCAACACAGCTTCATATGATGTAGACAAGAAATTACTGGATATTGGAGAGGTGGTTCTAGCTGGGGAAGAAGAGGTGCTCAAGAAAAGTCAAAAAGAGATTTACAAAGTGATGGATAACTTGAGGGATTTAATTTGAAAAAAAATATAAGAGATAGAAAAAAGGGAAAGTAAAAAAAGAAGATGATTAAAAGAAGAAATATTTAATACAGTTATCTTGAATATTATATTTAATTTTGTTATATTTTATTTTTGATATATATTGTATTATTTGTAAAAGAAATGGAAGAATTATTTTAAAAGAAATTTTTTTAAGAGAAAGAAAAATTGAGATAAGTTTGAGAAAAAAGAAGAAGGAAATTTTTAAAAAATAATAATTTAAAAGAGTTTAAAAGAAGAGAAAAAAATTTAAATAAAAGAAAGAATTGTTTGAAGATAATTTGAAGTTGAGAGAGAGAAATTATATTGAGTTGTTTTGTGTAATTTTACATGTTTTGAGAGCTTTAAATAAAAAAAAAATAAAGAAAGAAAGAGATTTTGAAAATTTTAGAATCAAGTTAATTTATGTTTTTTTATTTTAAAGAAAAAAGGATTGAAAGAAGAAAAGAACATAATTTGATTTAAAATATTTAAGAAAATAAATTTAACCTTTGATTTTTTTATTTTAGATTCTAATAAAGAAGAAATAAGAAATAAAAAAAGAGAAAATTTAAAAGAGAAAAAAGAAAAAAAATCAGATTTATAAAAGTAAGTTTAAATTTAAAAAAGGAGAAGCAGTTTTATGGTTTAGTTTTATATGGATATTTTAAATGAAAAGTTTTTAAAGGCTCAGGCACCAAATAGCAGGTTCAAATTCCTATATTTGACTTAATTTAATTTCAGCTCAGCTGTAATTCTTCTGGAAATACTGCGCACTGAAAAATGAGCACACTAGCTCATGCAACATCAAATCAAATTTACTCTTAAATCAAAACTGAATTTAGGGATAGGCACCTGCTAGAAGGTGCCACTTAATTTTTTGCAGTGAGGAGCATTAAAAACATTAAAAGCTGGTTCACAGAAAGTTTTATTTGAGCCATCAAGGTAAACTTCCCACTCCACAAGGTATTTAAACTTCCCCTTTCACCTTCTTGAATCAAGAATTAAATTAGTTTCCACTCTAGATGATCTTCTACTTCAACCATTTCTAAAGGAGGTTTACTTTTGCCTTGGTATATTTCTTGAGCTAGCTCTAAGAGAGATACATGAATGAATTAAAGAATTGATTGCCATTTTAAGGTCGGCTTAAGTTAAAATTCATTTTTAGAGACTTCAGAGTTTATTTCAAATGGTCCCAAGTGTTTCTCAGATAGTTTCTTTGATGGTTTAGTTGTTTGAATATTTTTAGAGTCAATAAATACTTTGTCACCTAGATTAAAAAGTGGAGCAGATAGTTGATGCTTGTTGGCCTGTTCCTTATCTCTTCCATTTGCTGATTTGATGTTTGATTAAAGTTCACCTTGAATTTTTGAAATAGTTAAAAGATAATTTTAAGAAGGATGATTTTTTCCTACATTAATCATATTTAATTGAGAATGTCATCTATAGATTTTTTCAAAGAAAGATGTCTTTGTCAAAGAATGTCTTGAGTTGTTGTAGGAAAATTTGGCCAATGGTAACCATTTTTTCCAATCATCTTGTTGATAATTGACATAAATTCAAAGATATTTCTCAAGGATTTAATTGACTCTTTCACTCTTCCTGTCTGTTTCAGGATGATAGGTGGTATAAAGATTCCTCATAATATTTAATTGTTGACAAATTTGATTCCAGAAAGTAGAAATAAACAGAGAACCTCTATCAGAAATAATATCACAAGGTAATCCATGTTTAGAAAATACATATAATAGAAAATATTTAGCTAAATCTTCTGCTGTAGCAGTATTATTAGTCTTAAAAAAAATTAAAATTTTAGGGAATATATCAACTATGACTAATATAGCATTGAGGTTATCTGATTGGGGTAATTGAGAAATGAAGTCCATTGAAATTGACTCCAAAGGTTTAGAAGTAATTGGAAGTGGTTGAAGCAACCCATAATTCCTGTGTTAAGATACCTTGTTACTATTACATTTGTAACAGGCTATAATATAGGACTTTATATCTTTGGTAATACCTGGGCAGAAAAAATCCCTTGCTATTAAATGGTAGATTTTGTCAACCCCAAAATGACCAGCTAGTGGTGAATCATGTCAACTGTTTATAATACATAATTTTATATTCTTATTGTTTGGTATGACTACTCTACATTTGAAGACTAATAGACCTAATTTCATACTGAATCTCTTGGCCCCTTGCTTCAAGAGTATTTGGTTTTTTAAAACCAAGCAATAATTGTCCTTCAACTGAGCTACTAGGATGTTGGATATTGGATTATTTATTGATTGAGTTGTCATTAAATTTAGTTTATGAGTAATTAAAATTGATTCATTGAATATTGATTCTAAATTTTCTGGGTTTTTGTCTGTAAATTCCTACCCCCTATGCAGGTGAATTTTGTCCTGGCGTGATAGTATCAGAACTACACAACTTTTACCTGGGCAGTAGGTAATAGTAAAACTAAATTAATCTAATAATTCAGCCCACCTAGCCTAACTTCCAGTTAGTAATTTGAAAGAAATGAAGTACTTAAAAGCATTATGATCAGTTAGGATTTGGAAATTACTACTAAGACTGAGAAGAAATGAACACCATTTTTTAAGACAAAGAATAATAACTAATAATTCCTTATCATGAATCTTGTAGTTTGATTCTGCTGAAATGAGTTTGTGTGACTCAAAATCGAAAGGATAAAAGAAATTTTTTTCAGGATTGATTTGGGATATGACCCCTGATATAGCATAATTACTAGCGTCTGTCTTGACTATTTCTAAATCAGTAGGATCAATTTTTTGTAGAATTAGAGCTGTGGTGGACACAGTTTTAAATGCTTTGTATTACTTTTGTGCTGTATTTGTAAAAGCAAAAGAATATCTTTTATAAGAGAAGTAAAATTTGTTATATTTTTAGATTAATCTTTAGTAAATCTTCTATAAAAATTTGTAAAACCTATAAATCATTGTAAGGATCTTAGAGTTTTTGGCTCATGGCCATTCCAAAACATTTTGGACCTTTTTATCATCCATAATTAGGCAAGCAGTGGAAAATATAAAGACTAAGACTCCAACAGATTTTATGTGGAACTCTCATTTAGTGTGGTTAGAATAGAGACTGTGTTCTTGAAGGTGATTTTGAACCTGTAAAACATTTTGAATATGTTTATTGAGGGTCTTCAAGAAAATTGAAATTTCATCTTGATAGACAACCATAAATGGTTTGCCAACATCATGAAAGATATCCTTGAAATATTTTTGAAAAGTTGATGGTGCATTACATAATACAAAAGGCATAACTAAATATTCAAAACTACTAAATCTTGTGCAAATCTCAGTTAAAGGTTCATGGCCTTCTACAATATGTATGAGATTATAAGTGCCTCTGAGATCAATTTAAAAAATAAATTAGCATCATTGAAGAAAATAAAAAGTAACGACATAGGAGGTACTGGATATGCTTTCTTTATAGTCACTGTGTTAAGTCTTCTATAGTCAACACACAACCTAAGACTTCCATCCCTTTTCTTAACAAAAATAACTGGGGAGACAGTTGAAGATTTACTTGCTCAAATTAAACCTTTTGCTACATTCTCTGAAATGTAGTCTTTAAGAGCTTGAGATTCTTCCTTTGAAAAAGAATAGACAGGACCTGCTGAAGGTTCTGGGTCTACTAACTATATCTGATGATTGTAGGGTCAATGAGGTGGTAATTTGTTGGCATTACATATTGAGAATACATCAAGGAAATCATGGTGGATTTTTGGTAGATTCAATTTAATGGCTTCAATATTTTCTTGGTTGTTCTCTTCATCTTTGAAAAAAAATTTTGTGGGTAGACATGAATTTTGAGAGCAAAGACTGGTTACTTTGTGGCTATTAAAATCCTCTTTGAGTAGATTTATAGAGCCAGATAAGCTAGCCAAGTGCTCATTTAAAGAAGAATAAGATGCTTGCAATACATCTGACACAAAAGTGTTCTCCAGCAGGACTTTTTCAGTTGGGTTTTTTAACTCCCTATCGACCTGCATTGACAAATCAGAAATATACTTATAAATTGGGGTGAACAATCACTGGATTCCAATGCTATAAGAAGTCATGGCCAAGAATGTTATTCTAAATCCTTAAGGCATCCAAGACTGTTAATTACCATGTGAATTAGGGAAGATTCAGAAAGTTGAAAGCCCATAAAAATTTCTTACTAACCCAATACTTGTGCTCCTCTGATTCAACCAGATAAATTGGAATTTGGTCAATATCTATAAATTTCAAATTAAATCTCTTGGAAAAAGATAAAAAGATAAATGAAATTGAAGCTCCAGATTCAATAAGGCAGCTGAAGGGAATATTCTCCTTAAGAATACTTAATATTAAACAGTTTGGGGAAGCTCCAGTCCTTACGACATAGAGGTTCTGTGCACTGGGGGAGGCAAAATAGTTTTCTTCACACACAAGTAAACTATTCTCTAGTAATTTGACTAGGAACTAGATTTTCAAAGGGTTTTCTAGAAGAAAAAGAAGAATAAAAAGAAATAAAAGTATAAATAGAAGAAATAAAAGGAATACACCAAAACAAATAGGAAAAATAAGGATTTAAAATAAAACTATTGCACATAAAGGGTTTATTTAAATCAAGTAAATAATTTTAATTCTCTCTAATACACCACACAATATGGGGGGCGGGCTTGCTAGCAAGTCCACAGCCTTGAACCCTAATTCATATCTTTTTGAGCCCACATTGAATTAGTGATGAAACCACCAATAAAAAATATTGAAATTCTGGGGAACTCAATATGAATGCAACTTGAACATTTAATGAAGCATAGGTAATAATACTTAGAACAAATCTTGAGATATGAAGAATGAGATTTTTTAATAAAATTTTAATACAGTGCAGACCAAACCCAAATTATTCTGAAAAATAAATATTTTTTAAATTATTTAAGCAGCCTCTTTGCAATTTTTAAAAAAAGAACACCAAACTATAGATTTTGCAAGATACCATCTGACATAATTATATAAGTTTCATTGGCCAGAAATATATGGAGAAAAATAATTTAAAATATGTCAATTTGATCATGAAAGATTATTTTGTGCATTTATATCATTTATTGTATTATTTTGAAGAATTGAAAAAATTATATACATATTTTATGAATAGATAGTATTGAATATTATAAATTATTGAAATATCTAAAGAAGGTGCAAAAATCTTAAAAATGATGTTACAAAGACTTTACTTAGCCATATAGTTTTCAAATTCAATTGAAATACTATATTTTACTAGTAAATAAAAAATATTTTCATACTAATATTTATTAAAATTTATTTCCCTTCATCTTCAAAATTTTCAAAATATAAAAATATAGATTTTTATTTGATTTAAGTAAATGAAGAAAATAACAGTATAGGACTTGCAGATTTTTAGGATTCAAGGAATTTCTGTGCCCACTCTTTGTAGGATATTTTATATATTTTATATTTTTTGTATATTTATTTTGTATTACAATATTCTTTTATTGTATTTTTTTACTCCCTCTCAAGAATACCCCACTATTTTGCCTTTGAAATATTCCTTTTTCCTCATCTCATCTTTCCTTCCACCATTTTCACTCCCTTCTTCATCATTTTCAACCCCTATCCACATTTGCCTCTCCCTCTCCACCCCTCTCCACTCCTCTCCTTACAGTTGGTTTACCTCCCCATTCCTCCCTAGAACCTTATTTTTATATACAGAAATAGGGACTGAGTTGAAAGGGAGGAAATTGGGGTTCAAGAATTGTGGAGGCAAGGTAAAGGGTAGGAATGGGGCTAAAAGGGTTGGGGAGGCTGGAGAGAGGGGTGAAGAAGGGTATATGGAGTGGATAAAAGGTTAGAAAAGAGTTGGAAGGGAAGATTAAGGGTTTAGGAGGCATTTTGAATAAAGGAAAGGGTTGGGGAGAGGTTGGGAGGGGTGAAATGGGGATCTAAAGAGGATGACATAAAATAAGGCTGGGAGGGTAGAAAAAGGGGTGGGGAGGGAAGACAAGCATGTGTTGATAGAATTGAAAGGGATGGGGATTGGTGCAAACTGAGTGTGAAAATAGGAGGATGGACTCTGTTCTTCAGGCGAAGAACAGAGTTCACTGCCATAAAATATTAGCTGAAACATGAAATATATAAGGTGAAACAATTAACCCCAAAGTAGTTTTAGACATAGATTAGGATTTTAAATAGGATACTAAAGCTGTAAATTTGCTTTATAATGTAAATTGTTTTTAAATTATAGTGTATGGATTTTTATAATTGTTCACTAACTTAACATACAGATGTATTGATCATTATTTATATACATTGTAATATAAAGAATGAGAAGTAATATGATATAAAAAATACCCATATAATATTAGCATAATTTTTATTTTAAACTTTTATATGTAATGTGGTTGATAATTATATATATGACAAAAAAATAATAGGTATTTTAGAAAAGAATTTTAACCAAAAAAATTTGATTAAATTTTACACTATTTTCATAGGCCTCATTAGGTGAGCTTACATAGCTTAGAATGTACATGTGAGTTATTCTGGCAAGGTGAAAAAAATCTTCTACATAAATCATGGGCTTCAGATGAAGATTTACCACAAGATATATTGATAAAATTATAATTTTTTTCTTAATCTCTTAATTTCTGATTACTATATGTACCATAATAAATAAATGTAATTACTAAACACTCAGGGAAAGAAAAAATATAAAATTTCTTAATATATGTATTATTATTTAATCAGTAAAAAAAACAACTCTATGAGATCTCTTCATTTCTAAAAATCTTTTATTGCAATAAATACACACAATTTTTTAAAATTAAATAACTTAGCTTTGATAGAATTTAGATTGAACTCTCAATGACAACATATGCATGACTGTGGTTCAAGCTTACTTAAACTGTGAGAAGTTCTTTTAATTTCTTAAAATTAAAAAAAAGTTTATATAATGTAATTATAAGTATATTTTTTCAACAAAAATATTTTTTATACATGATATGAATTTATGGGAATAAATAATTTTTTTTTTAATTTTTTAAAAAACATTATTTCAAATAGATTTCATTTTTCTTTAATTATTATAGAATGATTTTGCTTTCAATTAATAGACTGAAAAAAATTCTACAGCTATGTTTATATTCCTATAATATCTATAAATAGTTTCCAGAGCTCCTATTGATACTCAATATACTTTAATGAAAGAAAAAAAATCTCTTTTAAATAAAAATATTGCAGATACTTCCTAGTAACACATTCTTTAATATAGATCTATATGTTTGAGTTTAAATCAATTCCAATGAATAAAAATAGAATTTTTTAAAATATAAACATAAAATTTTTTTCAAAAATTTAAATTGCAATAAAAATTAACTTAATAACTTGTTTTTCTGCTTTAATCTTCACTGGGGATTCATAATACTCTCAGTTGAAATTAATTAAAGTAAAAAATTAATTATTCATGTATTGAATTTTGATAATTAAAATACTTAAGAGGATTTCTATGGTATTTTTTCTAGAAAGTATCAAATATATTGACTCATTAATTGTATAAGATCATTTATTTTTACCTATATGTTTTATTATCTTATTTCAAATAAAGAATTGAAAAATAAAATTAACCTATCTTTATAACATGAGGGGAAGGTGCAATTTTAGAGCTGTAAAATTATCTTGTAAATTTATTTATCTCACCAACCAAGAGTATGATCCTCTACAACTTTAATTAAGAAAATTTGAATAAAAAAGCTGAATTATTTTTTACATATGTTTTAAAGTATTTTAAAAAATTTATAATAATCAGAACTTAATTTTTATAATGTTAGCAACTTATATTGTCATGGTTCAAGTTATCAATTGTATTTTTCTTACAAAAAAAATTTTATATAGATTTCTTTCTACAAATAAAATTATTGAATGATGAATAATATCAGCTCTACCTCTTTGGTAGAGTATTTTAATTTTATAAAAGCCTGAAATTTGATCTTGTGCACCTCTTCTTACATAGAAACACTGTAAAATTTGTTTGGTGAATCTCCAGATGAACAGTATTCTTATCTCAAATATCAGAATTAAAGAACACTATACTATTAAGCTAAAATTTTTAAGAAATATTCTTATATTTACTTCAAAATATTTTCATAACTTTAGGCACATTTTATCTGTATTTTTTATGAAAGGAGTTCACAGAGTGGTATTTTTTTTTTGAGTTCTCTTGATCACTCCACCAACTGAAAGTATGTCAAAATAATATTTATGAAATCAATAAAAAAGATATTC
Source organism: Hemileia vastatrix (assembly GCA_030280995.1). Lineage (NCBI taxonomy): Eukaryota > Fungi > Basidiomycota > Pucciniomycetes > Pucciniales > Zaghouaniaceae > Hemileia > Hemileia vastatrix. Next base: position 17,609,939 of record JASXTE010000003.1, on the reverse strand, counting down.
TAAAATCTAGATAGATATTTTGTTTATCCATGATATAATATATATATTGTCTTAGTAGCAGAGGAACTGGTAGAATTTTATAAAGAGAAAAATATTTCTGGGATTTTTTTTCCTTTTCTTGCATTTTCTATGCTCCCAAAATGCATTGGAGTCTAAAGCCTAAAGATATATGCTAATTCTAAGATAATTAATCAACTATTTTTCATTTAAAGGTAATTAGTGTAAATAAGTTGTGAAAGTTCTTCATTTAGTCAAATGGCTTCAAAAATAAATACCATACTTTAAATTTTGGTTTTCCATGTTTTTAATTTTAATCTATAATAAATAATTTAAGTTTTCTGTTGATTCTATTTTTTTAAAGAAAATTCAATAGTTTGAAATATACCATTGCTAAATCTTGGCATTCAAAAAATACATCAAGGAGAAATTCAGTTTATATTGTGTTAATAATATAATTACTGTTTTTTAATTCTGGAAGAACAGTTGTTGTTATTAGAAAAAGTAACTGATTTTTTTCATATGTAATCTGAAAGTTTTTAATAAAATTACTGTATTTAATAATTGTGATATTATTGATAGATTTTCATTGATAAACTTAAATTAACAAAGTATTATTTAAATAAGTTGCATCAAAAAATACTGTGCATTGAGTAGACTCATGGAATGATTGTTTTTGGCTTCCATTCAGTTATCCTCACACTTTCACTATGTTTTCAATATTGATCCATTATTGCTTGTGTGATACTTCAAGTAAAATTTCAGTATTACTTCAGTCTGAGTTCCATCTGATTTCCATCTGACTTCAAGTTGAGGACTTGCTAGCAAGTCCCCCCAAAATATTGTGTGGTGATATAACAAAAAAAATAAAACAATTGAACTGCTCTTAAATCAGCCTTGTATATAGTCATATTTCTCAATTTATTTATTTTAAACACTGTAATAAAATTGATAGAAAAAGACTAATATTTGTAACAAAAATGTAAATTGTAAAATGTAAGATAATCTAGGTAATGTGGACAACAAGATGAGAAACAAAGCCTTTATATAGGAAAATGAGGCCCTCTAAGACATCACTGACTGTATATACAGAATAAAAGAAGGAAAAAAAATTGAAAATTAAGTGTAACAGAGAAAATGAAGTTGCCATGTAACTAATTACTAAAACAGAAATAAAAAGGCCATTTTATCCACCCCTTGAGCCCTTTAATAGTGTAATAAATTATATGGGATACCACTTTGATATAAAACAGGAAATTTGTAACTATAGTAATACCAAAACATGTTACACTATTGGTTATTTTATTAAAAATCAGTTTTAGTAAAATATAAAAATTATACTATGTGTGACATACAGATTTAAAATACTTAAATAATATAGTGTAAAAAAATATTTATTAAGTAAGTTAAACCAATTATACTAGTATAAAAGTTCTTAAAATTAAATAAGTAAGTATTTTAATAAAATCACTAAGGTAATAAAAATAAAACATTTATATTTGAATAAAGTGTTTTGCTTGTTTAATTTATTTATTGACCCAATTGTGAGTAAAAAGAGTTCTAATAATTATTGGTCATGAGTTATAATTTTTATTGTTTAATATATATATTAGGGGTTGTCAATGTTCAGGGATCCGCAATTAGGGATCAGGAATTTTTTTTTTCCGGGATCAGACATTATTAATTGCGGAAGATTCTTATCCACTAGCCCCGGGGCTAGTGGATAAGGAATCCACAATAATGCATTATCCCGCCTCTTATACCCCAATTTCCATTCCTAATTCCTGATCCCAAACTCATCTCATCCATGATAGATTTGCAAGAAAGTCACATGACTCATAATTGCTGATGCCATCCTTAAGTCTTTCCTCACTCTATGCTACTTAATTTTGGTGGCAAACACTTAAGTTTTTTTTCTATCTAAACACCCCAACTGCACATTTGGTGGTGAATTCCCTTTTACCTCATCACATAACCCTTCCACTGGAAACAATGAAACACCTCTCTACTAGGAAGCTACTTCACTCAACAATGAATGCTATTACTTTTCTTTTAGTTCTTTACCATAAATATGACTCTGATTTAAAAGATGCTTTAGCTTATATGTGTTTTCTTTCCAAAAAGTGTTACATCATCACCAGGGGTCCAAATCTTTATCATGATCCCCAATATGATCTGGCCTCCATTCTCAACATTCCTCATTTAAACTTCACCCAACTTTTTAGAACCTCTCCCAATTCTTTCTTCAAAATTTATCAACTCATCTCCGATCATCCTATCTTTCATAACAATTCCCTTAACAAACAGTGTAATCCTGCCATCAAACTTGCTGTTGCACTATGTTGCGTTGGCTCAAATGGAAATGGTGCTGCTGTAAAACGTTTGGATAATCTCTTTAACATAGGATATGGTACCATGATATTATACACCAGGCGCTGTATGATTGCTATCCTTTCCCTCAAGTCTCAAACACTTGCTTGGCCAACTCCAGAACAGCAACTTGAATCCTCTCAAGTAATGCAAGCTGAAGGTTTCCCTGGATGTGTAGGACTTGTTGATGGAACAACTATACCTTTGAGTCAAAAGCCTGCTCATGATGGCAACCATTATTTTGATTGCAAAAAAAGTTTTCTTCAAAATCTTCTCCAATTTTTCATCCTTCATAAACTACCTTTTTATCTTCTTTCTAGATACTCTATTGCCATTCAACTTGCATGCAATGTCAATAAAAAATTTATTGCTTTTCATAGTGGCTTCCCTGACTCATGTCATGACTCTTCTGTCTTCCAAAAAATGAGGATTTCTCAAACCCCTGACTCATACTTTGACAAATCTCAGTACCTCCTTGCAGACTCAAAATATGCAAGTGGAAAGTACATTATACCTTCTTTCCATGGTGAAAGTTTAGAAAGTGACCCCAAAACTGCCTTTAATTATCACCTTGCCCAATCAAGAGTAAGAATTGAACATGTTATAGGTATTTTAAAGGGACAATTTTCTAGTCTTCGGGAGCTCAGAATCCAATTTCAAAAAAAATTGGAGATCAAAACTGAAAATCATTGGATCATGACTTGCATTATACTCCACAATATCCTAGCTGAATTAAAGGATGAGTGGAATGATCTTTTTGAAGAAGAGGATCCTGAACCAGCACCGGCTCTCCCCTCCCTTGAATCACAAAACATTCATTCAACCAGCATATGCTCTGTCATTATGCCTATTACTCTCCAACATTTCTCTTCACCACCCTTTTAAATTATTTTTTTGTACTCTCCAAATGTCCTCTTTGTGTACTTTATTCACTTGGTTTGGTATTTTGGTTTGTTCAATATTCTTTTTTTTTTGGAATTTATGGTGAATATCTTTTTTTTGGATGGCTCATTGGTTTTCTTTCACCAGCTCAATATGAAATCACATATTTTCTGAAATCACATATTTTGTCAGTGATTTTTTTTTCATTCATCACTTATATCCTTTTCATCCTCTCCTCAAACATCACTCAAATATTTTCTTTACTTTTATTTTCTCAACTCATCTCACCAGGTAAGTCTTTTTTTTTCTTTCTTCTTGTTTTTTATTTGCTAATCATGAATTTTTTTATTTTGCTTTTTTTTGTTTTTTTTGTTTTGTTTTGTTTTTTTTTTTTTTTGTAAGTCCTTTTTTTTTATTTTCAAGGTTAGACTAATTTTTTTTTCTTTTTTCCCTTTTTTTTTCTTTTTTTTTCTCTCCTTCACCCTCTTTAGCTGCCTCATTTCACCCCTTTTCCTCTCTCTTTACCTGCCTCAAGTCACTCCTTCACCCCTCTCTTTACCTTCCTCAAGTCCCCCTTATTTCACCCTCTGTACCTGTCCCAAATCCCCCTTTTCCCCCCTCTTTAGGCTCCTCATGACCCCCCCTTCCCTTTAGGTGCCTCAAACCCCCTTTACCCCCTCTTTAGCCACCTCAAAGGCCCCCCCTTTTAGGTCCCCTCCCCTTAAGCCACCTCTACCCCCCCTCATTCTTAACAAAAAATTGTTAGCAATTGTTTGTTAAGAAGGAGGAGGGGCTAGAGGATGCTTAAGGGGAGTGGAAGGGGGGGTGTTTGAAGCAGCTAAAGAGGGGAGGAAAGGGGGTGTTTTGGGGTGTTTTGAGGCAATTAAGGAGGGGGTTTCAGGGGGATTTTGAGACAGGCAAGGAGGGTATTTGAGGGTGGTTTTGAGGCAAGGAGGGAGGGATTTTATAGGGGATTTCAGATAAATAAAGGGGAGTAAAGGGGAATTTTATGGGAGTTAAAGAGGGGTTACCTACTTTCTAAAAAACATACTAAAAATTTGTTTTTTGTAATTTTTTTTTTTTTGGCAGAATTTTAGAAAAAAAAAATCTTTTACTTTTTGTTAAGGTCTTTCCCTGTAAATTACAAAACAAAAAAGGTTTAGATTTTAATTTTTAATTTTTCTTCCAAATAATTTTACTGAATTTAATTTTTTTTTTTAATTTATTTGTTTTGATTTTTCTTTTACTGATTTTTTTTATTTTTTTTTATTTTTAAATTATTTTTTCAGGATTTTCTGTGAAGGTTTTTTATAACCAAACTTCAGGTTTTCTTTTGTATTTTTTTTTGAAATAATTTTTACTGAAAATTATTATATTTTTTTTTGTTTTAAAAATTTTTTTTAAATTTTTTATAAGGATTTTGCTTTAAATTTTAGTTTAAAAGATATTATTACGTGAGTTTTTCTTTTTAAAAATATGTGTTGAATTTTTTTTTGGCATTTAAATTTTTTTCAGATCAAAAAAATGTCTTCTTCTTCAGATTCACCCCTTACTTCTCTATCATCTTCATCTTTATCCTCTTTATCATCTTCATCTTTATCATCTCTATCATCTTCTTCAAAATCAACTTCAATACAATTGTCAGCCAGGCTATTCCAGGAGTCCAGTAAATGATATATAAATTATAAAACCTTAAAGAGTGGGTAAAACTTGTATTTAATGAATATAACTTAATATTTTATTACATAATGAAATTATATAAGAATTTTATTATATACAAATGTTACATTAAATTTATTGGTTATATATATTTTTATATACAATTAAATTGAGCATAATATAATATATTCTAAAAGTAATGGCGCATTTTTATATATTTAATAATTATAAATTTATATTTGATTAATTAAAAAAAACATATATTATAATTACAAGTGTAAATTTGATTTATAATATATTTAAATTAATTACTTAAATTTATATATTAACTAATACCTCTCATATGACACTAAACAATTATTAAGGACGCTTCTTTTGACCCTTAATTGTGTTAGAAAAAAACAAATAAATTAATTTGAACTAAATTGAGATTAATTGATTGTTTTGTTGCGTCAAATTATTTTTGTTTCACTTAAAATGTTCTCTAATCAGGATGGACCATCTGTTGGGAATTATATTTCTCATAGTTCCTATGTTTCCACTCTTGTTTAGTTATTTACTATTGTCACTTACTGATTTGGGGATTAATGGCGGGGAAATTGGATTCTTAATTGGGCTTTTAATTAATTGTTTCATGTTTTTCTCTATATTGTTATGTTTCATTTACTCTTTTTGATATATTTGTTTTATTTCTTTCTGATCATTGTATTTACTGATATAGTAGCGCTTCAGAGGACCCATTGCCTATAAAAGGGCCTTGGATAATCCCCTGTAGCCTTATCACTTATTATACACTCAACAATTTAAATACAATTTTTATATTACGTTTATATTCTTTTTATTAGTAATAAAATTCTAATTAAAATTTTATATAACAATTTAAAGGTTGCTTTAAGTCTGATAGTAATTATATTGGTTGCCGCGCAGAATTCTTACTTAAATAATATTAATATTTATAAAACCAAATTGTTATTTCTTCTCAGCTCACTCGTCGTTGCCTTTCTCTCAATAAATTAAATAATTTTATTAGATTTTATTTTTTTTATTGCCTATACTCCTTTCCTCCTGCTCCTCCTCTCATTCCCTATTCTCTTTTCTCCTTCTTCTAGACGACCAGCCGACAACTGGGGGCCTTTCCAAACGACGACGACGATCGAAGCCTGGCGACGAACGACAAAACGCACGGACCACCTAGCAAAACGAAACTTTTGCCGCGACTGTGTTTCGAACTTGGGTTCGACATATTAGGTTTATATAATATTAATTTTTATATTATTTTGAAGTGATTTTTCGATCACTATAGTAAGTTCACCTTTGCGCCTCTCACTCATAATACTATATTTTTATTGCAATAACAGTGATTGTGGCTTAATTGCTGATTCACTGAGTGTAAGTGTTCAATTTTTAAAAAATTTTTTTTTCCTAGTTGACCATTATAGAGTGTTAAATCCTCTTAGTCCTAGAAGAATTAACATTATTATTAATACAAATTGAATTATTAATTTAATTTTTTTTTTATTATTAATTATTGTTAATTTTTGGTTGACTTAAAAGTACATTGTGCTTAGTCCCAATATATTGCCATATTTAATATTGGTAATTAATTGGTTGAATTAACTAACTTGTTATTCCCAATTTAAACTTGCAATCCATTTTTTTTTAAAAAATTAATTTTTAATTAATACTTTATATTGAAAGTTAATTTTTCTATAATTTAATTAATTAAAAAATTTTTTTTATTATTTGGAGCAAATTATTGACTAACTTTGATTATTTTTTATAAAGTACAAAGTAAAATATTAATCTTCCCACTAGTATGTCCAACAATTTGACAGAAAAAATGGATAACATGCAAGTGGATGAGATAGAAATTGACTATGATGCTGACACTGTAAGTTCTTCTAAAGTTGGTCATAAAAAATCTTATGCTAACACAAAGAATTCTCATACTGCAGGATGTGGAAATGACAGGAAATGCAAACAAACCAAACCCCCTTCCCCCAGTACCACAGAAGGAAGTAAAGCCTCTAGTGCCTCAAGAAGGTCTTCCAAAAGGCTTCAAAATAAAAAAGCTTCCTCTGCCACAACAAATCAGCAAACTCTCCAGTCATATAAAAGAGTTGAAGACAGAAAATATGACGTACAAAGCAAAGGTAGACACATTGTGGGATCAGGTCCAAGAACTCAGGAACCAGATTCAGGCCCAGGCCCCTCCTCAATTGCCTCCCAATCAGCTTCAATTTCAGGCTCAACCTTCACAGCCACCCAGCTCAACCATCCAAAATCCAAATACTATGGAAGTAGAGCAATGGAAATGGGATTATCTAATGAGTCACTACCAGCAGAATGTGCAACACCCTCCTCATCATCAGCCTGGCCCATCCAGAACACCCAATTTCCATCCACCTCCTCATCCCTACCAACAAAGCAGGAGAAAGAAGGCCCAAGCACAATCCCAAACCCAGTCCCAGGGGAAGTTTCCTCCTCTGCCATGGTAAGTAATTTGGTTGATAGTCACTTGGGTATGTTTTCTAATAAATCTTCTTCTGCAGGTAATATTATTGAACATGGTGAAAGAACAGTTAAACCTGTTAAAAGACAGCTTCCTGTAACTAGTAGCCCTATTGATGTAATTAGCAAATTGTCATTTGATGAACCTTTACATTTAACTTCTACATCTTTAATTAATCCTTCTCTTGCAATTAAAAATGATTCTGTTCCCCCTGAAATCTATAACTTAATTGAAAAAACTTCTGAGGAAATTTTGAAAGATACCCTTGATTTTAATATTGTGAAAGACAAACATGTGAGAGATGTGTTAATCCATGAAAATGATAGATTAAATAATTTACACTTGCAATGTAGAGTGAGTTCTTCTGTACAAGATACAGCTTATTTAAAAATCAAAGAAACCTTGAATATTGTTCTTAGTCAACAAAAACAAATAAGAAGTGACCATAGAGCTATCTCAGATAGAAATATCAGTCTGCATAAAACATTGAGTGAATTGAAACCCCTTATTGAGGAAAATTATTCTTTCAAAAATGAAATAAAATCTCTACAAAATGAGTTGAAGAAACTAAAGAATGACTTCCATGCACTAAGTACCAAACACTCAGTTTCTGAGGACAGAAATGTTCTATCTCTTGCAAAAGTGAATGACCAGATGTCTGAAATTCCAAGAATAAGAAACTATGTGTCTGACCTACAGGAAAAGTTCTCAACCTTAACCATCAATAATGAATTAAATGAGATTTCTGCCAGTAAGCTGCATAAAAATAAAGGGAAAAAACCTGAACAAAGTTCATCCTTTCTTCCTCATATTCCAACCATTAAACAAACTGACAATGAGTCTGTAAAATCTTTTGCTACTAGCAAAAAATCTTGTGATAATCATGCACCAGCTGTTTCTGTAAATAATGAAATTTCTGAACACCTGGCTAAACTTCAGGAATTATTACTAATGAATAATTCAAACCAAAAAGTGGACCATCCCAGTAGTCAGAAAAATTGGCCTAAGTTAGACCAATATCCTACCTTTGATGGTGATTCTTCCTCTGATTGGCAACACTTTATCCAAAGAATTGATAATTTAAAGAGATCTTATAAACTACCTGATGAGGAAATTGTTTCTAAGCTAATTTCTTTATTTTCCAATGTAGCCTTGATGTGGTATGAATCTGTCCTCTTAGATAACAATCATTATACATGGAATGATTGGAAATCCTTGATTGAAAATCAGTTTGGTGGTTCAAAATTCAGGTTAGCTCAGCAAAGACTGTATGAGAATACTAGATATGTATCCTCCTCTGTTGAAAAGCCCATTGTTTTTCTGATGAAAATAACTAAAATCCTTAGAGCAATTGATCCAAAGATGGATTATGATATTTGGAGAGATAAAATTTTGTATAAATTACCAAATTCTCTTAGGGATTTGATTGTGGCTAGAACTGAGCATGTAAGGGAAAATTCTTCTTTCATTAATATCTGTAATGAAGTACTACTCAACCATAGATATGAACCAAAGAATTATCTTAGTAAATCTTATAATGATCAGAATAAACCTTCTATAAAGCTCCCAGAAAAATCTGGTAAACCCTCTGCCCCAGTTGCACCTAAAAAATATGCAACAAATACTTGTTATAAATGTAACAAACCGTGGCAGAAGGGTCATGTTTGTGACAAGAAAATTCATCTTGTTGAACAAAATGAAGACACTGATGAACTTGAACTTGATGTCAATAATTCTTCCAGTGACTGTGAAAGTAATATCTCCTATGACAATGAATCTGTTAAAGATGTTTTAATGTTGGAACATGATGTCCATCATTTAAATAATATATCTGAAGATTGTGTATTGAATTTATCTTCAGTAGAAAATGCTGAGATAATTAAAGATATTACTAACAATTCTATTCCTATATCCCCTTTAAAAGCACCTGTTATCATTAATGGTAAAAATGTTGATGTAGTTCTTGATTCTGGTGCTGGAGGAAGTGTAGTATCTGAAAAAGCTTTGGCTTCAGTGGATAAGGAATATTTGAGTAAATTATTGCCTATAACTTCTGAAAAATGGAGAGGGTATGGTTCTACCTTATTCCCTATTTGCAAATACAAAACCTCTGTATTCTTCAAATATAATGGTGGTTTTGTCAGAGCTATTTGTGAGTTTGTTGTCATGAAAAATGATAATTTGAGCAATTGGTTTATTATGGGAAATGATATTTTAACCATGTTTGGTGTGAAACTGGACCCAGCAAATAATTGCTTTACCTTAGGAATGAATGGGAAAAGAAAATTCAAAATTTCTTCTCCTAAACCTTCTGGGCATTTGTTAAAATCTTGTAACTCACTGACCCAATGTAAAGGTAGAACAACAACTGAAATGGATGATTTATTACATGAAATAAATACCGCTTCTTTTGGTGATCATTTGACTAATGAACAAAAGGATTCTATTGTTGCCTCTATTACCTCTTTCCCTATGGCTTTTGCTCATGGTTCTCATGTCTTGGGAATTGTTCAGGAAGAGATGAAAATTACCTTATCCTGTAATTTGAGTGATATTCCTCCTTCCCTTAAGAAAAAACCATATCCTGCTTCTCCATCAAAAAGAAAAGATATTGAAGATAATATTGAAACATTATTGAAAATGAATATCATTGAAAAAGTGGATGTCACCCCCAAATATTGTGTCATCTCCCCAGTCTTAATTTCTTATGAAAAAGATAAAGCTAGATTATGTGGAGATTACAGAGCTTTAAATACTTATACTGTTGATGATATTTATCCTTTACCCAGAATTAATTCAATACATGCTACCTTGCAAGGTGCAAAATTTATTAGTTGTCTGGATGGTAATAAAGGTTATCATCAAGTTCCAGTTGAGAAAAATTCTCAAAATTTTTTGCTTATTGCTACTCATATGGGAATATATAAGTATGTTAGGATGCCATTTGGCCCTAAAAATGCTCCTTCAGTTTTCCAAAAAGTCATGGATAACACTTTCCATCAAGAAATTATTGAAGGTTGGCTCATGGTTTATATTGATGATATTATTGTTTTTTCTAAAACTTTTGATGAACATATGATTCACTTAAATAGAGTTTTCCAAAAAATGGATGAAATCAATATGACCTTATCTTTAAAAAAGTGTAAATTTGGTTTTCAATCTTTGAAAGTCCTTGGCCATGTTGTGTCAGGCTTACAAATTTGTGTAGACCATAATAAAGTTGCTGCCATTCAAAATGTGAAAGCACCAACTTCTGTAAGAGAAATCCAAAGTTTTTTGGGTATGTGTGGCTATTATAGACAATATATTAAAAATTATCAGGTCATAGCCTTGCCTCTTACAAAACTAACCAGAAAAGATGTTGCTTTTCTCTGGAATGATGACTGTCAAAAAGCTTTTAATACATTGAAAAATTGCTTAATGTCAGCCCCTATATTGGCTCTCCCAGATTTTAACAAGCCATTTGTACTTTATACAGATGCAAGCTTTATTGGTATGGGTGCTGCCCTTCACCAAAAGCAAATTATTAATGATAAATCCTCAGAGGTTGTAATTTGTTATATTTCAAGAACCTTAAGAAATAGTGAATTGAAATATGGTGCCACTCAATTGGAGTGCTTAGCAGTTGTTTGGGCTCTTGAGAAGCTTCATTACTACTTGGATGACCAAAAATTTGAGTTGGTAACTGACTGTAGTGCTGTGAAATCTCTCTTAAACCTCAAAACACCTAACAGACATATGTTCAGGTGGCAACTTGCTGTTCAGGAATACAGAGGAAGGATGACTATTATACACAGAGCTGGAAATGTTCACTCTAATGTTGATATGCTCTCCAGATTGCCTTTGCCAAATAATGACTCCAATCCTGCTTATGTACCTGAGGATGACACTGTTCATATACATGGTATATTTATAGTTGATATGGAAGAAGAGTTATTACAGTTAATACTGGATTCATATGATAAAGATTCTGACTTAAATAAATTAGTTACTATTTTGAATGATCCTAAGAATGCTTCAATTCAAGCATTAATAAAAACTCTTCCTGCAAAATACCAAAATGCCTTAAATAAAGGAAAGTTTTCTATTGAAGATGGTTATATTTATTATAGAAGGAAGCTTACCAATGTAATTGTTATTCCTCCTTCAATGAAAGAAACTATCCTCAAACTTTGTCATTATGACATATTAGCTGGACATTTTGATCTTGAAAAAACATTGATTAGAATCAAAAACACTGCATGGTGGGCTAATATGTCTGAAGACACAAAATTATATGTTGAATCTTGTGATTCCTGCCAAAAATCTAAAAGGTTAACAGGTAAAAGAGCAGGGTTGTTACAACATATTGAAGCACCTAGTGCTCCCTGGCAAATCATTAATATGGATTTTGTCACTGGTCTTCCTGTTGCAGGTAAAGACAGCTTTAACTCTTGTTGGGTAATAGTTGATAGATTCACAAAAATGTGCAAATTTATTCCAACCCACAAAGATGTATCCACCAAGGAATTAGCTTTCTTATGGTGGTCTTACATGTTTAATATTATTGGTTTTCCAAAAGCCATTATCTCTGATAGGGATCCAAAATTCACTTCTGAGTTTTGGACCTCTTTGATGGATATTTGTGGCTGTGAGTTAAAATTGTCTACAGCTCACCATCCTCAAACTGATGGTCTAGCTGAAAGAATGATTCAAACTCTGGAAGATATGATTAGAAGGTATTGTGCCTTTGGTTTAGAATATAAAGACAATGACAGATTTACTCATGATTGGGTCACTCTTTTGCCTGGTCTTGAATTTGCATATAATAGCACTGTTCATTCTGTCACTGAGAAAAAGCCTTTTGAGCTTTGGTTAGGTTATGTCCCAAACACTCCTGCTCAGATTCTCAATAATAAATTACCTAAGTTGGAACTACATCCTGGTGTAAAATCTTTTATGCAAATGCAACAGCTATGCAGAAAACATGCTCAGAGTTGTATTGATAAAGCATTTGAATATGAAAAGAAAAGATGGGATAAATCCCATAAAGAATACACATTTAACAAGGGTGATGAAGTGTTGATCTCTACTGTCCATTTCAATTTACAAGGTAACCACAAATTAAAAGATCCTTTTGTAGGACCATTTGTTGTTAAAAGAATGGTTGGTGATAATGCAGTAGAAGTTGTATTGTATTCTCCATATGATAGGAAACATCCTGTCTTTCCCATTTCTTTGCTTAAACCTTATACTTCCAACAGTGACTTATTTCCAAAAAGAAGAGGAAGACCTAAGAAGAACCCTCAGGAAGTCACAGAAACAGCAGAAATTGATAAAATTCTCAATGATAGAATTATCACTTCTGAAAGAGGTACTGAATATTTATTGAGATATAAGAACAAATCATCTGAACATGATGCATGGATACCTGGCAAAGAAATTTCAAATCTGCCTGCTCTGTTGAAAAAATACAAAAAGAAAAAATCTTAGCATTTTTTTTATTGTTTTTTTTAGAGTGAGGGAGTGTCAGCCAGGCTATTCCAGGAGTCCAGTAAATGATATATAAATTATAAAACCTTAAAGAGTGGGTAAAACTTGTATTTAATGAATATAACTTAATATTTTATTACATAATGAAATTATATAAGAATTTTATTATATACAAATGTTACATTAAATTTATTGGTTATATATATTTTTATATACAATTAAATTGAGCATAATATAATATATTCTAAAAGTAATGGCGCATTTTTATATATTTAATAATTATAAATTTATATTTGATTAATTAAAAAAAACATATATTATAATTACAAGTGTAAATTTGATTTATAATATATTTAAATTAATTACTTAAATTTATATATTAACTAATACCTCTCATATGACACTAAACAATTATTAAGGACGCTTCTTTTGACCCTTAATTGTGTTAGAAAAAAACAAATAAATTAATTTGAACTAAATTGAGATTAATTGATTGTTTTGTTGCGTCAAATTATTTTTGTTTCACTTAAAATGTTCTCTAATCAGGATGGACCATCTGTTGGGAATTATATTTCTCATAGTTCCTATGTTTCCACTCTTGTTTAGTTATTTACTATTGTCACTTACTGATTTGGGGATTAATGGCGGGGAAATTGGATTCTTAATTGGGCTTTTAATTAATTGTTTCATGTTTTTCTCTATATTGTTATGTTTCATTTACTCTTTTTGATATATTTGTTTTATTTCTTTCTGATCATTGTATTTACTGATATAGTAGCGCTTCAGAGGACCCATTGCCTATAAAAGGGCCTTGGATAATCCCCTGTAGCCTTATCACTTATTATACACTCAACAATTTAAATACAATTTTTATATTACGTTTATATTCTTTTTATTAGTAATAAAATTCTAATTAAAATTTTATATAACAATTTAAAGGTTGCTTTAAGTCTGATAGTAATTATATTGGTTGCCGCGCAGAATTCTTACTTAAATAATATTAATATTTATAAAACCAAATTGTTATTTCTTCTCAGCTCACTCGTCGTTGCCTTTCTCTCAATAAATTAAATAATTTTATTAGATTTTATTTTTTTTATTGCCTATACTCCTTTCCTCCTGCTCCTCCTCTCATTCCCTATTCTCTTTTCTCCTTCTTCTAGACGACCAGCCGACAACAATCATCTTCTAAATCATCAAAAAAAAATTAATGATAATCAGTCTCATCAGAATAAAAGATATCTGAAAAAAACATTTTTCTTCATAATCATAAAAAAAAATAAAGATAATCAGTCTCATCAGAAGAAAGGATATCTGCAAAAAAAATTCATCTTCTAATTCATCAAAAAATTTAAAGATAATCAGTCTCATCAGAAGAAAAGATATCTGAAAAAAATTCTCTGGGAAAGTTTTTTTTGTCATATCCCAAACATTTTTTTTCATAAAACTAAAGTAGATAAAAAAAAATCAATATCCGAAAAAATTACCAGAAGATATCAAATATCTAACTGAATTTGGAGATGATCAAGTTGTTGCAGTTATCAGTAATACCTATAAGGCTCAATTCATTTTGGAATTTCATTCATTTGATGGTGTAAAAGATGAATCTTTTAATCAACTATCGGATCTTATCATAACTCTTTATCAAATGGCTTTGGTTCAGTTACCTATAAGGAATACGAATTTGTTGGGTGGTATCATGATTGGATTTGGTTGGAGACCTGGTTTTTCAAAAGGATATTCTCTTGGTATGTCTAATAATTTTCTTTCCATTTTTAATATCATTTCACTTATTTCATTTATATAGGCATATATTCATTGCTCAAGAATATCACTAAAGCTCAAAGAGATGAAGATTTTTGCTTATGGAACACTCTAGCTTCCTTTAACTTTTTTATTGCTCTTTAACTCAAAAAGCTCTGTAATAAAGCATTTGAAAAAAATCATGAACTTGCAACCAAAGTTGGAATACCAAATTGGTGTGACTCCAAATGGGAAGATATTACCCACAAATATCTTTTATTTTCTAATGTTATTATCACTCATTCTGGATTCCACAATAGGATTCATATTGATAGGAATGACACCAATTTTCTTACTTTTGGTATATTCTCATATATTGATCCGATAACTGGCCATCCAATACCATCTCCAGCTAAAATCAAAGGACATGGTTTATATTTTCCAGAAAACCGGTGCATAATTGATTTTGGTTTGGAAAATGGTATCATTGAAACTATTTGGAATTCTTCTAAGGATAATCATCAAAGGACCAAAGCTCCTCCTGGTTTGGAATCCTGTCAAGATTTCACACATTTTGGTTGCTCATTTCAAATCAGTCATAAGTTGATTCAAAGAGTCAACAAGGTAAAGAAAGAAGGTAAAGTTAATCGATTTAAAAAAACTTTATCTAGATCCAAAAAGTATGGGGATTAGAGTTGTCATTGAAAAATTTATATTTTTTCATAAATTTTTAATAAATATTTTTTATATATCAATTTGCTCAAGTAAAGTGATGAGCCAACAACCTTTGGTTGTATAACAGGTAATCATGATAAAATTTATTTGTTTCATGGGGTTCCTCTAGCCTATACCTGTGGAAAGTCCCAAACTTTTGTTTCTAGATTTGATCTGCATTTTGGCTTGAGGAATTGTCATTACTTTAAACTAGGGAAATTGATATATATTAGATATTTATATAATCATTTACGTAATTATATTAAATTTAGATGACTTCCACCCCTTACTTCAATAAAATTCAGGGGGGGTGTCACGTGCCACGTGACACTTGAGGCAAAAGCAGCTCATTAAATCAATAATATAGAGATCTAAATCCATACTCGAAGCGCAGAAAACAATTCTACATAGCAACTGCAACTTTCCTTTGTGTACTCACTATACAACCGCGCCAGTCTAAACTTTATATCTAAATTATTCAATCTCTCAATAGTGTGTTTCAGTCTTTTCCTCAATAAGCGACACACAGCGCAATAGTTAATGTAATAGTCTGCTAAAAGTTTTATTAAGTATCTGTGGGTTATTAACAGGGGCAGTGAGCATGGACAGGATGGTTAGTTGAGAATTAAAGGGTTAACGGATGTTAGTGAGGAGGGTCCAGGTGTAACGGGTGTATTTTTGGTGGTCTGTGGTGTGCAGAATGATGGATGGGTATGAGGTCAATGCGAGGAGGAGTAATGGATATAAAAGGGGTTGGATTGTGGTTTGATATTCCTTTAGAATTAAATTATAAAACATATATATAGTTAATAGTGGTAAAGCTTCAGGTTAAATCATTATTATTGTACATTTCCTTATTTTTCTCAGTAATCATTTCTAAATCTTAAATCTTTGATTATTGAGTTTCCAACCCTTTGTGAGATCTTAAGAATATTAATATTACCTTTAAATTATATTAGAATTCTTATCAAACATATCTCGAAGCAGTAGCTCTTCCTTTGAGTCATCTTCAAATCACTTCCTCAAACATTTCCTCTGTGCTTTGAAGAAGTTTCTAAACTCTCTCCATCTCACTTCAAGGAACACCCTCGACCTTGTGCATAGGTCGTCCGGTGCCAGGAGGGTATTGCCAAATTTTCGAATCTGACATTCAAAATTGAATAATTGTAAAAATTTAGGTGATACCCACCCCTTGCTTCAATAAAATGTAGGGGGGGTATTGCCAAATTTTCAAATGTAAGATGTAAAATTTTTGACTTGTAAATATTTTGGTGAAAATTTTTTGGTGATACCTGTCCCTTACTTCAATAAAATCCAGGGGGGGTATTGCCAAAATTTCTTATAAGACTTGTGAAATTCTTGACATGTAAGAATTTTGGGGATATCAGTAAAATTCAGGGGGTAGTAAAGCCAAAGTTTCATATAAGACTTTCAAGATTCATGACATGATAGAATTTTGGTGATACCCACCCCTTACTTCAAAAAATTCCAGGGGTGGGGAATTTTCAAATTTTCAAAGAAGACATGAAAATTTTATTTAAAAAAAGAATATTTAACAATAAAATACAAAAATTCAAGTAATGATTGATAGAGTAAAGAAATACGGGAAATTATTGTAAATTTTATGTACAAATAAATATGAACAGTTGAAGTGTGAGAGAAATAAAACAAACTAGTCATCCAAAAATTTCTTTAAAAGTTCAATTTCCTCAACAGATTTATTAGCTTTAACATATTCTATCAATAAATCTTTCTTTTTGGAATTTTCTTCATGATCGAACTTATATTTCATCTGCTCTAATAGGTTTTGATGTTCGAGTTTTTTCTCCTCTTTTTTTGATTTTTCAATACTTAGAGTTAACTCAAACTTCTTCTCCTCCAAATCTTGGGCCCAATCATCCTTCCGTAAAGAGAGCTTTTACTTCCTCTCCTCCAAATCTTGGGCCCAATCATCCTTCCGTAAAGAGAGCTCGAACTTCCTCTCTTCCAAATCTTGTAGCCTATCATCCCTCCTTAAAGAGAGCTCATATTTCTTCTTTTCAAAGCTTAGAGTCTCTTTAGCAATTTCCACTTGTTCTAGAGTGATAATAAAAATTAATATAAAGTAGAAGAAAAGCAGAGTAAAGTAATAAGAGGTATGGTATCACTTACCAGCATCACTTTTCTCTAAAAATTGTTCCATAGACAAAAAAGTGGTTTGTGATGAAGTATCACTTTTTCGTCTTCTTTGGGAGTGGAAATTAAGACTACTTGAAGCCCTACGCTTCTTGTTCAAGGTCATATTTTCCTCCTCATCATTGTCGCTACCTTCAGACTCAGTTGATTGAGGATCCTGGGTTTGTTTGTCAGCCTTTTAAGAAATAAGAAAAAGATAAGTAAATAAAAAAATAGAATTGATAAGATAAAAGAAAAAAGAAATAGACCTGAGTTAGATTTGGTTGGGTTAAAACACCAATAGGATCTACAGAAAAGCTATCAAGATTTGTCTCATTTAAATGAGGGGAGGCTTGAGTGGAGGAAGAGGATGGGAAAAGATTTGCTTCAACATCATGTTTGGAGATAGGATCTTCTCCATCCAACATGTTTACAGGATTAACATCGGCCCACTCTCCAAAAATTGCATCCATCTCTTTAAAGTAAGGACATAAAGATTCAATTTTATCATCTATGGATTTGATACCCTTAGTTATATCAATGTTGGTAACCCCAAAACCAGTGGAAGATGAAAGAGCCTTTTCCTTCTTGTATTTGGCTCTGTAATTCTTGAAGTGTTCAGACATCTGTTTAGGCAAAAGATCAATCCTTCCCTTGGTCTTATTCCGTAATTCATTTGCCATTAGAAGATAGACATTAACTTTTGATGCTGGGGGCCATCCTACTTTAGTTGCATACTCAGTACCAAAACAAGAATCATAGTTAGATTTGGTTTTCAGCCAGTTGATAAGAATGAGATGATCATCTTTTTTTAATTGAACAGTCTTAGATTTCTCGGCTGAGTGAGGGAAAGAGGGAGTAGTGGGATTTGAAGAACAACTGGGTGATGGCTGCCTTTGAGAAGATCTAGGAGGACGAGGAATGTTAAAATATAAATGAAGATGAAAAGGAGCAGAAACAAGCATATGAGATAGCGAGATGAAAAGGAGCAGAAACAAGCAGATGAGATGGTGAGGTGTTCTGAGCAGATAGAATGAACAGGATGGGATGAGAATGGGAGTGTGCAGAAAGGTAGAAGACATATCCAGAGAGTAGTCCAAGATGTGGTTATAGAAGAATGTAGGTCAAGATGTGGTTATGACAGAAAGTTGTCCAGGATGTGGTTATGAAAAATTGAGTAAAAAAATGTTGGATAAGAGGTGAACATTGACACGTAAAGTGTCTAATAACCCAATTATTAGCAAAAATAATTGCAGAAGATAATTGGGGTATGCAGATTATTTTCCGCAATTAATTTAATTGCGGATCGGTCAACATTGATACCCCCTACTTAATTACTTAATTAATTACACTATAAGATAAATTTATAATATAAATCTGTAATTAATTTATTAATTTATTATCTATAAACATTAATCTCATAAAAAATGCACCAATTTCTTATAAAATAGCATATATTGATTGTGTTTATTTAAATTCATATACAAATAATAATAAAATTAATATAACATTTATTTTAATTATATTAAATATATTGTTATATAATTTTATTTAATATGATATTTAATTTTTATATATAATTTAAATACATTTTGTCTCTTATTTATGCTCAAGTAATTTAACATAATATTTACTGGAATCTTAGCATAGCCTGCCTGAGAAGTACCTTCACTATCCTTCAACTTAACACAATCTTCTAACTTGTGCTTTCTACCACAATACATACACAAACTTTCAGCAGGTTGTCTAGAAGAATGAAGAAAATTAAAACAAAAAAGAAAAAGAAAAAGAAACAAGAAAACAATAAGAAGAAAATAAAAGAAGAATTTTAACTAATAAAGAGTATAAGGACTTTTAAATTCAACTCTTGGATGTAAAGGCTTTATTAAAATCAAGTAAGTAATTTAATTTTTCTCTACTATATCAAAACAAAATAAAATATTTGAACTGCTCTTAAAAAAACCTTGTATGTTGTTAGATTTCTCAATTTATGTATTGTAAACGCAGTAATAAATTTGATAGAAAAATACTAGAAATTGTAACAAAACGTTTATTGATAAAATTTAAAGTAATGTAAGTAATGCAGACTACAAGGTGAGAATACAAAGCCTCTATATAGGCAGATGAGGCCATCTGAGATGATACTAAGTGTATATACAAACCAAAAGAAGGAAAAAAATTTAATATTTAAGTGAAACAAATAAAATGAGGTTGCTATGGTACTAATTACAAAAACAGAAATAAAAGATCCATTTTATCCACCCCTTGAGCCCTGTAACAGTGCAATGTAACTATATAGGATACTTCAGTGATATAAAACAGGGATTTTGTAACTATAGTAATATCAAACATGTTACAACATTTATTATTTTATTAAAAATCCATTTTTTGGGAAAAATAAAAATTATACTATGTGTGGCATCCAAATTGATATATAATTAGTTAATATAGGTTAAAGCTATATTTATTAAGTAAGTTAAAAAATTTTACTAGTATAATAGTTATGTTAACTAAACAAGTAAGTATTCTAATAAAATTATTATATTAAAATTAAACATTTATATTTGAAATAAAGTTTTTTACTTGTTTAATTAATTAATTATATTCTTTATTTATTTATTGGTCCAATTTTGACAAAAAGAAGTGTTCAATCACTAGTAATTGTAAAGTAATATTTATATGATTTAATGTATTCAATTAATTAATTAATTACATTATAAGTTTATGTTATTACTTATAATTATACTGTAACTTTTAATCAAATAATAATTAATTTATAGCCATCAGTTTCATAAGAATTTGCTAGTCCTTTCATAGAATATAATATTTTATGTTTTTTTAAATGTATATACAATTTATATAATAATAAAATTAATATAACATTTTATTTAAAAAATATTATTTTATTATTTTATTTTAACATAATCTTTTATTTGTATATATACTTTAAGTAAAAGTTTTTCTCTTCTTAATATTCATTTAATTTAACATAGGATTTAAATAGACTCTATATATAACCTGGCTGGCACTCCCTCACTCTAAAAAACTAATAAAAAAAGTTCTAAGATTTTCTCTTTTTATATTTCCTCAAAAGATTAGAGAGGTTAGAAATTTCTTTTCCAGGTGTCCAAGTATCATGCTCAGATGATTTATTTTTATATCTCAATAAATATTCAGTACTTTTTCAGAAGTGATAACTCTATCATTGAGAATTTTATCAAGCTCTGCAGTTTCTGTGACTGCTTGAGGGTTTTTCTTATGTCTACCTTCTCTTTTAGGAAATAAGTAACTGTTGGAAGTATAAGTTTTAAGTAGTAAGATGGGGAAACAGGATGTTTTCTGTAAGCCAGGCTATTCCAGGATTCCAGTAAATGATATGCAACTTATAAAACCTGAAAGAGTGGGTAAGAATTGTATTTAATGAATATAAATTAATATTTTATTGCATAATAAAATTATATAAGTATTTTATTATATACAAGTGTTATATTAATTTTATTGGTTATATAAATTTTTATATACATTTAAATTGAACATAATATAATATATTCTACAAATAATGACGCATTTTTATGTATTTAATAATTATAAATTTATATTTAATTAATCGAAAAACATATATTATAATTATAAGTGTAAAATTGACTTATAATATATTTAAATTAATTATTTAAATTTATATATTAAATAACACCTTTCATATAATACTAAACAATAATTAATGACGCTTCTTTTTACCCTTAATTGTGTCAGGAAAAACCAATTAATTAATTTATACTAAATTGAGATTAATTACATGTTTTGTTGCGTCAAAGTATTTTTTGTTTCACTTAAAATATCCTTAAATCAGACTGTACCATCTGTTTGGAATTATTTTTCTCATAGTTCCTATGTTCCAATCTTGTTTAGTTATTCACTATTTTTACTTACTGATTTGGGAATTAATGGCGGGAAAATTGGATTCTTAATTGGGGTTTTAATTATTTGTTTCATATTTTTCTCTACATTGTTATGTTTCATTTACTCTTTAATATACTTGTTTTATTCTATTCTAATTATTGTATTTACAAATATAGTGGCGCTTCAGAGGACCCATTGCCTATAAAAGGGCCTTGGATAATCCCCTGTAGCATCATCACTTATTATACACTCAACAAATTAAATACAATTTTATTAATTTTATATTCTTTTTATTAGTAATACAATTCTAATTAAAATTCTATATAACAATTTAAAGGTTGCTTTAAGTCTGATAGTAATTAAAAGTGTTTGCCGTGCAGAACCCTTACCTTAAATAATATTATTATTAATAAAGCCTAAATTTTTGTCATCTCTCAAGTTACTCGCCGTTGTTTTTCTTTTAAATAAATTAAATACTCTATTACAGTTTATTTCTTTTATTTTTTTCCCTTGTCCTCCTCCTTTTCTCCTCTTTTCTTTACCTCCTTCTAAACGACTGACTGACAACTGGGGACCTGTCCAAACGACGACGACAAACGACAAACGCACGGACCACCTAGCAAAAAACAAAACTTTTGCCGCGACTGTGTTTCTAACTTGGGTTCTATTTCTTAGGTTTATATTATATTAATTCTTATATTATTTTGAAGTGATTTTTCGATCACTATAGTAAGTTCACCTTTGCACCTCTCACTCATATTACTATATTTTTACTGCAATAACAGTGATTGTGGCTTAATTGCTGATTCACTGAGTGTAAGTGTTCAATTATTAAAAAAAAAAATTTCCTAGTTGACCATTATAGAGTGTTAAATCCTCTTAGTCCTAGAAGAATTGACATTTTTATTAATACAAATTGAATTATTAATTTAATTTTTTTTATATTAAAATTATTGTTAATTTTTGTTGACTTAAAAGTACTTTGTGCTTAGTCCCAAATATATTGCCATATTTAATATTGGTAATTAATTGGTTGAATTAACTTGATTGTTTATTCCCAATTTAACCTTTCAATCCATTTTTTTAAAAATTAATTTTTTATAATTATTACTTTATATTGAAATTTTTTTTTTTCTATAATTTAATTAATAAAAATTTTTTTTATTATTATTTGGAGCAATTATTAACTAACTTTTATTATTTTTTTAAAAAAATAAGAAGTAAATTAAAATCTTCCCACTAGTATGTCCAACAATTTGGCTGACAAAATGGATAACATGCAAGTGGATGAAATTGAAATTGACTATGATGCTGACACTGTAAGTTCTTCTAAAGTTGGACATAAAAAATCTTATGCTAACACAAAGAATTCACATACTGCAGGATGTGGAAATGACAGGAAATGTAAACAAACTAAACCCCCTTCCCCCAGTACCACAGAAGGAAGTAAAACCTCTAGTACCTCAAGAAGGTCTTCCAAAAGGCTTCAAAATAAAAAAGCTTCCTCTGCCACAACAAATCAGCAACATGTCCAGTCATATAAAAGAGTTGAAGACAGAAAATATGACGTACAAAGCAAAGGTAGACACCTTGTGTGATCAGGTTCAAGAACTTAGGAACCAGATTCAGGCCCAGGCCCTTCCTCAGTTGCCTCCCAATCAGCCTCAGTATCAGGCTCAACCATCACAGCCACCCAGCTCAACCATCCAAAATCCAAATACTATGGAAGTAGAGCAATGGAAATGGGTCTATATAATGAGTCACTACCAATAGAATGTGCAACACCCTCCTCATCATCAGCCTGGCCCATCCAGAACACCCAATTTCCATCCACCTCCTCATCCCTACCAACAAGGCAGGAGAAAGAAGGCCAAAGCACAATCCCAAACCCAGTCCCAGGGGAAGTTTCCTCCTCTGCCATGGTAAGTAATTTGGTTGATAGTCACTTGGGTATGTTTTCTAATAAATCTTCTTCTGCAGGTAATATTATTGAACATGGTGAAAGAACAGTTAAACCTGTTAAAAGACAGCTTCCTGTAACTAGTAGCCCTATTGATGTAATTAGCAAATTGTCATTTTATGAACCTTTACATTTAACTTCTACTTCTTTGATTAATCCTTCTCTTGAAATTAAAAATGATTCTGTTCCCCCTGAAATCTATACCTTAATTGAAAGAACTTCTGAGGAAATATTGAAAGATACCCTTGACTTTAATGTTGTGAAAGACAAACATTTGAGAGATGTGTTAATCCATGAAAATGATAGATTAAATAATTTACACTTGCAATGTAAAGTGAGTTCTTCTGTACAAGATACAGCTTATTTAAAAATCAAAGAAACCTTGAATATTGTTCTTAGTCAACAAAAACAAATAAGAAGTGACCATAGAGCTATCTCAGATAGAAATATCAGTATACATAAGACCTTGAGTGAATTGAAACCCCTTATTGAAGAAAAGTATTCATTCAAAAATGAAATAAAATCTCTGCAAAATGAGTTTAAGAAGCTAAAAAATGATTTCCATGCACTAAGTACCAAACACTCAGTTTCTGAGGACAGAAATGTTCTATCTCTTGCAAAAGTAAATGACCAGATGTCTGAAATTCCAAGAATAAGAAACTATGTGTCTTACCTGCAGGAAAAGTTCTCAACATTAACCATCAATAATGAATTGAATGAGATTTCTGTAAATAAGCTGCATAAAAATAAAGGGAAAAAACCTGAGCAAAGTTCATCCTTTCTTCCTCATATTTCAACCATTTAACAAACTGACAATGAGTCTGTAAAATCTTTTGCTACTAGCAAAAAATCTTGTGATGGTCATGCACCAGCTGTTTCTGTAAATAATGAAATTTCTGAACACCTGGCTAAACTTCAGGAATTATTAATAATGAATAATTCAAACCAAAAAGTGGACCATCCCAGTAGTCAGAAAAATTGGCCTAAGTTAGACCAATATCCTACCTTTGATGGTTATTCTTCCTCTGATTGGCAACACTTTATCCAAAGAATTGATAATTTAAAGAGATCTTATAAACTACCTGATGAGGAAATTGTTTCTAAGCTAATTTCTTTTTTTTCCAATGTAGCCTTGATGTGGTATGAATCTGTTATTTTAGACAACAATCATTATACATGGAATGATTGGAAATACTTGATTGAGAATCAGTTTGGTGGTTCAAAATTCAGGTTAGCTCAACAGAGACTGTATGAGAATACTAGATATGTATCCTCCTCTGTTGAAAAGCCCATTGTTTTTCTGATGAAAATAACTAAAATCCTTAGAGAAATTGATCCAAAGATGGATTATGATATTTGGAGAGATAAAATCTTGTATAAATTACCAAATTCTCTTAGGGATTTGATTGTGGCTAGAACTGAACATGTAAGGGAAAATTCTTCTTTCATTAATATCTGTAATGAGGTACTGCTAAACCATAGATATGAACCAAAGAATTACCTTGGTAAATCTTATAATGATCAGAATAAACCTTATACAAAGCTCCCAGAAAAATCTGGTAAACCCTCTGCCCCAATTGCACCTAAAAAATATGCAACAAATACTTGTTATAAGTGTAACAAACCGTGGCAGAAGGGTCATGTTTGTGACAAGAAAATTCATCTTGTTGAACAAAATGAAGACACTGATGAAGTTGAACTTGATGTCAATAATTCTTCCAGTGACTTTGAAAGTAATATCTACTATGACAATGAATCTGTTAAAGATGTTTTAATGTTGGAACATGATGTCCATTATTTAAATAATATATCTGAAGATTGTGTATTGAATTTATCTTCAGTAGAAAATGCTGAGATTATTAAAGATATTACTAAAAATTCTATTCCTATATCCCCTTTAAAGGCACCGGTTATCATTAATGGTAAAAATGTTGATTTAGTTCTTGATTCTGGTGCTGGAGGAAGTGTAGTATCTGAAAAAGCTTTGGCTTCAGTGGATAAGGAATATTTGAGTAAATTATTACCTATAACTTCTGAAAAATGGAGAGGGTATGGTTCTACCTTATTTTCTATTGGCAAATACAAAACCTCTGTATTCTTCAAATATAATGGTGGTTTTGTCAGAGATGTTTGTGAGTTTGTTGTCATGAAAAATGATAATTTAAGCAATTGGTTTATTATGGGAAATGATATTTTAACCATGTTTGGTGTGAAACTGGACCCAGCAAATAATTGCTTTACCTTAGGAATGAATGGGAAAAGGAAATTCAAAATTTCCTCTCCTAGAACTTCTGGGCATTTGTTGAAATCTTGTAACTCACTGATCCAGTGTAAAGGTAGAACAACAACTGAAATGGATGATTTATTACATGAAATAAATATCGCTTCTTTTGGTGATCAGTTGACTAGTGAACAAAAGGATTCTATTGTTGCCTCTATTACCTCTTTCCCTATGGCTTTTGCTCATGGTTCTCATGTCTTGGGAATTGTTCAGGAAGAGATGAAAATTACCTTATCCTGTAATTTGAGTGATATTCCTCCTACCCTTAAGAAAAAACCATATCCTGCTTCTCCATCAAAAAGAAAAGATATTGAAGATAATATTGAAACATTATTGAAAATGAATATCATTGAGAAAGTGGATGTCACCCCCAAATATTGTGTCATCTCCCCAGTCTTGATTTCTTATGAAAAAGATAAAGCTAGATTATGTGGAGATTACAGAGCTTTAAATACTTAAACTGTTGATGATATTTATCCTTTACCCAGAATTAATTCAATACATGCCACCTTGCAAGGTGCAAAATTTATTAGTTTTCTGGATGGTAATAAAGGTTATCATCAAGTTCCAGTTGAGAAAAATTCTCAAAATTTTTTGCTTATTGCTACTCATATGGGAATATATAAGTATGTTAGGATGCCATTTGGCCCTAAAAATGCTCCTTCAGTTTTCCAGAAAGTCATGGATAACACTTTCCATCAAGAAATTATTGAAGGTTGGCTCATGGTTTATATTGATGATATTATTGTTTTTTCTAAAACTTTTGATGAACATATGATTCACTTGAATAGAGTTTTCCAAAAAATGGATGAAATCAATATGACCTTATCTTTAAAAAAGTGTAAATTTGGTTTTCAATCTTTGAAAGTCCTTGGCCATGTTGTGTCAGGCTCACAAATTTGTGTAGACCATAATAAAGTTTCTGCCATTCAAAATGTAAAAGTACCAACTTCTGTAAGAGAAATCCAAAGTTTTTTGGGTATGTGTGGCTATTATAGACAATATATTAAAAATTATCAGGTCATAGCCTTGCCTCTTACAAAACTGACCAGAAAAGATGTTGCTTTTCTCTGGAATAATGACTGTCAAAAAGCTTTTGATACATTAAAAACTTACTTAATGACAGCCCCTATATTGGCTCTTCCAGATTTTAACAAGCCATTTGTCCTTTATACAGATGCTAGCTTTATTGGTCTGGGTGCTGCCCTTCACCAAAAGCAAATTATTAATGATAAATCCTCAGAGGTTGTAATTTGTTATATTTCAAGAACCTTAAGAAATAGTGAATTGAAATATGGTGCCACTCAATTGGAGTTCTTAGCAGTTGTTTGGGCTCTTGAGAAACTTCATTACTATTTGGATGACCAAAAATTTGAGTTGGTAACTGACTGTAGTGCTGTGAAATCTCTCTTAAACCTAAAGACACCTAACAGACATATGTTCATGTGGAAACTTGCTGTTCAAGAATACAGAGGAAGGATGACAATTATCCATAGAGCTGGAAATCTTCACTCTAATGTTGATATGCTCTTCAGATTGCCTCTGCCAAATAATGACTCAAATCCTGCTTATGTACCTGAAGATGATACTGTTCATATGCATGGTATATTTATAGTTGATATGGAAGAGGATTTATTACAGTTAATACTGGATTCATATGATAAAGATTCTGATTTAAATAAATTGGTTACTATCTTAAATGATCCTAAAAATGCTTCAATTCAAGCATTAATAAAAACTCTTCCTCCAAAGTACCAAAATGCTTTAAATAAAGGAAAGTTCTCTATTGAAGATGGTTATATATATTATAGAAGGAAGCTTACAAATGTAATTGTTATTCCTCCTTCAATGAAAGAAACTATCCTCAAACTTTGTCATGATGACATATTAGCTGGTCATTTTGATCTTGAAAAAACATTGATTAGAATCAAAAACACTGCATGGTGGGCTAATATGTCTGAAGACACAAAATTATATGTTGAATCTTGTGATTCCTGCCAAAAATCTAAAAGGTTAACAGGTAAGACAGCAGGGTTATTACAACATATTGAAGCACCTAGTGCTCCCTGGAAAATCATTAATATGGATTTTGTCACTGGTCTTCCTGTTGCAGGTAAAGACAGCTTTAACTCTTGTTGGGAAATAGTAGATAGATTCACAAAAATGTGCAAATTTATTCCAACCCACAAAGATGTATCCACCAAAGAATTAGCTTTCTTATGGTGGTCTTACATGTTTAATATTATTGGTTTTTCAAAAGCCATTATCTCTTATAGGGATCCAAAATTCACTTCTGAGTTTTGGACCTCTTTGATGGATATTTGTGGCTGTGAGTTAAAATTGTCTACAGCTCACCATCCTCAGACTGATGGTCTAGCTGAAAGAATGATTCAAACTCTGGAAGATATGATTAGAAGGTATTGTGCCTTTGGTTTAGAATATAAAGACAATGACAGATTTACTCATGATTGGGTCACTCTTTTTCCTGGTCTTGAATTTGCATATAATAGCACTGTTCATTCTGTCACTGAGAAAAAGCCTTTTGAGCTTTGGTTAGGTTATGTCCCAAACACTCCTGCTCAGATTCTCAATAATAAATTACCTAAGTTGGAACTACACCCTGGTGTAAAATCTTTTATGCAAATGCAACAGCTATGCAGAAAACATGCTCAGAGTTGTGTTGATAAAGCATTTGAATATGAAAAGAAAAGATGGGATAAATCCCATAAAGAATACACATTTAACAAGGGTGATGAAGTGTTGATCTCTACTGTCCATTTCAATTTACAAGGTAACCACAAATTTAAAGATCCTTTTGTAGGACCATTTGTTGTTAAAAGAATGGTTGGTGATAATGCAGTAGAAGTTGTATTGTATTCTCCATATGATAGGAAACATCCTGTATTTCCCATTTCTTTGCTTAAGCCTTATACTTCCAACAGTGACTTATTTCCAAAAAGAAGAGGAAGACCTAAGAAGAACCCTCAGGAAGTCACAGAAACAGCAGAAATTGATAAAATTCTCAATGATAGAATTATCACTTCTGAAAGAGGTACTGAATATTTATTGAGATATAAGAACAAATCATCTGAACATGATTCATGGATACCTGGCAAGGAAATTTCAAATCTGCCTACTCTGTTGAAAAAATACAAAAAGAAAAAATCTTAGCATTCTTTTTTATTGTTTTTTTTTAGAGTGAGGGAGTGTCAGCCAGGCTATTCCAGGAGTCCAGTAAATGATATGTAACTTATAAAACCTGAAAGAGTGGGTAAGAATTGTATTTAATGAATATAAATTAATATTTTATTGCATAATAAAATTATATAAGTATTTTATTATATACAAGTGTTATATTAATTTTATTGGTTATATAAATTTTTATATACATTTAAATTGAACATAATATAATATATTCTACAAATAATGGCGCATTTTTATGTATTTAATAATTATAAATTTATATTTAATTAATTGAAAAACATATATTATAATTATAAGTGTAAAATTGACTTATAATATATTTAAATTAATTATTTAAATTTATATATTAAATAACACCTTTCATATAATACTAAACAATAATTAATGACGCTTCTTTTGACCCTTAATTGTGTCAGGAAAAACCAATTAATTAATTTATACTAAATTGAGATTAATTACATGTTTTGTTGCATCAAAGTATTTTTTGTTTCACTTAAAATATCCTTAAATCAGACTGTACCATCTGTTTGGAATTATTTTACTCATAGTTCCTATGTTCCAATCTTGTTTAGTTATTCACTATTTTTACTTACTGATTTGGGAATTAATGGCGGGAAAATTGGATTCTTAATTGGGGTTTTAATTATTTGTTTCATATTTTTCTCTACATTGTTATGTTTCATTTACTCTTTAATATACTTGTTTTATTCTATTCTAATTATTGTATTTACAAATATAGTGGCGCTTCAGAGGACCCATTGCCTATAAAAGGGCCTTGGATAATCCCCTGTAGCATCATCACTTATTATACACTCAACAAATTAAATACAATTTTATTATGTTTATATTCTTTTTATTAGTAATACAATTCTAATTAAAATTCTATATAACAATTTAAAGGTTGCTTTAAGTCTAATAGTAATTAAAAGTGTTTGCCGCGCAGAACCCTTACCTTAAATAATATTATCATTAATAAAGCCTAAATTTTTGTCATCTCTCAAGTTACTTGCCGTTGTTTTTCTTTTAAATAAATTAAATACTCTATTACAGTTTATTTCTTTTATTTTTTTTCCCTTGTCCTCCTCCTTTTCTCCTCTTTTCCTTACCTCCTTCTAGATGACTGACCGGAATTTTCTATCATATGGATAATTCAATACTACTTCTACTGCATTATCCTCAACCATTCTTTTAACAACAAATGGTCCTACAAAAGGATCCTTGAGTTTGTTATTTCCCTGTAAATTGAAGTGGGCTGTAGATATCAGTACTTCATCACCCTTTTTAAATGTGTAATCTCTATAGGATTTACTTTATCTTTTCTTTTCATATTTAAATGCTTTATCAATACTACTTTGAGCATGCTTTCTGCATAGTTTTTATATTTTTATAAAAGATTTAACACCAGGACAAAGTTCAAACTTTGGTAATTTATTATTGAGAATTTGAGCAGGAGTATTTGTGAAATAACCTAGCCAGAGCCCAAAAGGTTTTCTTTCAGTGACAGAATATAAAGTGCTATTATAAGGAAACTCAAGGCCTGGTAATAGAGTAACCCATTCATGTGTAAATTTTTCATTATCTTTATATTCTAATCTAAAAGCACAATACTTTCTAATCATATCTTCTAGAGTTTAAATAATTCTTTCTTCTAAACCAGAAGTTTGAGGATGATGAGCAGTAGATAATCTCAACTCACAGCCACATATATCCGTTAAAGACATTAAAAATTCAGATGTAAATTTTGGGTCTCTGTCAGAGATAATGGCTTTTGGGAAGCCAATAATATTAAACATGTATGACCACCATAAGAAAGATAAATATTTGGTGGGAAAATCTTTATGGGTGGGAATAAATTTGCACATTTTGGTTAATCTATCCACTATTACCCACAAAGAATTGTAACAGTCTTTTCTGGCTACAGGAAGACCAGTGACAAAATTCATATTAATTATTTACCATGGAGAATCAGGTGCATCAATTTTTTGCATTTATTCTTCCCTTTTTCCTGTTAATTTTTTAGAGATTTGGTAAGAATCACAAGATTCATCATAGAATTTTGTGTCTTCAGAAATATTAGCCCACCATGCAGTATTTGATTATTATGACCATGGTTTTTTCTAGATCAAAATGACCTGCTAATATATAATCATGACAAAGTTTTATAATGGGTTCATTCATGGAAGGAGAAATTACAATAACATTATTAAGTTTTCTCCTTTAATAAATATAGCCATCATCAATTGAAAACTTTCTTTATTCAAAGCATTCTGGTACTTTAAGGGGAGAGTTTCTATTAATGCTTGAATTGAAGCATTCTTTGGATCATTTAAGATTGTGACTAATTTATTTAAATCAGAATCTTTTTCATAAAAATCCAGAATTAATTTCAGTAACTCTTCTTCCATATCAACTATATATATACCATTTATATGAGCTATATCATCTTCAGGCACATAAGCTGGGTTGGAGTCATTATTTGGCAGATGTAATTTAGATAAAATATCTACATTGGAATGAACATTTCCAGCCCTGTGAATAATTGTCATTCTACCCCTGTATTCTTAAAAGCTAGTTGCCACCTAAACATATGTCTGTTTGGTGTTTTTAGGTTTAATAGGGATTTAACTGCACTAAAATTAGTAACCAACTCAAATTTTTGGTCATATAAGTAATAATGAAGTTTTTCCAAAGCCCATACAACTGCTAAACACTCTAATTGAGTGGCACCATGTTTCAATTCACTATTTCTTAAGGTCCTTGAAATATAACAAATAACTACTTCTGAATTTTTATCATTAATAATTTGTTTTTTGTGGAGAGCAGCTTTAAGTCCAACAAAACTTGCATCTGTGTAGAGTTCAAAAGGCTTATTGAAATCCGGGAGAGCAAGAATTGGAGCAGACATTAAACATTTTTTTAATGTATTAAAGGCTCTCTGTGATTCATCATTCCAGATAAAAGCAAAATCTTTTCTGGTTAATTTAGTAAGAGGTAAGGATATGACTTGATAAATTTTTATATATTGTCTATAATAGCCCGACATTCCTAAAAAAACTTTGTATTTCTCTCACAGAAGTTGGTACTTTCACATTTGAAATTGCAGCAGCTTTGTTTTGATCTACGCAGATTTGTAAAACTGACACAACATGAACCAGGACTTTCAAGGATTGAAAACCAAATTTTCACTTTTTCAAGGATAAGTTCACCACAAAAAAACAGCCAGAAACTGCTAGCAGGTTCCAACCTGTCAATCCATTTGTGATTCAGGCATAACTCAGATTTGATACCATGCAAGCTGACATGCTCAGTGTTCAGTGCACAGTCTTCTCAGAAGAATTAGAGCTGAGTTAAAACTGAATCAAATTTAAGATAGGGATTGGAACCTGCTATCAGGTTCCCTGATTTTTTTCTGGTGAGTTCATGTTAATATCATCCATCTTTTGAAAGACTCTATTTAAGTGACTCATGTGCTCATAAAAGGTTTTAGAAAAAAACTATGATGTTTCCAATATAGAACATTAAACATCCTTCAACTTTTTCTTGATTAGAAGTATTATTTATTACTTTTTGAAAAACTAAAGGGGCATTTTTAGGGCCAAATAGCATTCTAACATACTTATATAT
Source organism: Hemileia vastatrix (assembly GCA_030280995.1). NCBI lineage: Eukaryota > Fungi > Basidiomycota > Pucciniomycetes > Pucciniales > Zaghouaniaceae > Hemileia > Hemileia vastatrix. The sequence goes on along the minus strand of JASXTE010000003.1, from coordinate 17,577,467 downwards.
TCCCATGTGAGCAGAAATTAGAAAGAAATTCTCTGAGTTCTTTTCAACAGGAATTTGATGATAACCCTTATTACCATCTAGAAAGCTAATACTTTTGCATCTTGCAAGGTAGCATTTATTGAGTTTATTCTGGGTAAAGATAAATATCATCCACTGTATAAGTATACAATGCTCTATAATCCCCACATAATCTAGCTTTATCTTTTTCATAAGAGATTAAGACAGGGGAGATGACACAATATTTTGGGGTAACATCAACATTCTCAATAATGTAATTAAGTTTAAAGTACTTAAAAAAATTCTTTATAACCTGAAACTGACTTTATTCTGATTTGATCATAGTCCCAGTAGTGCACAGAACTGAATTTGTTGAAATGTGCTTCAATTTTCTTAGAAAACGTTTTTCCAGATTGTCAAGTTTCAAATTCAGGTTTCTTGCTGTCATGAATCCAGGAGATGGCTAACTTCTCTTCTTCTTGGTGGTTCCAATTAGGGAACTGCTTTTTTTTAGATTCATACAATTTCATCATGTTAGATTAATTTAGGAGTTTTAGGGAAAGGTTGTAAATGAAAAAAATGTTTTAATAGAAGGATTGTAAAGTAAAAGTTGTGAATTATAATATGAAAATGGTTTGCTACAATAATTAGTGACAGGTCAAAGTGTTCAGCAGCTACAAGGAAGAGTGAAAATAGTTGGCAGGAAGAATATTGAATTACCAAAGGAGGTCAAAAGGATCTTAGAAGCTTTAGTTGAAAGCCTACAGTTCATGCTGAATTAAGTAGCTAATAAAGGTCTTTAATGAAACTAGAGTTAAGGTTCACGTAAAAATGCAGTAAAGTATGCATACCAAACCAATTTACCAACATAGAGGCAGATTCTCTTAGTAAGATAAAATAGTATTGAGCAAGAAATAAAGATGGGCAAAAGAAACAAAAAGAGCTCAGTCTATAAGCTTGCACCTCACTCAATACTGATAGGTATGAGTTAATAGCATAAAAAAGAAAACACCACAATATCATGACTACAAAAATAAAAATAACTTTAACACTAAATTTGTAGAAAAAATAAGAATAAATAAGAAAAATAATGTTTACACCCCTAGTCTCTCCTCACTAGCCCTCACAGAGCTCACCACTCTCCAGCTCCTCCAGAATTTAAATGATATCAGACTTATTGTGGTCAATAAAGACAGCCTTCAAACTAGAAGTAACTCTTGAAAAGTCTAGATGACTCAAGGTACAATTTAAAATCTTTAAACATTCTCAGTTGTTGCCCATGGTAACCCTATATATTTTGAACTGAAAGACAAATTGTGTGTCAGATCACTTATTAAAAATTATTCCAAATATTATAAATCCATCAATCAAGTATCTTGGCTTAGATGCCCAGAGGCTTGGGTAAAAAAGATCATCTCTTTAACTTATATCCATCTTTTAGATAAGTTGGGTACTGACACACCTGTTTTCCCCTGCTCATTCTTTACATTAATTTTTGAGAGCCAAGGCTCTTGCACTAAATCAATTACCCATGAAGGGATCATTTGCCTCCAATGCTGATGAAAAATCCATCTATCAAATCAATTTTACCTTCCTTCTTTCTGTGCCAATTGTTCTGTGAATCACATCACCAAGTAATGTAAAGCCTATAAGCTTTATCTTTAGTGCACTTTTACTGTTCCCACTCTCCCCCATATGACTACTTTCAGCCTGGATATTCTAAGGTCTGAGTAAAAATTGCTTATAAATTATGTTAAAAATATGTAGTACACACAGGAACAATAAATAAATGTATAAAAGATGTATACATAGGTGAAATTAAGAATTTAATACAATATATGCCATTATAATACCATATATACATGTTGTGGTACGTGCATTGCAGGTAAATTATTGTTTGGACCAATCAGCCTGCGTATCCCAGGAAGAACAAAGGGGAAGAATAGCACAGAAGAAAGCGCTATTTTAAATATGTAATTATGGTTTTAGAAGAACAAAGGGGAAGCATAGCGCAGAAGATAGTGCTATTATAAATATGTAATTATGGTTTTAGAAGAAAAAAGTGAAAGAGAAGTGTGGAAGAAAATTTAGGGTCTGTGAGCTCAGATTTTGCAGCAGGATGTGCTGCATAAAGGAATTATCAACTTAGGAGTGCAAGTGCTGAACATTATGGATTTTTATTTTCCAATAATTCTGTGTTATATGTTAAGGAAGGAATTATGGCTCAAGGAAGGCCCCAAGTACATAGTATACTGCACCATGGCTAGTGTGGTAACTTACTGAAATAGGTAATGTAAGTTGCAGAGGCTAACTAGTTAAGTTAATTTTCAAAACTATGGACTTAGTAATGAAACAAGGAGAATGGGCACTCAATCACAAAATTACCCAAGAGTCAAAGAGACTAGGATCAGCACTGAAAGGTGACAATGCGGGAAGTAGCACTGAAACAATGCAAAGGTAAAATCACAAGCACGCATGTGGAACATGAGTGAAACAAGTAAAGACTAGTTTAAATTAGCTTATGGTATTTTTAGGCGCTGTAGTTATTACAAGTGGTGTATTTAGTTTACTAGTGAATTAGTTAGTGTTTTACTAATGTGGTGCTAGAAACAGCACTGGAAATCCACTAGGGAACTGTGCCTGGAGCACTGAAAAATATAAGAAGGAAAGGCTATCTTATAAGAGAGAGAGTTAGAGATATTATTATTGAGATCAGTCATTTTGATTACAAACATTAGAGCTTCATATTATATACTTTTGAAATATATTGTGATATATAGCAATTTGGTCTATTTTGTGATTGCTCTGATAAAAGTTTGTACATTTGTGTGTATATTTCATATAATTTAGTGAAAAAGCACAACCCAGAGGAATATATAGATTCAATAGGATAAAATATTATTAGAGTTATTTTATTGCTATAATAATGCATATTATAAGAGAGCCCTTCAAGAGGGAGTAGCTGTGGATATTAGCGCTTATTAAGAATAGAAACATCCAGATAGTTTTATTTGTTTTTCCTTATCTTTTAACTTATCTCTCAACTCATAAACAATCTAGTCAGATACTAGTATTACACATTATTGCGCTTTCTTTAAAATAAGAGTGGCAGACACTTCTTTTTAGAAATTGAAAAGAAGAAGCAACCCATCTTGCATTGTGTCTAAGGCTTAGTACTTTAGAACTCTCTACAATTGGTGTACCAACAGTGGCATAATGGTAACTAGTGCTTTGATTAGATTTTTTGGTTTTCAGGGTTTTGTCAAGAAGGCATAATCAAGCCAGCGCTTCAGTGGAAGAGTGGTAGGGTCTACAACAAGTGGATCAATAGCCATTATCAGAGGATAGCATAGGACTGTATTGTGGATATAGGCGGGTTAAATTATCAAGTGTGTGTTTCTTTTTGGATTTTGTTTTGATTCTTTTATTTCAAAGATGGAACCTACTGCAAATACATCTAGGGGATGTCAGGAGAGGGTTAAGTTTCCCAATACAAAAGTTTTGTTGCCGCAGAGGGTAACTACGATTATCCGGTGTAAAGATGAAAGGTTTTCTTTTGCAGGTATTAATACCAAGAAGTTCTTACTTAGGTTTGAACAAGCAGCTGAAGTTCATGGAGCAACTGAATATGATATGGTGTGCCAAGTATTGTTCTTTGTATCAAATGAGTGCAAGGAAAATCTGGAGGATCTAAAGGGTCACAAAGAGCGAGATTGGTCAGTGCTAAAGGAACTGATGCTTAAGAGATGGCAGAAGATTACTGAGGAAACTAGGTACATGATTAAGGATCTAGATGTCTTGGTTAAGAAGGCCAAAGCTGGAGGGGGTGTTTGGGACCCTAAAGAATTTAAAAATTTCAGGGAAGAGTTTTATGGAATGGTCAAGTATTTGGTCAGTAATGAAGATCTTAGTGATAATAGCGCATCTTTACCTTGGTTTTGTGAAGCGTTAGTGCCAGAAGTGGAAGACTGGGAAAAGAGGCTCTTGAATAACAAAGGGAAATTAGTCAAGAAGAGGGATGGTAATTATAAGTACCCTGGATTAGAGGAAGTAGAGACAGTGGTGGAAGCTGAAATGAAGTTGCGTCAAGTTGAGCGACATGCAGTTAGAGTCGCTTTGGATAATGAGGAAATGGACAAGGATGCGTCAGATGTTCAATCATCTCCTCAGGTGTTGTTCCCTAGAGCTAAAATTTTAACTAAAGAGCAGCCAGATTCTTTTATGGAAAAGACTGACAAATTTGAGAAGAAAATAACTGAAGCATCAAAAGAAAATGAGGTGTTTAGGCCCAAGAGTTCTTCCCAACCTTCACGCTTTGCTACAATGGTATGTTACTATTGTAATAAAGAAGGTCATACTAGGATGAGGTGTAATGTGCTTCAAAAGGATAAAGAGGAGAGGGTAGTTTACAAAGATGGAGCTACTCTTATGTTGGAAAATGGGACTAAGCTTTTTAAAGACAAGAATCAAGGGATGAAAGCCATGGTCATCGATTATATTAATAAGAAGTCTATGGAGGGCAAGTTGAGCAAGAGCAAAGAGCCTGAAGCAAAAGAGAAAGGAAAGGATGGGAAATCAGTTAATTTTGCAGTTACTTGCACAGTGTTGTATTTTAAAGTCAAAGAGGGAGCGGTTTCTGCACCACTTACTGCAGCGCATCTGGAAATGTTTGCAGAAAAACACAAGAAAATGGCCCCACCAACAATTAGTAGGCCAAGAAGAGCTGGTGCTAGGTATGCGAATCCAGAGGATATGGAGGAAGTAGGGTATACTACTAGAGAAAATACACCTGCGCCTATGGAAGATGTTGAAATGGAAGGTATGGAACCTGGTGGGTATGGTGTGGATCATCAGGGAGAAAAACAACCTGTAACAATGGAGGAGCCAGAGGTAGTATAGCAAAGAGAAGTACCTTCTGAATGAATTCCAAGAGCAAGGCATAATACTCCAAAGAACCCACCTGGAAGAGCAAAAGCTTGTGCAAAGGCAACACAACCTAAATGGAAAATACAGTGCCCAGTTCACTCTGATTTTACTTAGGCAGCCTAGGAATTAGTCATGCAGTGTTTAAAAACTACAGTTTCAGTTCCATTGGGGATGCTGACAGTGGTAGCACCAGATGTAGCAAACAGAATTGTGGATAAGTGCAGGAAGAAAAGGATTGCTAATTGCGCTGAATTTGATGTAGGGGAGCAGTCATTTCAGCCAGTCGCTGGATTACCTAGGGCGCCACATTATGCAGGTCCCTTTGGGTATTTGACTATCTCTGTAAATGGTAAGCAGATTAGAGTGTTAGTGGATACAGGTTCTCAAATCAATGTGGTTTCAGTGGATGATTCTGTGGAGCTGGGTCTTCCTGTAAAAGACAGTGATGGCACTGTCGCAGGAATTGGTGGAGGTAGGTTGCCTGTTATAGGTGTAGCAGAGTCTGTATGCACTAGAGTTGTGGGAGCAACAAGAGATATTCATTTTTATGTTCCAATGGATGTAGTTAAACCAGTTTTAGGCACACCATTTTTAATGGATTATTCTGAAACTATTGATTATTGTTTGAATAAGACTATTGTAATAAGGATTATGGGTGATGATGGTATTCCAGTATCAGCAGTCTTAGTAGTGCCTAAGGATAGTGGCTGGGAAACTAAGTACTCTGGAGCTTCAAGTTTGGAGAAAGAAAGAGAGATTTATGAGGATTTCTCAGAGGATGAAATGGGGAAACTTCCAGGAAGGCACCAAAATTTTCATTAGGGGCTGGAATTTTAGGTGTTACTATCTCCCAGAATGAGAGGAACCCAGATAGTGACCTGTCAGTCCAACAAAAGGGGATACGTAAAGTGGTACTTCATAGGTGTCTTGGTAATACTACTATAGAATGTATTATACCTAGGCTTTTTGAATTCTTTGATTATAGATTTTGTTATACTTATATTAAAAAGAAAAGGCAAAAACAGGATTTAGGTACAACCTGTAGTTATATTAGAAAGGGTTTAATTTTAAGAAATGAAGGAAGCAGCAAGCGCTGTTTCTCATCAAAGTATAAACCAGTAGCTGTCAATATTAAAACAGTAAGTGTACCAATTCTGGATTTGAATCCTCATTTGCAGAGGCTGGCGCTGTCTAGAAATCCTTATGATACTCCTTTAACAAAGTTTCTGCCTAAATTTACGCCTACTAATAGAATCACGATGGAAAGGCTTCAGATGGTTAATTTTGGACCAGAGGATTGGTTATCTCAGGAGGAAAAAAAGTTGTTGTTACATGTTATGGTTCTTAGCAAGATGGATATTGCGTTTTCTGAAGAGGAAAGAGGTTTGTTGAAACACTCTTATGGTAAACCTTATATTGTTCCAGTTATACCTCATGTGCCGTGGCAGAAGAAGGTTTTTCCAATACCAGAAGCTATAAGAGAAGAGTATATGGAATTAGTTAGGGAAAGGTTAAGTTATGGCTTGTATGAAAAGTCTATGTCTAGTTATTCAAGTCCTGTGTTTTGTGTTGTAAAGCCTTGTGGTTAAATGAGGGTTGTTCATGATCTTAGGGAGATGAAAAGGTTATGGTAAAAGATGCAGGAATGCCAACAGCACCAGAAGAGTTTGTAGATTCTTTTGTGGGGTGCGCATGTCATGGATTAGGTGATTTCATGGGAGGATACAATGAGTGTAAATTGGATGAATAATCCAGGCCCATTATTACGTTTGAAATGCCACTAGGACGTTTCAGGTTGACAAGGTTACCGCAAGGCGCAACAAATTCTGTGGCAGTATACCAAGTGCAGATGATGTGGATACTGCAGGACAAAATTCCAGAGCATGTGGGAGTTTTCATTGATGATGGTGGTATAAAAGGACCAGCCAGTGATTATGATGGGGAAGTGTTGGAGGAGAATCCATATATTAGAAGGTTTGTCTGTGAATATGCAATTACCTTGGAGAGAGTGCTATTTAGGATAGAGGAGGTAGGATTAACGATCTCCGGTTCCAAGTTTGCTTGTTGTGTTCCAGCGCTACATATAGTGGGACATGTAGTATGCAAAGAAGGGAGGATCATTGCTGAAAAGCAGAAGAATAAGGTGCTTACATGGCCAAGACCAAGAAATACTATGGAATTTAGAGGGTTTATAGGCATCTGTACATATGTAAGAATGTTTATTCAAGATTTTTCTTTGCTTTCTTTGCCTTAAAGGCGCTTAACGAGGAAAGATGTTGCATGGGATTAGACGGAGGAATGTGAAGATTCATTTGAGTTATTAAAAAGAATTGTAGGAAAAGATATCCTTTTGAAAAGATTGGAATATAGACCAGGCTCTGGGAAAATTACTCTAGTGGTGGATTCTAGTGTGTCTGCAGTAGGCGCAGTTGTGATGCAGGAGGATGAGGAAGGTAATGACAGACCTGTCCTTTACAAAACTAAGACTTTTACTAAAGTGGAGTCTAGGTACTCTCAGTCTAAGCTGGAGTTATATGGAGTATTTAAAATACTTAAGATGCTACAGTGGATGCTTTGGGGGCATCATTTTGAGTTGCAGGTTGATGCGCTATTGTTGGTGAAAATGATTACTAGCCCAAGTTTACCAGATGCACTCATGACTAGGTGGGTGGCGCAGATTAATTTATTTTCTTTTGACTTAGTGCATAAGCTGTGGAAGTCCTTCACAATTCCAGATTTGTAATCCAGAAGGCCATTGTGTGAAGAAAACTCAGAAGCTGAGGAATTTGAAGAAGATAAAATATGGGTAAGCGGGATAGATTATTGTTATAAAGGATTTGATAAAGGCCTCCTCATAGACGATAAACTAGGTAATTATGAAATGAAGGATGTTTGTAGCAAAGGTAGTCTGCAACTGGATTTAGAGAATGCTGAAGTTAATGTAGTGACAAGAAGTGCACTAGAAAAGACAGCGGAAGAGTCAGATGACAAAGACAACTTAAGGGTAGGTCAAGATAGTAATACTCATTCAGATAATGGAGAGTATTCTGAAGATGATGCACCTGCTGATAAGGAAGCAGAATTGTTAAGGTTATATTTGGAAGGTAGTAGTCAACCAGAATTTTGTGATGAAAAGGTTTGGCACAATATTGAGAAGCGCGCTAAAAGTTATTTTATTAAAGATGGAAAGTTATGGAGGAATCAGTCTTTGTTTCCTCAGTTAGTCATTTAAACTAGGGAAAGGAAGGAGAAAATACTCAGGGAGTTGCATGAGAATTTAGGTCATAGAGGTCAGGATGAGACATATCTCAGATTCAGTGAAAGATTCTGGTGGCCCAATATGAAGAACAAGGTAAGGTATTGGGTTAAATATTGTCTGGAATGTCAGTGCAGGTGTTACAGGAAGCCAAACGAGAAAGGTAGAGCGACGGGCAAAGATACAGTTTTTGTTAGGATCAGTTTAGACGCAGTTCATATAAAAGAAGGGCACTTTAAATACTTGGTAGTATCCAGGGATTATCTATCAGGATGGGTAGAAGCGGCGCCATTTGTAAACCTTAAAGCAAGTAGTGTAGCTGATTTCCTAAAGAGAGAATGGATGATTAGTTATGGGGTAAAAAAATGGTAACTGTAGATGGAGGCTCTGAATTTTCTGGAGAATTCCAAGATGTAGTCAAAGATATAGGCGCTAAGCTACAAGTTGCAACACTATATTATCCTGAAGCAGAAGGAATGATAGAAAGAGGGAATCAAGTTATAAAGGTTGCGCTGGTTAATTTATGTGGAAATAATGGTGCAAAGCGGAAGAACTATTTGCCATTAGTTTTGTTTTCAGATAGTATTTCATTTAAAAGGACAACTGGGTTTTCACCATATGAACTTATTTTTGGTCAAAGAGTGGTACTACCTATCAATCTAGAGGCTGGATCTTTTCTAGGATGTGATTGGGATCAAGTGCGCTCAACTAAAGATTTAATTTTAGGAAGGGTGGAGCAATTTGAAAGGAATGATGAGTTTGTGGAGAAGGCATATGATAGAATGATGCAGATCTGGGACAAATCAGTTAAATATTGGGATGAGCGTTAAGCGCATAGATTGAGGAAGCCATTGAACCCAGAATATTTTGTTTTGGTCTATAAAAGAAGCCTAGAAAGCCAATGGGGTAAGATGTTTTCTGACAGATGGAATTGTCCTTATAGGATAAGGAAGAAAATAACAGGAAGGTCTTATTTACTGGAGGAATTGGATGGTGCAGAATGGAAGTGGCGTGTAGCGGCAGATCAGATAAAAAGATTCTACCCAAGGGGTGTTCCAGTGGTACAGAATAGCCTCCGGAATGAGGGAAAACTACCAGAATAACCTCTGGGAAGAGGTTAAACTAACAAGTTATGTTTAAGGTTTATTTTTTAGGGGACTCACAGGAGGCTTTGACGCAGTTGTGACAGGTAGAGAGCGCTAAGTGGAAGTTAGGAGGACTATGGCTGAACAGGCAACTGGCATAAGCGCTCAGATGAGGGCATAGAGAAAAATGGAATCCTATATTTTCATTGTTTGAGGAGACATGACAAAATGGGTAAATGGATTGAAGGAGATGTTAACCATGTAAACACAAAAGAAGCTGGCAATTTAGCTGATGGGTTAATAAACCAGGAGTGGAATAAAAATTTATAGATGGGGTCTGCTACAGTTCAATAACTTATTTACATCATTTTCTATAGTCTTTTAAAGAAAGTAGAGGAAGCAAATTTAGGCGCTCCAAAATCTAAAAGACAGCTAATATTGTAGACAGGTGTAAAGAAATAGTGCCATGTCTAGGATGTTTAAATGCATAGCAGAAATAGGGACTGTGTACAGAGATGTTGGAAAAAGAAGGCTTATAGGGAAAGCGCCAGTGGGTTATTCAGTTTTGTTGTTCAAGCTATTAGGATATCCTTTCCATTCTTCAGGAATGATGAAGCAACAAGGATCGGCAGGGAATCTAAGAATAGTCAAAGAACTGATTTCATTCATTAGCTGACTTATCATTTCTATGTGGGTATAGCAAGCTTCAAGCTCAGAGTCAGAAATATCTGGTGCATGATTATAGGATAGAGAAATAGCATCATATATAAGGCGAAGTCTGGTAAACGTTTACATGGAATGTACAAAAGGCAGTGGAATAGGAACCCATCCCAGGGAGATGGATTTTCTGAAGCCTAAAAGTTAGATCAGGAGTCAGTAGGTAATGAAGGGATAAGTATAGTAAAAGGAACTTACTTGCTAACAAGTTATGGGGGCATGCTGATTGCAAGGAGACAGTAACCGCATCTGGAGTAGCTGTAGAGGCTCCTGAATTCATAAAAGTATTGAAGCTTGGGGCAGAAGAAAGTGCAGTTCTAGGCTGAAAGGAAATTTTGCGCCTGAAACAATCAGGAAGTGATGATGATTTGTATGGGACATCAGTAATAGGAGAAGAATAACCACTGGTAGGACTAGTAGTGGTTATTATAGGAGCGCTACTGGTGGAACTGGGAGGGAAACAAATGTAGCCAGTAGGCTGAGGAGTATTTTGACTTATGGAGGTGTTACAAGTCTTATGATATCTGAAACAACTATTGCAGGCAGGTCTAAAGGAGGCATACCCCCAAGGTCTAGAAAAGGTGCAATGGAAATTGTGACGTTTTCAGAAAGAGCACACTTGATCTCTGGGAACAGTGCAGTATTTAGTCATGAAACTAAGATGATAGAAATGTTGATTGTTAGATAGGCTATTTATAAGCTAAGAATGGAAAAATAGGAAAGGCTTCAGTTGCGCAATGTCTGACTTGAGCACTGAATGGTCTCTAAGGAACATGTGAAGGATTCTCGTCATAGAAAAAGGAACTCAAGGCAAAAGTGGAATCTGTCACACTCATGGGAAAGTCATATTGCAAAGATCTGAATATTTCAATGGAACTCATGCGTATATGACACAGAGGATGTATTTGCTGCTATAGGGAGTAGCGCTGATCTTAAGTTTTTTTTTCTGCCATTTCATCTTTCAGAGGCACTTAGTAAAAAAGGGTGCATTGGCATGTTTGAAAAAAGATAGGAAATGTTTATTACTTTTACAGGCTATGTACACAATAAATAATATTAAAAAAAAGTTTTTTTTAGTATTCTGCTTCATCGAAGATTGGGATGGAGAAAGCCCAGTCATTAACAGCTTCTTGCATGTTTTGTTGCAAGGTGGTTATGAGCTGAGCTCGTTGTTTATACTTGGTGCAAGTATAGACCGGTAATTCCTTGAGAAATTCCTCAACGGCAGTGAACATATTGTTCATTCAATGCATGGTTGCATAAAATGGTGCACAGGCAATTTGTTCTGCAAATTCCCAGTTTTGAGCCATGGCGGGATCTTTTTTGTCATTGAGAAAAGGGAAATTAGTGGGCCAGTCATCCAGGACAATGGCATTAACGGTTGGGTGCATACCAGTCCAATCAGGATTTGCAGGTTGAGGCATGCATTCTGGAGGAGTGTCAGCATCCCAGGCGGGACCTTCTTCCAAACCAGGAAGGAAAAGAGAATTTTTTGGCAGAGGAGGGGTCTCAGCATAAGGAGTGGCTGGTGCATCCTAAGAAAGAAAGAATAGTATTAGTTTTAGTTCAGGAGAGGAAGAAAGTAAAAAAAAATGAAAAGAAAAGAACTTACAGTATGAATACTCTCTTCTGAAGAGAGAAATCTAGGAACAGAAGCGACACTACTAGGAGTAGGCGCTTGGAAATTAGCCCTGGCATGTTTGTTGAGTGGAGGAGTAGCTTGTGCAGGTGCAGGAAGTTTGATGGTCATCTGACTCATCATATCTGAGGTGGAATAGTCTGTGTTTAGACATGCAATGGTGGGTGGTCCATTGTAGCTACACTTCTTCTTGTGAATTTTGCGGAAATTGCATGACTAAAAGGATGAAAGAAATGGAAGTTAGTGATGATAGGATAATAGAAAAAGGAAGGAAGACTCATGTTAAAATAAGTGTTGCCACAGCGGGCTTTTGAGAAGTGGAAGGAGGTTATGCCATTTTTGATGCAGCAGGTGCATCTTGTCCTACCCATCAGTGTAGTAACTGGTGTCATTGGAGGAGAAGCAGTGGGATGCATTCTCAAAAATTGTCAAATGGTGTCCACAACATTGGCTGTATTTTTGGTATTAATTGTGGTATTTATTGTTTTCATTATTTTTTAAAAAAAGAGTTAAGATAATATAAAAAGGTATAAAAAAGTAGAAGAAGATGGAAGATGGAGGAAGAATACTCTGAAAGGTGCAGGGTACTTAGAGGCTCTTGGGGACAGTCAAGAGTAGAGGGAGGATGTGGTATGGTCATTGCAGGTAACTTATCTTTTTGACCAATCAGCTTGTGTATCCCAGGAAGAACAAAGGGGAAGCATAGCGCAGAAGATAGTGCTATTTTAAATATGTAATTATGGTTTTAGAAGAACAAAGGGAAAGAGAAGCGTGGAAGAAAATTTAGGGTCTGTGCGCTCAGATTTTGAAGCAGGATGTGCCACATAAAGGAATTATCAACTTAGGAGTGCAAGCGCTGTACATTATGGATTTTTATTTTCCAATAATTGTGTGTTATGTGTTAAGGAAGGCCCCAAGTACATAGTATACTGCACCATGGCTAGTGTGGTAACTTACTGAAATAGGTAATGTAAGTTTCAGAGGCTAACTAGTTAAGTCAATTTTCAGAACTATGGACTTAGTAATGAAACAAGGAGAATGGGCACTTAATCACAAAATTACCCAAGATTCAAAGAGACTAGGATCAGCACTGAAAGGTGACAACGCGGGAAGTAGCACTGAAACAATGCAAAGGTACAATTATAAGTGTGCATGTGGAGCATGAGTGAAACAAGTAAATACTAGTTTTAGTAAGCTTAAGGTATGTTTAGACACTTTTGTTGTTACAAGCAGTGTATTTAGTTTACTAATGAATTAGTTAGTGTTTTACTAATGTGGTGCTAGAAACAGCACTGGAAATCCACTAGGGAACTGTGTCTGGAGCACTAAAAAATATAAGAAGGAAAGGCTATCTTATAAGAGAGAGAGTTAGAGAGATTATTATTGAGATCAGTCATTTTAATTACAAACATTAGAGCTTCATATTATATACTTTTGAAATATATTGTGATATATAGTGATTTTGTCTATTTTGTGATTACTCTGATAAAAAGTTTGTGTGTCTGTGTGTATATTTCATATAGTTTAGTGAAAAAGCACAACACAGAGGAATATATATATTCAATAGGATAAAATATTATTAGAGTTATTTTATTGCTATAATAAGGCATATTATAAGAGAGCGCTTCAAGAGGGAGTAGCTGTGGATATTAGCGCTTATTAAGAATAGAAACATCCAGATAGTAATATTTGTTTTTCCTTATCTTTTAACTTATCTCTCAACTCATAAACAATCTAGTCAGATACTAGTATTACACATTATTGCACTTTCTTTAAAGTAAGAGTGGCAGACACTTCTTTTTAGAAATTGAAAAGAAGAATCAAACTATCTCGCATTGTGTCTATGGCTTAGTACTTTAGAACTCTCTACAACATATATATCCACATTTTATTATTTTTATGTACTTAATATTAAGTTGTAGTATGTTAGGGTAATATTAAGAGCCTTAGAAATAAGACTAAATAATTTTTAAGTAGACTTAAAGCTGTTTTCATTTTTATGGAAAAAATAATAAATGCACTTTAAATCACTTAAATGTTGAATACATGCACAATAAATAGTACTATTAAAAGTTTTTTAATAGTGTTTGAACAATTACCTCTATTTTTCTACCATCTATAATCTGTATACCATTTATATTAAGTAAGATTAAATTACTGAGACCATTTTATTGGAGTTTATTTTAATACTTATTTGGATTTGGAAAAAAATATTCATACTGGACCATTAAAGTCTTCTAGAAAACTAACTAGCCCAGCTATTCATTTCTCAGCACTTGATCTCTGCCTGAAACTTATACAATTTAGTGGTTTTTTTTGCTAAAATGTTTCAGAAATTTTTTTTAAGCATTTTACAATGATTTTTAGGTGTTTTTGGGTTATTTTAGGTCCTTTTTTTACTAAAAGAAATTGGACATGTTTAACAAGAATTTTCAAGTGATTTTTAGGCATTTTATGGCATTTGTCTGGAGAATTTCGGGCACTTTTTTTTGTAACCTTTTGCCATATATCTCTGAACATTTGGAGAGTTTTTTGAAGACTTTGAGATGCTTTATTTTTGGAACTTTTTGACATATTTCTGGGAAATTTTGGGTTTTATATCTAAAGACTTCTGGATGCTTTTTTTAAAAAAATATTTCTGACACATTTCAGGACACTTTTGGCTGCTTTTTTTTTTGGAACTTTTTGCAAATTTTCTGGAAACCTTTATTAGCTTTTTGGGGGAATTCCTGAACTATTTTAAGTATTTATATTCAATTATTACTATTTTTTCATTTAGATTGATTTTATTTTCATTTTTTTTTAGAAAAAAATTAATGAGAATTTAGAGTTAGTGAACCTGATTAATTAGGTAAGAAACAAGGGTAACATAAAAAATAAAAGATTAGGTAGGCAAAAAAAGTATGGGGTCTAATATAGGTCATCAAGTTTTATTTTTATTTCATTAATTTAAACATGGAAAGTCATATATGATACTCCATAGGGGTAAAAAATGGTGAACTAGATGTCTTATTCAGTTTTGTGAGTCTATTTCATTCCTAGATGAGTTTTTTTGTGATAAACTAGTGAATGTCACTTCTTGAGCCCACCTTATTATTTGCCTTTGGAAAAGAATTAAGGTGGTGATGTGTGAGTATGCTTGTAAGAGAAGGGGAAGCAGAGGTGAAAATAGAATTTTCGGATTAATCCATGAAGAGGAGAGGAAATGACACCAGAAAAAAAATGTGGGCACCTGATAGCAGGTGCAAATCCCTATCTTTGATTTGATTCAGTTTTAACTCAGCTTTAATTCTTCTGAGAAGGCTGTGCACTGAACACTGAGCATTCCAGCTTTCACAGTATCAAATCTGATTTATGATTTAATCACAAAAGGATTGAGGGGTCGGCACCTGCTAGCAGGTACTGGCTTTTTTTTTGTGGTGTGAGCCAAGTAGGTTTCATTGTCAGAAAATCAAAAAAAATAAGCTGGGGTTAAGGCAGGTTCTCTCCAAAAATCAGATACAGAGTCATACCCTGTGACCAAAAACTGAACTAGAGATCTAGTTCATGGATTTTTCTACCTGCTCTCTACTTGATTAAATTAATGATCCATTAGGCCATGTGTTTTATAATTGTAATTATGGGGACATTTTCTTTCCTCATGAGGCTCATGTATACACTTGTTTTCAATTTAATTTAATTTGGTCACAAATGATTTACATTCACATTTTACTTGAACTGTAATTTTTATAAGTTTTTTAATTATCTTACATGCTAATTTATGGAATAAGCTTAAAGTTTGGCAATCTACGCCCCTACTTAAATAAAACACAGTGGAGGGTATTGCCTTTTTTTTCTTTGTCAATAATATTTTTTTGACTTAGAAAAGAAATGGCAATCCCCACCCCCTGCTATGGTAAATAGCATGGGAGGGTACTGCAAAAAAATTATTTTTTGACATAAACTTTTTTGGAGTTAGAATAAATTTGGTGATCTGCACCCAGAAAATAATCTTACAATGAAATTAGTATTTGAGAACAAATATAAAAAAGTGATAAACTAATAACAAAAGATAATCATAATTTAAAGAAAGATTGAAAGTATTATGAAGGGAGTAGGATCTAGATGATTAGATATCAGTAGTTCAGTTAGACAAAAAAATGATGAGCAGTTTAAATTCTAAATTTTTCATTGTCCTCACTTTGAATTCCAGCTTTGTCTCCCTCTAAGTCTAAAAAATCTGTCTCAATTTAAAAAAAAAAATTCATCTTATGATTTTTAATGAAGCTACCAACTAAAAGAAGCCCTTTACTTTAGTCTTTTTCTAGGAGGGGTTAATTCTTTATCTTCTAACCTTTTATTGTCAGTTACTTCTTTGAGAAGCTCTCAATATGATGAGCCTTGGTTCTGGTTAATATATGGGGATTAAATAAGCAATACAAAAGAAAAAATTATAAAAAAAGTAGTTTAAGCTTACTACCATGGACTCATCTAGCCTAATTTTAGAATATGTAATTGGTTCTTCTAATTCAGGAGATTCAAGCAAAGGATCTAAAGGGAATTCTTGATATTTGTATGAGATTCAGCAAGTTTTGGACCTTGATTATATTATGGGGTATCAAAGTTAGAAATTTGTAATTATTTAAAAGGTATTTCACATCACCAAATGAAAGCCACAAACTTGACATTGATTCTCAGTAAAAAGGTGTTTTTGTGGTGACAATATGGCATATTTTAAAAAATAATCATGTTTTATTTGGTGGAAAAAAGAGTTATTTTGAAATGGAAGATTTCTAACTTTGATACCCATTACTTATGATACCTTAGATAGAAACAAAAAGTTTCAAGGATAGAAATTTGAGCAGGACAATTTGATAAAGAAAGGAATAAAAATTATTACACTTACTGTGGTGTGAAGGAGAAAAATCTTATTTGAAAAAAGAATGAAAGAGAAGAGATGTGAGGTGAAGTATATGGGTTAGGATGGAACAAAGGGAATGAGTAGTTGATTGGGAGGATGTGGGTATTGGTGGGCTTAATTGTGGCTGATAAAGTTGTACAAAATTAGGACATAATTTACCCCATTTTTGAGACCCCAAGTGCCAAATCGGCCATGTTTTATTGCGTTTTTGTGTGGTATTTTTCAAATGAAACATTCTAGGTGTGTTTGGTAAGGTTTGAGACCCCTTAAAAAATAATAATAGGTGTTATAAATTTTGAGCAATCCATAATTAAATTAATTGCAGATAAAAATCATTATACCCCAATTATCTTCTGCAATTACTTTTGATAATAATTGGGTTATTAGACCTTATATGTGTCAATTTTCACCACTATCTGACATTTTGATCCTCAATTTTTCATAACCACATCTTAGACAGCTTTCTGGATGTGACAGCCTCCCTGCCTTGCTGTGAACTCCCATCCTGTCTATTCATTCAATCTGTTCAAAACCCCTCCCTATCTCATCTTATCTTTTCTTCTCCTTTTCATCTTAAAATATTTCAACATGCCTTGTCATCATGTATCTACTCAAAGGCAGCCTTCCCCCAGTTGTTCTTCAAATCCCATTACTCCCTTTTTCCTCCGCTCAGCTGAAAAATCAAAGAACTCTCAACTAAAAAAAGATGATCATCTCATACTTATCAACTGGCTGAAGATAAAAATAATTATGATTCTTGTTTTGGTATTGAGAATGCAACTAATGTAGGAAGGCCCCCTGCATCAAAAGTCAATGGATATCTTCTAACGGCCAATGAATTACAATAAAAGATAAAGGGAAGGATTGATATTTTGCCTAAAAAGATGTCTGAATGCTTCAAAAACTATTGAGCTAAATACAAGAAGGCTAAGACTCTTTCATCTTCCACTAGTTTTGGTATTACAGACCTTGATATCAGTAAGGGCATCAAATCTATATACAATAAACTTGATTCTTTATGTCCTTACTATAAAGAGATGGCTTCCATATTTGAAGAAAAAATCAATGTTAATCCTGCAAAAATGTTAGATGGAGAAGATGATATCTCTGAAAATGATGTCAAAAGTAATCTTTTTCCTTCCTCTTCTACTCAAGCCTCCCCTTTTTTGACTTCCACAAATCAATATATATTTTCAATAGATTTTTATGGCAATATAAACCAATGTGATGCCACTACAGTGAGCTTTTATTTCAGGTGTAGTTGTTTTATTTTTTTTATTTCTAAAAAGGCTGATGAACAAACCCAGGATCCTCAAGAAAGTGAGTCTGAAGCTAGCCTCAATGATGAAGAGGAAAATTTTACCTCCAAAAAGAAGTGAAGACCATCAACTACTTTGAATTTCAACAGTCAAAGAAAGCAAAACAGAGATAGTTTTTCCAAACCCCCTTTTTCTTCCATTGATTATTTTTTGGAGAAACTTGAATCTGGTAAGTCATAGAATACCTCTTAATAATTAAGTGAGATTTTATTTTCACTTGTTAATATTCTTTTTCACTCTAGGTAAAGTTGAAGTTGCAAGAGATACTCTGAACTTTCAAAAGCAACAATACAAGCTCTCTTTACAAAGGGATAATAGGGCACAAGACTTGGAGGAGAAGAAATTTGAGCTTTCTTTAAAGAGGGATGAGAGGTTACATGACTTAGAGGAGAAGAAATTCAAGATAAAGAAAGAGTAGAAGGCTCTTGAGTACAATTTCCTATTGGATCAAATGAAACTCAAGTATCAACTTGAAGATGGTTCAAAAAAGAAAGTTTTCTTGATAGAATGTGTTAAAGCTAATAAATCAATTGAGGAAATTGGATGATTAATGAAAATTCTTGATAACTAGTTTTTTTTATTTCATTCATATTTTATTCCAAATTTTTTTAGAAAGTTTTCTTGATAGAATGCATTAAAGCTAATAAATCTATTGGGGAAATTGAATGCTTAATGAAAATGTTTGATAACTAGTTTTTTTTATTTCATTCATATTTTATTTCAAATTTTTTTAGAAAGTTTTCTTGATAGAATGCATTAAAGCTAATAAATCTATTGAGGAAATTGAATGCTTAATGAAAATGTTTGATAACTAGTTTTTTTTATTTCATTCATATTTTATTCCAAATTTTTTTAGAAAGTTTTTTTGATAGAATGCATTAAAGCTAATAAATCTGTTGAGGAAATTGACTGCTTCATAAAAATTTTTGAAGACTTCTTTTTTATGATTTTTTTTGTTCATATTTCATTCCAAATTTTTTTCAAGTAAACAAATTTACACATCTTATTTGAATATTTGGAAATACCCCCCCCTGAAATATACTCTGGGAGGTGGTAAGGATTACCCAATTTTAATTTCATTCCATAAATAATTAAGTAAATAAATTAAAAAAGATAATCAACCAAGTAAAGGAATCCCAAATACTATCTTTCAAATATTTTATGAGTTAAATAAAAAACATATGACAAGAATGGTATTATGAACTCATTCATAGAATATAATTGAATAAACAACTTTATACAGCACAGGGGCTCAATGGTAAAACACTTAATATGATTGATTATCTTTGATAAATGATAAACTTAAAAATTTAAGAAAAAAAAAACAAAAGTTTGGAAATCCTTTAATTATTTTATTTAGAACCCCTCCCTAATGTTTTAGTAGATATTGACCCTTCATGCCTTACCTTACTTACCCAGTTTATCAAACTTTTATTGCCCTGAAAAGAGCATCCAAAGTGAGTAAACTTTTCACAAGATTCCAATCCAGGAGTTGCCTTAGTAGTTTGATATTTATCTCTTGAAGAATTCAAAATTGTTTCCATAATCTTGTTTCCTAAACCAAATTCCATGACCTTTGATTTTACCAGGTGAAGGGATTGTTCTTCCAGTATTAGGATAGATATAACAGAAAAGTCTATAAGCAAGCATATTATAATTGTATTTTTCTAGGTGAATCTGATTATGAGATCCTCCATAGGTTATTATGACATTGGAAGAAAAGATATAATTTTTACTGAGTTCAAGCCATTCCATATCCGTCCAATTGGGAAGTCTAGCTTTCTTAGTCAGTTTATGACTAGATTTAAATGCCTGAATAAATAAATTTTTTAATTGATTGGCCAATAAAGAATTGAATGGTCCTAAGCTTCTCCATCTTTCTAAATCTTCCTTAATTTCTTGATCACTGAGATTCTGGAGTAAAGAATATATACCTGGAAATAAAAGTAATAAAATAGGTTTTCTCAAAAATTTATGAAAATAAAGACTTACAAAGTAACGCACACTTTTCAAAGACATGTCTCCAACCAGGAGTAGGAGTAATAAGGGGGAAGGAGGGAGTGATGAGGGGGGAAGCAATTAGGGGCTGGGATAGGTGGGAAGGGGGGGTTCTCAGGAGACCAAAGGGGGGGAAAGGGGGCACCTGAAGGGGCCTAAGAGGAGAAAAGGAAGGGGGGTCTTGAGGACACCTCAGAGGGGAAAAGGGGAGTGTTGAGAACACCAAAGAAAGAAAAAGGGGGATTGAGGAGACCAAGGAGGGGGAAAAGGGGGTAATGAGAATAACAAGGAGGGGGGAAAGGTGGGATAAAGACCAGGCCTAGGAGGGATAAAGAGGAACTGAAGGAGAAAAAGAAGAGAAAAGAGTGAGAGATAGAACAAAAACAAAGTGTTAATTTAACCTTGAAAACCAAGAAAAGAACCACTTACTAAAAAAAAACAGAAAGAGAAAAAGAAAGAAAGAAATAATAATAATTAGCAAACAAAAAATGAAAAAATGAATAAAATGGCTTACCTGGAGAGATGAGATGAGACAATATGTGAAACTAAATTTTTTGAGGGATGTTTGAGGAGAGGAGAAAATGGATATGAAGGATGAATGAAAAAAAGAAACAGTGAAAAATTATGCAATTTCAGAAAATATGTGATGTCATGTTGAGCTGGTGAAAGAAAACCAATGAGACATCCAAAAAACAGATATTCACCATAAATTCCAAAAAAAAAAATCAATATGCAAAAAAAAAAAACCAACCCAAGTGAATAATGCAGAAAAGTAGAACATTTGGAGAGTATGAAAAAAAAATTAAAAGTGTTGTGTTTCAAAATTTTGGAGGGTGATTGGGATAATGACAGAGCATATTCCAGTGGAAAGAATGTTTTGTGATTCAAGGGAGGGGAGAGCTGGAAAAGTTTCAGAATCCTCTTCATCATAAATATCATTCCACTCATCCTTTAAATCAGCTAGGATATTTTGGAGTATAACACAAGTCATTATTCAATGATTTGCAGTTTTGATTTCCATTTTTTTAATTAGATTCTGAGTTCCTGGAGACTAGAAAATCTTCCCTTTAAAATCCCAATAGCATGTTCAATTTGTACTCTTGATTGTGCAAGATGATAATTAAAAGATGTTTTTGGGTCATTTTCGGAATTTGCACCTCAGAAAGCAGGTATAATGTATTTTCCACTTGCATATGCTGAGTCAGCAAGGAGGTACTGAGATTTGTCAAAGTATTGGTCAGGATTTTGAGAAATCTTCATTTTTTGGAACACAGAAGATTCATGACATGAGCCAGGGCATCCACTATGAAATGCAATAACCTTTTTATTGATATCACACACAAGTTGAATGGAAATAGAGTATCTAGAAAGAAAAAAAAGTGAGTTCATGAAGAGAAATTTGAGAACATTTTGAAGAAACCTTTTTTTGCAATCAAAATAATGGTTGTCATCATGAGAAGGCTTTTGGATCAATGATATTGTTGTACCATCAACAAAACCTACACAGCCAGGGAAACTTTCAGCTTGCATTACTTAAGAGGATTCAATTTGCTGTTGTGGAGTTGGCCAAGCAAGTTTTTGAGACTTGAGAGAAAGTATAGCAATCATGCAAGTACCATATCCTATGGTAAAGAGATTATCTAAATGTCTTACAGCAGTGCCATTCCCACTTGAACCAAAGCAGCATAGTGCAACAGCAACTTGAAAGGCAGGAATACGCTGTTTGTTATGGGAATTATTATGGAAGATAGGATGATTGGATATGAGTTGAGAAAGTTTGAAAAAAGAATCAGGAGAAGTTCAAAAAAGTTGTGTGAAGTTTAAATGAGGAATTTCAAGAATTGAGGCAAGATCATATCTGGGATCATGATAAAGGTTTGGCCCCCTTGGGATGATGTAACACTTTTTGGAAAGAAAAGACATATAAGCTAAAGCGTCTTCCAAACCAGAGTCAGAATCAGAGTCAGTAGCTAAAGTTAAAGTGATAGCATTCATAGCTGAGTGAAGTTGCTTCCTATTAGAGAGGTGCTTTATTATTGTTGGTAAAGAAGGTTGTCAGTAGAAGGTTTAGGTGATGAGTGGGAAGTGGGAATTTGCCAGCAAATGAGCAGGTGGGGTGTGTAGATAGAAAAAAATGTTATGTGTTTGCCACCAAAATCAAGTAGCATAGAGTGAAGTGACACATAAAGACGGCATCTGCAATTATATGTCATGCGACTTGCTTACAAATCAATCATGGATGTGATGAGTTTGGGATCAGGAATCAGAAATGGAAATTGGGGTATAAGAGGTGGGATGATGCATTATCATGCAATCCTTATCCACATAAAAATTATCTGCAATTAATAATGTCTGATCCCTATTTGTGGATCCCTGAACATTGATACCCCCTAAAAATAATAATAATAATAATAATAATAATAATAATAATAATAATAATAATAATAATAATAATAATAATAATAATAATAATAATAATAATAATAATGAAACAAAATTTTTGATGGTTGAAAATAAATTTTCTTACACTTGTTTTTTTTTCACACTAATTTTGCTAGACCTGAGCTCCCTTCTTAGAGTTTTCTTAACTGACACATGAAGAATATCATCCTATGTGTTGTATAGTGACCTCAAAATATGGGAGATGGAATTAGTAGCCTTAGAAAATTAACAACCTTGTACCCTTACTAATTAACTAACTAACCAATTTTATCGAAAACCTTCATCACAAGCTAAAGTATGGATAAACCAACTGAATAGAAAGAATGAAGTGGAACTTAAATCCAAACTTGAAATATATATATAAGAGTATCAATTGAAGTTTAGTTTTTTAGTTTTTTAGTTTTTAGTTTTTAGTTTTTAGGGGGGGGGGTTAATTTTCAGTTTGCACTCAATTAGAATAAATCACTACTCATTGATTTGAGACAGTTATATTAGAAATGGTTCTTGTATATATATATATATAACTTAAAAAAAACTTAAAACTTGTACAAAACCTCAAGTATCTATCACTGACATCAAATCCTGCATGATTTTTGCACAAATACTGCTGGGTATCTCTGCCCAATTTTTTGTTTTTGCGCAAACCATTTCTAATATAGCTGTACTCTGTCACATCTCAATCATTGCTCAGTCCATGCTTATAGTTTTAATATTATCTAACGAAATATTCAACATAGCAACTTGTATAAAACCTCACCCTTCCGTTCTTGGTGTTCAAATAGTTCTCTTCATTGCATGATGTATGTGATATTATAACGTGATAAAACTATTTTGTTGTGTGTATATATATATTTTTTCTTACAAAAATAAAACAAAATCAAATATTATAAACTATATTAATGCTGAAATCTGAATTCCAATGATGCTTTAACACTTGCAGTTTATCATTACAGGGATAAATCAAATATAAATGCCATTCAAGCGTCCAACGTTTCATTGTGATACCAAAGAGTAAACAAGTCTAGTCTTCATCGTCATTTTCATCCCAATCCACGCTTTCCATAACAGCTTCACTATCCTGATAAAGCTGATCAAGGCCAGCCAACTTTTCTAGATATTTAACATCATTGAAAGCTTGAAGAAGCATAGAAAATCCTTTTCTTTCATACTCTGAAACAACCTGGAGCATATCAATTTTGGTGAAAAATAAAATGAAATAATCAATCAAAAGGTTCTTTATCAACCATTTAATGTCCAAAATTCTGAATGAGCTTACCGACTTGCTACACCCCGTACATTGGTCAAATGCAGGGCCAGACAATTTCATATTTTCAAATTTTGACAAGAACCCTCGAATTTGATGGGGTACTTGTCCTAAAACTGATCCTTGGCATGAGACATCTACCGATTCGTGCCCTTTGGGGCCTTGTCCTTCTTTTGATGCTATTGGGACATCAGATAATGCAGCTGCACTGGGAAAATGCCGAATAATCAGTGTGATATACGTTATGTAGAAGAGATGTAAAATGTTGAATATAAAATACCCATTGGGATGTTGAATAACAGTAGTCATCAGCTCGACTGCCGTTGCGCTAGCAATTGCAGCAAGACCTGGTCGAGTTACAGTGCACATTTGATCGAGAGAACGATCCGATAATGACTAGTACGACATATGGAAAAGAGAAAGAAAACTCAATTAAAGATATTATTATGAATTAAAAAATGTTGATGAATCACGTCTGTGGGTGCAACGATATCATTACAAAAATAGCATCCTAGTTGACTGGTCGGCTGATCGGTAATTTCTTTGTCGGAAGAAAATGGACGAATGCCATGCCGCATGACAAGATATGTATCGAATCCTAGAGCAGCATTAATAACCAGCTGATTACACACTAAAATGAACATCCTCACAATTTGTTAAGATCCAATCTACAATACTTACCTTACGGCCAGAAGCTCCAAGAAGTGTCGGAAGCCAGCGACTTTCACGAGAATCCATCAATAAATAGATAACGTCATGTTCTTGAAAAAGAGTCTCCAGTTTTTGCACGTCTTCCTTAACCTTGTTTTCCAAGTGCAGTGGTATGGGATGGCCAGGCATTGGTATTGAGAGTTCTACTCCTTGAGCATTCTATCAAGCAGAAAGCGGCGTCAAAATTTTACATTATCAGTTCAGGTTACATTACACTAACTATTCCGGAATAAATTCGTTTTAAAGCTTCAGCAGCACAAGCTGCTTTAGGTTTGCCACCTTCCAAGCAATCAGCAAATTCAAACAGAGGCTGCCGTACAGGATTTGAAAATGAAACTTTTGAGGAATCTAACAAAGTAATATGCCGCACACCCCATGCCTAGACGGATACAGATGCGGTCATAGGTTGTTAAGCTTTCAAATGGTATTATTTTGGGTGTTCAAGATTCCACTTACCATTAAAGTCCGGGCAACATAACAGCCTAGCGTCCCAGCTCCTAGCAACAAACATCGAGTCCCAGCAATTTTTTCAAGGTCCAAGGCAGGCATGATTCTCCACCGCATCAATTTAAGATTTAGATCTACAGCTTGGTCTGCCAGCCTTCATTGAATGAACAAGAAACACAAATATAAAATAAAGAAAGGTGACAAGACATTGTTTCTTAGCAAAAAAAGAACAAACAATATAGAAGGGGGGTGATTGTCGCTTGCCGTTTTGGGTCCATGATGGGCCCTAAATCGGCCAAACGAGGGCCTAATTTTCCAGCATTGTTTTTCTCCCATCCTACAGCATTAGGCATTTCAGTGGCTGAAGAGACATGAAACCGTTTGAATATCAATTCACGACTTGAATGAGAAGACAAGTAACCCACAGGCACTGAGTTGAGGAGGCAATTCAACGGTTGTTGTTAGACTACGAATTTTGTCGATTGTCTCATTGAATCCAATCCGATCACGGAAAAGTATAACCTGCATGCGCGAAGCGTCTGTTGAATATTTCTTGTAAAGCAGTGTGAGAACATTTCGAAGCGGCCACCCAGCTGCTGATGGATGAGCAGAAGGGTCCATAAAAAGAAGATAACGCTATTGACCACACAATCTGGTGATGAGTTTGATTGTGAAAGGTTGGGGAGGATTGTAAGATATTTTACCTCTTGAGGACTTGTTGTTTCAAAAAATGCAGCCCAGGTATCCAAGGAGCTCAGTATCCATTTGGTGCCATCCTTTTTAGCTATCCAACAGTTGTCTTCCTCTCGTCTAGTCAGTTGGGCGAGCATGCTGTTCAGCGTGATGGCCTCAGCAGAGTCGCAAGTGGTCCATGGATTGAGCGCAGTCCATGCGGGTTTGGCAACGAAAGATGGAAAAGCAAACCAATAGTAGTATTTGTATTTCTTCAGGTCGGCAAATGTGATGACCAAGAAACATGGAGTGGTTGGCCGATGGAGATTAGTCCAAAGCTGTATACAACAGAAAGAAACAAAAAAGCCGAAATAAGTAAACTATTTAAAGATGATGACATGATAATGAAGTCGAGATACAGAACGGGAATGAAACAAAAGGATGATATACCGTGTTGGCGAATTCAGAAAACAACGCTTGCTTGTCAGCACTTTTGAACTCCTCAATTGTGTTAAAATTTTTGAGAGTGCCATGGACAATGACACGGCCTGGAGCACTAAAAATCAGGCGAAAAGTACGAAAGGTGAGCGAGGATGCGAAAGAGTTGCAGCGAAGAGGAGTGAGTATGGAGACAGACTAGGATGGATGGAGGCCAAACGAGTTGGCATCCACTCTGAGCTCTCCGCCCAAACCGATGTCGGCATCAGATTCTCTATCTTTGATCCATCGTCCACGTTCGTAGAAAGCAGTGATTTGGAGGGATGTATCTGAAAGCTTGAGGAGGTTGATTTTGAGCTCTGTGAGTTTGTGCCAGAATGAAGGATCGATCGACGAGCTGAACGGCAGGAACTGGAGCACTGAACTCATCGCTGCCTCACCCACGAGCCAATCGGCAACGAGTTCTTATGGCCATTCACCGTCACAGTGCGAAGGATCACTCCTCATTTAAGATCACCCTTTATCTAATCACATTCCCCCTCTTTCCATTCTTGCTCACTCCAACACTCTCATCGGCCTCCTTCTTTTGCTCAGCTGCCATTCAAACCGGTGGCTGCTTAAAACTCATATAAACCCTTTTTCATAGATCATCCGCTCCTCTCTCCCACTAAAATGATATGTTACTCTATTATTTTATTCCATAGTTGAGCAAAGCAACCCGAGGAGATACCTTTCCTTCATCTTTAACACTGATGTTGATGGATTTCTGATGGCTTGAAAATACTTTTAAGAATCTGACTGTTTGTATGTTTATAATTTGCCATCTACATAATTAATGATTAGCTCAAACCACATCGATGTAGGTAATGATCACGTGAGAACTGAGTCAATTCAGTTCGAAACCTCTATCAGTTGGTAGTCTGTCCACATTTATATATTGAGGATCTTCCACAATCATCATAGATAGTAAAATGTAAGGGATTGTGATGGATAAATTTCACACGAGAAAGCTAGTAAGTAATTCAACAACTTATCTTCTTGCTTTGATACTCAAAAAAAAAAAAAAAAAAAAAAAAAAAAAATCCAGCACATCATCATATATCTTAGATAATATTTAAATCATTTGTTGAGGTGAGTGAAAAGGCAAAGCCAGACATCAAATAATTAAGTATCATGATCAATCTAGAACTTGTTTGTGAGACAAAAAAAAAAAAGTTTATTGAAAATAAAAAATTTCAACTATTTACTGAAAGAAATAAATTACAGGCACCAACAATCAAAACAGATGAGTTTGTAGCGACTTCAAACTGGATAAACATTGAGTAACAGTATAGTTACTCACACTTACCTATAGAGCGTGTGCGTGGCCATAATTCACGCTATACTGGTCACTATCTGAAGTATCATCATTTAACCACACAGGACCGTTCATTTCGATACCATCCATCGCCCTTTGAAGCGCCCGCAAATTATTCGCCTCAATTTCATCAGGATCCGCAGTCGGTTCAAGCTCCACGCCGCAATCACAACAACGAGGCACAGTCATAGGTTTTTGAGATAATTTTGGTTCTTTTAAAGGAATTGGGGAAGTCATGAATTGGCCTTTATTGATGGCTCGATGGAGATAGAGTTTAGGACAGAAAAAAATTGATTCAGCGTTGTAAGGGCAATGTATCTCTTCGTGTTCAGTAGACTTGCATTCAGAGCACCGTCCTTGAGTATTAGGTGAGCAATTGGGATCCAGATTAGTAAAGACCCCACCAACGGACGGTACAGCTTTATTAAAATGGGTAGCATTTGATGAGAAAGTGCGTCCATGTAAAGAACAAAGAGGAGATTTATCGTCGCGTCGATTATTCTCCACTTTGAGAATCACATTTGACATCTGCTCAAACGTCATGGACTTGGTGTCAGGTTTTCTATCCAACTCAGCACACACATGGGAATAAATATCTTGTAGACAAGGGGGCATGAGGGCATGCGAGAGTAAGGCAGAAGTTGAGGTATGTGTAAATGAAAAATTTTGTCTTTCGATTTCTCCAAGCAATTCAGCATATAATCTAAGATAATCCGCTGAACTGGAAAAAGTTTTTTGTCTAATGTTAAGAAGATTGACAATAGAATTAATGAGAGCGGTATGAGGAGCTTTATCAAATTTTTTGGCGAGATATAGATAGGCTTGGCGGCAGGAAAAATGTACAGGGATTTGGACTTGGAGAGATCGATCGATAGAATGGTATATGATCAATCGACTTGTGGAATCCGCCACCTGGTCATTTGGTGAATTATCGTCCAAGACAAAAGTACAAGAGCCAACAAAATCTCGTATTAGATTCAAAATAAGGGTGTTCCATTCTATCCAGTTTGACCCGTCCACACGAAGTTTAGGTAGATCTTCAGTCATATCTTTAACAGCTAGCAATAGTTTCATGCGACGCTCTACGTCCTGGACTACATTTTGGGCTTGCGACCTATCCATTGAAAGAGTAGTGAAAAAGGAGGCTTTGGAGTGCTTAAAAGGTGAGTGTGAGTGATAGCAGAGGTTCGTGTTGGGATGTTTGAAGGTTTTTTGTCTTCTTTATTTTATTTTATTTTTTGTCCAAGGCTGACAAACGCTGATAGTGAATGTTATTTCAGTGATTTGATAATCCAGCCAATAAATTTTTTCTTGTCAGGCAACACTTGCACTCAACTCAAAGGGAATCGCAAGTTGATGTTTGGCCCACATCAGAAACAATCGTATATTAGAAATGGATACAGCCCTAAAATAATTATCATTTAGTGAATCTTTAATAGAAAAAGTTCCCTCGACTAGGGAACTGTCGACAAATATCTTGGTCTATTCCTTCATGCCCCTAGTCGGGTGAGATTGTAAGAAATAAAGGAAAAATAAAATAAAATAAAAGACTCACAATGAGACAAACATTAATCTCAACTTAATAAACTTGATCACCCATTGACCAGAAAAAAAAACCCTTTGATAAAACCACTGGTTAAATCTACGAAACCAATTGATTTCTCTTTTTTTAATATTTACCATTTATTCAAGTTACTTCTTTTCTTCATGTCAAAGTTTTCCCTTCAAAATATGAAAGCGCTTCCACTGGCTTATTGGAAGAGACTAGGGACAAATACCCTGAACTCTTTCTCTCTTCCAACCAAGATTATGCTTCCTCTTCTGAGGGCGGTACCACTCTTATTACCACACCCAAAGTTACCTCTGTCACCCTAAAGATATTCGACCTTTTACAGCAAATAATGAAAACCAATTAATATGTAATCTGCCCTTTAATATGATCTCACGCTACTGTTATCTTTTATAATAAATAGAGAAACAGAATTAATATGTAATCTGCCCTTTAATATGATCTTACGTTGCTATTACCTTTTATAACAAATAAAGGAACAGAATAAATATGTAACCTGCCTTTTAATATGATCTCACGCTGCTGTTAACTATTAGTAAAATAAAATAGTATTGAGCGAGGAACAAAATTGACAAAAGAAACAAAAAGAGCCCAGTAACAGCTAAGTACAAGAATCTGTCCTTTTATAATAAATAAAGAAATAGAATTAATGTGTAATCTGATCTTTAATATGATCTCACGCTGCAGTTACCTGATTACAATATTATAAAAGAAAATTAATATAAATACAGCGCATTGCAAAAAGCTTGCTAGATTTGCAATTTTTCATTCCAATTTTTTGACGCCGCAGGCCGCAATCCGCGGTTATATTAAGTACCTATGGTCTAATTAAGTCTCACAAACTCTCACGGTGTTGCCCCCCCACCAAGCCTCTAACCTAACGTAACCTAACCTAAGTACAGCTGGTGTGGCACACCACATTTGCCCCACGCTCTCACCTGGCCCCCAACCAAGCCACCTCCACCCAACAAGGCCACCTCAACTTGACTGGCTCACCTCAAGGCACCCGAGTCTGCTTTTCTTGTTTTTCCAGCGAGTAATTTTTTGTTTTTTTTATTTCTCTTTTTCTAATTTTTTTAATCTCTTTTTTTTTTGCCCCGCACTCTCACCTGGCCCTCAACAAGGTAATTTTGGACCCACGAGGCCACCTCAACTCGTCCAGCTCACCTCAAGGCACCCAACTCTGCTTGTCAGCCAGGCTACTAGACTTACCCAGTGAAATAATTAATTATTTACTGGATGAAGCCGCACCTTATCATTTTAATTATTATTTAATTATAATTTAGTTACATTAAAATTAGTTATAATAAATTAACTAATTACAGAATGTTAAAATTAAAAAATTAAATAAATAATTAAAATTAAAAATATAATTTTGTCCCTTATATTTTTCTCTAACACCGTGCTCATTTGACAGGATGGAAAAAAATAAAAATTTATATTAAAAAATAGATATTAAGATAAAATAAGATTTTAATATTCAAATAATATTAAATACATACAAAAAAAATTCAAATTTCTTATTTAGAATTGACTTCTACAGTAAATATTAAATATATTGGTGTATTTCTGACATACTCTGTAAATACATCTTTTTTGATGCCTTCTTTTTAGAATAACTTTATTATTTGAAATACTCCTTCTGGAATGTTCTTTTCTCTCTCTCCTACTACTGTTTTTAGAATTTGATGGCCGTGCTTTGTCTCTCCTTTGCCTATAAAAGGTCTCTCTTTTTGTTGTCTTTGAATCATCCTTTTTACCAACTTACTTATTACTACAACTACAATATAATATATATTTCTTATATCATATATCTTTAGTATTTACAAGGACGTAATTCTAATCTATAATTTATATAAATATTTTAATTCTACCTCTTATCATTGAGTAAAACATCATCTTTGATTGAGAAATATGTACTAAATTATTTAGAGTCCAAGTAACCCTTAAAATCTTCATATAACACCGTACCAAAGCTTCTAGACCAAAAGTGAACCTTGACAATTGGGATCCTTTCCAAAATATCGACGGCGCAACGTTACTTGAGGCGTAATCGAGGGGACCATCGGCGTACAAGTACCTGTAAAGGACGAGTGGAGGCGAGAAAACGGCAAATGTCATACGTCACATGATAAAAGTTTTTGCTGCAAAAGGGAATCAAACCGCGCTCCAAAACTTAAGTTCATATATTGACTAAAGATCGTATATATCGTGGTAATTATTGTTATTACTATTTGTGGGTTACTCTTCACTCTTCATTTGCTACGTATTTCCTTTTACTCAGCACTCTGTAAGTAGCATTAATTTGCTCATTTTGCAGGGGGAGGTGTCTGGTAATTTGAAATTTAATTTTATTATTATATTTTTTTTTATTTTTCCTGGTTGACCATAATAGAGCAATACCTGTTCTTAGTCCCAGAAGTAATAAAATAATTATATTTTAATATTAATTATTATCATTTTTCAGTTGACAATTGTTGTCAGCCTGTATATCTCCAGGACTGAGTAAAAAGTAATTATAAGTTATGTTAAACACATGAACTATACATGGGAATAATAAATAAGAGTACACAAATAGTATACATAAGTAAAATTATGATAATACACAAAAAATGCCATTATAACACCTTATATACACGCATATATCCACCTTTTATAGGTCTTATGTACTTAATACTAAGTTGGAATATGTTAGGGTAATCTTAAGAACCTTAAGTATAAGGCTACATAATTTTTAAGTACACTTAAAGCTGTTATATTCATTGTTTTATGCAAAAAACAAGAAATGCGCTTTATTTCACTTAAAAGTTGACTATATGCGCTATAAAATTGAGAATATCAAAATTGCGCTTTGACAGATCAATTGGGCTCATTTAGAACTATTGATTTGGCTATTTAAATGCATAAAAATAACACTTTTCAAATTTGGTGTTTTTTATGCCAGAAATGGCTTCTGTGTACTGGCCACATACTGCCTGCTTTTTTCCCGTGTGAATAGCTTCATTTTTAGCAAAGTTAGCTTTTTCACACTATAATTACCCCACATTCTACGCCCACTGTGGGGAAACACACTAAAATAGGCGACAGGCGCTTATTTAGTGTCTTAGCTTAATTAATAATGCATTGACCTTGTTTATATGCACTAATTTCATTAATAACCACACTCTTGGCACTTTATTTCATCATCACGCTTAAATTCGCTTAATTTTAGTCAAGGATTTACCCATGCAAGCGCCTGCCAAGAACTGCATGTAGTTACCCCACATCTCATGCTCTTTTTTAAGCTTTTGGGTGGTTTCTCAGTCAATTTTGGTTATTTTTGAATGGGAATTTCACGTAGTATAATGTCAGGATTAGCCCCATTATTTCTACAGTCAATCCCCCTTATTATTAAGCTATTATTAACCTTAAAAAGTCTCCTTTAGTCTTTAATATTATTGTTTTATACGCATATACTCTCTTTTTGTCTTTTTCTTTAATTTTGATGGATTTCCCTTATTATTACAGGATTTTGGCGGTTGTTACTCTTCTAATTATGTCATGGGTTACTAGGAATGTTGATGGGCATGTCTATTAGTTGTTTAGAGGCGTCATTAACTGTGTATTGGGCGGTACATCAAGGGAATCATTGGGGAACTCAGTGTGTATAAAAGGAGGAGGTTTTTGGGTTGTATTTCTTCATTCTTTATCATTACAATTTAACCAATATAACCAAACCAATTACAATACATATCAATTAGTACTTTTATAAGAATTTTTGAATAGTATCTGAATTTATATAATCTATTTTTCTACCAACTATAAAGATTGTAAGCCATATATAAGAATAGTGAGAATTATATTACTGAGACATTTATATTTGATTATATTTTACAACTTAGTGGATTAAATCTACAGTATTCATATAGGACCATTAAAATCTTCTAGACAACTGACTATTCAAGCTAGTTCACATCCTTGTACTTGACCTTAGCCTGACAATTGTCCTGATTAATTTGAATTTTAATTGTTCCAGTTGACAAATTGTCCTGACAATAATATCTTTTATTAATTATTATAATTTTTCAGTTGACATTTGTCCTGATTAATTTAAAATTTAATTTTTCCAGTTGAAAAATTGTCCTGACAATAATATTTTTTATTAATAAATAATTCACATTTAATTACTTCAGTTGACTTTGAGTCCTGGTAATCCAATAAATCTTTTTAATTAATAAGACTCATATTTAATTACTTCAGTTGACATTAAGTCCTGGTAGTTAAGTGATCAGTAATAAAATTTTAAAATAAAACTTCATATTTAATTACTTCAGTTGACATCAAGTCCTGGTAGTTAAGTGATCAGTTAAAATAATTTTTTTTAAATTAATAAAGATTCATATTTGATTATTTCAGTTGACAATAAATCCTGATAATAAATTAGTTGATTTAAATCCTGAAAATAAAAAATTAATAGAAATTCCAATTTATTTCTACAGTTGATTGTATTATCCTGGTTTTAAATTTTTTTTTATTAATTTTATTTAAGTTGATTTTTATCCTAAAAAGATTTTTTTTATTATTTTTATTTTATTTCTGTTAAATAAAAATTAAAAATAAAGACTAATTAATTTTTGTCTCTTTCCTTCATTTCAGTAGAATCTTAAAATGACTGACCAAAGTGGTTTTGCTGCACGTGAAGAAGAACTAGACTTAATTGATTATGATGAGCCTACTTCTGTAAGTTCTCCTTTAACAAGAAGAATTTCCCAAACTAATAAATCCTTGCCCCAAACAGGATAAAGAGATGGAAGAAGTAGAAATCCTAGTGGACAATACTCAGGATCAGAAGCCCATGACAAACCCACCAGAAGAGCTTCCAAAAGGCTTCAGGATAAAAAAGATGCCATTGTCTCAGCAGGTAAAGAATCTGTCTACCCACATAAAGGAGTTAAGGACAGACAGCTTGAGACTAAAGGTAAGGGTAGATGCCTTGGAAGAAAAGGTGAGAAGAACAGATACTTTTCTCCAAGAGAAGAAGAAACCTCTTCCTCCCAGGGATCAACAACAATTGGCTCCCCAATCCCAAGAGATGGTGGAAGTGTCCAAGTGGCAGTGGGACTACTTGGCTCAAAACCAGCATCAGTTACCTCAGGTAGGTCCATCAAGGCCCACCCAGGCCAACCCCACTCCTCCCCACCCTTATCAAGGAGGCAAAAGAAGAAGGAAGCCCAATATGGTGATACCCAGTAAACCCTGGTACGTCCCTCTATTGATTCTCAAGTGCCTTTTCTTGTGGCTGACTCTGTTACTTCAGGTAAATCCGGAAGGCAGGATGAAACCTTGAGACCTATAGAGGCTGGGAATAGTAGACAGATATCTCATTTATCTAATCCATTACTTTTAATTGCTACCTCAATGATTAATCCTGATATGGCTGTGATTGATGAAACTCTTGACCCTGAGTTCTATGAGAGTCTGGAAAGTTACTCAGTTTCCTTATTGAGAAACACTCCAGATGTAGCAAGAATTAATGATGAGCACTTGAGAGATATTTTTGCCAATCAAAATCATATAATGAACAATATGCAATTGACTCAGAGATATAATAGTTTGTTAACTGATCAAGGATATCAAGCATTAAAAAGTGAAGCACAGAGAATCTCTGATGAATTGTCTCATTACAAAGCAACCCATGAAAAGAAAATTGCTTTATGGCAAAATATAAAAAATGATTTGTCTAAACTAAAAGATACTGTATCTGCCTGTTGCCAGGAGGTAGAGATAGATAAGATAAATCTGAAAAGATTGAGTGACCATTTGTCATCTTTTCAACATAAAAATCAATTATCTTTTGCAACTATCAATGAAAGTTTATCTAGTCTTCCAAGAATGAAAACAAGACTAACAACCATTGAAGAAAAATTGAACTCATTGTTAAATGACCAAAAATATTCTGACATTTCTGTGAAGGAACATATAGTGCAGGATGCTCAACCAGTACCTGTGGCTAGTTCATCTAAAATAAAAATAGATCCAGAAATACCTGTTGACAACACTGAGTTTCCATCAAAAACTGATGATGCACCATGATCTGCAACAGAAGGATTAAACAATGAGATTTCAGCACAATTAGAGAAATTACAGCTGCTTCTTACTCAGAAACAAGCTAGTACTAAGGAGACTCCTTCAAATCAAAAGAATTGGCCAAAACTTGACCAGTACCCAACATTTGATGGTGATTCTTCTTCTGATTGGCAACAATTTATTTGCAGAATTGATAATTTAAAAAATTCTTACAAACTCCCAGATGAGGAAATTGTGTCCAAATTAATTTCTTTGTTCACTAATGTTGCCCTGATGTGGTATGAATCTGTTCTCCTGGATGGGAATGACTACTCATGGGAGGATTGGAAGAAATTAATTAAAGCACAATTTGGTGGCTCCAAGTTCAGAATGGCTCAACAAAGGCAGTATGAGGAAACTAGATATAGCTCTTCTACTAATAAACCTATTGAGTTTTTAATGAAACTTGTAAAAATCTTAAGGTCAATGGACCCAAATATGGAGTTTGATTTATGGAAGGACAGGATCCTCTATAAATTACCAAAGTCTCTGAGAGACTTGATAGTGGCTAGGACTGAGTTCTCCAAAGAACCCTCTTCTTTCATTAATACTTGCAATGAGATACTTCTAAACAATAAGTATGATGCAAGAAGATTCATTCCTAGGACCCCTTTGGAGAAACCCTCCACTTACCAACAAAAACCTCTGGAAAAGGTTGGTAAACCTTCTGCCCCTGTTGCACCAAAGAAGTATGCAACAAACACTTGCTTCAAGTGCAACAAGCCTTGGCAGAAAGGCCATGTTTGTGACAAGAAGATAAATCTTGTAGAACAAACAGAGGAGCATGCTGATGACACAGTGGCACTGGATGATACATCAAGTGATTGTGCCAGCAATATTTCATATGAATCTCAACAAGAAATCTTGATTCTGGAAGAAGATATTCATTATTTAAATACTATTGACATTGATAATAATGATTTATCTACAGTTGAGGATTCTGAGATCATAAAGAACATTGAGGATAACTCAATTGTTATTGCCCCTCTTAAGGCACCTGTCTTGATCAATGGAACCAGCATTGAAGTTGTTCTGGATTCTGGAGCTGGAGGAAGTGTAGTTTCTGAAAGAGCACTTGCTTCAGTAGATCAAGACTATAAATCTAAACTGTTGCCTATCATTTCTGAAAATTGGAGAGGGTATGGCTCTGTTTTGTCCCCCATTGGTAAATACAAAGCCACAGTGTTTTTTAAATATAACCATGGTTTTGTAAGAGCTATTTGTGATTTTGTTGTCATGAAAAATGATAACTTGAGCAATTGGTTTATTGTAGGGAATGATATTTTAACCAAGTATGGCATAAAATTGGACCCTTCAAACCAATGTTTCACAATGGGGATGAATGGGAAGAGAAAATTTAAAATTTCCTCCCCTAAAAAATTATTAAAACCAGAATGGAACACATGTAATTCTGTGGTTCAACATAAAGGAAGATCTACAAAGGAAATGCATGCCCTAATGTCTGAAATTGACAATGCTTCTTTTGGAGAACAACTTTCTGGTGAGGATGAAATTATTCATATCTATGGGATATATGTGGTTGATATTGAGGAAGAGCTATTACAGCTTATTCTGGAATCATATGATAAGGACACTGACTTGAAAAAGTTATGCACCATATTAAATGATCCAAAGAATGCTTCAATACAAGCATTAATTAAAACCCTTCCACCAAAGTACCAAAAAGCTTTGGAAAAAGGTAAATTTTCAATTGATGTAGGATATCTATATTATAGAAGAAAGTTGAGTAATGTTATTCTTATTCCTCCTTCTATGAAAGAAATCATCTTGAAAATTTGTCATGATGACATATTAGCTGGAAATTTTGATCTTGAAAAAACAATGATCAGAATTAAGAACACTGCTTGGTGGGCTAATATGTCTGAAGACACAAAATTATATGTTGAATCTTGTGATTCTTGCCAAAAATCAAAAAGATTAACTGGTAAAAGAGCAGGATTAATGCAACATATTGAACCTTCTGATGCTCCATGGCAAATAATAAACATGGATTTTGTAACAGGATTACCTATTGCTGGTAAAGACAGTTATAACTCTTGTTGGGTTATTGTGGACAGATTCACAAAAATGTGTAAATTTATCCCTACCCACAAGGATGTTTCCACTAAAGAATTAGCTTTCTTATGGTGGTCTCATATGTTTAATACTGCTGGTTTTCCTAAAGCCATAATCTCTGACAGAGACCCTAAATTTACTTCTGAATTTTGGATGTCTCTGATGGATGTTTGTGGTTGTGATCTGAAACTTTCTACTGCCCATCACCCTCAGACTGATGGTTTAGCTGAAAGAATGATTCAGAATTTAGAGGACATGATAAGAAGATATTGTGCATTTGGCCTAGAGTATAAAGATAATGACAGATTCACTCATGATTGGGTTACCTTACTTCCTGGGTTAGAATTTGCTTATAATAGCACTGTTCATTCTGTTACTCAAAGAAAGCCTTTTGAGCTCTGGCTTGGATATGTTCCTAATACTCCTGCCCAAATTCTCAATAACAAAATACCTAAATTGGATATACATCCTGGTGTAAAATCTTTTCTTCAAATGCAACAACTATGTAGAAATCATGCTCAAAAATGTATTAAAAAATCATTTGAATATGAGAAGAAAAGATGGGACAAATCCCATAAAGAATACACTTTTAAAAAGGGTGATGAAGTGTTGATTTCTACAGTCCACTTCAACTTACAAGGTAATAACAAATTGAAAGATCCATTTGTTGGTCCATTTGTTGTCAGAAGAATGATTGGAGATAATGCAGTTGAAGTAATTCTGTATTCCCCATGTGACAGAAAACATCCTGTTTTTCCAATATCTCTTTTGAAACCTTACACATCCAATAGTGATTTATTCCCAAAAAGGAGGGGTAGACCAAAGAAAACCTTAAATGAAATCACTGAAACAGCAGAAATTGAAAAAATTCTAAATGACAGAATAGTCACTGCTGAAAAAGGTACAGAATACTTATTGAGATTCAAGAATAAATCATCTGAATATGATTCTTGGATACCTGGGAAGGAGATATCTAATCTTACCACTCTACTAAAAAAGTATAAAAAGAAAAAACCATAGCATTTTTTTTTATTGTTTTTTTTAAGAGTGAGGGAGTGTCAGCCAGGCTACTAGACTTACCCAGTGAAATAATTAATTATTTACTGGATGAAGCCGCACCTTATCATTTTAATTATTATTTAATTATAATTTAGTTAAATTAAAATTAGTTATAATAAATTAACTAATTACAGAATGTTAAAATTAAAAAATTAAATAAATAATTAAAATTAAAAATATAATTTTGTCCCTTATATTTTTCTCTAACACCGTGCTCATTTGACAGGATGGAAAAAAATAAAAATTTATATTAAAAAATAGATATTAAGATAAAATAAGATTTTAATATTCAAATAATATTAAATACATACAAAAAAAATTCAAATTTCTTATTTAGAATTGACTTCTACAGTAAATATTAAATATATTGGTGTATTTCTGACATACTCTGTAAATACATCTTTTTTGACGCCTTCTTTTTAGAATAACTTTATTATTTGAAATACTCCTTCTGGAATGTTCTTTTCTCTCTCTCCTACTACTGTTTTTAGAATTTGATGGCTGTGCTTTGTCTCTCCTTTGCCTATAAAAGGTCTCTCTTTTTGTTGTCTTTGAATCATCCTTTTTACCAACTTACTTATTACTACAACTACAATATAATATTAATTTCTTATATCTTATATCTTTAGTATTTACAAGGACGTAATTCTAATCTATAATTTATATAAATATTTTAATTCTACCTCTTATCATTGAGTAAAACATCATCTTTGATTGAGAAATACGTACTAAATTATTTAGAGTCCAAGTAACCCTTAAAATCTTCATATAACACCGTACCAAAGCTTCTGGACCAAAAGTGAACCTTGACACTGCTTCTCTTGTGTTTCCCATCAGTATTATTTTTTTATATTTTCTCTCCCCAATTGTCTTGCACATTTTGCAAACTTAAACTCTTTAATTTTATTAGTCATTAGATACACTATGTGGAATTCAAACCCATTTGACTGTTACTCCACTTCTGACCGGCATAATCCCTTCTCGCATGTTAATGATGAGCTATTTGGTGATTCTTTTGAGGTACTCACACAATCTTCAAGAGATGGCTCAGTGATACACCTGCCGCTGCACCCTCTCACTGACTGAGATGTTGAAAATGAAATTCACCCTCCCACTGAATGCAATGTTAAAGCTGAAATTCCTATCAAGATTAATCTTGAATTTGTTTTTTATGTACCTAAACCTAAACCCAAACCCAAGACCCCCCCTCCTCCTCAGAGAAAAAAAAATCCTCCTAGTGTTGATGTCCCAAGGTTTGATAAGATTAAGTCAGAGCCTTGAAAGTTTACATTTGTGTCACCGGACAACCTACGCACAAGGTTGAGGGTGTTCCTGGAAGTGAGATGAGGGAGTAGTTTAGAAACTTCTTCGAAGCACAGAGGAAATGTTCGAGGAAGTGATTCAAAGATGACTCAAAGGAAGAGCTACTGCTTCAAGATATATTCAATAAGAATTCTAATATAATTTAAAGGTAATATTAATATTCTTAAGATCTCACAAAGGGTTGGAAACTCAATAATCAAAGATTTAAGTTTTAGAAATGATTACTGAGAAAATAAGGAAATGTACAATAATAATGATTTAACCTGAAGCTTTACCACTATTAACTATACATATGTTTTATAATTTAATTCTAAGGAAATATCAAACCACAATCCAACCCCTTTTATATCCATTACTCCTCCTCGCATTGACCTAATACCCATCCATTATTCCGCACCCCACAGACCACCAAAAATACACCCATTACACCTGGACCCTCCTCACTAACATCCGTTATGGTAAGGTAAACTCTTACAGTCGCCTTGCTGTAAGCAGAATCCGGAGGAGATATGTGGATTTAGCTGAAAACCCCGTCCTTCCAATAAAAATAACAAAATGAGAATTCTAAATCACTAAGCTAACCAATCTACTTGAATCTGATTGATAAAAATAATGAAACTCTAAAATAATTAACGCTTATTGAGATTTGAATAAAAGTGGCTGTTGATAAAAGAAATACTGATAACAACAATTAAGGTGTACCAGTGAAAGATCTGAAAAGATTGACTTTTATGTTTTTATAATAATTTAAATTTTTATGAGACAGCAATAATCAAGTCCCAGTGATGAAGACCTTTCTAAAGATACCCTGTATGAAGTGTTATTTAAACTGTTGAATTGTATTTCTAAAATGTTATGTAAAAATAATAATGTTATAAGGGTATTAAAAGTTATTTTAATTTGTTGAGTAATAAAAAATGAGACTGTGGTGGTTAAAGATTAAGCTGTATGATGTGTCCCCCCTCTCAATTTCGAGTTTGAGAGTCGCTTAAGTATTCCTAGTCACGTGCCTAAGTTTTCCCCTCCAGAACTCTTCCAGAGTCAATCCGGAGCCCGTACGGAGCCGGAACGGAGTCCGTACGGAGTCCGTACGGAGTCCATCCGGACTTCCGGACTCAATTAGAACCTTAAAACTATAATAAAAAAAATCTAGAAAAATTACACATAATAGAGCTACTCCCCTTTACATACCAAACTAATTTTCGTAGTCTGCGCAGCTCTAATTACCCCGTGAAAATTCATCAAAGTTAAGTAATTTTTGAAAACGTAAATATTTCTATAAAACTTTAAAATTCATTTAAAAAATATAAAAAAAAAAGTAAAAATTCTGGGAAAATTTCCCAAGGTTCTTGAGTAACTCGACTTGATACTTATAAATTTTTCAGACCGTAAAAATAAGTTTTCTCCGCAAAATAAATTGTATTTGTGTAGGCATTTGCTCGTGACCAATTTCTTCATATTTTAAACTCCAATAAATTAAATAAAACCCTTTTATAAAAAATAATAACGCCAATCTTGCACACCGTAATAACTCCATTTACGTACTTAGGTGCCGTACTAAACTTTAGGCTACCACATCCTCCCTCCAATCGAGAATGTCCCCATTCTTAAAACTTTGCATAAGTGGTTGAACACAATATTCATCTTTAACCTTCAACCACCATCTTCTTTAATCAACTATAAAATTCATCTTCATCAATATGTCTTCCAAAGAACTTGTCGCTCCATGTGAACTCTGCGCTCGATACCAGGTACCTTGTTTAATGTCCAATCCTAATCTTCCTGGCAGGACAGCTTGCGACTTATGCCATGTAAAAAAAAGTCAAATGCAACCGGCCAATAGTTCCTTCTAAAACAAACATATATTTAGGACCAGCAGCCCTCCCTGATCCCTCAACTTCTAAAAAGCGATCCAAAATTCCTGTCTTCTTAAAACGAATAAGATCAAAAACAGCTTCAAAAGTTCAATCTTCATCAACGGATCCCGGCCTAATTTTGCCTTCACAAGATCCTAATCCTATAACGCCAGTACCCCCAACTAACTTTGCTGAGACTATGTTTCCTGGCTCTAAATGTAAGACCCTATTTATCTTACTAAAAAAACTTTTAATCAAAATTGACTAAACCTATAACTTAATAACATATTTGAACTTCTAGCTGTCGAAATAACCAACACTGATGATGTTGGTAGAGTGAAGACGGACTATATCAATCATTACCCAAATTTTCATCGCTATCTTTTTCTTGACTTTACTAATGAGTTGAAACGAAAATTGCTGGCCTATTTTCAAGAAACTCCAGCTAATAACCATGAAGACCTCATGAAAAGAAGAATTTTAATGCAAAGCTTTGATAATGATGTTGAACAATTTCAAAGAAATTATCTTTTCTAACAGTATAACTTGATAAAATTTTGTTTTTGCTTGGTCTTCTTAAACTTTCAACATAAATGATGTTTTCTTTCTTCTCTGGCTTGATATAACATAAAATAAAATTTTATAAATCTTGTGATGATTCCACTACTGAGAGCAAGGTTTGAATCCCTTCAGACTCCCATATACCAGTCTTCCTTCTTGTCACAGCATTGAGAGAGTGGATCTTCCTATGAGCCGAATACTCCTGATTCCAACCTCATAGGGCCCCCCACTGAGCCAAATTCTATGATTCCAATCTCGCCATAAGGTCCTCCAAGCTTCACACCAAAAAAAATGGCCTAACTATGAGGCACTAAAAAAAATCATTCCCTAAAATCCAACTACCATCCTAACTTCTGATTCCTTCATCACAATTTTCAAACTTTGCTATACAGCAAACCCATAAAATACTTTTGCCAGGCTTCCAATAATAATTTCAACTTTAGACCATGTTAAAGCGCCACAAATTTCACCTAATTAACCATTATGCTTTCTTTAGCATCATTACCACCTAAAATTTTAGCCTCCTAAAGCTTATCAACACCTAATTCCAGAAATAATTGAATAACCAGTTTAGAGTCTTAGTGGACAGTGATAAATTAAAAGATTGAATTGAGTTATCCAAACAAGATTGACATTCCAGTTTAAAGTCTTGGTAGACCAAACATATAATCGATTGCCAGTTTATGGTCTTGGTGGACCAAAGATCGTTTAGTTGCATAAATATCTTGATATATTCCTAAGTAAGGCCTAGGATTGACCAAAGATTGAATAAATTTGATAATCCAGTTTAATGTCATAGTGGACCAAACATTTGATCGACAAGTAATCCAGTATAAGGCCATAGTGGTCCAATGAATGTTGAATTATCCTGCAGATATTAATTTTCCAGTTTAAAGTCATAGTGGACTAAACAATGAATGAACTACCAGTTTAAAGTCATGGTGGACCAAACATTTAATCGATAAGAAATCCAGTTTAAGGTCATGGTGGACCCAGCACATGATAATAGTCCAGTTTAAGGTCTTGGTGGACCTAACAACTTCTCTATCCTTGAACCCAGATTTTGCCACCAGCTTTCTTCATCCTAGTTTCAAGTTTTCTTCTTCAAAAAAATATCACCTAACAAGATGAAACCTTCTGACTTCATTGCTTCAGCTGATCAATCTTGCAAATACTGTGCCTTCACCCATAGGGAATGTATCTTCTCTTTTAACTGGCAAAAGCACACTTATAACAGGGCCTGTTTATCCTGCTATGAGAAGAAAAGAAAATGTTCTGGCTTGAACTGTGGTTCTTTCCCCATCACTGCTACTAGCTTCGCCACCTTCTGCAAACCTCTTCCTTCTTCTTCACCTTCTACTCCACCCCCTATTCCATCAACCTCAAAAGATCCCATCCCTTTTTCTCCATCAGCCTATTTAAATCTTTCTCCATCACCTAATCCTCTGGGTCCTTCTCTCCAATCTAGACTTGCTGCTACTCCCCCAAGAACTCTTGCTGCTCCCAGGGCCATGCTTCAACCTTCTAACAATTCTTCTCCTTCTTCCAACATCTTGAAGCACAAAAGGTCCTATAATAGCCAGCAGTCTTCATCTTCTCTTGTATCA
The DNA here is from genome assembly GCA_030280995.1 of Hemileia vastatrix. NCBI lineage: Eukaryota > Fungi > Basidiomycota > Pucciniomycetes > Pucciniales > Zaghouaniaceae > Hemileia > Hemileia vastatrix. The sequence goes on along the minus strand of JASXTE010000003.1, from coordinate 17,534,142 downwards.
TCCAAAAGGCCCAGAACATCTACTTCAAACACCAAATCCAACACCAGTCCTCCTCATCTATCAAAAATAAAAAATCCCTTTCTAAACATAAAAAATCCCACTCCATTACCAAGTAAGCCATTTATCTATGATCATGATAGTGTTGACACAGGTTAGTTGTCTCTTTTTATTTTCTTAATCTTCAGGTTTTAATTTGCTGATATTTTAATTTGATAAGCGTCCACCGGTTCTCCAATTTCATATTCTGCTTATGAACTACCAGAACCTAATCCAAGCTTCCCTAGGGTTCCAATTCACCTAGTGTCTGAAAAGCTTTTTGCTAATTTTAATAACCTTATCGCTTATTTCCAACGATACCCGCCCTCTGATAGATCAGAATCTTGGATGAGAGAGCAACTGTTAAGAGACCTTTTCAAAATAGCCAACTGGCTTCAACACTATCGTGACCGTGAAATAAGATTTGAATCCCAGGAAATCGATCAAGGTCCTTCTAAATTTTCTAATTTCGATTCTTCAAAAGATAACAACCCTTGATGGTGTTCTTCCTGGTATGTAGCTTTCTTGAATAATGTTTGAAAAATAAAATATAAACATCTAAACTACCTAAAACTAAAATACCTTTTATTATTATTATTATTATTTTTTTTTTTTTTTATTTTTTTATTTTTTATTTATTTTTATTTTTATTTTTATTTTTTAGTTATTTTATTATTATTATTATTTTTTTACCATTTAAAATAAAAGATTTTTTTTTTTTTATTTATTTATTTTATTTTATTTTATTTTTTTATTTTTTTTATTTTTTTTTTTTTAAAATATTTTTGAAATAAAAGTTAAAATTTAATTTTTAAAGAAAGATAAACGAATGTGAAAAGAAAAATAAAAAAAAGTAATAATAAAAAAATTTTTTTTTTAAAATAAAATTTTAAAAGATGCCCCCCGGCCATTTGATGAGCCGTACCCTCGACATCATACCCACATCCAAGTGCAACTTGATGTGGTTACACAATTTTAAGAAATTGAAAAGAAAAGAAAATAAATGAAAGTTTTTTTTTTAAAAGATAATTTTTATAATGATGATCACTGGGTGGGCTCCCTCCAATTTATAAAAATGATTAGAGACCACCAGTGAGCATCACCTTTACAATAATTCATAATATATATTAAAGAAAAGAAATCACAATCTAACATAAAAAAAATCAAAAACAAAATAAGAAAATCTTGAATCCGGCGTTGAGAGCGGTGTCTCTTGATTCGTTCCAGTTTATAGTCTTAGTGGACTTCCTAAAATTAAAAGACAAAGCCAGGATTCAACTAGAAACAGGGAAAATTTTGGAAACGAACATTATGGGGTAATTGTGTATAGAGCAGCCAGCCCATCAATTACCCCCACACTTGCCAATATTTAATTAAGAAGGTTCCCCTGTGAACACTTCTTCCAATAAATTTTAAAATTTTTCCAACACTATCTTCTCCCATATTTTAAGAATTTTAAATTTTGAAAATTTTCAATGAAAGTTTTCTCGTATTTCGTTATGTTTCATCACAGTTTCGTTGCCCATATGCAGTGTAACGATAGTAAAGTATTTTTATAAAAATAAGAAGATAGTTTATACTCGTTGCGGAGGTATAAAATTTGATAAATGTCATTCAAAATTGTAGTTTATCCTCATTTCGGAGTTCGTCCATATAATTTCATAAATGTCATAGTTTATCCTCATTGCGGAGGAATCCATAAAGTTTCATTGATATCATAGTTTATCCTCATTGCGGAGGAATCCTTCGGCACTCCTGGTGCCTCTAGGATAGAACCGTTTCACTTGATCGGCCGCTACCCTCTTCTTCAATACTACTCCATCCAACTCTTCTAGCACATATGAACCGCCGGAAACTTGCTCCTTGATTTTATACGGTCCATTCCACCTATCTGCAAACATTTTTCCCCATTGACTTTCCAAACTCCTATTATACACCAGGACCATATCTCCTGGGCTCAAAGGTTTCCTTAATAGATGTGCCAACCGCTCATCCCAATATCTAACTGATTGATTTCGGATCTTCATCATCCGCGAATATGCCTTTTCTAAATATTCTTCTTTCTTTTCTAGCTGCATCATTCTTGCACACAATAATTCTTCAGTAGTTTTGACCGTGTCCCAGTCAACTCCAAGATATGATTCAGCTTCTAAATCAACCGGTAAAACTGCTTTCTGTCCAAAAACAAGTTCATAAGGTGAAAATCCGGTCGTCCTTTTGGCAGTGATTCGATCAGCAAATAAAACTAAAGGTAAATAGTGCCTCCACTTTTCGGCACTTGTCCCACACATTTTAACTAAAGCATCCTTAATAACTTGATGCCCTCTTTCAACCATGCCTTCAGCTTCAGGATAATATGGGGTTGCTACCCTAACCTTTGATCCAACTTTCAATACGGCCTCTTTAAACTCTGTCCTAAATTCAGGACCTCCATCTACCGTTACCAACTTCATCACCCCATACCTATATACCCAATTATTCAAAAAAAATTCTGCCACATTTTTGGCAGTTAAATTAATAAGAGGCGCTGCCTCTACCCAACCAGATAAATCATCTCTGGCCACAATTAAATATTTATACCGTCCCTCTTTTATATGAACGGCATCTAAACTAACTCTTCCAAAGAGCGTATATTCACCGGTCGCACGTCCAGGTTCTTTTGGCCTTAAATAACTTCGTCTTTGACATTCTTCGCATGACTAAACCCACTGTTTAACAGCCATCTTCATGCCAGGCCACCAAAATCGATCAGAAATTCTTCTAAATGTTTCTCCAACGCCTCTATGCCCGAGATCTTCATGCAGTGATTTCAAAACTAATTCTTGCCCCTTCTGTTGAGTTATAACTACTTGAGGATTTGGATACCTCCTCCTCATTAAACGTCGACCAGATAGGTAAAACGTAGATGACTTCCTCTTGATAGCCACCCATTCATCGTCTTCACAATCTTCTGGCCTCTCTAAAGTCAACAAATATTTGACTAACAAAAAATAAAAACCAGTCTGACCCCAGACTTCATCTTGAAAATCAATTAATATAACATCAATAGGGACTTCTCTATCACCAATATCACCTGCACATGAATGAGCCAATAATCGTTGACCCCTAAATAAATCTTTAATCGAGCTATGTTGACGTTTTACTTCTGAACCTTTGGATCCTTTGAAAACCGTATTTGAAAATACCTCTTTCTCTTTATCCACCCTTTTATTTAAATTCTCTAATTCTCCAACATATACACCATTCCTTAATTTACTACTATCCCACACTACCAATCCATTTTCCTCTACATACACCACATCTTCTTCTACCTCCTCTCTGCCGAATTTATCTACACCTTTTCCAACACCTTTATTAACATAAAAACTATTTTCCAGTTTATCCTCTTGGTGGAGGTCCTCATCACCATAATCTAAACACAATAGTCCTGCCAGTTTAACCTCATGGGGGAGGTATGGAAAGTCTTCAGCTCCTTTAGTGCTGGCTTTGATAATAGGTATATCTTCATCGAACTCTTCTGAGTCTGAATCTTCTTCAGTGGGTGGTCTCCTTGATAAACCATCTGGCATAGTAAAAGTTTTGCCAGGCTTATGAACTAAATCAAATGAAAAATGTTGAATAAAAGCTACCCATCTCGTCATGGGTGCGTTCGGTAAACTTGGGGAATTAATCATCTGGATTAACGATTTCGCATCCACTTGCAACTCAAAATGTTGCCCCCACAAAATATGCTGAAGTTTCTTCAGTATTTTCGCCACACCACATAATTCCAATTTTGGTTGAGAATATCTTGATTCGACCTCAGTAAATACTACAGATTCATACCTAACTGGCCTGATGTAACCAGCTTTATCCATCTGAGACAAAACCGCCCCAGCTGCAACCTGACTTGAATCGACTGCTAAATAAATTCTGCCAGCTTCTTTTCCATAATCCAACTTGTGCAGGACTAAATCCTTCCCCACAACCTCCTTCAACTTCACAAACGCCTTCTCACACTCTTCATCCCACTCCCAGTCTGCATCCTTTCTCGTTAACCGTCTCAATGGAGCTGCCAATGAAGAAAAGTCCTTGATAAACATTCTAACATATACACAAACGCCTAAAAACCCTCTAACTTCGGTTGTATTCTTGGGTCTTGGCCAGGACTGAATTTTGTTAACTTTCTTCTTGGACATAATCCTACCCTCTCTACATACCACATGGCCTAATATTTCTAAGGCTGGCACACAACAGGAAAATTTTGAACCTGAAATAGTTAAACCAGCCTCTTCAATTCGAAACAAGATTCTTTCTAAAGTAATTGCAAACTCCCAAATGAATTTGCGTATCCCGGGATTCTCTTCCAACACCTGGTTATCATAGTCGGTTGTTGGTCCCTTAATTCCTCCATCATCTATAAAGATTCCAGCATATTGTGGAATTTCATCTTGAAGGATCCAAGCCATCTGAGCTTGATAAACTGCAACCAAATTTGTTGCTCCTTGAGGTAATCTTGTTAGCTGTAAACGTCCAAGTGGCGTATCGAATGTAGTGAGAGGCCTTGAGTCCGGATGTAACTCTCTCTCATCATATCCACCCATAATATCTCCCAAACCATAGCACACTCTCCCTGCAAACGCTTCAACAAACTCCTCAGCACTAGGCGGTATCCCAGCATCCTTTATTGTAACCCTATTTAATTCCCTAAGATCATGAACAATTCTAAGCTTGCCATTCGGTTTCTTGATACAAAATACAGGACTAGAATAACTTGACGTTGATTGCTCATACAGTCCAGTGCGTATCTGTTCTCTGACAACTGCAATATAGGCTTCTTTTAATGCAACCGGAATAGGAATTGGTTTCTGCTGCCACGGTTCATGACATACCACAGGAATCCTGTAAGGCTCCCCATAGGAATGCTTCAACACACCCCTCGCCTCTTCTACAAAAGCAATGGCCTTCTCTCACTTGACCATCACATCCAACAACAACTTCTTCTCTTCTCCAGACAACCAACCATCAGGTCCAAAATTAACAACACCCAGTCTCTCAAAAGTGATTCTTGACGTCTCAGAAAATTCAGGCGGATTCTTTACCAAGGGACTTTCATAAGGATCTCTTGATAACCTTGGTCTTCTCAAGGGTGGATTTAATTCAGCAGGTAGCGGTTCATTAATAGGTCAAACTTTATTTGCTACTTTCTTATATTTGGCTGCGTCCACATCTAAATTAACTTGAGGTAAAAAATTTTCTTTTGATTCACCATTAAAAATTTCATCAAATGAATCTTCTTCATCGCCAGAATCGGAATAAGAGAAATTAGAAAAATATTTTATTTCATTTTTAAATTTTACCCTTTTCTCCTTTCCCTTGTCTAATTTATAAACAGATTTTCCAACACCTTTGCTTCCCTTATCCAACATTAAATCACCTGTAAAGAAAGTCAGCAGTTTAACCTCTTGCTGGAGGACCGGAATTGAATTTTCACAAAAATTATTTTTTTGTGTTTTAATTATACTGAGATTTTTAATCGGATTTTGATGTGATATTTGCAGTTTACCCTCTTGCTGGAGGTCCGTAATAGAAGGAGATAATTGCAGTTTAACCTCTTGCTGGAGGTCCGGAATTGAATTTTCACAAAAATTATTTTTTTGTGTTTTAATTATACCGAGATTTTTTATTTGATTTTGATGAGATTTTCGCAGTTTACCCTCTTGCTGGAGGTCATAAAACATACCCTTCCAATTTTTATCCAACCTAATTTGGCCCATTTTGCCTTTTTTACCATTTTTAAATTTAATAGAAAAACAGGGTAAATCCAATAAACATATAGAAAAGTCCAAAACGTATTTGCACTCCAAAGTAATATTAACAGAAAATAATTGAGAATCCACTTGAATTATCTCCAAGTGAGCTGACCTATTGCAATCCGGGATCTCATCCTGAGGAGAGATTACAACATTAGAGTGATCAGCCCCTGCTACCCCAAAAAATGAGGGCTTCCATCCCTTTCCATCAAACATAATTCACCAGAAGCCTTCCGTTTTATATGCCGCTTCTTGGTGCAAACACAACACTGGCACAGAGTAGTAATCCCTGGCCGTGTTTCCCAACCTTCATCTCCAGGAGGCGCTAACCGCATATGTAACCTCCGCATATCTTCACCAGTGATCTCCAAACTAATCCCCATGCCAGCTTGATACCCTATCCTGGCCTCAAAATCCATCAAAAAAGGACCACCAAGAACAGTTTTGACTGCTCCTCTGGCCACATAAAAGTGAACCTTACCAACAGATCCACCAATGCCTAACCTGACATGCTCAGCAGTACCCATCAGCTCTGTTGCATGCCCTCCAATACCTCTGAGGTTTCCCCCAGTTCCACTTTTAATTGGCAAGCCTATACTCGTCGCTTGCTCCAATGAAATTAAATTAATTTGAGACCCTGAATCGACCAAGGCCTTTACTTCTTTACCATTTAGAGTTACCACCAGGTAACCCAGGGGAGCGGAAAAATGTGTATCTACATCTTCCCCAAACTTTTCAGCATTTTCACAAATATATTCCACCTCTCCAGTGGAAACCCGACGCCTCGTCAAATGCTTCTTTTGCTTTTCAGAAAGCGCCGGACTAATCGTAAATAACTCCCCCAAAGATAAGGGAATCTGAAGTTGATTCACCCTATTCAAAACTGCGTCCATCGCATTAGCTTGACCAGAAACTACTGGCCGCTCATACTGGACCTTTGATTTAACAACCTTGGCCCTGGGTACCTCTTGAGGTCCAACCGAGCCATCTTCACCCCCCATTATAACATCTTCACTTTCTATAACCCTAACTCCGTCACCAGCTTCTTGCACTAATCCTGATCCATCGCTAGTCCTTCTTACTCCCTCCATTGGGACGGGACCGCTAAAACTTGGTCTGGGTAGAGACGCCAACGGTACGTCCTCCTCAGAATCCGAATCATCATCTGGCATAGGCTCACCATTTAAATCAAACTTGCCATAACTAGGGGGCCCCATATCAGCAATCCCCTTCTGCATTTTATATAATTTGTCCTTAGAGTAAGGGTTCAATTTGTTGGCGGCAGTTTGAGCACTAGAATTCTTGTCCTTAGAGTAAGGGTTCACTTTGTTATTGGCCTTGCCAGGATTATCCCTCAATTGGCTCTGAATGCTACTTTTCGCCTTAGTAGCGGCTGCTCTTCTAGCAGCATTAACATCATATTCGCCAGCCATACAGCTACCCTCCACCTGGGCAACTGTCGCCAGCTCTAAACCACCAAAAGAAGTAGAAAATGTGGCTTTACTGACCTCTTTCTCTTTACCTTTGTCAGCTTTTCCACCATTACCGTTACCATTTTTGCCACCCTTGGCATTAACATCTTCATCCGTCACCTCTTCAAATCTGGCTCTTCTTTCAGCCGTTAAACTTCTTCTGACCAAATCAGAAGGAGACTGTCCATCACTGGGCTTGATGAACGAACCATCAGGAAATTTATAAACTTTACCATCAAATAAAACTCGCCCAGCATCCATATCCTTATCAAGAGCAAAACAAACTGTTGCTCTATGACCCCTCCTATTACAATAGGAGCACACCTTTGGCTCATCCTAGCCACCTCTATATCCATTACCACCATTCCCACCATTTCTCCCATTGCCTGGGAAGCGGTTACCGTTGTTATTGCCATTATAATTTCGACGTTCATACCCTCTGGACTGATAAGAAGTCGACGTCGACGAAGAAGCGATTGGGGCCTTGTTGGCCTTCTGGGTTTCTTGAACAAATATTTTTAATTGTTTTGTTAAATCGGCCAAGTGATCGACCATCTTATTATCTACATTACCCTCAACTTTAGCAGCAGGTAATCCCATTTGAGCCTTCTTGGCCTCCTGGGCTTTGACCATAATATCGTTGTTTTTGGCCAAAACCTCGCTAACCTTGCTAACATATTGAGTGCAAGACTCTTGATATTTGTCCAACGCCAATAACTTGAGATGGGCCTGAATGTTCTCTTTGATAACCTCCAGAGCGGGCAGTTTCTGCTCACCATTAGGCAGTTCCTTCATCAAATCTTTTCTTGAAAGATCCTTCAAGACGTCCATACAAATATCCCTGCTGCATGCTGTCCAAAACAAATCTTTTGCTTGGTTCTCATGCACTAACTCGTCCACCAGTATGAGATATTCCACCACTTCATCAAACTGAACACAGAGCTTTTTGAAGTCAGCCATAGAAGAAACTCCACCTTTTGCTTGCCAGTCTCCAACAATTTTATTGAGGTCCATCATAGTAAACCTAACACCCCATCTATCAACCATAGCTTTAGAAAGCTTAACCCAATCCTTGTCCTTGAATGCCTGCATAGCAATAACCTCTTTTTCCACCTCCCTATCAGCAATAAAAAATCTAACTTGCTTCACCATATCCACATGAGAAGCACCATCAACAGCAGCAGCAGCTTCATACCTGCTAATGAACCATTTAACCTCCTCCCCATCAAACTTTGGGCCATCCCAAGAAACAATTCTAACTGAGGGAGTAAGAGGGTTAGAAGATCCAGAAGCAACAGCAGAAGAAGACATCCCAATAAGTAATGAAAAGCGTTAACAATCAATAAAATAACAAGCCTCTTGCAGGCCAATAACAAAAATCCAATTAGAGTTCCAGAAAATAAGCCTCTTGCAGGCTAATAACGTTCTTGATCCAAGTAAGTCTTTAAAGAAAGCTAGAGAAATCGAACCCCACGTTGGGCGCCAACTATGGTAAGGTAAACTCTTACAGTCGCCTTGCTGTAAGCAGAATCCGGAGGAGATATGTGGATTTAGCTGAAAACCCCGTCCTTCCAATAAAAATAACAAAATGGGAATTCTAAATCACTAAGCTAACCAATCTACTTGAATCTGATTGATAAAAATAATGAAACTCTAAAATAATTAACGCTTATTGAGATTTGAATAAAAGTGGCTGTTGATAAAAGAAATACTGATAACAACAATTAAGGTGTACCAGTGAAAGATCTGAAAAGATTGACTTTTATGTTTTTATAATAATTTAAATTTTTATGAGACAGCAATAATCAAGTCCCAGTGATGAAGACCTTTCTAAAGATACCCTGTATGAAGTGTTATTTAAACTGTTGAATTGTATTTCTAAAATGTTATGTAAAAATAATAATGTTATAAGGGTATTACAAGTTATTTTAATTTGTTGAGTAATAAAAAATGAGACTGTGGTGGTTAAAGATTAAGCTGTATGATGTGTCCCCCCTCTCAATTTCGAGTTTGAGAGTCGCTTAAGTATTCCTAGTCACGTGCCTAAGTTTTCCCCTCCAGAACTCTTCCAGAGTCAATCCTGAGCCCGTACGGAGCCGGAACGGAGTCCGTACGGAGTCAAAACGGAGTCCATCCGGACTTCCGGACTCAATTAGAACCTTAAAACTATAATAAAAAAAATCTAGAAAAATTACACATAATAGAGCTACTTCCCCTTTACATACCAAACTAATTTTCGTAGTCTGCGCAGCTCTAATTACCCCGTGAAAATTCATCAAAGTTAAGTAATTTTTGAAAACGTAAATATTTCTATAAAACTTTAAAATTCATTTAAAAAATATAAAAAAAAAGTAAAAATTCTGGGAAAATTTCCCAAGGTTCTTGAGTAACTCGACTTGATACTTATAAATTTTTCAGACCGTAAAAATAAGTTTTCTCCGCAAAATAAATTGTATTTGTGTAGGCATTCGCTCGTGACCAATTTCTTCATATTTTAAACTCCAATAAATTAAATAAAACCCTTTTATAAAAAATAATAACGCCAATCTTGCACACCGTAATAACTCCATTTACGTACTTAGGTGCCGTACTAAACTTTAGGCTACCACACCGTTAGCCCTTTAATCTTCCACTAACCATCCGGTCCATGCTCACTACCCCTTTTAATAACCCAGATACTTAATAAACCTTTTAGCGGACTTTTACATTAACTATTGCGCTGTGTGTTGCTTATTGAGGAAAAGACTAAAACACACTATTGAGAGATTGACTAATTTAGATTTAAAGTTTAGACTAGCGCGGTTGAATAGTGAGTACACAAAGGAAAGTTGTAGTTGCTATGTAGAATTGTTTTCTGCGCTTCAAGTATGGATTTAGACCTCTATATTATTGATTTAATGAGCTGCTTTTGCCTTGAGTTTCATGTGGCGCGTGACAGATGCCCGGGTATAAAAAACGAGCTCCATTGAGCATGAGACATATTCTTCCCACACTACTTTTTCTCAACTCTTCTTTTTAATTATTTTCTATTTATTTATGTTGACTTGTCCTACCCCAAATCCCACACCTCCACACCCCAAAGCAGATGGTGGAATCGTTACCCGGCAATACTTCCAAGCCTGCACGGCCTGTGAATAGATGGGATATTTTTGCTTCAAAAGAATGGTTACACAAGGTCCTTGCCAGAAATGCGAGTTTTGCTGCTGGAGATGGGTGACGTGTGATGCCCTATCAAAAAACGCGGACATCAAACAACGGTTTACCAAAACTAAATATTGGGTAATCCTGAAGACCAAAGAGGTGGTCGAAGATATCTGGGATGTGTCGGTTGGGGACGATTGGTCGGTGGAAGAGGTTGAGGAGGAGATTGAGGATACTGTGGAAGCCTGGGTAACCCAGGCCACCGGTAAAAGACAAGGGGTGGAAGAGGAGGTAGATGAGTTGGTTGAAGAGGATGAGGATGAAATCCCCATCTTGAGGCAGACACCGAAGAAGCGGCGGATAGTCATCAAAGATGCTGAAGAGGAGAAGGAAGTGACAGTGGAGGTCACCCCGAAGTTATTTTTAGAGGCTGACCCATTTTTCAAAGTAATTCTGCTATTATTTTTTTTTTATTTCAAAAAAATTTTGTTACTGATGACCATATGTTTTTAGAATTCAGATGTCATTGCGGAAGCTCCAACTGTGGAAGCTGCGCCATCATTTCCAGTTAAGGAAAATCAACCAGTGATTGATTTGAGGGAGGACAACGAGGAAACTCTTGACCAGGTACGGTCAAAGAAACCTCGTCAGGGTTGACAAGCTCGATTCATCAAAGATTTAAGTGGTGAGGTCGAAAAGATTGTTGATGCCGCCTCCTTTGATGTGGCAGAAGAATTACTGGAGATTGGGGAAGTGGTGCTGGTAGGAGTGGAGGAGGTATTTGAGAAATGCAGGAAGGAAATAAGGGTGGTATTGGAAAAAATGAAGAAATTGGTTTGGGAGAAAATACAGGAGAAAATTTAAAATGGAAAGAGAAAAAAGAAAGAAAAAGGGAAGGAAAAAAGTTGAAAGCAATTTTTGTATTTATTTATTTATTTTATTTTGTTGTTTTGATTGAAATTTTAATATATATTTTATAAGATTTTGAGAAAGAAAAAGAAAAAAGGAAAAAAGAAAAGATTTGAATAAAATTTTGTTTTAAATTTTGAAAGAAAGAATGTTTAACTGAGGAATTTTTAGTTTAAGTTTTGAAAAGAAAAATTTAAGTACGAAAGAAAATAGTTGATTGATACAAATTCTTTTGAAATGAAAATTTAATGAGAAAAAAGTTTTTTATTTGTGAAAGTTTATTTATTGAAGTTTTTGAGGAATTTTGGTTATTTGAAAAGAAAGAAAAAATAGTTTTGAATAAAAAAGATTTTGAAAGAAAGAAGTAATTTGTTTGAAGAATTTTAAAAGAGAGATTTGAAGTGAAGTTTGAGAAAGATTGTTGTATTGAGTTGAAAAATTTTGATAGTTTGAAGAAAAGGAAATAAGGGAAAAGAAAAAAAAGTTTGAAAGGAGAAAAGAAAGATAATTAAGGAATTATTGATTTTTAAGATTTTATTTTAATGAATTTTAAGGTTTTATTTTTTTATTATTTTATTTTATTTTATTTTTTAATTTTAGCTTTTTAATTTAATTTAATTTAATTTAATTTTTTTTAGTTTATTTATTTTATTTTAAATAAGGTTGAAAAAAGCTTTTGAGAAGAAGAAAGAAGAAAAGAGAAAACAGAGTAAGGATTTTTTAGAAGAGAAGAAGTTTTAGAGTTTTAAGAAAAGAAAAGAAATGAGAAAGAAAAGAGAAAAGAGAAGAGAAGAGAGAAATAAAAGAGAGTTCTAAGGTTTTGGTTTTAAAGGATATTTAAGATGAAAAGATTTGAGGAGTTCAGGGGCGTTAGAAACATTGATGTCTGGTTCCCAGGATGTTTTGTTTGAGTCATTGAGGAAGCCTTCCCATTCCACGAGGTATTGAAGTTTCCCCTTGCGCATTCTTGAATCAAGAATACAGCTTACTTCCCACTCTAGATGGTCTTCTACTTCAACTGGTTACGGAGGAGGTTGGTTCCTGCCTGGGTATGTTTCTCGAGCCAGTTCCAGGAGAGATACGTGGAAAACGGGGTGAATAGCCTGCCATTTAGGAGGTAGTTTGAGTCGAAATGCAGTTTTAGAGACTTCAGAGTCGATTTTGAATGGTCCCAAGTGCCTTTAGGCCAGTTTCTTTGATGGTCAAGTTGTTCAAATGTTTCGTGCGTTGAGCCATACTTTGTCCCCTGGTTTAAAGGAAAGAGAAGTTTGTCGATGTTTTTTGGCCTGTTCCTTATACCTTTGAATCACTAATTCCAAGTTTGATTTAAGTTCTTCTTGGAGTCGTGATATGGTTTGAAGATAATGTTCCACAGGATGACTAGTTCCTGCATGGATTGAGTTTAATCGAGGATGTCTTCCAAAAGCAGTTTGCAAAGGAGATTGTTGTGTTGAAAAATGAGTCGAGTTATTATAAGTGAATTCAGCCAATGGTAACCATGTGGTCCAATTGTCTTGTTGGTAACTGACATACATTCGAAGATATTGTTCCAGGATTTGGTTGACCCTTTCAGTTTGCCCATCGGTTTCAGGATGATAGGCCATGGAGAGATTCCTCATGATATTGAGTTGTCGACACAATTGATTCCAGAATGTGGATACAAACAATGAGCCTCTATCTGAAATAATATCATTAGGTAAGCCATGTTTGGAAAATAAATATTCTAGAAACAATTTTGACAAATCTTCTGCTGTAGAAGTGGTAGTTGTTTTAATGAAAATAGACATTTTTGAAAATCTATCTACTATTACTAATATAGCATCAAAATTATTAGAAAGCGAAAGTTGAGAAATAAGATCCATTGATAAAGATTCCCAAGGTTTAGAGGGAATAGGAAGTGGTTGAAGCAAACCATGCTTCCGGTGATGGGGAGACTTATTCCTATTACATTTGTAACAAGATCTTAGATAGGCCTTGATTTCTCTGGTCATTCCTGGCCAGAAGAAATCCCTAGCTACTAACTGGTAGGTTTTATCAACCCCAAAATGACCATCTAATGGAGAATCATGTTGACTATTGAAAATCCTTAATTCTATTTCATTATTGTCGGGTATGACTACTCTACCTTCGAAAACTAATAGACCTGATTCAATACTAAATAATTTGGCCCCCTGCTTCAAGAGTATTTTATCTTTTATCCCTAAACAATAATTGTCCTTTGACTGAGCTTTGAGGGTGTTGGATAGTAGATTTTGAAAAGATTGAATTATCATCAAATTAAAATGATGAGTTGTTAACATTGATTCGTTGAAAATTGATTTCACATTTTCTGGGCTCTTGTCAGCAAATGCCTCCCCCCGCTGTGGGTAAACGTCATCCCGACATGACAGGATATCTGGGACAATGCAGTTGTTACCTGGGCGATGGGAAATAGAAAAAGGAAATTCAGACAAATATTCAGCCCACCTGGCTTGACGCCTAGTTAACACTTTGGAAGACATAAAGTATTTTAAAGAATTATGGTAAGTCAGGATTTGAAAAGGACTATCTAGGTTGAGAAGAGAAGAGCACCATTTTTTAAGACAATGAATAATAGCTAAAAGCTCCTTGTCATGAATTTCATAATTAAATTCTGCCTCAATGAGTTTGCGTGACTCAAAAGCAACAGGATGAAACAATTTTGTTTCAGGATTTAATTGAGAAATTACCCCTGCGATAGCATAATCGCTAGCATCTGTCTTGAATATTGTAAAAGCAGAAGGATCAAAGTTTTGAAGAATTGGAGCTGTGGTAAATGCAGTCTTCAATGCTTCAAATTCCTTTTGTGCTGTAGAAGTAAAAACAAAATGAATATCTATTCTAAGAAGAGAAGTAAGATTGGAAATAGTTTTAGAGTAATCTTTAATAAATCTTCTATAGAAATTGGCAAAACCCAAAAATACTTGGAGGGATTTAACGGTTTTGGGCTCAGGCCATTCCAGGAATTTTTGGACCTTTTTGTCATCCATGAATAAACCATCAGTGGACAACATAAACTTCAAAAAATCAATAGATTAAGATGGAATTCGCATTTATTGTGTTTGGCCTAGAGACCGTGATCTCAAAGGCAATTTAGAACCTGTCAAACATGATGAATATTTTCATCTAGTATCTTCAAGAAAATTAAAATATCATCTAAGTAGATGACAAAAAATTGTTTGACAACATCTTGAAATATGTCATTAACAAAAGTCTGAAAAGTAGATGGTGTGTTACATAATCCAAAGGGAATTACTAAATATTCAAAACTACCAAATCTAGTGCGCATTTCAGTCAGTGGTTCATGACCTTCCGCAATGAAAATAAGATTGTAAGCGCCTCTAAGATCAATTTTAGAAAAGAAATTAGCACCATTAAAAAGGTTAAGAAGCAATGACATAGGAGGAACTGGATATGCATTCTTCTGTGTAACTGTGTTGAGCTTTCTATAGTCAACACACAACCTAAGGCTACCATCTTTTTTCTTTACAAAAAGAACAGGGGAGCCGGTTGGAGATTTACTGGCTCTGATAAAACCTTCAGCTACATTCTCTGAAATTTAGTCTTGAAGAACTTGAGATTTGTCCTTCAATAAAGAATAGACAGAACCTGCCAGAGGTACTGGACCTATTAAATCTATTTAATGGTCATAGGGTCAATGAGGTGGTAACTTATCGCCCTTGCAGATTGAGAAAACATCGAGGAAATCGTGATAGAAATTTGGTAGAGTTGATTTAATGGCTTCAACGTTGATTTGGTCATCCTCATCATCTTTGAGAGAATCTGTCAAGGGAAGACCAGAATTTAGAGAGCATAATTCAATTACTTTGAGGAAATTTAAATACTCTTCAAGTGAAGTGATCAAGCCAGAAGGGTTAGCCAATTGCTCATTTAGAGAAAAATCAGATGCTTGCAAGTCATCTGGCAGAGATTTTTCCTCTAGAAGGACATTTTCAGGCGGGTTGTTTAACTCCCTATTGACCTGTATTGAAGAATCAGAAATATACTTAGTGCATGGGGTGATCAATCCCCATGACCAATCAATTTCAGGATTCCAATGCGTTAAAAAGTCATGGCCAAGGATGGTATCTTCCATTCTTGGGGCATCCAAGACTGATAATTCCCACTCAAAGGAGGGAAAATTTGGAAAGTTGAAAACCCATAAAACTTTATTACTTACCCAATATTTGGGTTCCTCTGATTTGACCAAATAAATTGGAGTTCAGTCGATATCTGTGAATTTCAGCTTTAACTTCTTGGAAAATGATAAACTGACAAAAGAAATTGAAGCTCAAGAGTCTATAAGAAAACTGAAGGGGGTATCCTCCTTGAAAAGAATGAATCTCAAATGGTTTAAGGCAACTCCAGTCCTTAAAACATGGAGGTTCTGTGCACTGGGAGAGATAAGACAGTTTGCTTTGCACAAAAGTAAACTATCTACTAGTTTTTTGACATTGAACTAGTACCTTCTCTTTCCTTCAACTTTACACAATCTTCTAGCTAGTGCTTACCCCCACAATACATACATAGCCCATTATCTGCTCGTCTCCTCCTCTCAGCTTCTTTAAGTTCCCCTTTCAGATCCAGCACCTTACTGATATCTCCTGGGGTTGAGCTTTTTTGTTGAGGTTTGTCCTTTCCCTTATTGGTTTTGGATTGAGTTGTCCGTTGGTGTGAAGAAGGTCCTGATTTAAAATTAAGGCCTTGAGATTTGTTGGCGTATAGACAATGTTGAAGTCGTACTTGGTAGACGCCATTGAGTTTGAGGGTTTGATCCATTAAACCTGTTAAAGTAGTCATCTTCTGACCATGAAGATTTAATTGATCCAGAATCCGCAAAGGAAGTCCCTTTTTGAAATGATACTTGAGGGCAGCATCATTCCAACCTACTTGAGTTTGAAGTGCTATGAAGTTCAAGATATATTCAGAGGCTTTACCATTATCACTCATGCAAAGGAAATAAAGTTCAATTTTCACATTGTCAGTTTCATTAGGATCACCGAACAACGTAAAAAGTTGGTCTTCAAACTTTTCCCAGTTATTAATGAGTAAATGGGTTTCTGACGAAGAGAGCATGAGAAGATAAGGTTCGAACCACCTTGCTGCTTTTCCAGCTATGAATGAAGAAGCGTAAACAACCTTTTATTGGTCATTATTGAAGGTTCAAGGGTTGTTATGGAACAGGAGCTTGCAGGTTTGCAAGAAGGGGCGCAATCTGTCTGGATGTTCTCCATCAAATTTATCAGGAGATTTCATGGAAGGAGTTTTGAATTTAGATCCCTCCAAAGACGTTGGATTGGAAAGGGTTTTCATGAAAAGTCTCATGAAGTCTTCCAGAGAGTTGGATGGTCCAGGTTCCGAAGGTTAACCAGAAGGCTGAGTAGCAGGGGCAGATTGTGCCTCATGCATTGTATCCTCTCCTTCTTCTTCCTTGCTAGAAACGTCAAAATCCTGGGGGATGTCTTCTACAGATTGGAATGAGTGTCCCCATTCCCTAAGGTTGAAAGGTTCCAGGGAGTGAGTGCAGGAAACAGGTCGTGTTGCTGTTGACCTGCCTCTGGCACGAGCCCTAGTAGTAGCGCCCGTAGGAGGAGTGCGTTGAACAGGTGCCATTTAAAGAATTTAAAACACCTGAAAAAAGGACGTAGTAGTGCCAAAGAATGAGAACTACGGAGAATTAAATTATACTGTCACCGGACAATCTACGCACAAGGTCAAGGGTGTTCCTGGAAGTGAGGTGAGGGAGTAGTTTAGAAACTTCTTTGAAGAACAGAGGAAAAGTTCAAGGAAGTGCTTCAAAGATGACTCAAAGAAAGAGCTACTGCTTCGAGATATATTCAATAAGAATTCTAATATAATTTAAAGGTAATATTAGTATTCTTAAGATCTCACAAAGGGCTGGAAACTCAATAATCAAAGATTTAAGTTTCAGAAAGGATTACTGAGAAAATAAGGAAATGTACAATAATAATGATTTAACCTGAAGCTTTACCACTATTAACTATATATATGTTTTATAATTTAATTCTAAGAAAATATTGAACCAATATCCAACCCCTTTTATATCCATTACTCCTCCTCGCATTAACCTCATACCCATCCATCATTCCGCACCCCACAGACCACCAAAAATACACCTGTTACACCTGGACCCTCCTCACTAACATCTGTTAGCCCTTTAATCCTCCACTAACCATCCGGTCCATGCTCACTACCCCTTTCAATAGCCCACAGATACTTAATAAACCTTTTAGTGGACTATTGCATTAACTATTGCGCTGTGTGCTGCTTATTGAGGAAAAGACTAAAACACACTATTGAGAGATTGACTAATTTAGATTTAAAGTTTAGACTAGTGCGGTTGAATAGTGAGTACACAAAAGAAAGTCACAGTTTCTATGTAGAATTGTTTTCTGCGCTTCGAGTATGGATTTAGACCTCTATATTATTTATTTAATGAGCTTCTTTCACCTCGAGTGTCACATGGTGCGTGACAATTTGATTGGGACCTTACCAACAAAAATTTCCAAGAATTCAAGGATAAATCAATTTATACTATATTGAATTCTGAAAAACATGTGTGGGGAAACTACATTGAAGAAGAGGTCAGAAAAGGAAACATTCAATGGTTTGTCACTCTCCCTTGTGGAAGGTCTGTTAAAGGCAAAATGAATTTTCAACTTGATTCAGAAGACAGTTTTCTCACTTTTTTGGATCATGCCAAATTGGTTCCTCAAAATGGAAAGGTTATATGCAGTGTGGAGCAAAAGGATCCTAAATATGCTGTTCAGGTACGTGTATATTATTTTTATTTTTATTTTTATTTTTTGTTTTTTCAAATGCTAAATTTGTTATTTTATAGAGAGTTTCAGTTTCTCAATGTCTCAATTCCAATCCTTCCAACAACCAACCTGCCTTTTCTCAAACCCCAGACTCAGCAAATGAAGCAGGTGGTCTGCCTGAAACTCCTGCAATGGATGAAGGTGCTGAAATAACTGCTGAACATCTAGACTTTTTTTGATTAATCATGGAGTCACATCCACCTTGTGAAAAACTTTCTTGACATCCAGAAGCACATTTTTGTGTAAATCCCAAGAATCCTGTTGAATATTTCATCATCACCCCAATATTAGCTCATATGTGGGCATGTGAAATAGTAAGTAATTTTTTTAAAAAATATATGTTTGATTTTTTTAATAATATTATGCAAAGGTTACTAATACAGAAGAAGTTACTCACCTAATACCACCCAATACACCTCTATTCAAATTTGAGCCATACAAATCTCCTCAATCTGCTCCTCCTCCTGTAGAACAGCCTCAAAATGAAATTGTTAATGCTTTAACAAATTTGGTATCTATTTTAGGTAACTCACTGAATACAGTCACAAATGTTGCAACAAGGTCATCTTTTCCTCACAGGAGCAGTTCTCCCACATCTTCCAAAGCAGACCCTATTGAATTGGATGCCTCTATGGAGGATTTTTTTAAGTATGCAAAGATAGATGCAAATGATATAGATTTAAAACAAGGTTTAGAAAAATTGAAACTGACACACTGGTCCTTTTTCCAAGACTATTCACCCAATGAGCTTACTAAAGAAGGAGTCCCAGACCCATATGCAAGAGCAATTGTCCATTGCTGTAAAACTTATGCCAAACACCTGAAAATTAGGAAGAGTGATTAGAATGGGTGATAAATATTATTTTTATTACTTATTAAGACTCAAAAGCAGGTTACCATATTAAATACAGATTAGATATAAAAATGTTTTAGAAGTCTTTCATGATTTATTATGTCAAAAAGTAGCTATACACATTACTTCTTATCAAATTATAAAGAAATATATATTTTTTATAAAAAATTGTGTGAGAAAATGTTTTTTGAGAGACAATACACCACAAAATATGGGGGTGAATTTTCTAGTGAGTCTGCAACCTTGGACCCAAACTCACCACAGATTGAACACAAATTGAGCTATTGATAAAGGAACCATGCAATCATAGATGAACTCCACTCAGCAGAACAGTTTTAGGTGGGTGTTCAAGTATATTTCAGTATGGGTTCAGTATGGGTTCAGTATGAGTTCAGTCTGAGTTCCATCAGAGTTCCATCTGAGTTCTGGTTGATGACTTTCTAGCAAGTCCACCCCCTATATTGTGTAGTGATACATAATAAAAATATATATTATTTTAAGCTAAGTAACCAGTGGCTTTAAATAGCTTTATCATTCAGTATTTTGTAAACACAATGCTTACAAACCTCTCTATAATATCACAATCATTAGGGCCCCCATTTAACTTTGCAAACCACTTCAAATGACTTTCTAGAACATCAAACCCTTTTTCTATAGGGTTTAGATCAGGTGAGTATGCTGGCAAATATAAAATTTTACAACCTCTACAATGCACCAACTCTGAAATTCTTCCACCATGATGGATGGAAGCATTATCCAAAACTAAAACACTAAAAGGGCCAGGAAAGGGTTTCATGAAAGGTAGCTTTAAATAGATAAAAATAAGAAGATAATAGAGAATTAAATTCAGTGAAAATAAGCAATACTTACAAAAATACTTTCCAGGAAAAATTCAAAGTAGAAGTGATTCACTGTTTCTTTTATTATTACATTTTAAACCAAACCAGAGAGAGATACACCAGTTATGACATTATATCAAACAGCCACCTTTTTTGTGGAATATGCCTGGTACAATGTCCTTTGATTCCCCAGCCTTTTTTGTGTGAAACTACATATAGAGTTACCCTACATTCATCTACAAATAAATGAAGTTCAATTAGTAAAGAAATTACAAATAAATTAAGAGTAAAAATTTAAGAAAAAAATACATACCTGTGAAAACAAAGAAGGTTGGATCAAGTAATCCAGCAATAGAAAAGTATTTTTCTCTTTGTGCAGGGTTCCATCCAGGATGTACATATTGTAATTTTTTCTTACTCTTATGCAGGTGCTGAACTAGCTCACATGAGATGGTAGAATGAGAGACAATGATGTCATGATGTTTGTGCAGAATCTCTTGAATATCAGCTAGATATGATGTTGGATCCTCTTTGACCATTTCAAGTATAGATTCTTGTTGCTCTCTATCTAATTCATAGGGGTGGCTATGCTTCAAGTATGTTTTGGGATCTGTTGCAATAGCATTGGTTGACTCATATAATTTTAACTAGAATTGGAGCGAGTTTTCATATACTTCTGAGAAGTTTTTGAAATTGATTTCATCTAGAGATTCTCCTTGAAGTGCATCCATTACAATATTTATCTTAAAAGAAAGATTGTATTTCACAAAAACCATTTCAAAATCTAACACTACTATTAAAAAAAATGAGAAGGAAAAAAAACAAGAGGAGAAAAAGAGAAATAATAATAAAAAATACTCACCAGAAAAACAAGAGAAGCAGACTTGGGTGCCTTGAGGTGAGCCAGACAAGTTGAGGTGGCCTTGTGGGTCCAAAATTGCCTTGTTGAGGGCCAGGTGAGAGTGTGTGGCAAAAAAAAAGAGATTAAAAAAATTAGAAAAAGAGAAAAAAAAACAAAAAAAATACTCACTGGAAAAACAAGAGAAGAAGACTTGGGTACCTAGAGGTGATCCGGAGAAGTTGAGGTGGCCTTTTTGGGTGGAGGTGGCTTGGTTGGGGGCCAGGTGAGAGCATGGGGCAAATGTGCTGTGCCACACCAGCTGTAATTAGGTTAGGTTAGGTTAGGTTAGAGGTTTGGTGGGGCAAGACTGTGAGAGTCTGTGGGACTTAATTAGGCCCTAGGTACTCAATATAACTGCGGATTGTGGCCTGCGGTGTCAAAAAATTGGGATGAAAAACTTCAAATCTACCAAGCTTTTGAAATGCGCTGTAAATAAGTGTTGATACAACAGAATGATAATTGGCCTGTTAGAGAAACTACCTCCGTTGCAAGAACATTTTAGTGGATAATTGCATAATTGCCACATCCATTGTTACTGAAATGAGGTTTCACACCCGTGTATGCAGATTCAGTTAGCAAACACGAGTTGGAAAAATTTCCACACCCTTGTGTTAAATTTCCCATTCAGTAAACTCTACTTTTTTTCCTTGTGTTATCATTACTCATTTCACTTTCCTCAACTTTTCAGATGGAACAATTCATATTTGATGAATTTCTGTCACGTATTATGCAACACTTGAAGCAAAATTACCTCAACTACCTCACTATTCAAGCTCTAACTCCCCTAGGAACGCATGAAAAGCAACCTTTGGGCAATTACATTCTATCGTGTTCTTGAATAAGTTGCGCTATTCAAATTTTAAAGTATATTTAAAGTAAAGACCCTTATATGTTTCAAGCATAAGCAATGTACGTGCAATCTAGCACTAAGATCAAGGCAATATTCCAAAGGGGTTTATTGTAGATCTGAGAGTAAATTAGGAGATCTGTGAAGTCGGAAAAGGGAAGAAAGGATATAAGGTTAGATGATTGATGGAAACTCCAATGGATTAAATGGGTCTGTGGGTATATGACGGCTGGGTGATTAATGGATCAGTGAAAGGACAAATAGGATATTTAAAGGGGGTTACTTTGGTCTTAAATTCCTTAGAATTAAATTATAAAATATATTTGTGATAGTATTCAAGCTCTTATTAGGCTATTGATATATTTGTCCTTTTCTTTCTTAATAATCAATTTCATTAAATCCTAAAATACTAAAATCTTTCTATGATTATTAAGTTGCAACCCTTTGTAAGATTTACCACAATAGTTAGTGTCCTCACCATACACGTTAATTATTCCTTGAAGATTATCTTGGACCATTTTCAGTTATCTAGGTCTATCTTTGAATTACTTTCTCAAAGTAATCCTCTTTTCTTTGAAGTTGTAATTTCCTTCTTCCTGTTATCTCAATTACTTTGGGATCACCCTTGAACCTGTGTGTAGATTTTCCAGTGACAATTTCTAACAATGGAAAAAGAAATAATTTTATTTACTGAATTTCTAAACTCATATAATACAACAAGGTGTAAAAAAATAATTAATCAATAGAGAACATCACCATGTAATATTTGGGGGGGGGGTATTGCTAACAAGTCCTCAACTTGAAGTCAGATGGAAATCAGATGGATCACAGACTGAACTTTGGATGAAAACCAACTTGAACTCTTGTGGAAATATAGTTGATTATTTTCTAATATCATACTGAAATTGAAATTAACTCATTTTAAAATTTGAATGACCTGAATTTTAGAAATTATTCCAAACAGTTTACGTATTGAGGCCATATATTTTACTTGGTTTAAAGACTACCAATCAAGATGGGGCCAAAAAGCGATTTGAAATTTTCTATTTTTCAAGTATTTATTTTATTTAAAGTTGTTATTCTTGTAAAATTAATTAAACCATATTAAAAGCCATAATTAATTGTTTTAAATTGTGTCAAGGATTTTACTCAATTTTTGCACTTAATTATTGTTAGAAAATTCAGATAAATTGAGGGGCTTTTAGATGAAAATTTTGATATTTTACAATTATTCACAGTGATTTTGATTTAGGAACAGTTTTATTGAATATTCACCTACAAGGTGGTAATTAGTATGTGAAGGTCAATTAAGAATTTTTATTTATATATTTAAAGTGATTTTGAATATCCATACAAAAAATGATTATTCAAATTCAAATTCATATTTAATATGCTTATGAAAATTTATACTTGAAAAGTCATGTTACATATTAATATACAAAATCATTTTAAATATCCATATAAAGAATTGTACTACACATTCATATGCAAAATATTTTGGGACACACATATGAAGTATTATCAGCCAGGATGTCTAGAAGATTGAAGAAATGAATAGGAATAATAAAGGATAGAAATGGAAACAATAAGGTAGTAATATAAAATGAAATAAAATAAATATAATTTGAGAGAATAGAACAACAATTTAATTGAGAAATGACAAAAGTTGTAAGTATTAAGTTAAATTGCAAATATTATTATTAATAGTAAGTGTTCAAAAGCGCATCAGTTCAATGTGAGTATTATAAGTCTTAAATCAACCAATAATAATTTATATAGTATTTAAATTAGATGTAATGCACTAATAAAAATAGTAAATAAAGAGATATAATTAAAATATGTCGAATGATTGTATACTAAGTAAGTAATGATCTACCAGATGGACTTCTAAAGCCCTTTTATAGGCAAGAGGACATTCTGGAGCGTTCCAATAGTATATACAAAAAGGTAAAATTATGTGAAATAATTAATTTAAAAACATAAAAAATAAATCCATGAATAAAAAATATCCTTTCCCATTAGTAATCCCTAAAAAAGAATAGAATTAATATAACAACTAACTACGTGAGTATAAAAAATATGAGAACTATGAGAAAAAATCTAAAGAAGGAATACCAATAACTAGAAAAGTATAATTAAAATAAAAGGAAGTATTTTTACGTTTTAAATAAGCTTAACTAAGTATGAGTAATACTAATTTAACTATTTCAAGTAAATGAACTATTAAATCGATTGAACAACTAATTAAGTCAATACAGGAACCTTTTAGCATGAGAAATTGAATTTAATCATATTAAATTAATGTAGTAATATTGGTAACAAAATAAGGGGTTACAGAAGCGCCAAATATTGATGGATATTATTATATGATAGGTTGTATTTAGTTTTATATAAATGTTATTATTAAAAATTGTAATTACTGTGTAGGATAAATTTACACTGATAATATAATTTTAAATAATTTATTTATACATATAAATCACACCATGGTATTATAGAATATTATATTTATTTATGTAATACAATTTATTTAATAATAAAATTAAGTATAATATTTTATTTCATTCAAAAAAACATTGATAATTTTATTTTAAATAATTTTTTGTATTTACATAAAGTTATTCCTTTACAGTAATTTATTATATAAATTACTGGACTCCTGAGATAGCCTGGCTGACAAGTATCAAATTTCATATACATCTTAATATTTGTCTTGAAGATGCAGATTAAAATTGTTGTTGAATAAAATTATTGAAATTATTTTTCAGTATTATTTTTTTGATTTTAAATTATGAAATTTTTTTGATTTGATTCGAGTTTTTTAATTTTGCTTAAGTTTTCTGCATTGTATTATATTATATTGTATTATTATTAGTTTTATCATATTTGATTACACTTATTTTATATACTTCATCACATTAAGATATATTAAATTATATTGAATTATACTCTATTGTATTATATTGTATTTTTTTGATTATGTGTTATATTATGTTATATTATATTATATTATATAATATTATGTTATATTATTGTATTTGAATTTAATTTAATTTTGCCCCACTTTATCACACTGATTTTTATAACATCATACTTTATCTTATTTTACTTTATCACATTTTATCTCACTTGTCTTTATCTTTATGTAGCTTTTTTTCCTATAATCATTTATTTATTTTCATTATGTTACATTAGGGGGTATCAAAGTTGAGGGATCCACAATTAGGGATCAAGAATTTTTTTCCCAGGATCAGACATTATTAATTGCGGAAGATTCTTATCCACTAGCCCCAGGGCTAGTGGATAAGGAATCCATGATAATGCATTATCCCGCCTCTTATACCCCAATTTCCATTCCTAATTCCTGATCCCAAACTAATCACATCCATGATGAATTTTTAAGAGAGTCACATGACTTATAATTTCTGATGTCATCCTTAAGTCCTTCCTCACTCTATGCTACTTAATTTTTGTGGAAAAAACTTAAATATATTTTTTATCTACACACCTCAACTGCACATTTAGAAGTGAATTCCCACTTCCCACATCACATAAGCCTTCCACCGACAACTATGAAAAACCTATCTACTTGGAAGCTACTTCACTCAACTATGAATGCTATTGCTTTACTTTTAGTTCTTTACTATAAAACAGACTTTGATTTGGAAGATTCTTTGGCCTATATGTCTTTACTTTCCAAAAAGCATTACATAAACACAAGGGGGTCAAATCTTCATTATGATCCCAGATATTATCTCTGCTCCATTCTCGAAATTCCTCAACTAAAATTCACTCAACTATTTCAAAAATCTCGTGATTCGTTCTTAAAAATTTATTAACTCATCTCCAAACATCCTATCTTTCATAAAAATTCTCAAAATAAACAGCATGATCCTGCTATTCAACTTGCTGTTGCACTATATTGCTTTAGCTCAAATGGAAATGGTGCTGCTGTAAGGGATTAGAATAACCTCTTTAACATAGGATATGGTATGGTGATATTATACACAAAGCGCTGTATCGATATCCTTTCCCTCAAGTCTCAAACATTTGCTTGGTCAACTACACAACAGCAACTTGAATCCTCTCAAGTAATGCAAGCTGAAGGTCTCCCTGGATATGTAAGTTTTGTTGATGGCACAACTATACCTTTGAGTCAAAAGCCTGCTCATGATGGAAAACATTATTTTTATTGCAAAAAAATTTTTCTTCAAAATGTTCTCCAATTTCACATATTTCATAAACTAAGTTTTTATCCTCTTTGTAGATACTCTATTGCCATTCAACTTGTCTGTGACATCAACAAAAAGTTTATTGCTTTTTATAGTGGCTTTCCTGCCTCATTTCATGACTCTTCTATTTTACAAAGAATGTGAATTTCTCAAAGTCCTGACTCATACTTTGATGAATCTCATTACCTCCTTTTGCAGACTCAGATTATGCAAGTGGAAAGTACTTTATACCTGCTTTATGTGGTGCCACTTTAGAAAAGGACTCTAAAACCAAATTTAATTATCACCTTTCCCAATAAAGAGTACAGATTGAAGATGCTATTGGGATTTTAAAGGGAAGAATTTCTAGTCTTGGGGAGCTCAGAATCCAATTTTAAAAACAATTGGAGATCAAAACTTCAGATCATTGGATCATGACTTGCGTTATACTCCACAATATCCTAGCTGATTTAAAGGATGAGTGGAATGATCTTTATGAAGAAGAGGATCCTGAACTAGCACCGGCTCTCCCCTCCCTTGAATCACAAAACATTCATTCAACCAGCATATGCTCTGTCATTATGCCAATCACCCTCCACCATTTTGATACACAACCCTTTTAATTTTTTGTTTTCATACTTTCCAAATTTCAACTTTTTATACTTTATTCACTTGGATTGGTATTTTTGTTTATCACATAATCATTTTTTTAAATTTATGGTGAATATCTCTTTTTTGGATGGCTCATTGGTTTTCTTTTACCAGCTCAACATGAAATCACATATTTTTTGAAATCACATATTTTTTCAGTGTTTCTTTTTTTCATTCTTCACTCATAACCTTTTCCTCCTCTCCTCAAACAACCCTCAAATATTTTGGTTGCATTTTTTTTAACTAATCTCACCAGGTAAGTCATTTTTTCATTTTTATTGAAATTTTTATTTGCTAATCATGATTTTTTTTTGATTTTGATTTTTTTTAAGTGCTTCAATTATTTTTTTTCCAGGTTAAACCAATTTTTTTGTTTTTTCTCTCCCTCTTTTCTCTCTTGTCCTGCTTTTTTTCCCTCCTTTCCCCCCTTCTTGACTGCCTCAATCCCCCCTTTCCCCCCTTATTCTCTTCATCACCTTTCCCTCCTTTAGGCGCTCTTTTTCCTCCCCTTAGCCCCCTTTGCCCTCTTTAGGCCCTTTCCCCCCTTTTACCCCCTTTAGGCCACCTCTCAACTCTCCCCCCAAGGACATGGCTTATATTTTCCAGACCATCAGTGCATGATTGATTTTGGTTTGGGAAATGGTGTTATTGAAACAATTTGGAACTCTTCTCAGGATCATCACCAAATCACCAAAGCTCCACCTGGCTTGGAAACTTGTCAAGAGTTCACACATTTTTGATTTTCATTTCAAATCAGTCAAAAATTAATCCATCGAATAAACAAGGTAAAAAAAGAATGTAAATTTAACAGATATAAAAAAACTTTATGTAGATTAAAAAAGTATGGGGATGAGTAGAGTCATCAAATATTTTTAATTTTTTCATAAATTTTTTATAAATAACTCTTATATTTCAAATTTCTAAAAAAATTAATAGGCCAACAACCCTGTGTTGTATAAATGGGAATCATGACAAAATTTATTTTTTTCATGAGGTTCCTTGCCCTACAATTGTGGAAAGTCCAAAATTTTTTTTTCTAGATTTTATCCACATTTTGGTTAGAGGAATTTCCATTACTTCAAAACTAGGGATATTGATATATATTAGTTGTTTATATATTAATTTATGTAATTATATTAAATTTTGGTGATTTACACCCCTTACTTCAATAAAATACAGGGGTGGGTATTGCCCAATTTTCAAATCTGACATGTAAAATTTTTGACTTGTAAAAATTTTGGTGATACCCACCCCTTACTTCAATAAAATGCAGGGGGAGGTATTTCCAAATTTTCAAATCTGGCTTGAAAAAATTTTTGACTTAAAATTTTGGTGATACATTTCCCTTACTTTAATAAAATTCAGCAGGGAGT
The DNA here is from genome assembly GCA_030280995.1 of Hemileia vastatrix. Taxonomy (NCBI): domain Eukaryota; kingdom Fungi; phylum Basidiomycota; class Pucciniomycetes; order Pucciniales; family Zaghouaniaceae; genus Hemileia; species Hemileia vastatrix. Next base: position 17,506,257 of record JASXTE010000003.1, on the reverse strand, counting down.
ATTTCCAAAATCTCTTATAAGACTTTCAAAATTCTTGACTTGAAAGAATTTTGGTAATACATGTAAAATGCAGGGGGTATTAATGCCAACTTTTTACAAGACTTTCAGGATTCTTGACTTGAAAGAATTTTGGTGATACCCACCCCTTACTTCAAAAAATTCAGGGGGGGGTGGATTGGGAAATTTTCAAATGAGACATAAAAATTTTATTTCAAAAAGAATTTTTAAAATTAAAATACAAAAATTCAACTAATTATGGATAGAGTAATGAATTAAAGGAAATTATTGTAAAATTTTATGTAAAAAAATTATGAATATTTGAAGTATTAAAGGAATAAAACACACTAGTCATTAAAAATTTCATTAGACATTCAATTTCCAGATAAGATTTATTGGCTTTAACACATTCCATTAAAAAAAATTTCTTCTTTGAATTTTATTCAAGATCATGCTTAAATTTCATCTTTTCCATTAAGTTTTGATGCTCAATTGTTTTCTCCTCTTTCTTTAATTTTTCAATACTAAGAGTTAGTTTGAATTTCTTCTCCTCCAAGTCTTGTGCCCTATCATCCTTCCATAAAGAGAAAACTTTGACACGTAAAATGTCTAATAACCTAATTATTTGAAAAAATAATTGCGGGAGATAATTGGGATATAACAGTTTTTATCCACAATTAATTTAATTGCAGATTGGTCAATTTTGATATCCCCTATTATATTCTATTGAGTTCTAATTTATTTTATTTTTATGGATTAAGTGGTAAAGCCATAAAAAAGAATTCAGGTTCAAAAAATTGACTAGTGAGCTCTGATTTATGGCTGTATATCAAAATTCAAATGCATAAAATTTGATGGAAAAATTTCATGTACAGCTATTCATCAGTATTTACATATGTAAAATTGGCTTGTAAGCCCTGACGTACAGCCATAAATCAGATTTCAAATTTATAAAATTGGATGTTCAACTCTGATGTAAGGCTATAAATGAGAGTTCACATGCATAGAAGTGATCAGTGAAATATGATAAAAAGTTGTACATCAGAACTCATGTGCTCAAAATTTTCTATTGAATTCAGTTTTATATCCATACATAAGCATTGACCAGATAATCTTTAAAATTAGAACACTTTTATTTTCATATAAAATTTGACCTTTTAAAATAAATAATGAGTGAATAAAGTAAAATAAAGTGAAATGTAATATATTAAAATATGTTTAAATAAAATAAAATAAAATATAAATGAGTAGAAAATAATAAAGTTGAATAAATTAAAACATATAATATTGCAATATTTAATTATATAGTAGAATATGAAAAAATATATTATATTATAATATATTTTTATATAGTAGAATTCCCTAAAATAAAATAAATTAAAATGAAATGAAATAAACTATAAAAATAAAAATAAAAATAAAAATAAAAATTAGACATTATATTTAAGAAGATCTTTAACTCCTTCAGACAATTCGTGAAAAAATTACATTTTTCAGGAATCAATTCTTTTAAATTTAGTTGAAAGAAAATAAATAGGAAAAGGTATTATAATTTATTTCATGAATAAAATTAAAATTTGTAAAAGTTGATTATGGCATAGTTTAGTGGTAAGCAAAGTATATTTTGTGAATAATACTCTCATAGCTCTCATTCAATCACAATTGAGTTTAAGTGAGCTCAGTAGCTGTCTTCATTTATTGAAAATTATGTTATTAAAATTGATTCTTACCAATTAAACCATATACCAGTTTTTTCATTAAAAAATTAGTGTGAAAAACTCAAAGAAAAAAAATATGTTTAGATTTTAACTTAAGTTGAAAATTCATGATGACCAGAATTATATTGGGAGTTTAACCTAAGATAAATCAATACTGAGATATATCTGATTGTAAAAGATTAAATAAATTTTAAAAATATAATTTTATAAAAAAATATTAATTGGAAACCAGATGATGTTACTTAGGCCACAGTAGAAGAAATATTTAAACAATATATTGAAATTATGTAATTTAAATTTCTAAAAATAAAAGAAATAAAATTTGCTTAGATGTTTACTTCAAAAGTAAAAACTAAAATTAAAATTGAAGATATGTTAAAAGATCTTACATAAAACTACCCATGTTATTTCATGGGGATGTTGCAAATTATATGTACTTGATCAGCAATCTGCAAGAGATTATAATTTATCAATTTTATTATAATTTTTTTATTTTAAAATGTGACATAATCTTTAACCATAGAACTCATCAAATTCCAAGACCTTTTTCTAATTTTTACCAATTTCTTTTGGAGTTTTTCAATTTTAATAAAAAAATTTTACTGACAATATTTTTATAATATATCAAATTTCCTTATTACTTCACCATATGTATCATAATAAACTATGTTAAATGAAATTAGTCTCAAAAATAAATGGCCTCCAGTAAAATTAGTAAGTTTTTTTAGGGGTTCTGATGGTTTAGAAGGTTTAATGGAGGTCCAATGGCAGTGATACGTGGATTTGTGGGGTCTCAAATTCACAGTACGTATTATTTAATCTTCCATTTTATTTACTCAAATTTAAAGAGGTAAAATTAATAAAAATATTATTATAATTAATGTTTTTAGAATTACATAGTAGTAAACACTTTAAAAACAATAAGTAATAGTAATAAATAGTTGTTGTAGTGATGTTTAAATAAAATAATAAATCAGTAATGAATCAAAAACAAACAGAAAGGGAGGCATTATATAGTCAAAGGAGAGACAAATTACAGAGTAAAAATTTCTAAATATAAGTGTGTGTGAGAGAAGAAATTTACCAGAAGAAGGAATATTTCAAATATTAAGAATGTTCTTTAAGGAATGTTTAAAAATATTGTATTTACAGTATATGTCAAAAGAATTTGATTTATTTAAAAATTCCAGTAATTTTCATTTTTAAATAAGTCATTTGATTTTGTTGTAAATATTTATTTTTTATTTTAAATTTTATTTCAAATATTAAAATTTTTTTTAATATTAAAAATTTATTTTAATATTGAATTTTATTTTCTTTAATTTGTCATTGAGCACAGAGTTAGAAAATAAAATAAAATATATGGGACAATTAATAAAAATTTTATTTTTTACTAATTTTACTCTTTTGAAACTAGTTAATTTATTAAAAGTAGATATGAAGTAATTATAATAAAATTAATAATAATATGCAATATAACGGCATGGATTCATCCCAGGAAACAATTAATTATTTTACTGGGTGAGTCTAGAAGCCTGGCTGACACACCCTCACTCTAAAAAAAACAAAAAAAATGCTATGGTTTTTTCTTTTTATATTTCTTTAGCAGAGTAGGAATATTAGATATCTCCTTCCCAATATCCAAGAATCAAATTCAGATGATTTATTCTTGAATCTCAACAAATATTCTATACCTTTTTCAGCAGTAGCTATTCTTTCATTTAGAATCTTATCAATTTCGGCTGTCTCAGTGATTTCATTAGGGGTGTTCCTTGGTCTTCCCCTCTGTTTGAAAAATAAATCACTATTGGATGTGTAAGGTTTCAAAAGAGATATTGGAAAAACAGGATGTTTTCGGTCATATGGAGCATACAAGATAACTTCAACTGCATTATCAGCAACCATTCTTCTGAAAACAAATGGACCTACAAATGGGTCTTTCAATTTGCTATTGCCTTGTAAATTGAAGTGGACTGTAGAAATCAGTACTTCATCACCCTTTTTAAAAGTGTATTCTTTATGGGATTTGACCCATCCCTTCATCTCATATTTAAAGGATTTTTCAATACATTTTTGAGCATGACATCTGAAAATTTGTTGCATTTGAAGAAAAGATTTCACACCAGGATGTAAATCCAATTTAGGTATTTTATTATTGAGAATTTGGGCAGGAGTATCTGCAACATATCCAAGCAAGAGCTCAAAAGTATTTTTCTGAGTAACAGAATGAACAGTGCTATTATAAGAAAATTCCAAACCAAGAAGTAGGGTAACCCAATCATGAGTAAATCTGTAATTGTCTTTGGATTCAAAGCCAAAGGCACAATACCTTCTTATCATGTCCTCTAAAGTATTAATAATTCTTTCAGCTAATCCATCAGTTTGGTAGTGATGGTAAGTAGAAAGTTTCAGATCACAGCCTCAAACATCCATCAGAGACATCCAGAATTCAGAAGTAAATTTAAGGTCTCTATCAGAGATTATGGCTTTAGGAAAACCAGAAGTATTAAACATATGAGACCACCACAAGAAAGCTAATTCTTTAGTGGGAAAATCCTTGTGAGTAGGGATAAATTTACACATTTTTGTGAATCTGTCCACAAAAAACCAACAAGAGTTATAACTGTCTTTCCCATAAATGGGTAATCCTGTTACAAAGTCCATGTTTATTATCTGCCATGGTGCATCAGGAGGTTCAATATGTTGCATTAATACAACTCTTTTACCAGTCAATCTTTTTGATTTTTGGCAAGAATCACAGGATTCAACATATAGTTTTGGTGTCTTCAGAAATATTAACCCACCAAGAAGTGTTTTTAATTCTGATTATTGTTTTTTCAAGATCAAAATGTCCAGCCAATAAGTCATCATAACAAATTTTCAAGATTATCTCTTTCATAGAAGGAGGAATAACAATAACATTACTCAACTTTCTTCTATAATATAGATATCCTTCATCAATTAAAAATTTACCTTTCTCCAAAGCCTTCTGGTACTTTGGTGGAAGGGTTTTAATTAATGCTTGTATTGAAGCATTCTTTGAATCATTTAATATGGTACATAGCTTTTTTAAGTCAGTGTCCTTATCATATGAATCAAGAATAAGCTGTAATAGCTCTTCCTCCATATCAGCCACATATATCCTATGAATATGAATAATTTCATCTTCAGGATCATATGCAGGATTTGAGTCATCATTTGGCAAAGGTAACCTTGATAACATATCCAAATTTTAGTGAACAATACCAGCCCTATGAATTATTTTCATTCTCCCTCTGTATTCTTGAACAGCTAGCTGCCATCTGAACATATGTCTGTTAGGTGTTTTCAAGTTTAAGAGGGATTTAACTGCATTGAAGTCAGTGAAAAGTTCAAATTTCTGGTCATACAGGTAATAATGTAGCTTCTCTAGAGCCCACACCACTGCTGAATACTTTAGTTGAGTGGCACCATATTTCGATTCACTATTTCTCAAGATTCTTGAAATATAAGAAATTACTACTTCTGATACTTTATCATTCATCATTTCTTTCTGATGGAGGGAAGCACCAAGACCAATAAAACTTGCATCATTGTATAAAAAAATGGTTTATTAAACTCAGGTAAAGCAAGAATTGGTGCTGAAATCAAACAATGTTTCATAGTGTCAAAAGCTCTTTGTCTTTCACTATTCCAGACAAAAGAAACATCTTTCATAGTCAATTGGATAAGGGGTAGTGCTATGACTTGGTAATTTCTAATATACTGTCTATAGTATCCACACATTCCCAAAAAACTCTGGAGCTCTCTAACAGTGGTAGAAGCCTTCACCTGTTGTATGGCTTCCACTTTGTTTTGGTCAACACATATCTGTAAACCTGAGACAACATGACCAAGCACTTTTAAGGAATGAAAACCAAATTTGCATTTCTTGAAAGCAAGTGTCATATTTATCTCATCCATATTATGGAAAGCTTTACACAGGTGGTTTAGATGCTCCTCATATGTTTTAGAGAATATGATGATATCATCAATATAAACCATCAGCCATCCTTCAATTAACTCTTGATTGAATGTGTTATCCATAACTTTTTGAAAAACTGAAGGGGAATTTATAGGGCCAAATGGCATCCTTACATACTTAAAAATACCCATATGAGTAGAAATCAACAGAAAATTTGGAGAATTATTCTCAACAGGTACTTGGTGATATACCTTGTTACCATCCAAACAGATGATACATTTTGCACCTTGTAGGGTAGCATTTATAGAGCTAATTCTGGGTAAAGGATAGATATCATCAACTTTATAAGTGTTAAATTCTCTAAAATAACCACATAACCTGGCTTTATCTTTCTCATAAGAAATTAGGACAGGTGAGATAACACAATGTTTAGTTGTTTCAACTACCTTTTCAATAATATTCATTTTTAAAAGGGTAGAGATATTGTCTTCAATATCTTTTCTCTTTGTGGGAGAAGCTGGATAAGGCTTCTTCTTTAAACTAGGTGGTATTTCTGTCAATGGGAAATATAATGAGAGTTTCATTTCTTCCTTTATCAATCCTAATTTTTGTGACCCATGAGCAAAGGCCATAGGAAAAGATTTTATCAATTTAATGATGGAATATTAATCCTCACCAGAAAATTGTTCTCCAAAAGAAGTATTTTCAATTTCAGACACAAGGGCCGGAATTTATTTTGCAGATCTTCCTTTGTATTGAACTACAGAATGACATGTGTTCAATCCTGGTGTTAACAATTTCTTGGGGGAGGAAATTTTAAATTATCTTTCCCATTCATCCCCATTGTGAAACATTGGTTTGAAGGATCCAATTTTATGCCATATTTAGTTAAAATGTCATTTCCAGCAATGAACAAACTACTTAAGTAATCATTTTTCATGACAACAAAATCACATATAGCTCTTAAAAAACCATGGTTGTATTTGAAAAATACTGTGGCTTTGTATTTACCAATGGGGGACAAAACTGAGCCATTAACTCTCCAATCTCAGAAATGATAGGCATAAGTTTTGATTTATAATCTTGGTCCACTGAAGCGAGTGCTTTTTTCAGATACTACATTTCCTCCAGCTCCAGAATCTAAGACAACCTCAATGTTGTTTCCATTGATAAAGACTGGTGCCTTGAGAGGGGAAATAATAATTGAGCTGTCCTCAAGTTTTTTATAATCTCAGCATCCTCTACTGTATATAAATAATTATTCCCAATATCAATATTATTTAAATAATGAATATCCTCCTCCAGCATTAAAATTTCTTGGTGAGATTCATATGAAATATTGCTGGCACAATCACTTAAAGTATCATCCAGTGCTATTATGTCAGAAGCATGTTCCTCTGTCTGTTCAACAAGATTTATCTTCTTTTCAAAAACATGGCATTTCTGCCAAGTTTTGCTGCATTTGAAGCAAGTGTTTTTTGCATACTTTTTGGGTGCAAAAGGGGCAGAAGGTTTACCAACCTTTTCCAGAGGTTTTTGTTAGTAATTGGAGGTTTTCTCCAATGAAGTTCTAGAAATTAATCTTCAAGAATTATAATTTTTGTTTAAAAGGATCTCATTAAAAGTATTAATGAAAGAAGAAGGTTCCCTAGAGAACTAAGTCCTAGCAACTATTAAGTCTCTCAGAGACATAGGTAATTTATAGAGGATCCTGTCCTTCCATAACTCAAACTCCATATCTGGGTCCATTTCCCTCAAGATTTTCACAAGTTTCATCAGGAAATCAATAGGTTTTTCAGTAGAAAAGCTATATCTGGTTTATTCACATTGCCTTTGTTGAGCTAATCTAAACTTGGAACCACCAAATTGAGTTTTATTTTATTTTTTCCAATCTTCCCATTAGTAGTCATTTTTATCCAAGAGAACAGATTCATATCACATTAGGGCTACATTGGTAAATAAAGAAATTAATTTTGACACAATTTCCTCATCTGAGATTTTGTAACAATTTTTTAGATTATCAATCCTCCAAATGAACTGCTGCTAATCAGAGGAAGAGTCACCATCAAATGTTGGATACTGGTCAAGTTTTGGCCAATTCTTTTGATTTGAAGTAGTCTCCTTATCAAAAGCTTGTCTCTGAGTGAGAAGAAGCTGTAAATTCTCCCATTGGGCAGTAATCTCATTGTTTAATCCTTCTGTGGATGATCCAGGTACATCATAAAGTTTTGATAGAAACTCAGTGGTATCAACGGGAATTTCTGGCACTTATTTTACTTTGGATGAACTAGGAACAGGTACAATTGGGGTATCCTGCCCAACAGGTTCTTTCAAAGAAATGTCAGAAATCTTTTTTCAAGGTAAAATGAATTCAATTTCTCTTCAATGGTTGATAACCTAGTTTTCACTCTTGGAATACTAGATAAACTCTCATTGATGGTTTCAAAAGATAACTGGCTCTTATTTTGTAAAGATGAATAATGGTCACTCAATATTTTCAAGTTCATCTTACGTCCCTCTAGCTCCTTTCAACCGATGGACACAGTATCTTTTAATTTAGACAAATCATTCTTGATATTTTGTCGTAAAGCAACTTTCTTTTCATGAGTTACTTTTTACTGAAACAAATAATCAGAAACTCTCTGTAACTCACTCCTCAATGCTTGATAACCCTGTTCAGTTAACAAACTATTATATTTCTGAGTCAATTTCATGTTGTTCATCATATGATTTTGTTTAGCAATAATATCCCTCAAATATTCATCATTAATGTTAGCTACATCTGGAGTTTTCCTCAATAGGGAAACAGAATAACTTTCCAGATTCTCATAAAACTCAGGATCAAGTGTCTCATCAATAATAGCCATATAAGGATTTATCATTTAAGTATCAATCAAAACTAAAGGATTAGATACATTAGAATATTGAGCGATTTGTCTACTATCCTCAGCCTCTACTGGTCTCAAAGTCTCATCTCCTCTTCCAGAATTACCTGAAGGAACTAAATCAGTAACAAGAAATGGTACTTGAGATTCAATAGAGGGGCTTACCATGGCTTGGGCAAGAATTGAATGTGATTGTTTTTTCTCCTTCTTCCTCCTTGATAGGGGTGAGGAGGTGTGGGGCTGAACTGATTGGTTCTTGAAGGACCTGCCTGAGGTACTTGTTGCTGCTGTTGTTGGGACAGATAATCCCACTGGGTGTTCAGCCAATCCCACTGCCACTTTGAGACTTCCACCTTTTCTTGTTTCTGGGGGGCCAATTGTGGAAGGGCTTGCAGAGGAGAAGGTTTCTTCTTCTCTTGAAGGAAGGACTCTATTTTTCTTACCTTGTGTTCTAGAGAGTCTGTTTTTTACCTCAGCTTGAGGTTTTCTGACCTCAACTCCTTGATGTGAGTGGAGAAATTTTTGAATTGCTGATTAAAGGGCATCTTTTTTATTTTGAAGCCTTTTGGAAGCTCTTCTAGGGGGTTGATAGAAGGCTTTTGATCTTGAGCAGTTGTCTCCACTAATATTTCCATCTCCTTCATTTCTACATCCTGATTGGTCCAGTAATTGATTAATTTGAGCCAGTTTTGTAGTCAAAGGAGAACTTACAGAAGAAGATTCATCATAATCAATTAAATACAGTTCTTCATCATGGCCAGCTGAAGCACCTTGATCAGTCATAGTTGTAATTAACCTGAACTGAGAGAAAGAAATATTAAAAGTTAATCAGTTATTATTTTTACTTTATTTAAGAAAATTAAGAAAAACAAATTTTTTTCTAGTATATAAGTAATTATCAGGATTTTGTAATAAACTGGAATAACTAAAATATAATGTTTTTTCAGGACAAAAATCAACAGAAATAATAATCACAATTTTTATTAATTAAAATAACTTTATAACCAGGATTAAAATAAATCAACTGAAATGATAAAATAATTTATTAATTAGTAATGTATATGTTGATAACTATCAGGACTAGAAGTCAACTGAAGAATTTAATTACCAGGACTTAATGTCAACTGAAAATAATTTTAATTACCAGGACTTAATGTCAACTGAAATAATATAATTACCAGGAATTATTTTCAATTGAAATAATTTCAATAGAATCAATTCAATTAATTTTTAAATCTTATTAATTTACTGCCAGGACAATCTGTCAACTGAAGCAATAATTAAATTTTTTAATTATCAGGACAGAAGTCAACTGAAAATAATTTTTTTTATAATATACTTAATTTAATTTTTTATATCACTTCTAGGACTAAGAACACTATAGTTCTATCTTGGTCAACTAGGAAAAATTATTTTTTTATTTACCAGGAACCTCTCCCTGTAAAATGAGCAATTTAATGCCAATTACAGGGTGCTGAGTAAAAAAGATATACATGGATAATGAAATGTGCAAAATGACCCACAAATAGTAATCAATATAATTACCACAATTATATATGAGTATTGTCAATATATGAACCTAAATTTTGGAGTGTGGTTCAATTCCTGGTCACAGCAAAAAAATAAGTCATGTGGTCAATGACATTTGTTGTTTTTGTTGTCTACTTGTCCTACTGGTACCTCGTCATTGATAGTCCCTTGGTTTCCGGCTTCAAGATATTGATGCGCTGTCAACAATTCAAAAAGGGCCTCAAGTGTAGAAGGGTCCTGATGGTCTAAAAGTTTTAAAAGAGGTCCAATGGCGGTGATAGGTGGATTTGTGGGGTCTCAAAGTCAAAGTACATATTATTTAATCTTCAATTTTATTTACTCAAATTTAAAGAGGTAAAATTATTATAAATATTATTATAATTAATTAATATTTTTAGAATTACATAGTAGTAAACACTTTAAAAACAATAAGTAATAGTAATAAATAGTTGTTGTAGTGATGTTTAAATAAAATAATAAATCAATAATGAATCAAAAAAAACAGAAAGGGAGGCCTTATATAGGCAAAGGAGAGACAAAGTGTCAGCCTGTATATCTCCAGGACTGAGTAAAAAGTAATTATAAGTTATGTTAAACACATGAACTATACATGGGAATAATAAATAAGAGTACACAAATAGTATACATAAGTAAAATTATGATAATACACAAAAAATGCCATTATAACACCTTATATACACGCATATATCCACCTTTTATAGGTCTTATGTACTTAATATTAAGTTGGAATATGTTAGGGTAATCTTAAGAACCTTAATTATAAGGCTACATAATTTTTAAGTACACTTAAAGCTGTTATATTCATTGTTTTATGCAAAAAACAAGAAATGCGCTTTATTTCACTTAAAAGTTGACTATATGCGCTATAAAATTGAGAATATCATAATTGCGCTTTGACAGATCAATCGTGCTCATTTAGAACTATTGATTTGGCTATTTAAATGCATAAAAATAACACTTTTCAAATTTGGTGTTTTTTATGCCAGAAATGGCTTCTGTGTACTGGCCACATACTGCCTGCTTTTTTCACGTGTGAATAGCTTCATTTTTAGCAGAGTTAGCTTTTTCACACTATAATTACCCCACATTCTACGCCCACTGTGGGGAAACACACTAAAATAGGCGACAGGCGCTTATTTAGTGTCCTAGCTTAATTAATAATGCATTGACCTTGTTTAGATGCACTAATTTCATTAATAACCTCACTCTTGGCACTTTATTTCATCACCACGCTTAAATTCGCCTAATTTTAGTCAAGGATTTACCCGTGCAAGCGCCTGCCAAGAACTGCATGTAGTTACCCCACATCTCACGCTCTTTTTTAAGTTTTTGGGTGGTTTCTCAGTCAATTTTGGTTATTTTTGAATGGGAATTTCACGTAGTATAATGTCAGGATTAGCCCCATTATTTCTACAGTCAATCCCCCTTATTATTAAGCTATTATTAACCTTAAAAAGTCTCCTTTAGTCTTTAATATTATTGTTTTATACGCATATACTCTCTTTTTGTCTTTTTCTTTAATTTTGATGGATTTCCCTTATTATTACAGGATTTTGGCGGTTGTTAATCTTCTAATTATGTCATGGGTTACTGGGAATGTTGATGGGCATGTCTATTAGTTGTTTAGAGGCGTCATTAACTGTGTATTGGGTGGTACATCAAGGGAATCATTGGGGAACTCAATGTGTATAAAAGGAGGAGGTTTTTGGGTTGTATTTCTTCATTCTTTATCATTACAATTTAACCAATATAACCAAATCAATTACAATACATATCAATTAGTACTTTTATAAGACTTTTGAATAGTATCTGAATTTATATAATCTATTTTTCTACCAACTATAAAGATTGTAAGCCATATATAAGAATAGTGAGAATTATATTACTGAGACCTTTATATTTGATTATATTTTACAACTTAGTGGATTAAAACTACAGTATTCATATAGGACCATTAAAATCTTCTAGACAACTGACTATTGAAGCTAGTTCACGTCCTTGTACTTGACCTTAGCCTGACAATTGGGGGCCTTTCCTCAAGAATTCTGTTATAATCCAGTAAGTGACATTTTCAAAAAAGGTACACGTAAATAATATCCCTATAGAAATATTTGGATAATTACAACAGGTTGGGGTCACTTATATAGTGATTTCAGAAAAAGAAGCCCTGTTATATAATAAAATTGTGATATTGAATCATCAATTTTACCACTAATTTAACATATAATTGTTCTTAGTGGGAGTCTGTCAATAGACCAATTAAATTTGTGATCTTTGCAGATGATAACCAATTAAAGTGATTAATTGTTTTCTTTTTACAGGACTCTTAATCCCTTTTTATTGGTTTGTAAAATTCATTTAATGTTTGGAAAGAATCTTACTAACAAATTTTCTTTTTTAAATATAAATACATGGCTACATATTGTAGACCAGTTAAATCAAGTGACCACATAAAAGCATATTTGACTTTTGGCACTTAAAGATTCACTTAATACCAATAAGTAAGCAATAAAATTGTCTTCAGTGGTATTAATAAATACTGATTAAACTCCTTTTTGAAGTTTTTCAAATCTAAACTTTCAATTCTCTAAAATTCCACGTAAAAATGTGTGACAACAATGACATTGTAAGTAATAAGGCAAAACCTTATAACTTAAGAACTAGAGCTGAAAGACCTGTTACAGGACATCCAAATGGAGGGTCAAGAATCACCAGTAACAATAAACAACACCCCACCAATGTCCATGGAGGAAAAGGAAAAGCTCTTAAAACAAATGTCAATAAAGAAGTCCAAAAACACCTTACAAGAGCAAATTCACTCCCTCTCAACCCTACTGAATACACTAACAATAAGAGTAAACAATATGATAGACCAGATCAACAATCTGGAGAAAAGGGCGGCACAGGGCTTTATAGAAGTCAACCAGGCTCTAGTGGATATAAGGTCTCATCAACAACCAGTGGCACCTAATACCACAGCAACACCTCCAGTACCAGAAGAGGACCAAAAGATAACTGTAAGCAAATGGAAGTGAGATTGGTATGCCCAAAACTACAACAGTCCTCCTCAACAGGGATCCAGCAGTCACCCTTACAGGGGAAAGCCAAGGAGAGGCAGGGGAAATGGAATAAGACTGTGGTAAGTCATCCATCTTCTCAAGATCAATTATATAATCCTAACAATGAATTAATTATAGGTAATGAAATGGATAGAGAGTTATTGGATATAATTGATAAAGATTTAAAAAATTATTCATTTGAAAATAACATGTTAGACTTGTCATTACATGAGGACAATGTACATAGTTTTATTGATCACCAGGAAAATACTATTAATATAAAAATGGAATCAAATGAATTAAAAATTGACCCTGATGATGAATCTTCTGAATTGGAAACAGAAAAAATTGAATATTTTCTGAAAGAAAATCCAATGGAATCAAAAATAATTAGTAAATTATTATTAAGAATTGAAAAATTGGAAGAATTCTCTAGAGAGTCCAACAATAATACAGAAAGTGTATTATTAAACATCACACAATCATTGAGTACAACAGTCAATAAGTTAAAAGTTATTGAGAATTCAAATAATGAATTGATCAATGAAAACAAAAGATTAAATTCTGAGATTAAAAATTTAGAAATTAAATTAGAACATTCTCAGAATATTATGGCCACCATAGAGGGATGTGTAAAATTGTCTTTTTCAAATGTAAATGATACCTTAACTTATGTACCTGTAATAAAAGATAGGTTACAAAGAGTAGAAATTGAAGTAGCTAACATTTTGAAAAATACTGAAACAATAAAGTATAATACCTCTTATGTAGGAAGAGTACCAGTTTTTATGAAACACTCTGATGATAAACCAATGATGGAACATGAACATAGTGTCATGGGCTCTGAGAATATAAAATCAGTAAAAGATGAAATTAATGATCATCTTTCTAAAGTGAGTGAATTACTCAATATTCCTCAGGTTAGGGAAGCTAAAACTAGCCAAAAGAACTGGCCTAAGTTAGATCAGTACCCTTCTTTTGACGGGGATTCAAAATCTGATTGGCAACAATTCATACAAAGAATTGATAACTTAAAATTTTCATATAAATTACCAGATGAAGAAATTACTTCAAAGTTAATATCTTTATTTACAGATGTGGCCTTATTATGGTTTGAATCTGTATTGAGTGAGGGAATTAATTACTCCTGGAATGAATGGAAGGCACTAATTGAAAGGCAATTTGGTGGCCAAAAATTTAGAATCACTCAACAAAGACTGTATGAAAGGGCCAGATATAATCCAAATGCTGGAGATAAACCCATGGTCTTCTTAATGAATTTAATAAAAATCATGAAAGCTATGGATCCAAAAATGGATTATGAAGAGTGGAAAGAAAAAATAACATACAAGTTGCCTATATCAGTTAGAGACATTATTGTAGCTATAACTGAAACTGTCAGAGACACCTCTGGATTCATTAATATATGCAATGAGATATTATTAAACCACAAGTATGAAACCAAGTATAGTAATTACAGACAAAGTGTTGACGTGGTAAAACCTACTACAAGTAAGTTACCAGTGGAAAAGAAAAAACCTTCAGCTCCCCTTGTCCCTAAGAGACAAGAAAATAACACTTGTTACAAATGTAATGAACCTTGGGTTAAGGGTCACACGTGTAAGAAAAGAATAAATGTTATTGAAACCTCACAGAATTCTGAACCTAGTAATCATGAAGATGAGAATGTGGAATCCAGTGAGGATTGCAAAAGTAACATATCTTACAGTGATGATGAAAATGAGATATTTGTATTAGAACAGGATATAATGTTCCTGAATGATGCTATACCTCATACAGACACATCTTTAACTTCCATAGAGGAAGCTGAAATAATCAAAGATTTATCTCATGACACTTAAAAAATAACACCTATCAGAGCACCTATTATCATATGTGGAAAAGAAATGAATGCCATTCTTGACACTGGGGCTGCAGGTAGTGTAGTTTCACTTAATGCATTAATGAAACCTGATAGTAAGTACCAGGAAAAACTAGAACCTGTTCAGACAAAGAACTGGAGGGGTTTTGGTTCAGTATTAAATCCAATTGGCAAATACAAAACTGCTGTATTCTTTAAATATAATAATGGATATGTTAGAGCAGTTTGTGAATTTGTAGTAATGGATAATAATAATTGTAGTGATTGGTTTATTATTGGCAATGATTTATTGACAAAATTTGGCATTAAACTAGATCCTGCAAACAGTTGTTTCACCATAGGGGTGAATGGTAAAAGAAAATTCAAAATATGTTCTGAAAATTCAGTATATGCCATTTCTCCTAGAGAAGAACAACTGCAAGGTGGAAGAGCCACCAATGAAGTGGGTGAATTGGAAAATGAAATCCAAAAGGCCTCTTTCAGTCCTCAACTCTCAAAAATTGAACAAGAAGACATTTTGAGATTGATTAAATCATATCCTATGGCATTTGCTCGTGGATCAAATGAACTAGGATTGGTCAAAGACCATGAGATGAAAATCTCTCTAAGCTGTGATCTGGATAATATTCCTGGCAGCTTAAAAAAGAAACCTTACCCAGAATCTCCTGCAAAAAGGAAAGATATTGATGACAATATAAAATTGTTGTTGGAAATGGGTATTGTTGAAAAAGTGGACACAACACCTAAGTATTGTGTCATTTCACCAGTATTAATCTCTTATGAAAAAGATAAGGCAAGATTATGCGGTGATTATAGAGCTCTGAATACATATACAGTAGATGATATTTACCCTCTACCAAGGATAGCTTCTATCCATGCTACCTTACAAGGAGCAAAATATATTTCCTGTCTGGATGGGAACAAGGGTTACCACCAGATTCCTGTGGAAAGAAATTCTCAAAATTACTTATTAATAACCACACATATGGGTATATATAAGTATGTGAGAATTCCATTTGGCCCAAATAATGCCCCTTCAGTCTTCCAAAAATTGATGGATAGTGTTTTTCATCAGGAAATGGTTGAAGGATGGCTATTGGTCTATATTGATGACATCATAGTGTTTTCAAAGACATATGATGAACATTTAAATCACCTGAAAAGAATCTTTCAAAAAATGGATGAAATTAATATGACTATTGCATTAAAGAAATGTAAGTTTGGATTTCAATCCTTGAAAGTACTTGGACATGTTGTATCTGGATTACAAATTTGTGTTGACCAGAATAAAGTGGCAGCAATTAAAAACATTGGGATACCTAAAAATGTAAAAGAGGTTCAAAGTTTTTTGGGTATGTGTGGATATTATAGACAATATATTAAAAATTACCAATCCATTGCAGCCCCTTTAACAACATTAATCAGGAAGAATGAAGCTTTCATTTGGAATAATGAAAGACAACATGCCTTTAATAAATTAAAGGAATGTTTAATGTCAGCTCCAATATTGGGACTTCCAGATTTCACCCTACCTTTTATCTTGTACACTGATGCAAGTTTCATAGGTTTGGGTGCTGCTTTACAGCAGAAACAGATAATAAATGGAAAATTATCTGAAGTAGTTATCTGTTATATATCCAGAACATTAAGAAAAACAGAATTAAGGTATGGTGCCACACAGCTAGAATGTTTAGCCGTGGTGTGGGCTTTGGAGAAACTTCATTACTATCTGGAAGACCAGAAGTTTGAACTTATAACAGATTGCAGTGCAGTAAAATCATTACTAAACATGAAAACACCTAATAGGCACATGTTTAGATGGCAACTAGCTGTACAAGAGTACAGAGGAAGAATGACAATCACTCACAGAGCAGGAACATTGCATTCAAATGTGGATTTATTATCCAGAAGTCCTTTGCCAAATGATGCTGACAACCCAGCTTATGTACCTGAAAATGAGGTTATACATATATTTGGGATTTATATAGTGGATTTAGAAGAAGAGTTTATGCAAACTATATTGGAAAATTATTCATCTGATAAAGATTTGTCTAAACTATCTACCATTCTTAATGATCCAACAAATGCCTCCATGAGTGCATTAATTAAAACCTTGCCTCCAAAGTATAAAAATGCGTTGGAAAAAGGTAAACTCTCAATTGAAGATGGATATATATATTACAGGAAAAAGTTAAGCAATGTAATAGTAATACCACCTTCTATGAAAGAGTTAATGTTGAGTACTTGTCATGATGACATCTTAGCTGGTCATTTTGACTTTAACAAAACATTAACCAGAGTTAAAAATACAGCCTGGTGGATAAACATGAAAGAGGATGTACAAAAATACATTGAAACATGTGACTCTTGTCAGAAATCTAAAAGATTAACTGGGAAGAGAGCTGGGTTGTTACAACAAATAGAGCAGACAAAAGCTCCATGGGAAATTATAAACATGGATTTTGTAACTGGCTTGCCATTAGCAGGAAAAGAAAGTTTCAATTCTTGCTGGGTAATAGTGGATAGATTAACAAAAATGTGTAAGTTTATCCCTACCCATAAAGAGGTATCTGCTAAAGACTTGGCGTTACTATGGTGGACTCAGATGATGAATACTTCTGGGTTCCCCAAAGCCATAATCTCTGACAGAGATCCTAAATTTACTTCAGAGTTCTGGACATCTTTGATGGAAGTATCAGGTTGTCAATTAAAATTGTCTACAGCACACCATCCACAAACTGATGGGCTGGCTGAGAGGATGATACAAACTCTAGAAGACATGATCAGAAGATATTGTGCCTTTGGATTAGAATACAAAGACAATGAGAAATTCACACATGACTGGGTAACATTAATTCCTGGCCTTGAATTTGCTTATAACAGCACAACTCATTCTGTAACAGAGAAGAAACCATTTGAACTCTGGCTGGGATATGTACCAAATACCCCAGTAAATCATTTAAATAAACTACCAAGGTTGGATATACACCCTGGCACTAAATCCTTTATTCATATGCAACAAATGTGTAGAAAGCATGCAGAAGAATGCATCCAAAAAGCATTTGAATATGAAAAGAAAAGGTGGGACAAATCTCATAAAGAATTTGAATTTAAAAAGGGAGATGAAGTCCTTATATCAACACTACATTTTAACTTACAAGGTAATGTTAAATTAAAGGATCCCTTTGTAGGATCTTTTGTAGTAAATAAAATGGTTGGGAATAATGCAGTGGAAGTCATATTATATGCTCCATATGATAGGAAACATCCAGTTTTCCCTATCTCATTATTGAAACCTTACCATGCAAATGATCCTGACTTATTTCCAAAAAGAAGGGGAAGGCCTAAAAAGCAACCTGAAGAAATTGTGGAAAAAGCAGAGATTGAAAAAATACTCAAGAAAAGAATCCTTACTAAAGAAAAAGGAACTGAGTATTTACTAAGATTTAAAGGGAAATCAAATGAATTTGATAAATGGATACCTGAAAAAGAAATTTCTAATTTATCCACCCTTCTTAAAAAATTTAAACAGAAATAAATTTCTGTTCAACCAGCTGAGGGGTTAAAAAACCAGTACTCAAAATATTTTATTATGTTTTATTTCTTTAAAGTTGAATCTTTAATGCTACAGATTTATTCTGAATACCTGAAAATTACAAATTGATGAAATAAAATGTATAACTTATCATTTTTTTATTGTTTTTTTTGGGTGGGCGAGTGTCAGCCTGTATATCTCCAGGACTGAGTAAAAAGTAATTATAAGTTATGTTAAACACATGAACTATACATGGGAATAATAAATAAGAGTACACAAATAGTATACATAAGTAAAATTATGATAATACACAAAAAATGCCATTATAACACCTTATATACACGCATATATCCACCTTTTATAGGTCTTATGTACTTAATATTAAGTTGGAATATGTTAGGGTAATCTTAAGAACCTTAATTATAAGGCTACATAATTTTTAAGTACACTTAAAGCTGTTATATTCATTGTTTTATGCAAAAAACAAGAAATGCGCTTTATTTCACTTAAAAGTTGACTATATGGGCTATAAAATTGAGAATATCATAATTGCGCTTTGACAGATCAATTGGGCTCATTTAGAACTATTGATTTGGCTATTTAAATGCATAAAAATAACACTTTTCAAATTTGGTGTTTTTATGCCAGAAATGGCTTCTGTGTACTGGCCACATACTGCCTGCTTTTTTCGCATGTGAATAGCTTCATTTTTAGCAGAGTTAGCTTTTTCACACTATAATTACCCCACATTCTACGCCCACTGTGGGGAAACACACTAAAATAGGCGACAGGCACTTATTTAGTGTCCTAGCTTAATTAATAATGCATTGACCTTGTTTATATGCACTAATTTCATTAATAACCTCACTCTTGGCACTTTATTTCATCACCACGCTTAAATTCGCCTAATTTTAGTCAAGGATTTACCCGTGCAAGCGCCTGCCAAGAACTGCATGTAGTTACCCCACATCTCACGCTCTTTTTTAAGTTTTTGGGTGGTTTCTCAGTCAATTTTGGTTATTTTTGAATGGGAATTTCACGTAGTATAATGTCAGGATTAGCCCCATTATTTCTACAGTCAATCCCCCTTATTATTAAGCTATTATTAACCTTAAAAAGTCTCCTTTAGTCTTTAATATTATTGTTTTATACGCATATACTCTCTTTTTGTCTTTTTCTTTAATTTTGATGGATTTCCCTTATTATTACAGGATTTTGGCGGTTGTTACTCTTCTAATTATGTCATGGGTTACTGGGAATGTTGATGGGCATGTCTATTAGTTGTTTAGAGGCGTCATTAACTGTGTATTGGGTGGTACATCAAGGGAATCATTGGGGAACTCAATGTGTATAAAAGGAGGAGGTTTTTGGGTTGTATTTCTTCATTCTTTATCATTACAATTTAACCAATATAACCAAATCAATTACAATACATATCAATTAGTACTTTTATAAGACTTTTGAATAGTATCTGAATTTATATAATCTATTTTTCTACCAACTATAAAGATTTTAAGCCATATATAAGAATAGTGAGAATTATATTACTGAGACCTTTATATTTGATTATATTTTACAACTTAGTGGATTAAAACTACAGTATTCATATAGGACCATTAAAATCTTCTAGACAACTGACTATTCAAGCTAGTTCACGTCCTTGTACTTGACCTTAGCCTGACACAAAGTACAGAGTTAAAATTTCTAAATGCAAGTGTATGAGAGAGAAGGAATTTTCCAGAAGAAGGAATATTTCAAATATTAAGAATGTTATATTAGGAATGTTTTAAAATATTGTATTTACAGTACATGTCAAAAGAATTTGATTTATTTAAAAATTCCGGTAATTGTCCTTTTCAAATAAGTCATTTGATTTTTTTGTATATATTTATTTTTATTTTAAATTGAATTTCAAATATTAAATTTTATTTTAATATTAAATTGTATTTTAACATTGAATTTTCTTTTCTTTAAATTGTCATTGAGCACGGAGTTAGAAAATAAAATAAAATATATGGGACAATTAATATAAATTTTATTTTTTACTAATTTTACTCTTTTTTAACTAGTTCATTTATTACAAGTAAATTTGAAGTAATTATAATAAAATTAATAATAATATGGAATAAAAAGGCCTGGCTTCATCCTAGGAAATAATTAATTATTTAACTGGGTGAGTCTAGCAGCCTGGCTGACAAAGTTTTATTTTTTAATATTTCTAATGCTTTGTATTTTTTATTTATATAAGTAGCAAGTACTTTTTTATGTTGGATTACTGGATATTAATAGAAATAATAAGAACATAATTAATTAAATTTTAATACTATAAGCTAACTTTTAGTTTTAATATAACAGGTACAAAAAGTTAATTCAATAAAAAAATTTCATCTTAGTGAAATACATGTGTTTCTGTAGCAAGAGATAATCTATAAAGGTGGAATATGACATTTGGCTAAAAAATAGCATTCACCTTCTCTATTTTCATACTCTTTTTGCACTTTTCCCCATCAGTTTGTCATACTTTCACCCTCATACTTAAAAATTTTATTCACTATTCACCCTTTCACACCACTTTTTCTACCTTCATCCATTTTTTTATCTCTTTTTCCCTTTAACTCACTAACCACCACCTTTTTTTTGGCTTCTCTACCCTTCTGAGTGCTCACCACCCCTTACAACCCCCTTCAATCAACTTCACAACACTTTCCATTCCTTCCTCCACTCTCAAAAAATCATCCCACCACTCCGAATTCCTTTTATTTCATCTTCACCCTCTTCACTTTGCCCCCCAACCTTCTATTTCATGTCCCTTCCCTCACACTTTAATAAACTCCCCCCTCTGCCCTCTTATGCTTCCATCTCAACCCAACTTCTCTTGCTTTCTATGATTCAAAGAAGGGAGAGAGGTTCCAAGAGAAGCATATACAATGGGGAGAAATTGAAAGGGGTGGAGAGGGCCAGAGAAGGTTGAATGGAAGTGAAAAGGGGTCAAGCAAATGTAAAAAATTTAGGAAGATAAGAAAGAAAAAATATGGAAGAGGGGTAAATTATATGGGATAAATTTTCATGAAACAGGTAGGAGAGGGAAAAATAGGAAAGGAATAGAAACATAATAAGTAAGAAAATAATGAAACATCAAAAATATTTCATGGATATAGAGAAGGTGATTGACTGAACTCAAGAGAACCAGTAAAAATCAGAAGAATTAATTTTTTTTTTGCAATTAATATTATTAAATTTAAAATGTATACATTTCTTTCCTTAAGTTTTGAAGATGAAAGGCTAATATTTTTATAAAATACCAATATCAAAATATTTTTTCCACCTACTGGTTGGAAAATAGCATATATATTAATTTTAGAGTTAAATTTCACAGTCAGATGATACTTTGCTTCATTTTGATAAGTGTTTTACTCTCTTCAGATATGTCAAAGATTGATAAGAATTAAGATAATATGGTCACATTATTTGAATTGGGGTTTTTTTTGAAATTTTTATGACAAGAAATTTTTTTAATAAAATCTATTCAAAAAATATTCTTTCTTGAATTATTTATCACATGATCTTATCCTCTCTTTATGGATTAATACCTATGTAAAAATATATGAAAATTTAAAATCAAATTTTATTCATTCTAAATTAAGGAATTTTTACTTTAAATTCAAAAAAACAAAAAAATTATTTTAAATATTATATATTTTTATGCTTGACTTGGATGTAGGGCTCAGTGATTCCAAAATACCTTTAAATAATTGTGTTTCTAATTTTTTGAATTTTTTGCACAAAATTATCACGTATGTTTCAATAAATAACCATGTCGAATATATTGAAAGTTCAATACAATCTCATCCTTTCTCACTTAATGTTTCATCTCAACCTCAATGTGTATTCAATTTGATAGGAATTGTGGCTCAAGGTTGTGGACTTGCTAGCAAGTCTCCCCCCATATTGTGTGGTGCATGTTTAAGGACATAATAACTTAATGAAAGATTATTTCAATGTTAATTGTACATACAAAAACCATCTCTTTGAATAAAAACTCCAGATCAGCAAGGAACTTTTTCAAAAGCTATCTACAGATTTACAGAAACATAATACATTTTGGGTTTGGAGAAGTGTAATTCAATTAAAATACAATAGGTTTCTTACTCTAATTTGTTATTCTGAAGGACTGTTGTGGCCAAATTGGTTTATCACCAGGACAAAAAATTACTTCTGCTCTATGTCAATTGGCCTATGGAGTCCCTGTTGATAGCACCAATGAATATGTTTGGATTGGTGAAACTAAAGTGCTATCATGCCTCAAAATATTCATCAAAGATATTATTACACTATATAAGTCTGAGTGTTTATGTGATCTATTCAATAAGAAAAGAAAATTATTCTCCAAGAATATGAAGAATGTGGTTTCCCAGGATGTCTTGGTGCAATTGATGGTATGTATTGGGCTTGAAAAATTGTTCAGGAGCATGGGAAGGTCATTTTCAGGGCAAAGAAGGTTCAACTAAAATAATTTTGGAGGAAGTTTCCAGAAAAAGCTTGCACTTTTGGCACTGATTTTTTGGCTTCCCAGGCTCTTTGAACAATATAAATGTGCTTCACATAAGCAGTATTTTTGATAGACTTCTCTCAGTAACACAATATAACTTAAAAAATAAAATTAAAAAACACAAATATTCAAACACCTACTATCTTTCTGATGGACTATGTCTTTCCTGCTCATCTTTTGTCAAAAATTTTCCTCACCCAAAAGATGCTTCAATTAAATATTTTACTAAACTTCAAGAGGCTGCACAAAAAGATATTCAGTGTGATTTTGGTGTACTGCAAGCCCATTGGGGAATAATCACCCAGCCATGTTGTCTATGGGGCATTGATTTTGTAAAAGAAGTCATGAAATGTTGTGTCATTCTTCACAACATGGTGGTAGAATCTAAGTCAGAAAACAATCCTTATATTTCAAATTAATTTATCAGCAGTCAAATAACTACCAAAAACTCCAATCCAATAGTCCCCAATACATTATCAAACTACATTGACCATTATAAAGAGTTACATAATTCAAGTATGTACTTCCAACTTCAAGAAGACCCTAGAGCACATAACTGGGAAACCAGAGGGAGTTTGGATATCTGAAACAAAAAATAAATGAAAGATAAGTGATAAGTTTATTAAGCACATAAAATTTCATGCCATGAATATAGATCTATAAAATGTAGAATAATAAAATACAAAGATAAAAAATTGAATTTAATTTAAAAGATAAAAGTTTTACTTATATCTAAACAGTTTCATGTAAAAAGAGATAATAACATTTACCTTTAAAATGAAAATGGTGAATGTCTTATACTCTACTCAAAAGAAATAAGGCTATTAGAATAAAAGGGTAATTAATATACTATTTCAAGGAGAGAAAAAATTTAAATTTAAAAGGGTATTTGGAGGTATGTTTTAATTTTTAAATCTTTGGGTTGATAGGATAGAAAGAAGGTTCCTTAATTTTCTGCAGGGCATATCTGAAAAAAAGTGGAGTTAGCTTGAGGCAAGATAAGAAAAAATGTGATAAGGAAAAATTAAATTAAGAAATTTTGTATATGTACTTTAATGAAAAAGTGTTAGAGCAGGTGAGATTTTAAAGCAGCTGATAAGGATGAAATAACATATATTCAATAAATATCATTTAAATAAAATAATAGGGGTGTCAGTTCTGAAAAATCCAAACTTAACTTAGGTGCAGATTTCAAACCAAATAAGCACTTAAATTTAGAAAAAAAGTCACTTATTTCAAAAATGGGTTTCATTTATTACTTAAAATCAGTACTTTTTTCTCAAATTTTTTTTCAAAACCACGTGTTGGCTGCATCATCACTTCCTTGCCTACCCCATCCCTGTCACATGTGACACCCAGACCTCAATTCTCTCATCAATCCTTGGCACACACCCCTCACTGAAATTTAAAACATTTTATTGGGAAATTTTAACCAGACATGTTTTTTTCCTTCTTTTCTTATGTTTTCGACCTTCATCAAATTCAATGGCTTTTTGAAGATGGAAAACCAAGTAAAAAAGAAAACAAAATCAAGAATTGAAATCAATACTAAGCAAATGAAGGAGAGGTTCAAAATTTATCAATCAAAATATAAAAAGGCTCATTTTGCTTCCACTTCCACTGGCTTTGGTATTGATGATTATAGTTTGTAGAATGGAATTAATACTGCTTCCAAAAATCTCAATGTCATGTATCTTCTCTGTGAGGAAATGGATATTCTTTTTAGTTCCTGATTTAATAGTTACTTTTAATCTTATAAAAAATAGTTATATCATGAGATTCTGATAACACCACTTTTCCTTACTGGAATGTAAAATATTTCACTTTTGGATTTTCAGATGGTAAAATAATACTGACACCTGTTATGGCATTCCAAATATGGGTATGCCACTTAGGTGAAGATTTGATTGAATATTGGTTGAAAGGAACTTTTGGTGTTACCAGGTGTTAATTCGGTTATTATGGATATCTTTGGGCTGATTTGTGGCATTTTGGAATGGTTATATGATGGTATTTTTCTTGTGATTTGATGGTTTTATGGATTTAAAAATGGTCATATTGGATTTTTAGGGTATTTTCTGGGGCTCTTTTGGGTTTATTTTTGAAGATTAGTAGCAATTTTCTGGATTATCAGGCTGGGTATTTGGAATTTTTAACAGTGATTTTTAGTATTATTGGTGGATATGGTGTGCTGATGAAATGGCCACTGAGCTCTGGTGCTCTGATGCACTCCAGTGCACTCCGGTTTGCTCCGGTGAACTTCCGGTGCAAAAGCAAAGTGTACTGGAAAAATTCTATCATTGTGGCAAAGTTTGGTCATGGTGGCAAAATTATCTCACAGAGGCAAATTTAGCTCAATCTGGAAAAATTAGCTCATTATTGCAAAAAGAGCTCATTGTGGCAATTATTGCTTACAATGGGAAAGTTTGGTCACTGGGTTAAAGCTTGGTCACTGTGGAAAAATTTGGCTATTGTGTCAAAATTTGGTTAGAAATTTATTATGCTTATTAGATCAATAGTTTATTGTAGATCCTATGCATGTAGGGTATTGTTAGAGAGGTCTGGAGCAGGAGAATAAGGAGGAGAGGAAGAGAATCTTAGTCTTCTACATGTTTTTGTCTTTTTAGTTTCAATATTAAGGGTCTTTTTTATAATTAACAATATTTTAACATAAAACAACAATTATAATAAAAAAATTAACTTATAGGGTATCTTTTGAAAGGTCTCAATTTAAAGGACTTATTTTTATTTTTATTTCTTTAAAATAAAATCTTCATAAAGACAAATAATTCAATCTTTTCTGATATTTTTACTGGTACACCTTGATTGTTGTAATCCAGTATTTCTTTTCCAAAAGCTGTTGTTTCTCATATCAATAAGTGTTTATAAATCAGAGTTTCATTACATTATTTATTGATTCAATTAAACTAGTAAGCTTAGCTAGTTGTGCAACCCTCATTTTAATTAGAATGACAGGGTTTTCTTTGGTTTATCCCACTCCTTCGTATTCTGTTTACAGCAAGGCAACTATAAGAGTCTTCCTACATAGTTGGTGCCCAAGGTGGGATTTGAATTCTCTAGCTTTTTCTAGGACTTACTTGTAACAAGGACTTTCTTATCCTGAAAGAGGCTTATTCTTTGGAACTTTTATTGATTTTTTTATCTTAGCCTGCAAGAGGCTTGCTTATTTTAACACTCTAAACGCTTATCTTACTTTATTGTGATGTATTCTCTCACTGCTTCTGGCTCTTCTCTTCCTCTCACTCCATCAGTCAGGATTTTTTCTTGGGATGGTCCAAAGTTTAATGGGGAGGAGGTAAAATAGTTTATTAGCAGTTATGAAGCTGCTGCTGTTGTTGATTGTCAGCCTAAATATCCTTAGGACTGAGTATTTCTTATGCTTAAAATAAGATAACCTTCAGTAAATTAAACTTATATCTTAAAAATAAGGTTAAAATAATAATATATATTATTTTATTATATATATATATAATTATTATTCTATTATATAACTTATAATAGCTTAAATAGCTTATCCATGGCCTAATAATATTTATTAAGGTGTTAATGGAGTCATAATATACTTATCTTAATGATATGAAGTAATTATTGACATACATAAGCTTATATGTATACATAAATCTCATATTCAGTGAAATATGCAGTATATTATGTATATTTAGGTATATAAGTGGGTTTTAGCCCCTTAATAGCCTATAACCTTTGTTTTTCTGCTTATTTTAGGTCATATGGACGAAATCAGTGGACTCACAACGCCTAAAGAAGCATAGACACCTATATCAGGCGCATACACCCAGTTTGGACAACTAAAATTACTTCCTTGGATGGTTATTCACCGATTTATGGGTTGGAAGGATGTTTCTGGGTTAATGTGGATGCTTGGGGATGCTATTGGGGGCTTAGACATTTTATTTGTTTCTTTATATGCTTTTAGTTTCATTAAATCTCTTTTTGATTGTTTATTTTACCTGTTTCTTTATGGTATCCGCTTTTATCTGGGTTTTCTATTTATGGTATGGATCAGTGTTATTATTAATAGTGATGGAGGGTCCTTACTGGAGGTCTGGGTGTTGAAACTGCTTGAAGTAGACGCCATGGGGAGGTGATGGGCCCTCACAGTGCTGTAATTGCCGGGGATAGCAGTGACATCATCTGGATTGAAGGTCTGTGCACTCCAGTGGATTTGGGTATAAGTAAGGAGGGATTTTGACAGTTATTTCTCATCATTCAATTACTACAACTCCAATAAACACTACTATACAATTATTAGCCTTTAGAAATATATTATAAAGCCACTATAAATTGATTTTATCTTTATATAAAGCTATAACTATATTTTATTCATCTATTTTCCACCACTAGCACGCATTTAAATCCAAGTATTATGAGTTTTATTTGAGTATAACTATTTTATTAGTCTTCCCCTGAGGTTTAATCACTAAATGATTTATCAATAAGTAGTAGGACCATAAATAAACACTGTTATATCATACTTATATACTAGACTATACTGACATTGATGGTGCTTCTCATTTGGATATGGTGAAGCAGGTTAGGTTTTTTATTGCTGATAGGGAGGTGAAAAAGGAGGTTATTGCTATGGATGGCTATAAAGATCATCATTGGAGAAAGATGAAGATGGAAATGGAAAAAAGGTGGACAAAGGTTTATTCATTGGAGGATCTGAAGGATATAGCTAGGAAATGGGAATCAAAAGGTGGTGTGACATCTCTGGGTATGTATCATCAGCTTATGGTTGAGTTCCAGGTGGTTCTGGATTATTTGTTGGAGTATGAAATTTTATTTCATGATAATTTATCAAAGTATGTTTTTTGGGATGCTATGGGGAAAAAGTTAAGAAAGATGTTTTGATGGTTTTTATTAATACGAATTTGATGAAGAATCTCCTAGATGGGGAAAACTAGGATTCCTGGTATGGAGGTGCTAAAGAAGGTCATTTTGAAAAATCTGGATACTCATAATTCTGTTTACTTGGACTCTGGAGAAGACGCTTTGGTCACTCAAGAGATAGAAGAGGATGGTGTAGAAGAATTAGTTATTGTTAAAATTTTGGATTCAGCCATTCCTGAAGATATTATTTTTTTTAAATATTCTATTGGGAAAGAAGAGGTTTCTGAAGACGAAGATATTGTTGTCACTGATGAAGAAATTTTGGATTATGGGGATGATTTTGTGTTGGATGATTTGTAATTGTATTTAGAGGATTATTTGCCTCAGCTTTTGTCTTCAGAAGAAAAGACTATCTGCAATGCAGATGTGGATATGGTTTATGAATCTGGTATATGTAAGGTGGATTTGTTTCAATGTCAGGAAGAGATTGTTAAGAAGGATATGGGTTTACCTGCCCTAAAAGAGAGTGTAGTGGTGTTGGGTAATAGGGTTTATGAATTGGATGCACTCATATTTTGGAAAAAGGTGGTTTATTTTTTATGTCCTTTGGTAGGACATATTCTGGTGACTTATTTTTGGGTTATATGGAATTGGTGAATAAGCCCTTGGGGCAAAATTATGGGTTATCTCCAGGGGATATCAAGAATTTAATTCCTCCAAAATGAGGATAAAATACCTAAAATTGGCTGAAAATTCCTCTTATAATCTTTTCTTCAATTTGTTTTTGATTCAAATTTTTATGGAGACCCTCATTTATTGGGGTAGAAGGGGCTTATCACCCTAATGTTGCAATCTCTCCCCCTGATGAGATCCTGGATTACAATAGGTCAGCTCACTTGGAGATACTTCAAGTGGATTCTCAATTATTTTCTGTTCATAATACTTTAAATTGTTATTATGTCCTCAATTTTTCAGTTTGTCTCACTTCTCTGTCAAGTTTTTTGATCACATTCAAGAATGGATCAAGAGGGAAGATGGGATATATTATGTTGGATAAAGTTTAGAATAGTTTATTTTTTGACCTCCAGCAAGAGGATAAACTGCAATTCACTCATAAAAATCCTATTAAAAATCTTAGTATAATTAAAACACAAAAAAATAATTTTTGTGAAAATTCTAAATCTGTCCTCCAGCAAGAGATTAAACTGCCAACTTTTTTTATGGGTGATTTTGAGATGGATAAGGGAATTAAAGGTGATGGGAAAATTTTTAATAAATTAGAAGAAGGAAAAAGTGGAAAATTGGTTAAATTTAAGAAAAACATATAATATTATTCAGCTTATTCTGATTCTGATTCTGACAATGAAAAAAATTCCTTTGATGAAATTTCTAATGGCAATACAAAATTAGATATTTTACCTCAAGTTTATGTGGATGTTGATGCAGAAAAATATAAGAAGGTAGCAAATAAGGTCCAACTGATTAATGAACCACTACCAGCTGAATTAAAACCACCTTTGAGAAGACTGAGGTTATCAAGAGATCCTTATGAAAGTCCCTTGGTGAAAAATCTGCCTGAATTTACTGAAACATCAAGAATAACTTATGAAAGATTAGGTGTTGCTAATTTTGAACCTGATGGTTTGTTGTCTGGTGAAGAGAAGAAGTTGTTGTTGGATGTGATGGACAAGCAAGAGAAGGCTATTTCTTTTTCTGAAGAAGAGAGGGGTGTGTTGAAGCATTCCTATAGGGAGCCTTAAAAGATTCCTGTGGAAGCAAAACCCAATCCCAATTCATGCTACATTAAAAAAAGCTTATATTGAAGCTTTCATAGAACAAATATGCACTGGACTGTATGATCAATCATCATCAAGTTATTCTAGTCTGGTATTTTGCATCAAAAACCAAATTGCAAACTTAGAGTTTTTCATGATCTCAGGGAATTAAATAGGGTTACAATAAAGGATGCTTGGATACTGCCTAGTGCTAAGAAGTTTGTTTAAGCGTTTTCTGGGGGAGTGTGTTATGGTTTAGGAGATATTATGGGGGGATATGATAAGAGAGAGATACATCCAGACTCTAGGCCTCTCACTACTTTTTATATGCCACTTGGACATTTACAGTTGACAAGATTACCTCAAGGAGAAATAAATTCGGTTTCTGTTTATCAAGCTTAGAAGGCTTGTATTCTACAAGATGAAATTCCTCAATATGCTGGAATCTTTATTGACGATATAAGAATTAAAGGACCTTCAACCAATTACAATAAAAAAAAGTTGGAGGAGAATCCAATGATAAGAAAATTTATCTGGGAGTATGCAATAGCTTTAGAGAGGATCTTGTTTAGGATAGAAGAAGCTGGGTTAACTATTTCAGGTTCAAAATTTTCATGTTGTGTGCCAGCTTTAGAGATTTTAGGTCATGTGGTATGTATAGAGGGTAGGATTATTTCCAAGAAGAAAGTAAATAAAATTCAGTACTGGCCAAGACCCAAGAATACGACTGAATTCAGAGGGTTTTTAGGTGTATGTGTTTATGTTCAAATGTTTATCAAGGACTTTTCTTTATTGGCAGCACCATTGAGAAGGTTAACAAGAAAGGATGCAGATTGGGAGTGGGATGAAGAGTGTGAAAGAGCTTTTGTGAAGCTGAAGAAGGATGTGGGGGAAGATTTAGTCCTCCACAAGTTAGATTATGGAAAAGATGCTGGTAGGATTTATTTAGCAGTTGATTCAAGTCAGGTTGCTGCTGGTGCGGTTTTGTCTCAGATGGATAAAGCTGGTTATGTTAGGCCAGTTAGGTATGAATCTGCGGTATTTACTGAGGTTGAATCAAGATCCTCACAGCCAAAATTAGAACTGTGTGGAGTGGAAAAAATTCTGAAAAAGCTTCAAAATATTTTATGGGGTCAACACTTTGAGTTGAAAGTGGATGCAGAATCATTAATTAAAATGATTAATTTCACAAGTTTACCAAATGTGCCTATGACTAGCTGGGTAAAATTTATCCAGAATTATTCTTTTGATTTAGTTCATAAGCCTGGAAAAAATTTTACTATGCCAGATGATTTATCAAGAAGACCACGCACTGAAGAAGATTCAGACTCAGAAAAGTTCAATGAAGATATACCAATTATTAAAGCCAGCACTAAAGGAGATGAAGACTTTCCATACCTCCCCCATGAGGTTAAACTGGCAAGACTAATATGTGTAGAAAATTATGGTGATGACCTCCACCAAGAGGATAAACTGGAAAATTATTTTTATGTGGATAAATTTGAAGAAAGTGGTGTAGAAACATTTTGGAAAAATAAGGTTGAGGAAGATGTGGTGTACATAGATGAAAATGGAGTTGTTGTATGGGATAGTAGTAGGTTGAGGAATGGTGTATATGTTGGAGAATTAGTAAATCCGGTTAAAGAGAGGTTGGGTAGTGTAGAGGAACATTTAGTTAAAAAGAAGATGGACATATGTAGGTGTAAATAGGGTGAAGAAGAGAAAGAGGTGTTTTCAAATTTGGTATATAAGAGGTAAAAAGGTTCGGAAGAAGAATGTCAACATAGCTTGATCAAAAGGCAAATTTGTGGTCAGCAATTATTGGCTCATTCATGTGCAGTTGATGTTGGTGATAGAGAAGTGCCCATTAATATTATATTAATCGATTTTCAAGATGAATTCAGGGTTCAGACTGGTTTTTATTTATTATTAGTCAAATATTTGTTGAAATTAGAGAGGCTAGAAGATTGTGAAGAAGAAGAATGGGTGGCCATCAAAAGGAAGTCATCAGCTTTTTACTTGTCTGGTCAACAATTTATGAAAAGTAGGTATCCAAATTCTCAAGTTGTTTTAACACAAAATAAAGGGCAAGAATTAGTTTTGAAATCACTACATGAAGATCTTGGGAATAAAGGTGTTGGTAAAAAATTTAGACAAATTTCTGATCAATTTTGGTGGCCTGGCATGAAGATGGCTGTTAAACAATGGGTTCAGTCATGTGAAGAATGTCAAAGACAAAGTTATTTAAGGCCAAAAGAGCCTGGACATGCTACCAGTGAAAATACTGTTTTTGGAAGGGTTAGTTTGGATCCCCTTCATATTAAGGAGGGACAGTATAAATATTTAATTGTGGCCAGAGATGATTTATCTGGCTGGGTAGAGGCAGTGCCTCTTATTAATTTAACTTCCAAAAATGTGGCTGATTTCTTGTTGAAAAACTGGGTGTATTGATATGAAGTTATGAAATTGGTGACAGTAGATGGAGGTCCAGAATTTGGGACAGAATTTAAGGAAGATATATCAAAAGTTGTATCAAAGGTTAGGGTAGCAACCCCTTATTATCCTGAAGCTGCAGGCATGGTTGAAAGAAGTCATCAAGTTATTAAGTATGCTTTAGTTAAAATGTGTGGGACAAGTTCTGACAAATGGAGGCACTATTTACCTTTAGTTTTATTTGCTGACAGAATCACTGTCAAGAGGACAACTAGCTTATTGCCTTATGAACTTGTTTTTGGAAAGAAAGCAGTTTTACTGGTCAATTTAGAAGCTGAATCACATCTTGGAGTTGACTGGGATTTGGTCAAGACCACTGAAGAATTATTATGTGCAAGAATGATTCAGTTAGAAAAGAAAGAAGAATACTTAGAAAAGGCATATTCATGGATGATGAAGATTCGAAATCAGTAAGTAAGATATTGGGATGAGCAGTTGGCGCACCAACTTAGAAAACCTTTGAGAGCTGGTGATATGGTTTTGGTGTATAACAGGAGTTTGGAGATCCAATGGGACAAGAAGTTTTCAGATAGGTGGAATGGACCTTAAAAAGTCAAAGTACAGGTTTCTGGAGGCTCATATGTGTTAGAAGAGTTGGATGGAGTAGTTTTGAAGAAGAGGGTAGTGGCTGATCAAGTCAAGAGTTTCTATCCTAGGGGCACCAGGAGTGCTGAAGTTTTTCTCTGCAATGAGGGTAAACTAACAGTCAAAAGTTAAATTGAAACTCTGAGATGAGGGTAAACTATGTTTTAAATATGTTGTCAAAATGTTTGCTACTCCAGAATAAGAATAAAATACTCAATATAAAGTCTGTTCTTCAACTACCTTGGTTACAAAACTAATAAAAAAAATCTTATGAAGATTATGAAGATGTTTGTTGAAAATTCTTAAAATTTTAAAAAGCAATAAAAAATTGGTGAAGATTTATGATGGATATGATAAAATTTATTGGTAGAATTTTTCACAGGGGAACCTTCTGAATTAAATATTGGCAAATTTGGAGGTAATTGATGGGCTGGCTGCTCTATACACAATTACCCCACAAAGTTTGTTACTGATTTTTCCCTGTTTCTAGTTGAATCCTGGCTTTGTTTTTGGATTATAGAAAGTCCACTAAGACTATAAACTAGAACAACGCAAAAAGACAATGCACTTACAAGGCCGGATTCAAGATTTTCTTTTTATTTTGTTTAGATTTTATTATGTTTTTGTTTTGTGATTTCATTACATTTCTTTTATATTATTATAATTATTAAAATTGTTGTAATTGGTGATGATCAATGGTGGTCTCTAATCATTTTTACCAATTGGAGGGAGCCCACATATTTATCATTATTTTAAAATTCTTTACTTCTAAAAGTTTCATTTATTTTCTATATTCAATTTCTTATTTGTGTAACCACATCAAGTTGCACTTTGATGTGGGTATGATGTTGAGGGTACGGCTCATCAATTGGCTGGGGGGCATCTTTTAAATTTTAAATTTAGATTTTTATTATTATTTAAAACTTCTCAAATTTTATTATTAATTTTTTAAATTTTCTTAAAAATTCTTTAAAATTAAAATTTTAAAATTTTATTTCAAAACAATCTTTTATATTTCTTTATTTATAAATAACATAACATTATTATTAAAAATAATAATAATAATAAAAATAATAAAAATAATAAAAACAAGAAAAAATATAAAAAATAAATAAATAATAAAATAAAAAATAATAATAAATATAAATATAAAAAAATAAAACTAATTATTTAAACATAAAAATTTAATTTTCAATTTTTCCTTTTGTTTATTTCTTTTATAGTATAATTTATAAAGGAAAAAGGGTCTAGTGGAGCTCAAGAAATACTGCATCCCACTTCAAGATGCTTTAGTCCTCTAAGACTTTAAAATGGCTATTTTTCAAGACTTTCATTAAGGATAATTTTCTTAATTTTGGGATCTGTTAGTACTCCAAGACTTCAAACTGGCTAATTTTCAACACTTTCTTTATGGTTTATATTCTTCATTTTGAATATGTTAGTCCTCCAAGACTTTAAACTGGCTAGTTTTCAAGAATTCAGTTCCTCTATGGGTGCTGTTAGTCCTTCAAGACTTTAAACTGAGAATTTATGAAGATTTCTTTTAATATTTATAAAAGCCTGGTCCACCATGACCTTAAACTGGAAGTTAATCAAAATTTTTGGTCCACCATGACCCTAAACTGGATTAAAATCAATCAAATGTT
Organism: Hemileia vastatrix; assembly: GCA_030280995.1. Classification (NCBI taxonomy): domain Eukaryota; kingdom Fungi; phylum Basidiomycota; class Pucciniomycetes; order Pucciniales; family Zaghouaniaceae; genus Hemileia; species Hemileia vastatrix. Next base: position 17,471,767 of record JASXTE010000003.1, on the reverse strand, counting down.
TGGTCCACCATGACTTTAAACTGGAATATCAAAATTACTCAATCTTTGATTAAGCCTAGGCCTTAATTAGGAAGAATTTACTATATCAATGCACATAAGAAATCTTTAGTACACTCAGACTATAAACTGGAAATTGACTAAATGTTTGGTTCACCAAGACTTTAAACTGGAATGTGAGTCTATTTGGTTTAACTCAATTCAATCTTTTAATTTATCACTTTCCACCAAGACTTTAAACTGGAAATTCAATCATTGATGGAATTAGGTGCTATTATGCTTTGTGAGGATAAGATTTTAGGTGGTAATGATGCTAGGAAAGGCCAAATGGTTTAATTAGGTGATAATTGTGGCACTTAAACATGGTATAAAAGGTTAAAATAAAGATTTTATGCCTGGACAAAGTATTTTAAAGAGCTTTCTGTATAGAAAAATGGATGAGAATTGTGATGAAGGATTTGAAGTCAGGGTGGTAGTTGGATTTTTTTTAGAGTCTCAGTGTTAGACTATTTGGTGTGAAGCTTGGAGGAACTCATGGAAAGATTGGAATAAAAGAATTTGGCTCAGTGGGGGGACCTATGAGAATGGAATCAAGAGTATTTGGCTCATTAGGGAGTTCCACTCTCTCATGCTGTGACATAGATGAAAGACTGATATATGGGAGTCTGAAGGGATTCAAACCTTGCTCTCAGAAGTGGGAATCATCACAAATTTTATTATTATTATTATCATTATGTTAAAACCCAGAGAAAGAAGAACAAAAGTTCATTTTTATAGAAGACCAGCTAAAACAACATTCATCAAAATAAAACTATTAGAAGAGATAATTCCTTTGAAATTCCTTGACATCATTATCAAAACTCAGCATTAAAAGTCTTCTCTTTAAGATGTCTTCATGATTATTGGCTGGGGTTTCTTGAAAAAAAGTTAAAAATTTCATTTCAACTCATCAGTAAAGTCAAGAAAAAGATAGCAATGAAAATTTGGATAATGATTAATATAATCTGTCTTCACTTTGCCAATGTCATCAGTTTTGGTTATTTCAACAGCTAAATTCAAGTTTATTTTGAAGATTTAAATAAGTTATTATTTAAAGTTTATATTTTATAATTAAAGTCTTACATTTTGAGCCAGGAAACATTGTTTCAGAAAAATTAATAGGAGGAACTGGCATTATAGGGTTAGGATCTTGAGAAGGCTGAATAAGGCCAGGATTGGTTAAATTTGATTGAACTTTTGAAGATGAAGCTGTTTTTGAACAAATTCTTTTGAAGAATACTGGAATTTTAGATCTATTTTTGGATATTGTAGGATCAGGGAGAGCGGTTGGTCCAAGATACACATTTGTTCTAGATGGAACTATAGGCCAGTTACATTTAACTTTCTTTGCACAGAAAAAGTCACAAGTGGTTCTTCCAGGGAGTTAAGGATTGGACATTAGAGGGTACTTGGTAGAAAGCGCATAATTCACATGGAGCGGCTAGTTCTTTGAAGGAAATTTTAAAATGATGAGATTGAAGGTTGATTTAGAAGAAACTTGGTTAATGGTGTGATTGGAGATGATGACGCTTGAAGAGAGAGATAAATTATTTTGGGAAATCAATTATGCAAAGTTAAGGAATGGTGAAATTCCATATTGGAGGGAGGATGTGGCATTCCACATCTGGGTATGAGGCTTAGGTGAAAATTTGATTGATTATTGTTTGAAAGGAAATTTTGGTGTTACCAGGTGTTAATTCGGTTATTATGGATATCTTTGGGCTGATTTGTGGCATTTTGGAATGGTTATATGATGGTATTTTTCTTGTGATTTGATGGTTTTATGGATTTGGAAATGGTCATATTGGATTTTTGGGGTGATTCTCTATCTTTTGGGTATTTTTTGGGGCTCTTTTGGGTTTATTTTTGAATATTAGTAGCAATTTTCTGGATTATCAGGCTGTATATTTGGAATTTTAAAAGTGACTTTTAGTATTATTGGTGGATATGGTGTGTTGATGGAATGGCCACTGAGCTCTGGTGCTCTGATGCAATCCGGTGCACTCCGGCTTGCTCCGGTGAACTTCTAGTGCAAAAGAAAAGTGTACTGAAAAAATTCTGTCATGGTGGCAAAATTATCTCACTGTGGAAAATTTAGTTCAATCTGTAAAAATTAGCTCATTATAGAAAAAAGAGCTCATTGTGGTAAAATTTTCTCACAATGGTAAAGTTTGGTCACTGTGGAAACATTTGGATATTGTGGCAAAATTTGGTTAGAAATTTATTATGCTTATTAGCTCAATAGTTTATTGTAGATCCTATGCATGTAGGGTATTTTTGGAAGTTCTGGAGCAGGAGAATCAGGAGGAGAGGATGAGAATCTTAGTCTTTACATGTTTTTGTCTTTTTAGTTTCAACATTAAGGGTCTTTTTTATAATTAACAATATTTTAACATAAAAAAACAAATATAATAAAAAAATTAACTTATAGGGTATCTTTGGAAAAGTCTCAATTTAAAGGACTTTTTTTTATTGTTATTTCTTAAAAATAAAATCTTCATAAAAACATATAAGTCAATCTTTTCAGATCTTTTCAATGGTGCACCTTTATTGTTGTAATCCAGTATTTCTTTTCCAACAGCTGTTGTTTCTCGTATCAATAAGTGTTCATATATCAGAGTTTCATATATTTTATATCAATTCAAGTAGACTAGTAAGCTTAGTTAGTTGTGCAACCCTCATTTTATTTAGAAGGACAGGGTTCTCTTTGTTTTATCTAACTCCTTTGGATTCTGCTTACAGCAAGGCAACTGTACAAGTCTTCCTACACTGTGTGAAATTCCTCACCAACAATTTGCATATCTAAAAAAATCTAAGTCAAAAAAGTCTATATCTGTTTGAAAAAATTGGCCATACCCTCCCCTGCATTTTATTGAAACAAGGGGTGGATATCACCAAATTTTTATAAGTCATCGATTTCCCATGTCAGATTTGAAAATTTGGCAATACCCTCCCTTAAATTTTATTGAAGTAAGGGGTGAAAATCACCAAAAGATAATATAAATCCATAAATTAGCAAATAAATAAATAATATAAATCAAAGTTAATAGTTTTAAAGTAATGACAATTTCTCAAGCAAAAATGCGGACCAAGTCTAGAAACTAAGTTTGGGAATTTCCACAGGTATAGGCAAGATGAACCCCATGGAACAATTTAATTTCATCATGATTACCATTTATACAACACAAGGTCATTGGCTCATTACTTTAGTTTAGTAAATTGAAATATTAGATATATTTATTAAAAATGTATGAAAAAATAAGAAATATTCAATGACTTTACAACTACCCAAACTTTTTTTATCTACCTAAAGGTTTGTAAATTTATTACTTTTACCTTCTTTTTTTACCTTGTTAATTTGTTGGACTAAATTTTGACTGATCTGATAAGAGAAGCAAAAATGAGTGAAGGGTTAGACATAAGAAAATTGTAAGAAAAAGAAAAATACACACCTTGATAAAAGGGCTGAATAATAAGTAAAGAGAAAGGTAGCTTGAAGAATCTGGAAGGATAAATGCATGATGTAAACATTATGATATGCATTATGAAATAAATAAATGTGAATTTTTTTAAAAAAGGCTCAACTTTAAAAGTCAATATCTCATCAACCACTGAGCCAAATTAAAATTGGTTTTCTGGAAATGAAAGATAGGCTTCAGAAGTATTTTTAGCTAACAGGAAAGACAATTTAAATAAACCTAACCCTAATACTGCCTCTGATTTTCAAAATTGCACAAAAAATTGAAAAGTGATGATGAAAAGTCCATCAAGAGGGAGACAAAAGCCTAGATAATCAGGAATCTGGAAGGATAAATGCATGATGTAAAATTTATGATATGCATTATGAAATAAATAAAATTTAAATTTGGAAAAAAAAGGCTCAACTTTAAAGGTCAATATCTCATCAACCACTGAGCCAAATTAAAATTGGTTTTCTGGAAATGAAAGATAGGCTTCAGAAGTATTTTCAGCTAACAGGAAAGTTAATTTAAATAAGCGTAACCCTAATACTGACTCTGATTTTCATAATTGCACAAAAAATTGAAAAGTGATGATGAAAAGTCCATCAAGAGGGAGACAAAAGCCTAGATAATCAGGAATCTGGAAGGATAAATGCATGATGTAAAATTTATGATATCCATTATGAAATAAATAAAATTTAAATTTGGAAAAAAAGGCTCAACTTTAAAGGTCAATATCTCATCAACCACTGAGCCAAATTAAAATTGGTTTTCTGGAAATGAAAGATACGCTTCAGAAGTATTTTTAGCTAACAGGAAAGTTAATTTAAATAAGCCTAACCCTAACACTGCCTCTGATTTTCATAATTGCACAAAAAATTGAAAAGTGATGATGAAAAGTCCATCAAGAGGGAGATAAAAGCCTAGATAATCAGGAATATGGAAGGATAAATGCATGATGTAAAATTTATGATATGCATTATGAAATAAATAAAATTTAAATTTGGAAAAAAAGGCTCAACTTTAAAGGTCAATATCTCAGAAATTACTGAACTAAATTCAAATCAGTTTTCTGGAAATGAAAGATAGGCTTCAGAAATATTTTCAGCTAAAAGGACAGCAGATTCAAATAAACCTAACCCTAATTCTGACTCTTCTTTTCAAAATTGCACAAAAAATTGAAAATTAATGATAAAAATTTCAAAAAAAAGGAGATAAAAGCCTAGATAATTGTCAAATAAGAGTTTCAGAAGCCTTAATCTCTAATTATGCAATATAAAAATGTGAAATAAGATAAGTGAAATTTGGAAAAAAAGGCTCAAATTCAACTGTCCAAATCTCAGTAACCACTGAGCCTAATTCAAACCTGTTTGTGTGAAATAAAAAATAGGCTTCAGTAGAATCTTCAGTTAAAGTAAATAAGATTTAAATAAACCTAAACCTAATTTATTGGATAAAAAAATAAAAGAAAAAATAATTGAAATGGGAAAAAAAGGTTCAAATTAAAAGGTCAATATCTCAGCAACCACTGAACCAAATTCATATTTGTTTGTGAGAAATAAAAGATAGACTTCAGGAGAATCTTTAACTAAAAGAAAACTAGATTTGAATAAACCTAACCCTAATTACAGGTCTGATTTTAAAAATTTTACAAAAACTTGAAAAGTGATAATAAAAATGACAACATGGAGAGTTGAATTAGTCCACTGTTTTCCAGATATGAGTCCTAAATATAATTAAGCATGTAGTTTTCATAGAAAAAATGAGATATTACATAGACATGAAAAAAAGGAGATTAAACTTACCTTGATTGAAAGTTAGGAAAAATAGAGTGAGAAAGGGTGAGGTTGGAATTTGGGGGAAAGTGAATATGGAGCAAGTTAAATGCTTAAAGAATGTGCAATGTATGTATTTCAATGACATGGAATCAAAAAAAAGTGAAATATGGGAAAGGGGGAATAATGACCAAGCTAAGGAGGGATGAAGAGTAGGATGATGGATCCAAAAAAAAAGAAAGAAGAAAAGGAGAGAAGAAAGAAGGCTAATTTTACCTTTAAAATCTAAAAAATAAACACTAAGTAAAAAAATTTAGATGCAAAAAACAAAAAAAATCCAAAAAAAATTTAATTAGCAAATATATAAGTAAAAATGAAAAAAATGGCTTACCTGGAGAGATGATTTGAGAAAAAAATTGACTTCAAGTTATTTGAGGGATGAAAGAGGAGAGAAAGAAGTGGATATAAGTGATGAAAGAAAAAAAATGACTGAAAAATTATGAAATTTTAGAAAGTATGAAATTTCATGTTGAGTTAATGAAGGAAAACAAAGAGACTAACACAGAAAGTTAAGAATCAAAGTCAATATTCAAATAAGAATATCCATTCTAAAGAGAAATTCCTGAGAAGCCCCGAAAAACTGTCTAAAACTGGGTAGAGATAGGTTAAGAAGTGTTTTGATGGTGTACTTGGGGGTATGAAGTACTTGAGGCTTTCTTAGAAGAAGGTAATGTTTCCTGGCCAATTTTGATAAAAAAAGGATAAATTCTTCAAGATCAGAATCAGAATCATATTCAGAGTTTACATGGAGATTAAGAGCTATGAAAGTCATTGATTGATGTAGCTTATCACATTTTGAGAGTGAGGAAGGCATGACTCTTATATGCTATAAAAATGTAAATTATGTACAAGTTTTTGAGTTATGAAGTGTTGTGCTTCAGAGTCCTGTGTATGAATGGGATGATGCTGCAAAATCAGAAAAATGGGACATTATTGTGAAATTAGCACTTTTGGTTGACAAAGTGCATATTTGAGTGAAATAAATGAATTGTTTGATTTGGAAGTCCACCAGTGTTGGGGCTAGTGTATTTCAGATATCCACACTTAAATAAGTGAAGATTTGGTCAAATTCAATTTTGTGTTTTCCAGAACAAACATCCCCTAATGAAATAATATTATTATTTATAAGTTTATAAATAATTAGGAATAAAATATTATGTATGTAATTTAATTATCTTTAATATATATTTTATAAGAAATAAATAATAAAATAATTATAAATATTAATATTTATGTAATTTATAAAGATGTTAAATAACATAAATTTAAGTTTTTGAAATATATAATTATAAAGAATTTATAAAGAGTTTAATAATATATATTAAGATTATTACAATATATAAAAATATATTTAATATAAAGATTAATAAATTTTTTACTTTATATTTAAATTGTTGCACTTAAAAAGAGATATAAAAAAACATACCTTTAAAATGAGAATTATTAATTTTTTAAGCTCTTCCAAAAAGGCAAAGCAACTACTATTATGAATAATGATATTAATATATTATTGCAGGTTGAGAAAATCTGAGTAAAAATGTACATTTGGAGGTGTTTTTCTATATTAAAATCAGGGGCTGATGGGGTAGAAAGACACGGCCAAGGACCATCTGTGTTCTGAAATGTTTGGCCACAAATATTGAAAAAAATTAGGAGTTAGCTTGAAGCAAGATTAAAAAAAGGAGATAAGAGAGAAAAAAGATATTTGCAAGATTAAAATAAAGTAAAGAAAAAATAAGAGCTAAAATAGACAAAAATAAGCTCATCTTCAGGGAACTTTGACTATTTGTGCATCCTCTTGGTAAAGGATGATCTAAAAATAGTCTATTTTTGGTAAGAAAAAATACCTTATTCAGGAGTGAAGAGTTTTTTCTTACCATCCATAGGCTGTTTCTGAATTTTTGAAGCAAGATTAAAAAAAGGAGATAAGAGAGAAAAAAGATATTTTCAAGATTGAAATAAAGGAAAGAAAAAATAAGAGCTAAAATAGACAAAAATAAGCTCATCTTCAGGGAACTTTGACTATTTGTGCATCCTCTTGGTAAAGGATGATCTAAAAATAGTCTATTTTTGGTAAGAAAAAATACCTTATTCAGGAGTGAAGAGTTTTTTCTTACCATCCATAGGCTGTTTCTGAATTCTCCTTGTGCACAAGGATTGAACTAACAGAATTTCTTGATTTCCTGTTAGTTCCATCCTTGATTAACTTTTAGTTCCATCTTTGAGCACAAGTATAGTCCAGAAACAGCTTATGGATGGTAAGAAAAAACTCTTCAAACCTGAATGAGGTATTTTTTCTTACCAAAAATCGACTATTGTTGGATCATCCTTGTCCAAGAGGATGTGAAAACAGTCAAAGGTCCCTCAAGGTGAGTTTTTTCATCTATTTTAGTTTTTATTTTTTCTCTCCTTTTTTTTAATCTCTCTAATATTTTTTTTCTCTCTTATCTCCTTTTTTTTAATCTTTCTTCAAGCTAAATCCTATTTTTTTTCCAGATATTTTCTACTGAAAATTCCAGAACATAGAAAATCTGTGGCCATGTCTTTCCACCCCATCAGCCCCAGATTTGAATATAAAAACACACCTCCAAATGCCTACTTTCACTCAGATCTTTTCTCAACTTGAAATAATATATTAATTTCATCTTTCATAACAGTAGCCTTTTTTTCTTTCTATTAGAGTTTAAGACATTAATAAATCAAATTTTAAAGGTAAGTTTCTTTATATCTCTTTTTACATGAAACTATTTAAATATAAGTAAAAAAATTATTAATCTTTATATTATATAATATTATATTTTATAATTAAATATGTATTTATATATTGTAATAATCTTTATATATATTAGGGGGTGTCAAACATTACCATATACACCATTCAAGCAAGTCTCAAAAAAGGTACCAAGTAAGTCATTTTAATTTTAATTATATACCCCATTAACTGGTATACTTCAACAGAATTCTTTTCCCTACACATGCCATCTGTTGAGTACTTCCAAGCACCCCAAGCACTTCTTCCCCTTATATTGATTAGTCAGTATTAGGTACACACATGCCCATACCTTAAAATATTTCTTCACCTAATCCTTATGAGCTTATTTATACACAAACACTACACAGTGTATCAAGTCTTAAGGTACCCTAACATTATTGTCTAAAACTTAATTTATCCTATCCTTGATTACTCTTACTCTCATTTTTTTCATCCAAACACTAAAATGACTACTTCACTTTGTCAACAGCTTCAAAAAAAAATTGATTATCTAGCCCTTGATCTTTTGGTTGAGTCTGATCCAGATTCTGATGCTGAGTTTTATTTTTTTATATGATTCATCTGTTAGAGAACTGCTGTAAAAAGACTATTAAAATTGCTTTTCTCTAAGAACAATCCAAGGTAGTTTGATAAACCTAAGAAAACCCTGTCCCTTTAAGTAAATAAAGAGCTCAAAATTAACTGAGAAATAACCTTTACTTATTATGAAATGACCACTAAACTATTTGTTATTAACAGTGTTGTGATGTAGAATCAGTGTTTTTAATAATGAGGGTGAGAGACACAATATTGAATCTGTATTTAGAAAAGTTATTTAAATGATTGAATAATATATTTTTATGAAGCTTTTCTTTTTATTTAATTTAGTTATTAAATTTAGATCCCAGATGATGAGACCTTTAAAATGGCACCCTATAAGTTAATATATGTGATGATGAGTGAAATTAATAAATTGCTATGTAACAGTGTAATATTTATAAGGGTATTAAAATTTTATAATTTGTTATGTAAAGTAACAATGATTGTTGTGGTTGATAATTAAGTTGTTAGATTGATGTCCCCTCCTCCAATTTCAAGTCTGGAGGCTTTATATGCATAGTATGTCTTGTGCCCTTTTTTCCTAACCAGAGCATTCTGGAGCTTGTATGGAGCTTATCCAGAGATCACCAGAGCTTGTATGAGGCTTGTACAGCATTACAGACTCGATTGGAGCCTTTAAAATACTAATAAAAAAACTAGAAAAATTATAGATGATAGAGCTACTTCTCCTATATAATTCATTTTTATTTTTCTAGTCTGTGCAGCCCTATTCACCAAGTAAAAAATTAGGGGGTATCAATGTTGACCAATCCACATTTAAATTAATTTCAGATAAAAATCATTATACTCCAATTATCTTCTGCAAGTATTTTTTCTAATAATTGAGTTATTAGAGCTTTTACGTGTCAATTTTCACCTCTATCCAACATTTTTATCCTCAATTTTTAATAACCACATCTTAGAAAACTTTCTGGATGTGCCAACCTCTCTACCTTGCTGAGCACTCCCATCCTGTCTATTAATTTCTGTTCAAATCCCCTCCCCACCTCATCTGTTTTTTTCTTCTCCTTTTCATCTTCAAGTATCTTAACATTCCCCATCATCATAGATCTTTTCAAAGGCAGCCTTCCACCAGTTGTTGTTCAAATCCCATTACTCCCTCTTTTCCCTGCTCACCTGATAAATCAAAGACTTTTCAACTAAAAAAAGATGATAATATCATACTTATCAACTGGCTTAAAATAAAAAATAATTATGATTCTTTTTTTGGTACTGAGAATGCAACTAAATTAGGACAGCTCCCTGCATCAAAAGTCAATGGCTATCTTCTAATGGCCAATGAATTACAAAATAAGACAAAGTAAAGGATTGATCTTTTACCTAAACAGATGTCTTAGCATTTAAAGCATTACCAAGCCAAATACAAGAAAGCATAGACTCTTTAATTTTCTACTGGCTTTGGAATTACCAGCATTTATATCAGTAAGGGCATAAAATCCATAATTGATAAACTTGAATCTCTATTTCAATAATTTAAAGAGAAAGCTGATTTTAATCCTGCCAACATGTTGGATGGTGAAGATGCTATCTCCAAACATGATATCAAAAGAAATCTTTTCCCATCCTCTTCCTCCACTCAAGCCTCCCCTGTTCCAAATTCAAAAAATCTAGATAGCTTTCCAATAGATCCTTATGGTGATATAAACCAACATGATCCCACTCCAGTAAGTTTTTATTTCTTGTCTAGTTGTTTTATTTTTTTATTTCTAAAAAGGCTAATGAACAAACCCAGGATCCTCAAGCAAGTGAGTCTGAAGCTAGCATCAATGATGAAGACAAAAATTTTACCTCCAAAAAAAAGCAAAGACCATCAACTACTTTGAATTTCAACAGTCATAGAAAGTGAAACAGAGATAGTTTTTACTAAACCCCTTTTTCTTCCATTGATGATTTTCTGGAGAAACGTGAATCTGATATGTGATAGCATACCTCTTAATAATTAAGTGAGATTTTCTTTTATTTTGTTAATATTCCTTTTCAATATAGGTAAAGTTGAAGTTTCAAGATATACTCTCAACTTTCAATAGAAACAATATGAGCTCTCTTTACAAAGGGAAGATAGGGCACAAGACTTGGAGGAGAAGAAAGTTGAGCTTTCATTACAAAGGGATGGGAGGGTACAAGATTTGGAGGAGAAGAAATTGGAGATTTCTTTAAAGAGGGATGAGAGGGCACATGAATTGGAGGTGAAGAAACTCAAGATAAAGAAAGGGGAGAAGGCTCTAGAGTATAATATCCTATTGGATCAAATGAGACTCAAGTATCAACTTGAAGATGGTTCAAAAAAGAAAGATTTCTTGAGAGAATGTGTTAAAGCTAATAAATCTATTTAGGGAATTGAATTCTTAATGAAAATGTTTGATAACTGGTTTTTTTATTACGTTTAGAAAATTTTCTTTATAGAATGTATTAAAGCTTATAATCAATCCTTGGAACACACTCCTCACTGAGATGTGAAACTTTTTATTGAAAAATTTTAGATTATTTGTTTGTTTGGTTAAATAAATTTTGTTTTATTTCTTATGGTGATAATTTCTTATGAGCTGACTTTTTAAAGGTGTTGATTCTAGGTGATTTTTTTTTGCAAAAATTTGAAAACTCATACATTTTTTAATTTTGTTATGATTAAGGAATTTCTCTTAATTTATTTCTCTTACCCTTGAAAGTTAAACTTGTTGCAGAAAAAAAACAAGAGCAAATTGAAATAATGAAGTTGGAGTCTCGTGAATAAACTTCAGAACATCAATTAATTTTTGAGGAAAAGAAGTGGTTTCATTCACAATCAAAGGAAGAATAATTTTTAGAAATTGAGAAAGATTGTTTATATTCAAAGAGGGAGAAGGTTAGGATTCAAAGAGAGAATGATGAAAAATTCAAAAATAATCAATTTCAATTGGAAAACAGCAAAATTCAGTTACAAGCTAATGAATTAAAAATTATTTATGTCAAAAATTTTTTTTTGGAAATACCCTCCCCTGCTTTTTACCATAACAGGGGGTGGGGATCATCATTTTTTTTAAGTCAGAAAAACATTTATGACAAAAAATGGCAATACCCTCTACTGTGTTTTTTAAGCAAGGGCATAGATTGCCAAAATTTATGTTCATTGCATAAATTAGCATGTAAAAAAGTCTTGTAAGATAAATTACAAACATAAATTAATGAAAATTCAAGTAAAAATGAGAGTGGAATTTTTCTGTGACTGAAGTCAATGAAATCAAACACAAATGTATACAGGAACCTAATGAGAAAAACAGATTTCCTCATGATTACCATTATATGACACATGGCCAATGGCTCATTAATTTAGGTAAGTAGAGTATCATATATGACTTGTAAAATTTCAATTTGTGAAATAAAAATAAAATTTGACAACCTATATTGCACCCCATACTTTTTCTTTCTATTAAATGTTTTTTGTTTTACCTCAACTTTTTCTCATACCTTATAAATCCTATTGACCAGCACCCTTTTGATTAGAAAAGAACAGACAAAGTGAGTAAATTCTTCACAGGATTTTTAAACTTTTTTTATATTTGTTGAATTTACCTTCTTTTTTTATCTTATTTAATCTGTGGATTAATCTTTGACTGATTTGAAATGAACATCCAAAATGTGTGAACTCTTGGCATGATTCCAATACAGGTAGAGCTTTAGTTATTTGGTGATGAACTTGAGAAATGTTTTTTAAGTAAAGAATAAATGCCTATGGAAATAAAATGAGTGACAGATCTTAAGAGTGAAATATATATTATCAGAAATACCAAGAGAATAGACTTTAACAAATCCTGGTCTAAACATGAAGTAAGGTAAATGAAATTTGAAAAAAAGTCTCAACTTTAAAGGTCAATATCTCAGAAACCACTGAAAAAAATTTGAATCAATTTATGGTAAATAAAAGATAGGCTTCATGAGAGTCTTCAGCTAAAAGAACATAAGATTCAAATAAGCCTAACCCTAATTTTGACTGTGAGTTTCAAAATTGCACAAAAATTTGAAAATTTGATGATTAAAATTCCAACAAGATGGTTATATAAGCCTAGATAATCATTAGATAAGAGTTTCAGAATCCTTTTTTTTAATTATGCAATATATAAAGATAAAATAAATTAAGTAAAATTTGGAAAAAAAGGCTCAACTCTTAAGGTCAAAATCTCAGCAACCACTGAACCAAATTCAAACCTGTTTGTGGGAAGTGAAATATATTCTTAAAAAGAATCTTCAGTTAAAGGTTGTATGATTTAAATAAACCCAACCCTAATTTATTACATAAAAATATGAAATAAAAAAATTAAATAAAAAAAACCTCAAATTTCAAGGTCAATATCTCATTAACCACTGAACCAAATTCAAATCTGTTTAAAGGAAATGAAAGGTAGCTTTGGGAGAATCTACAGTAGAAAGAAAATTAGATTTTAAGAGACCTAACCATATTTCCATGTCTGATTTTCAAAATTTTACAAAAACTTGAAAAGTGGAAATGAAGATGAGAACAAGAAGATTTTAATAAGTCCACTGTTATCCAGATAAGAGTCATGCAAGTATTTAAGTATGAAATTTATATAGAGTGAAAGAGATATCATTTATTTATACAAAAAGGAGATGAAAATTACCTTGATTGAAAAGTAGGAAAAATAGAGCAAGAAAGAATGATGTTGAAATTTGGGGGAAATTGAATATGGAGTAAGTGAATTACATTAAGAATGTGCAATGTATGTGTTTTAATGACATGGAACCAAAAAAAAGTGAAATAGGGGAAAGGGGAGATAGTGACAATGCCAAGGAGGAATGATGAGTAGGGTGATGGATCTAAAAAAGAAAGAAAAGAGGGAGAGAAAAAAAGGTTAATTTTACCATTGAAAACAAAAATAAACACTTAAAAAAAGAATTTAGATACAAAAAAGAAATAAAAAACAGAAAAAAAAACAAAAAAAATATAATTAGCAATCAAAAAATCAAAAAAATGAATAAAATGACTTACCTGGAGAGATGAGATGAGAAAATAAATGAAACCAAATTGTTTGAGGAATGTTGGAGGAGAAGAGGAAAAATAAATGAGGAATTAATGAAAAAACAAAACAATGAAAAATTATGCAATTGCAGAAAATATGTGATTTCATGTTGAGCTGATGAATGAAAACAAATGAGACATCCAAAAAAGAGACATTCAGCATAAATACAAAATAAAAATGAATATGCAAAATAAAAACACCAAACCAAGTGAATAAAGCACAGAAGTTGAACATTTGGAGAGTATGAAAAAAATTAAAAGGGCTGTGTTTAAAATGTTGGAGGGTGGTTGGAATAATGACAGAGCATATGCTGGTGGGAAGAAGGTTTTGTGATTCAAAGGAGGGGAGAGCTGGTGCAGGTCTGGGATCCTCTTCTTCATAAAGATCATTGAAAAGACATATAAGCTAAAGTGTCTTCCAACCCAGAGTCAGAGTCAGAGTCAGCAGCTAAAACTAAAGTGATGGAATTCATAGCTGTGTGAAGTTGCTTCATAGCAAAGAGGTGCTTCAATATTTTTGGTAGAAAAGGTTGTTGGTTAAAGGTTTAGGTGATGAGTGGGAAGTGGGAATTCACCACCACATGAGCAGATGGGGTTTGCAGATAGAAAAAAATGTTATGTGTTTGCCACAAAAATTAAGCATCATAGAGTGAAGAGACACATTAAGATAAGAAATAATGTTATGGGTTTGCCACAAAAATTAAGTATCAAAGAGTGATAAGATACATAAGGATGGCATCCACAATTATATGTCATGTGACTTACTTACAAATCAATCATGGATGTGATGAGTTTGGGATCAGGAGTTAGGAATGGAAATTGGGGTATAAGAGGCAGGATAATGCATTATTTTGGATTCCTTATTCACTAGCCCTGGGGCTAGTGAATAAGAATCTTCAGCAATTAAAAATGTCTGAACCCAGTGAAGAAATTCATGATCCCTAATTGTGGATCCCTGAATATTGATACCCCCTAATATCAAAGCTAAGTAAATCATGTAAAATGAAAAATAACCAAAAATACGTTATAAAATTTTCAAAAAATAGTAGAAAAATTGTGAAGATTCCACAAAAATTCCCAAAGGTTATTTAGACCCCTGAATTTAACTTCCATGCACTTTAAGACCTATACTTACATTTTCTGACCATTAGTTATTTGTTTAATGTTGAATTTTAAAATTATCCTTTTTAAACCCTTTTTATATACTAATTTTCTTCAATATAACCATTTTAAAATTAGGTTAACTTTTTCAATCTCAATAATCATCTCCCAAAAATCCTCTTTTAATTAACTTTAGTGCTCTACTAAACTTTAGACTGCCACATCCTCCTTACAATAAATAATTTCCCCATTCTTTAAATTTACATAATTGATTGAACACATATTCATCATCTCTTCATCCTGTTCAGCCAAATACCTTTGCTAGTCCTGAATATTTTTACTTTATTTTTAAATCAATATCATCATCCATATGTCATCAAAAGACCTTGCTGTTCCATTTGAGCTTTACACCAAGTACCAGGTTCCTTGTCTGATTTCTAACCCTGGTCTTCCTGGAGGATAGGCCTGTGATCTTTTCAGGCTTAAGAAAATCAAGTTCAATCGTCCAATTATACCTTCCAGAACCAACTTCTATACTGAACTAGTAGCTCTTCCTGAAACAATTATTCTGAAAAAGAGATTATCCAAAATTCCAACTTTCTTTTGTAATATAAAGGCCAAAACAGCTTCTTCTTCTAAAAATCCTAATCCTGAGCTTCCTCTTCAATCTCAAGATCCTAATCCTATTATTCCAGTTTCTCCATTAAGTTTTACTGAAACACTGTTTCCTGGCTCAGTCTTTTAATTTTAATTTAATAATTCTCCTACTGATTCCAAATTCAAATATTATCTCTTACAACTCCTAAGCTATCAAAATCACCAATACAGATGATGTTTTCCAGGTGCAGAATGATTACATTAATCGTTTTCCAAAGTTTCATAGATATCCCTTTCTTAATTTTTGTGATGATATGAAGCATAAATCTTTAACTTATTTTCAGGAAACTCCTGCTAATAATACTGAAGATTTAATGAAGAGAAGAATTTTAATGCAAAGATTTGATAATGGTGTTTAATGATTCGAAAGAGATTATTTATTTTTATTGTCTTCTCTTCTTTAAAATTTTTAAAACTTTAATTCTTTAGTTCATTTTGGTGCTGACAGCTGTTATTGTCTGGTCAATTTTAATTATTTTTTAAACTTCATATAATCATCATATTTTGAAATAAATTTTTGATAAACCATATTTTTCTTGTGATGATTCCACTACTGAGAGCAAGTTTTGAATCCCTTCAGACTCTCCTCTACCAGTCTCCATTTTTTTCACAGAATGAGAGAGAAAGCCTCCCTGATGAACCAAATACTTTTGATTCCATTCCCATTTGAATTTCCCCTGAGCCAAATACTATGATTCCATTCTTTCCATAAGGTCCTCCAAGCTTCACCTAAAATACTCTACTAATGAAACCCACTAAATCCAAATCCTATCTTTCTTCTATAATTCAGCATCACAAAATTTAAATAAATATCCAGCCCTTTAAAATCACTTCTACTTTATAACAAATCATAATTTTAAAGATAATCTTAGCACCTTTATTTTCAATTTTTAACAATCTCCAAAAATAAATTTTAAAATATTCATCTTTCTTTAACCTTAAAAAACTCCATTTAGTGACATCTTCATTGCCTAAAGTTAGTTGCACTCCTTTCATTAATGACTGAGTTTTCCAAATGAGTGATTGCCAGTCTGAATACTGATGAACCAGTGATAAATTAAAAATAACTGAATTGAATATCCCTCTTGATTAACATTCCATCCTAATATCCTTGAAATCCAAACATTAAATTGATTGCCAGTTTATAGTCTTGGTGGACCAAAGTGAAATTAATTTGCCAGTTTAAGGTCATAGGGGACCAATGATTGACATTTTGCTCTTTATTTCCAGTATAAGGTTATAGAGGACCAAATCCCTATAGTTCATTTCCAGTTTTAGGTCATAGTGGACCAAATATTGTGCCAATTGTAAATAATTGAAATTTTCTTCTTTAATATTCAGTTTTAAGTCTTGATGGACTAACAGATCAAATAGAATTCAAAATTCTTCATAAGTATTCAGTTTAAAGACTTGAAGGACTAACAGATCCAAAAAAATAAATCCAAAAGTCTGAAAAATTCTTGAAAATTAGCCAGTTTAAAGTCTTGGAGGACTTACAGCATATCTTGAGATAGAATCCAACAGATATTGTACTCCCTTAGACCCTCCTACCTGTGAAAAATATTAATAAATATTATAAAAGAAATACACTATAATTTTAAAGAAATTTAAAAAAAAAATTTTTCTTGAAATTGTAAAGTAGAAAAATTTTGAAATAGAAAATATATAATTTTAAATTTGAAAATGAAAATTAAATAAAATTATTTTTAAAGATGTTCTAAAATTTGTAAATTAAAATTTAATATATCAAAGATGCCCCTCAGCCATTTGATGAGCCATACCCCTGACATCATACCCACATACAAGTGCAACTTGATGTGGAATACACAAGAAATTGAAAATAAACATAAATGGTTTTTTTGAAAAATTTTGAAATACATAACAAAAAAAATAGAAAATTATTGCTGGGTGGGCTCCCTCCAGTTTGTAAAAATGATTAGAGACAACCACTGATCATTATCTCTGAGAAAATTAATTTTAATAAATTTAAAATGAAAATAAAAAAATTTCTAACATAAAAAAATTCAAAAATAAATTTTTCATAAATCAAAAATAAAACATAAAAAATCCTTGAATATGGCTTTGAATGAGCATAATCAATTGATGTTGTGTTGATCCAGTTTATAGTCTTAGTGGACTTCCTATATAGCAAAAAAAAGCCAGGATTCAACTTGAAACAGGGAAACTATGGTAACAAACATTGTGGGGTAATTTTTTATAGAGAATCCAGTGCCTCAATTACCCCCAAACTTGCCAATATTAAATTTAGAAGGCTCCCCTGTGAACAATTCTACCAAAAACAAAATAATAACATTCCAACTATATTATTCACCATAAACTTTTAACATTTGAATTTATTGATCAGTAGTTTAAAGGATAGTTTTAGTTTATACTCTCTTGAAGAGTAGATCTTTTTAAAATGATGAAAAAGTAGTTTATCATAATTTTGGAGGAAATATTCTTTAAACAATGGTAGGTAGTTTATCCTCATTTTGGAGTTTAACTTTGGCACTCCTAGTGCCCTTAGGATAAAACCACTTGACCTGATCAGCAGCTCCCCTCTTCTTTAATACAACTCCATCCAACTCTTCTAATATCCATTAACCACCAGATATGTGTTCTATAACTCTGTATGGGCCATTACACCTATCCACAAAGTTTCTTCCCCACTGACTTTCTAAACTCCTATTATACATCAAGACCATATCTCCAATTTTTAAAGGCTTCCTTAACCTATGTGCCAACCTCTTCTCCAAATATATAACTGACTGATTCCTAATATCCATCATTTTCAAATATGCCTTTTCTAGGGTTTCTTCTTTCTTTTCTAACTGAACCATTCTTTCACATAATAATTCTTCAGTAGTTTTGACTGTGTCACAATCTACTCAAAGATATGATTCAGCCTCTAAATCAACTGATAAAACTGCTTTCTGTCCAAAAACTAGTTTGTATGGTGAATATCTAGTTGTCCTTTTGGAAGTGATTCTGTCAGCAAATAAAACTAATGGTAAATAGTGCCTCCATTTTTCAGCACTTGCTCCACACATTTTAACTAAAGCATCCTGGATAAATTAATTCACTCTTTCTACCATTCCTTCAGCTTCATGATAATATGAGGTTTCTACCCTAACTTTTGATCCAAATTTTGATATAGCCTCTCTAAACTTTTTCTGGAATTCAAGAACTCCATCAACTGTCACAAATTTTGTCACTCCGTACCTGTATAGCCAATTTTTACTCAAAAAATCTACTACATTCCTAGCATTCAAGTTAATAAGAGGTACTGCCTCTTCCCATCCAGATAAATCATCTCTGGCTACAATGAAATATTTATATCTTTCCTCCTTAATATGAACAGCATCATAATAACCTTACCCAAAAAATGTTTTTAACAGTTGCATGTCCAGCTTCCTTTGGCCCTAAAAACTTCTCTTTTGACAATCTTCAAATGACTGAAACCATTTTATAACAGTCAGATTCATTCTTGGCCACTAAAATCTATCAGAAATCTGTCTATAAGTTTTACCAACTCCTCTATGCCCAAGATCTTCATGCAGTTATTTCATAACCAATTCTCGCCCTTTATTTTGAGTTATAACTACTTAAGATTTGGATACCTCCTCTTCATTAATCTTCTACCAGAGAGATGGAATGTCGGTGACTTCCTCTAGATAGCCAACCATTCATCATTATCACTTTTGTCTTGTCTTTTTAGAATTAATAAGTATTTAACCATTTAATAATATAATCCTGTCTTTCACCAGACATCATCTTGAAAATACATTAATATTATATCTACGGGTACTTCCCTATCTCCTAGATAGCCTGAAAATGAATGAGCCAATAACTTTTACTATAGACTTTGCCTTTTTATCATTAAAAAATTTGAATTCTCCATCTTTGAACCTTCCAACCTTTTATCAACCACATTTTCTTCTTTTCTATTTTTACTCTTTTCAGCATCATCATCATCATCCTTGTGCAACCTCCTTTTTACCAAATTTTTTTTAACACCTAACCTCTCTTTAATCAAATTTTCTAAAACTTTATTATATACACCATTCACCAAATTTTTACTATCCCGCACATTTTCACCATCCTCATCTATATACACAACATCTTCGACCTCTTTTTATCTGAATTTATCTACACCATCATCAAACTCCCCAAGCACATAATTTATAATATTTTTATTATTTTTCAGTTTATCCTCATGGTGGAGGTAATTGTCACCTTTATTATCTACACATATTAATCCTTCCAGTTCAACCTCATGGGCAAGGTAAGGAAAGTCTTCAGCACCTTTTGTGCTGGCCTTAATTGCAGATATATTTTCATTAAATTTTCCAGCCTAGGTACCACCAGAAATGAGTAATTCTTATGTTTAAAATAAGTTAACCTTAATTAAATTAAGATTTTAAGTTAAAATTAAGTTTATAATACATATATATATGGTTTTAATACATATATATATGGTTATAATACATATATATATGGCTATAATACATATATATATAATTATTACAATATTATATGACTTATAGTAATTTAAATTGCTTATCCATAGCCTAAAAATACTTATTAAGGTGTTAATGGAGTCATAATATACTTATCTAAAGTGAGATTAAGTAATTATAGACATACATAAGCTTATATGTATGCATAAACCTGGTATTCAGTGAAATATGTAGTTATATTATGTATATATAGGTCTATAAGTGGGTTTTACCCTCTTAATAGCCTATAACCTTTACTTCTCTACTTAGTTTAGTTCATATGGACGAAATCAGTGGACTCACAACACCTACAAAAGCTTATACACCTTTTTCAGGTGCATATATCCAGTTTGGACAACTTAATCTGCTTCCTTTGATGGATTTTTATGGATTTATGGGTTGGGATATCATTACTGGGTTGATATGGATGCTTGGGGATGCTATTGGGGGCTTGGAAAGCTAATTTGAATCCTTTATATGCTTTGTGTTTCATGATATACTCTTTGGATGAGGTATTTTACCTGTTTCTTTATGATATCTGCTTTTATCTGTTTATTCTATTTATGGTATGGGTCTGCGGTATAATTAATTGTGATGAAGGGTCCTTACTGGAGGTCTGGGTGCTGATACTTCTTGAAGTGGAAACCATTGGTAGGTGGTGGGCCCTCACAGTGCTGTAATTGCCAGGGATAAAAGTGATATCATCTGGATTGAAGGTCTGTGCACTCCAGTGGATTTTGGTATAAGTAAGGGAGGATTTGAAAGGTTATTGATCATCACTTACTTACTACCCATCAAATAAACACTATTAAACAATTATTATCATATATAAATATATTTTAAAGCATTTATAAATTGATATTATCTTTATATAAGCTATAAATATATTTTATTCATCTATTTTCCACCACTAGCACACATAAAAATCCAAGTCTTGTGAGTTTATATTGAGAATAACTATTTTATTAGTCTTCCTCTAAGGTTTAATAAGTAAATAAATTATAAATAAGTAGTAGGACTATTAATATTTACTAATAAATCATACTCTTATACTAGCACACACTGACAGAATTCCTCTGAGTCAGAATCCTCTTCAGTAGGTGGTCTTTTTGATAAGCCATCTGGCATAGTAAACATCTTTCCAAGCTTGTGAACTAAGTAAAAAAAATGCTTAATAAAATCTAACCCTTTTCATGGAAGCATTTGGTAAACCAGGGGAATTGATCATTTGAATTAAAGATTTAGCATTGACTTGTAATTCAAATTGTTGTCCCCATAAAATATTTTGAAGTTTTATTAAGATTTTTGCCACGCCACAAAGTTCCAATTTTGGTTGAGAATATCTTGATTCCACCTCAGTAAAAATCACAGATTCATACCTGTATGGTCTTATATAACCAGATTTATACATTTAAAACAAAACCTCCCCTACAGCAATCTGACTTGAATCCATTGCTAAATAAATCTGGCCTGCATCTTTCACATAATCTAACTTGTGCGGGATAATATCTCCTCCAGCTACCTTCTTCAGCCTAAAAAAAGCCTCCTCACACTATTTATCCTACTCCCAGTCAATATCCTTCCTATTCAACCATCTCAAAGGAGAAGCCAATGAAAAAAATTCATTGATAAACATTCTGAAATAAACACACATGGCTAAAAACCCCCTGACTTTGGTTGTATTCTTGAGTCTTTGCCAGGACTGAACTTTATTTACCTTCTTCTTTGACATAATTCTAACCTCTCTACATACAACATGACCTAATATTTGCAAAGCTGGCACACAACAAGAAAATTTGGAATCTGAAATAGTTAAACCAGCCTCTTCAATCCTAAACAAAATCCTCTCTAAAATAACTGCATATTCCCAGATAAATTTTTGTATCTCTGGATTCTCCTTCAATACTTCATTACCATAGTCTGCTGAAGGTCCTTCTATTCCACCATAATAAATAAATATATCTGAATATTGTGGAATTTTGTCTTTTAGAATTTAATCCATCTGAGCTGGATAAATGGTAACTGACTTTGTTGCTCCTTGAGGTAATCTTGTTATCTGTAGCTGTCCAAGTGGCATATCAAAAGTTCTGAGAGGTCTAGAGTCCGGATGCAACTCTCTTTTGTCATATCTCCCCATTATATCTCCCAACCATAACACACTCTCCCTGAAAAAATTTCTAGAAACTCCTCTGTGTTAGGTGGTATTCCTACATATTTTATTGTAACCCTATTTTATTCTCTTAAATCATGAACTATCCTAAGCTTGCTATTAGGTTTTTTAAGACAGAATACTGGACTTGAATAACTTGATGATGATTTTTCATATAATTCAGTTTGAATTCTTTATCTAATGACTTCAATATAATCTTCTATTAAAGCAGCTGGTATTGGAATGAACTTCTGTTGCCATGGTTCATGGAAAACAACTGGAATCTTGTAGGGCTCCCCATAAAAATGATTTAACACACCTCTCTCCTCTTCTACAAATGCAGTGGCCTTCTCCCTCTTAGCAATTACATCCAACAAAAATATTTTTTCATCAACTGAAAGCCATACTTCAGGTCCAAAATTAACAACCTCTAATCTCTTGAAAGTGATCCTGGAAGTTTCAGAAAATTCAGGCAGGTTTTTGACTAAAGGAACGTCATTTGGATCTCATAATAAATTTGGTCCTCCAAAACGTGGATTTAATTTAGCCCAAAGAGGCGCATTAATTGGCCTAATTATATTTTCTACCTTTTTATATTTTTACACTCCAATTTAAACTTTTACTTGAGATACTTAATCCATTATAGCTTTGCCATTATAAAATTTGTCATATAAATTTTCTTCAGCTTCAGAACCAGAATCAGAAATAAAGTAACTTGAAACATAATTTTTATTTTCAATATTTTCATCATTATTATTGCAACCCCCTTTTTCTTTGTTTAATTTATCATATAACTTTCCTGCACCTTTCCCCCTTTTTTTTCCACCATAAAATAACCAGTAAATAAATTTTGCAGTTTAACATCTTTCTTGAAGAAAGAAATATAACCATCACAAATATTATTTTTTTGTGATTTAATTATATGAAGACTTTTTTGTTGATTTTGATATGATAATTGCAGTTTATCCTCTTGCTGTAGGCCATAAAATAATCCACCACTAATATCACCATGATTATCCAAATTCCCTTTCCAATTTTTATCCAACATAATAAATCCCACATTTCCTTTTGAACCATTTTTAAATTTTATAGAATAATTTGATAAAGATAATAAACATATAGGAAAATCCATCACATAATGACATTCCAATGAAATATCAACAGAAAATAATTTATAATCCACTTGAATTTTCTCCAAGTGAGCTGACATATTGCAATCTGGGATCTCTTCTTGAGGAGAGTTTGCAACATTAGAGAAATCAACACTTACTAAACAAAAAAATTAGGGCATTCATAATTATCTTTGTTAATAAATTCACCAGAAGCTGACCTATCAATTTGCCTCTTCCTGGTACAATTTCAACACTGACACATCGTGGTAAGACCAGGACTTGTTTCCCAGCCATCATCTCCTGGAGGTGCTAAACCTAAATGAAGCCTTCTCATATTTTCACAAGTAATATCTAAACTGATTTCCATACCACTCTGATAAAAATTAATTTATGACCCAGAATCCACAAGGGCCTTCACCTCTTTGCCATTTAACATCACCTTTAAATACCCTAGAGGAGCAGAAAAATGAGTTTCCACCTCCTCTCCAAACTTTTCAGCATTTGCAAATATATACTCCACCTCTCCAACTGATACCTGTTTCCTCATCAGATGCTTCTTTTACTTCTCTACAATTTCAGGACTAATTGTAAATAATTTGCCTAAAGATAAAGGAATCTGGAATTGATTCACTCTACCCAAAAACGTCTCCATAGCATTTTCTTGACCAGATACTACTTGACTTTAATATTGAAATTTAGTTTTAATAAATTTGGCCCTAGGAACCTCTTGAGGACCCACATTGCCGTCTCCACCCTCCATAATAGCATTTTCATCTACCATAACCCTAGCTCCATCACCAGCTTTTTTCACCAATCCAGATCCATCACTGGTTCTCCTTACCCCCTCCATAGGAGTAGTACCAGCAAAAATTGGTCTGAGAAGAGACACTGTTGGTAAATCTTCCTCAGAATCAGATTCTTCTTCCACAGGCATAGGCTCACTGTTAAAATCAAATTTACCATAACCAGGAGGCCCCATATTTGCCATTCCCTTCTGAGTTTTATAAATTTTGTACTTGGTGTAAGGTTTCTTCTCAATATTTTAAATTTCAGCCTTTCCTGGTTTAGCCCTAAGTTAGCTCTGAATGTTACTTTTAGCCTTAGTATCAGCTTCTCTTCTAGAAGCATCAACATTGTATTCACCAATAATGCAGTTACCATCTACCCTAGCAATCATTCCCAACTCTAATCCACCAAATGAAGCTGTAAAGGTTGCCTTAATGAACTTGTTCTCTTTACCCTTATCTAGTATTCCACTATCATTACCACAATTCTTTTTACCACCTTTGATATTATCATCATCATCACCAGTTTGTTCTTCAAATCTGGCTCTCCTTTCAGCCATCAAATTCCTCCTAACTAAATCAGAAGGTGCTTTTCCATTACTGGGTTTTATGAAAGATCCATCAGGGAATTTTTTAACCTTTACATCAAAATTTACTTGACCAGACTGAAAATCCTTGTGCAAAAAATAAAAATCTGCTGCTTTGTGCCCCCTCCTATTATAATAGGAGCACACCCTAGGCTTTTCATAACCACCTCTATTACCATTTCCACCACTACCATTTCTATTACTACCACCGTTTCCATTTCCATGCCTATTAAACCAGTTTCCATTTCCATTATTCTCATAAGTTCTCCTCTCATAACCTCTTTACTGATAAGTTGAAGAAGTAGAAGATGAAGCCACAGGTGCTCTGTTGGCCTTCTGAGTCTCTTGAAATAATATTTTGAGCTACTTAGTTAAATCAGCTAAATGATCCAACATTTTTTTATCAACATCCCCCCTACTTTAGCAACAGGCTGACTCAACTTAGCCCTAACCATAATATTATTATTTTTGGCCAAAATATCACTAACCTTGCTAACATATTGAGTGCAGGAATCCTGATACTTTTCCAAGGCCAATAATTTCAAATATGCCTGAATTCTTTCTTTGATGACCTCTAGAGCAGCAGTTTCTGTTCTCCATTTGATAAATCCTTCATCAAGTTTTTTTTAGACAGCTCCTCCAACACATCAATTCTGATGTCCCTTCTGAATGATGACAAAAATTTATCCTTAGCCTGATTTTCATGGCCTATTTACTCCCCAGAATCAAAAATTCCACCACTTCATCAAACTGCCTACATGACCTTATAAAGTCTACTATAGTTGAACCTCCACCCTTTGCTTTTCAATCACTGAAAATATTTTTAAGGTCAACTATAGTATACCTGACTCCCCATCTATCAACCATCTCCTTTGAAAACTTCAACCAGTCCCATATTTATAACCAACCATAGCAAAGACCTCCATTTCCACCTCTTTATCCACAGTAAATAACCTATTCTGCTTCACCATGTCTAAATTTGAAGCCCCATAAACAGCAGAAGAAGCTTCATAGAGATTTAGAAACCATTTAAATTCTTTCCCATTAAACTTGGGCCCATCCCAAGAAACAATCCTGACCAAAGCATTGACAGGAAGATAAACACCAGATCTAGAATCAGAAGACATTCCAAAAGTATAATATAAAACCATTAAAATAAGATGAGTGTTTGTTTAATAAGCCTCTTTCAGGATAAGAAATTCAAGATAGAAAGTAAGGTTGATTAAAATCTAGAGAATTCAAACCCCATGTTGGGCACCACCATTGTAGAAAGACTGTTACAATTTCCTTGCCTTAAGTATAATCCAAGGGAGTTGGATAAACCAAAGAGACCCTGTCCCTTTAAGTAAAATAAGAGCTCTCAATAATCTAAGCTATAAAATATACTTTTTATGAAATGAAAAATAAACAATTTGTTATTAATAACTACGCAATATAGGGGGTAAACTTGCTAGCAGGTCCTCAACCTGAACTCAGATGGAACCCAGATTAAACTCAGACTGAACTCATACTTAACCCATACTGAACTCTACTTGAACACCCACCTAAAACTTTTCTTCTGAGTGGTGTTCATCCCTAATTGTATAGTTCCTTTATCAATAGCTCAATGTGTGTTCAATCTGTGATGAGTTTGGATCCAAGGTTGTGGACTTGCTAAAAAGTCCACCCCCCATATTGTGTTGTGAATGGTGTTGAGATGTAGAATCAGTTTTTTTAATAATGAGGGTGAGAAACACAACAGTGAAGCTATATTTAGAAACATTATTTAGTGGTTAAATAATATATTTTGATTGAGCTTTTTTTTATATGATTTAGTTATTAATTTTTGATCCCTGGTGATGAGACCTTTAAAATGGTACCCTATAAGTTAATATATGTGATGATGAGTGAAATTAATAAATTGTTATGTAACAGTGTTATATTTATAAGGGTAATAAAATTTTAAAATTTTTTATGTAAAATAATAATTATTTTTTTAAATATCCATTAATTTGGTTGATAATTAAGTTGTTATATTCATGTCCCCTCCTCTAATTTTGAGTCTACAGGTTTATATGCATAGTATGTCATGTGCTCTATTTTCTCTAACTAGAGCATTCTGGAGCTTGTCTGGAGCTTGTCCCAAGATCACCAGAGTTTGTACAGACTTCCAAATTCAATTCAAACCTTTAAAATTCTAATAAAAAATCTTGAAAAGTTATTTATGATAGAACTACTTCTACTATATTATCAATTTCAATTTTCTTAGTCTTCCCAGCCCTATTCACCTAGTAAATAATTATCAAAGTTAAGTAAATTATAAAAAATTGAAAAAAATTAAAAATACTTTATAAAATTAATAAAAAATAGTTTAAAAATAGTAAGAATTCAACAAAAATTTCTAAAGGTTATTGAGACTCCTGAGATTAATTTACATACACTTTCAGACCTATATTTACATTTCCTGACCATTGATTATTTTTTTAATCTTAATTTGTTAAATTATCTATTTTATACCCTTTTTATATAATCATTTTCTTTAATATAAACATTATAAAATTAGATTGGCTTTTCAAATCTCATTAATCATCATTCAAAAACCCACTTTAATAAACTTTAGTTCACTACTAAAATTTGAACTGCCACACCACTACCTTACTTCCTGAACCCCATCAATTTGCCATCAACAATTATATGCACTTCACAAACTTTCTAAAATACCTGAACCCAGTTTTAAGAAAATTTTCCAAACTACATTTTATGGTTTTAAATACCTACTTTATTGGATTCATGATCATTCTATTTATCACAATAACTCTCATTACCCACAGAGGGACCCTGCAATAAAAATCTCAGTGGAACTTTTCCAATTTGGTTCAAATGGGAAAGGTGCTGCCATAACTTGTCTTGAGAACCTCTTCAGTATAAGTCATCAAATATTATTTTTATACACCAAGAGAACTATCAAAGCCATCCTTTCACTTCAATCACAACTCCTCACATGGCCCACTGAAGAGGTTAGATTAGAAAACTGACAGGTCGTGCAAAATAAAGGATTCCCTGAATGTATTGGTTTTGTTGATGAAACAACCATCCCTTTAAGTTAAGAGCCAGAAATGGATAGAAATAAGTATTTTAATAAGAAAAAGAGGTTAGTGCTTATCTATATTTTACATATTATCAGTGTATGCTAGTATCTAAGTATGATTTGATAGTAAATATTAATGGTCCAACTAATTATTGATAAATGATTTAGTTATTAAACCTCATGGGAAGACTAATAAAACTGTCGATGGGTCTCTTGGTCTAGAAGATTTATCTGGAGGTTCTACAAGGATTTTAAGTGAATTATTGGACTTTCAAAGGCAAGGTATGTATTTCTTTATCTTTTTGATTATTTAACACAAATTATAAGAGGTGGTTTCAAATATTATTATAAATTATATCTTTAGATTTACAGTAATGTAAGTACTAATATTACAAAGTATATTAATAAAGGGTTTATTTAATTGATGTATTTTAAAAATGGTAAGTAAGTAAGGAATGAATCAAAAAGTACAAAAAGGGAGGGCCTTTTATAGGCAAAATGTGAGAGATAAAAATAGGGAGTTAACACCACCTAATAGAAGGGTGTGAGAGGAAAAACTAAATATAAAGAGAGTATGTGAAATACACAAAGATATACTAAATGGTGCTTCAATAAAAGGTATCATTTTTATTTGAAATAAAACTCAAGTTCCCTTAGATTGTCACACTTAGTATAAAACATTTGATTTAACATGTTGTTTTAACGGAAATTTAAATTTCTTAATAAAGGAATTTGAATTTTTTTAGATTTTATTATATTTTTAATACTATTTTTGTTTCCTTCTCAACTGTATTATTGAGCACGGTGTTAGGGAGTAAAAATGTATGGGACATTTATTTTTATTAATTGCTAAAATTACTTAATGTACTTAGCTAGTTAATTGTAAGTAATACATAAGTAATAAGTAATTAATTATCAATAAGGATTTAAAAGGCATGGCTTCATCTCAGTAAGATAATTAATTATTTTACTGGATAAGTCTATTAGCCTGGCTGACACTCACTCTTTCTAAAAAAACAATAAAAAAAATGCTATGATTTTTTCTTTTTATACTTCTTTAGTAGAGTAAGAAGATTAGATATCTCCTTCCCAGGTATCCAAGAATCATATTAGGGGGTGTCAGTTCTGGCAAATCCGCACTTAAATTAAGTGCGGATTTCAAACCAAATCAGCACTTACAAATCAGCACTTAAATTTTGCAAAAAAGTCACTTATTTCAAAAAAGGGTGTCAGTTATGACCTCAAATCAGCACTTTTTTCCCGTTTTTTTTCACAACCACATTTTGGCCACAAAACATCCCTTCGTTTCTTACCCCATCCCTGTCACATGTGACACACTGACCTTCCTCGCTACCTACCCATCAATCCTCGGCACACACCCCTTCCTGACATTTTCAATATTTTGACCAGGCATGTTTACATTCTTTTTTACTTATTTCTTCTACTTTTTAATCTTTTTTCTTGTTATGTGCCAGTTTCATAATGCCTCCCAGACATTCCAAATCTCAAAAGGTAACTCAAAAATCTGCTTCGTCACAAAAGTCTCCTCGTAAAGCAAGGATTACATAGAAAAAAAATCAGTGACTTTTTCTATTACTTACAACTGTTTTTACAGAATTGAAAACTATGTTTCAGCTAATATTTTATGGAAGTGAACTCTGTTCTTCGCCCGAAGAACAGAGTTCATCCTCCTATTTTCACATTCTGTTTGCACCAATCTCCAACATTTTCAATATTTTGACCAGGCATGTTTACATTCTTTTTTACTTATTTCTTCTACTTTTTAATCTTTTTTCTTGTTATGTGCCAGTTTCATAATGCCTCCCAGACATTCCAAATCTCAAAAGGTAACTCAAAAATCTGCTTCGTCACAAAAGTCTCCTCGTAAATCAAGGATTACATATAAAAATAATCAGTGACTTTTTCTATTACTTACAACTGTTTTTACAGAATTGAAAACTATGTTTCAGCTAATATTTTATGGAAGTGAACTCTGTTCTTCGCCCGAAGAACAGAGTTCATCCTCCTATTTTCACATTCTGTTTGCACCAATCTCCATCCCTTTCAATTCTATCAACACATGCTTGTCTTCCCTCCCCATGCCTTTCGCTATCCTCCCAGCCCCATTGTATGCCATCCTCTTTTAAAGGTAACTCAAAAATCTGCTTCGTCACAAAAGTCTCCTCGTAAAGCAAGGATTACATATAAAAAAAATCAGTGACTTTTTCTATTACTTACAACTGTTTTTACAGAATTGAAAACTATGTTTCAGCTAATATTTTATGGAAGTTAACTCTGTTCTTCGCCCGAAGAACAGAGTTCATCCTCCTATTTTCACACTCTGTTTGCACCAATCTCCATCCCTTTCAATTCTATCAACACATGCTTGTCTTCCCTCCCCATGCCTTTCGCTATCCTCCCAGCCCCATTGTATGCCATCCTCTTTTAAAGGTAACTCAAAAATCTGCTTCGTCACAAAAGTCTCCTCGTAAAGCAAGGATTACATATAAAAAAAATCAGTGACTTTTTCTATTACTTACAGCTGTTTTTACAGAATTGAAAACTATGTTTCAGCTAATATTTTATGGAAGTTAACTCTGTTCTTCGCCCGAAGAACAGAGTTCATCCTCCTATTTTCACACTCTGTTTGCACCAATCTCCATCCCTTTCAATTCTATCAACACATGCTTGTCTTCCCTCCCCATGCCTTTCGCTATCCTCCCAGCCCCATTGTATGCCATCCTCTTTTGATCCCCATTTCACCCCTCTCAACCTCTCCCAGACCCTTTTCTTCATTTAAAATGCCTCAGAACCCTTAATTGTCCCTTCCAACTCTTTCCCAACCTTTGAGTGACTGAAAAAATATGCATTTGCTGAAAATATGCGATTTCATGTTGAGTTGATGAAAGAAAACACAGAGAGAAAAAAAAATAAGACTTTAACAGCAAATTCAAAAACCAAAAAAATATGCAAAAAAATTTACCATTCTCAGTGAATAATACATGCAAATTGATAATTTGAAGAGAAAGAGAAAAAAATTAAAATTGCGTTGAAAAATGTTGGAGTGTTATTGGAAGGATTTTCGCCCTTATACTAGTTGATTGAGAAATAGAAGTGTTGGATATAGTCGGAGGTGAATCAACTTGTTCATCTTCATACAGCTCTAACCATTGATCTTTGAGGTCAGCAAGTAGGTTATGAAGTATAGTGCAACACAGAATCCAGTTGATCACCGCCTCCATTTCAGATTTATTTCTAAGAGGACTTCTTAATTCCCTTAAACTAGAAAAACGGCCTTTCAAGATTCCAATAGAATGTTCAATACGGACTCTTCACTTTGCCAAATGATTGTTGAATTTGGCATTTTGACTGTCTTCTGAAGCTGCTCCCCGAAAAGCAGGAAGTACATACTTTCCATTCACATAAGCAAAATCTGCAAGAAGATACTAATTTTCATCAAAGAATTTTTCAGGTTCATTTGAAATATGCATTCTTTGGAAGACGTAGGAGTCATGACATGAGCCAGGATAGCCAGCGAAGAATGATATAAATTTTTTGTTTACGTCACATATAATCTGAACGTTAATTGAATATCTATAAAGAAGATATATTTGTTTGTGAGTGTGATGGCCAATTGAATTGAAGGATGTCGTTGTTCTTTTTGAGAATTATTGTGAAATATGGGATGATCCTGAATAAGCTCAAGCAATTTAAGGAAACATTCCTGAGAAGTCCTGAACAGCTGTCTAAAACTGGGTGTAGATAGGTTAAGAAGTGTTTGGATGGTGTACTTGGGGGTATGAAGTACTTGAGGCTTTCTGGGAAGAAGGTAACGTTTCCTGGCCATTTTTGATAAAACGACAAAATCTTCTTCTAGATCAGAATCGGAATCAGAGTCCAAGAGCAGTTCAAGCGCCATGAAAGTCATTGCTTTATGTAATTTATCACGATTTGAAAGTGAGGAAGGCATGACTCTTATATGATATGATATGAAGATGTAAGTGATGTACGATGTTTTGAGTTATGAAGTGTTATTCTGCGGAGTGCTGCGTATGAATGGGATGATGCTGACAAATCAGTGAAATGGGACTTGATGGTGAAATCAGCACTTTTGGTTGAGAAAGTGCGGATTTGAGTGAAATAAGTGACTTATTTCATTTTGAAATCCACCAGTATTGGGGCTAGTGTGTTTTGGAAATCCGCACTTATTTAAGTGCGGATTTGGTCAAATTTAAGTGCGGATTTGCCAGAACTGACACCCCCTATTGGAAAAACAGGATGTTTTCTTTCTAATGGAGAATACAAAATAACTTCAACTGCATTATCTCCAATCATTCTTCTGACAACAAATGAACCAAAAAATGGGTCTCTCAATTTGTTATTACCTTGTAAGTTGAAGTGGACTGTAGAAATCAACACTTTATCACCCTTTTTAAAAGTGTATTCTTTATGGGATTTGTCCCATCTCTTCTTCTCATATTCAAAGGATTTTTCAATACATTTTTGAGCATGAATTCTGCAAAGTTGTTGCATTTGAAGAAAAGATTTTACACCAGGATGTAAATCCAATTTAGGTATTTTATTATTGAGAATTTGGGCAGGAGTATTTGTAACATATCCAAGCCAGAGCTCAAAAGGCTTTCTTTGAGTAACAGAATGAACAGTGCTATTATAAGCAAATTCCAACCCAGGAAGTAAGGTAACCCAATCATGAGTGAATCTGTCATTGTCTTTATACTCAAGGCCAAAGGCACAATACCTTCTTATCATGTCTTCTTAAGTCTGAACCATTATTTCAGCTAATCCATCAGTCTGAGGGTGATGGGCAGTAGAAAATTTCAGATCACAACCATAAACATCCATCAGAGACATCCAAAATTCAGAAGTAATTTTAGGGTCTCTGTTAGAGATTATATCTTTAGGGAAACCAGCAGTATTAAACATATGAGACCACCATAAGAAAGCTAATTCTTTAGTGGAAAAATTCTTGAGAGTAGGGATAAATTTACACATTTTTGTGAATCTATCCACAATAACACAACAAGTGTTATAACTGTCCTTTACATCAATGGATAATCTTGTTACAAAATCCATGTTTATTATCTGCCATGGTGTATCAAGAGGTTCAATATGTTGAATTAATCCAGCTCTCTTACCAGTCATTCTTTTTGATTTTGGAAAGAATTACAAGATTCAACATATAATTTGGTGTCTTCAGACATATTAACCCACCAAGCAGTGTTTTTAATTCTGATAATTGTTTTTTCAAGATCAAAATGTCCAGCTAATATGTCATCATGACAGTTTTTCAAGATGATTTATTTCATAGAATGAGGAATAACAATGACATTACTCAACTTTCTTCTTTAATATAGATATCCTTCATCAATTGAAAATTTACCTTTTTCCAAAGACTTTTGGTACTTTGGTGGAAGGGTTTTAATTAATGCTTGAATTGAAGCATTCTTTTGATCATTTAATATGGTGCATAACTTTTTGAGTCAGTGTC
This sequence comes from Hemileia vastatrix, assembly GCA_030280995.1. Classification (NCBI taxonomy): domain Eukaryota; kingdom Fungi; phylum Basidiomycota; class Pucciniomycetes; order Pucciniales; family Zaghouaniaceae; genus Hemileia; species Hemileia vastatrix. The sequence goes on along the minus strand of JASXTE010000003.1, from coordinate 17,438,585 downwards.
CTTATCATATGAATCCAGAATAAGCTGTAATAGCTCTTCCTCCATATCAACCACATATATCCCATGATTATGAATAATTTCATCCTCAGGATCATGAGAAGGATTTGATTCATCATTTGTTAAAGGTAACCTTGATAACATATCCAAATTTTAGTAAACAATACCAGCCCTATGAATAATTGTCATTCTCCCTTTGTATTCCTGAACAGCTAACTGCCATCTGAACATGTGTCTGTTAGTTGTTTTCAAGTTTAAAAAGGATTTAATTGCACTTCAGTCAGTGAAAAGATCAAATTTCTGGTCATCTAGGTAATAATGTAGCTTTTCTAGAGCCCACACTACGGCTAAACATTCAAGCTGAGTGGCATTTTATTTCAATTCACTATTTCTCAATGTTCTTGAAATATAACAGATTACTACTTCTTATACTTTATCATTCATCACTTGTTTTTGATGGAGGGAAGCACCAAGACCAATAAAACTGGCATCAGTGTACAAAAAAAATTGTTTATTAAAGTCAGGTAAAGCAAGAATTGGTGCCAACATCAAACAGTGTTTCATATTGTCAAAAGCTCTCTGTCTTTCTCTATTCCAGACAAAAGCAAAATACTTTCTAGTCAATTGGGTATGGGGTAAAGCTATGACTTGGTAATTTCTAATATACTGTCTATAGCATCCACACATTCCCAAAAAACTCTGTAGCTCTCTAACTGTGGTAGGAGCCTTCACCTGTTGTATGGCTGCCATTTTGTTTTTGTCAACACATATCTGTAACCCTGAAACAACATGACCAAGTAATTTTAAAGAATGAAAACCAAATTTACATTTCTTAAAAGAAAGTGTCAAATTTAATTCATCCATTTCTTGGAACACTTTACACAGGTGGTTAAGATTGTCCTCAAATGTTTTTGAGAATATAATGATATCATCAATATAAACCATCAGCCATTCTTCAATTATCTCTTGATTGAATGTGTTATCCATAACTCTTTTAAAAACTGAAGTGGAATTTTTAGGGCCAAATGGCATCCTAACATACTTATAAATACCCATATGAGTAGCAATCATCAGAAAATTCTGGGAATTCTTCTCAACAGGTACCTTGCAATATCCCATGTTAACATCCAGACAGCTGATATATTTAGAACCTTGTAAGGTAGCATGTATAGAGCTAATTCTAGGCAAAGGATAGATAAAATCAACAGTATAAGTATTTAATGCTCTATAATCACCACAAAACCTGGCTTTATGTTTCTCATATAAAATTAGTACAGCTGAGATAACACAATATTTAGGTGTTTCAACTACCTTTTCAATAATATTCATTTTTAAAAGGGTAGATATATTGTCTTCAACATCTTTTCTCATTTTGGGAGAATCAGGATAAGGCTTCTTCTATAAAATAGGTGGTATGTCAATTAATGGACAAGTTAATGAAATTTTCATTTCTTCTTTAACCAATCCTAGTTCATGTGACCCAAGAAAAAGATTTTATCAATTTAATGATGGAATATTTTTCCTCACCAGAAATTTGTTCTCCAAAAAAAGCATTGTAAATTTCAGACATTGCATTTCTTTTTTTTTTTTTGTTGATCTTCCTTTATATTGAACCACAGAATTACATGTGTTCAATTCTGGTTTTAATAATTTTTTGGGGGAGGAAATCTTAAATTTTCTCTTCCCATTCATCCCCATTGTGAAACATTGGTTTGAAGGATCCAATTTTATGCCATACTTGGTTAAAACATCATTTCCTATAATAAACCAACTTTTTAAGTTATCATTTTTCATGACAAAAAATCAAAAAAAGCTCTTAAAAAACCATGGTTATATTTAAAAAACACTGTGGCTTTGTATTTACCAATGGGGACAAAACAGAGCCATAACCTCTCCAATTTTCAGAAATGATAGGCATAAGTTTTGATTTATAGTCTTGATCCACTGAAGCAAGTGCTTTTTCAGATACTACACTTCCTCCAGCTCCAGAATCCAGAACAACTTCAATGCTGGTTCCATTGATAAAGACTGGTGTCTTGAGAGGGGCAATAACAATTGAGCTATCCTCAATGTTCTTTATGATCTCAGCATCCTCAACTGTAGATAAATCATTATTATCAGTATCAAAAGTATTTAAATAATGTATATCTTCTTCCAGCATCAAGATTTCTTGTTGAGATTCATATGAAATATTGCTGGCACAATCACTTGAAGTATCATCCAATGCTATTGTGTCATCAGCATTCTCCTCAGTTTGTTCAACAATATCTATCTTCTTTTCACAAACATTACCTTTCTGCCAAGGCTTGTTGCACTTGAAGCAAGTGTTTGTTGCATACTTTTTAGGTGAAACAGGGGCAGTAGTTTTACCAACCTTTTCCAGAGGTTTCTGTTGGTAAGTGAAGGGTTTCTCCAAAGAGGTTCTAGGAATGAATCTTCTGGAATCATACTTGTTATTTAGAAGGATCTCATTACAAGTATTAATGAAATAAGAAGGTTCTCTGGAGAGCTCAGTCCTAGCTGCTATCAAGTCTCTGAAAGACATTGGTAATTTATAAAGGATCCTGTCCTTCCATAACTCAAACTCCATATTTGGGTCCATTGCCCTCAAGATTTTCACAAGTTTCATCAGGAACTCAATAGGTTTTTCAGTAGAAGAGCTATATCTGGTTTATTCACATTGCCTTTGTTGAGCTAATCTAAACTTGGAACCACCAAAATGTGCTTTAATTAATTTTTTCCAATCTTCCCATGAGTAGTCATTTTTATACAAGAGAACAGATTCATACCACATTAGGGCTACATTGGTAAATAAAAAAAATTAATTTTGACACAATTTACTCATCTGGGATTTTGTAACAATTTTTTAGATTATCAATCCTTCAAATGAACTGCTGCCAATTAGAGGAAGAGTCACCATCAAATTTTGGATACTGGTCAAGTTTTGGCCGATTCTTTTGATTTGAAGTAGTCTCCTTATTACAAGCTTGTCTCTGAGTGAGAAGAAGCTGTAACTTCTCCAATTGTGCAGTAATCTAATTGTTTAATCCTTCTGTTAAAGATCATGTTGCATCATCAATTTTTGATGGAAACCCAGTGGTATCAACAGGTGTTTCTGAATCTAATTTTACTTTAGATGAACTAGCAACAGGTAAATTTGAAGCATCCTGTACCATATGTTCCTTCAAAGAAATGTCAGAATTTTTTCGATCATTAAACTATGAATTCAATTTCTCTTCAATGGTTGTTAGTTTGGTTTTCACTCTTGGAAGACTAGATAAACTCTCATTGATTGTTGAAAAAGATAAATGAATTTTATTTTTAAAAGATGAATAATGATCACTCAATCATTTCAGGTTCATCTTATCTACCTCTAGCTCCTGGCAACAGATAGACACAGTATCCCGTAGTTTAGAAAAATCATTTTTGATATTTTGCCATAAAGCAACTTTCTTTTCATGAGTTACTTTCTAATGAAACAAATCATTAGAAACTCTCTGTAACTCACTCCTCAATTCTTGATAACCCTATTCAGTTAACAAAATATTATATTTCAGAGTCAATTGCATGTTGTTCAATATATGATTTTGTTTAACAATAATATCCCTCAAATATTCATCATTAATTTTTGCTACATATGGAGTGTTTCTCAATAAAGAAACAGAATAAACTTCCAGATTCTCAAAGAAATGAGGATCAAGTGTTTCATCAATAATAGCCATATCAGGATTTATCATTGAAGTAGCAATAAAAACTAAAGGATTCGATACATTAGAAAATTAAGTGATGTGTCTACTCTTATCAGCCTCTACTGGTCTCACAGTTTCATCTCCTCTTCCAGAATTACCTGAAGGAACTGAATCAGCAACAAGAGATGGTACTTGAGATTAAATAGAGGGCCTTACCAAGATTTGGGTAAGATCTGAATATTGTTTTTTCTTTTTCTGACCCTTGATAAGGGTGAGGATATGTGGGGTAGAATTGACTGGCTCTTGAATGACCTGCCTGAGGCATTTGAGGCTGCTGATGTTGAGACAGATAATCCAACTTCCACTTTGATACTTTCACATTTTCTGGTTTCTGGGGAGACAATTGTGGAAGATCCCTGGGGGGAGGAGGTCTCCTCTTCTCTTGAAGAAAGGCATCTATTTTTCTTACCTTTTTCTAATGAATCTGTTTTTGCTCTCAGTTTTAAGTTCTCTGTCCTCAGTTCCTTTATGTGGGTGGAGAGATTCTTTAATTGCTGAGTTAAAGACATTTTTTTTATTTTGAAGCCTTTGGGAAGTATTTCTGGGGGGTTGATGGAAGGCTTTTGTTCCTGAGCATTTGTCTCCACTAGTATTTCCACCTCCTCCATTTCCACATCCTGATTGGTCCAATGATTGATTAATTTGAGCCAATTTTGTAGTCAAGGAAGAAGTTACAGAAGTAGCTTCATAATAATCAATCAGATCCAATTCCTCTTCACGGGTAGAAGAAACACCTTGATCAGTCATTTTTTAAATCTAACCTGAACTGAGGGAAGGAAATATTAATATGTATTAGTTTTATTTTTGCTTTCATTAAAAGAAAAATAAAAAAATTTAAAAATCTTCAGGAAAAAAAATCAACTGAAAAAATAATCACAATTTTTATTAATTCAAAATAATTTTTTAACCAGGATTAAAAGAAATCAACTGAAGAAACAAAATTAATTTTTAATCAACAATTAAATTTTGATAATTATCAGGATTAAAATCAACTGAGGGATAATTAATTACCAGGACTTTATTTCAACTGAAATAATTTTAATATAATTTATTTTTATTAAATTTTAATATTTTATTTTCAGGATAATTTGTCAACTGGAACAATAATATTATTTTAATATATCAGGACAAAGTCAACTGAAAAAAATAATAATATAATATAATAATAAAAAAATTTTATATTACTTCTAGGACTAAGAACACTATAGTTCTATCTTTGTCAACTAGGAAAAAAAATAAAAATTCCAAATTTCCAGACACCTCCCCCTGTAAAATGAGCAAATTAATGCTGCTTACAGAGTTCTGAGTAAAAGGAAATACATAGAGTATGAAGAGTGCAAAGTGACCCACAAATATATATGACTATAGTCAATATATAAACTTAAGTTTTAAACCATGGTTCAATTCCTGTTTGCAGCAAAAAAATAAGTCACGTGACTGATGATGTTTGTGCTTTTTGTTGTCCACTTTGCCCTTATAGGTACCTCAATGGCAATGGTCCCACGGTCTCCAGCCTCAAGATATCAATGCGCTGTCAATGATTTGGAAAGGGTCCCAACTGTCAAAGGGTCTCTTGGTCTAGAAAATTTATCTGGAGGTTCTACAAGGATTTTAAGTGGATTATTGGACTTTCAAAGGCAAGGTACGTATTTCTTTCTCTATTTGATTATTTTACTCAAATTATAAGAGGTTGTTTCAAATATTATTATAAATTATATCTTTAGATTTACAGTAATGTAAGTACTAATATTATAAAGTATATTAATAAAGGGTTTATTTAATTGATGTATTATAAAAATGGTAAGTAAGTAAGGAATGATTCAAAAAGTACAAAAAGGGAGAGCCTTTTATAGGCAAAATGTGAGAGATAAAAACATGGAGTTAACACCACCTAATAGAAGGGTGTGAGAGGAAAAACTAAATATAAAGAGAGTATGTGAAATATAATAAGATATACTAAATGGTGCGTCAATAATAGGTGTCATTTTTATTTGAAATAAAACTTAAGTTCCCTTAGATTGTCACACTTAGTATAAAACATTTGATTTAACATGTTGTTTTAACAGAAATTTAAATTTCTTAATAAAGAAATTTGAATTTTTTTAGATTTTATTATATTTTTAATACTATTTTTATTCCCTTCTTAACTGTATTATTGAGCACGGTGTTAGGGAGTAAAAATGTATGGGACATTTATTTTTATTAATTATTAAAATTACTTAATGTACTTAGCTAGTTAATTGTAAGTAATACATAAGTAATAAATAATTAATTATTAATAAGGATTTAAAAGGTGTGGCTTCATCTCAGTAAAAAATTAATTATTTTACTGGATAAGTCTAGTAGCCTTGCTGACAAAAATAGTTATGCTCAGTGTTAACTCACAATAGGGGGTATCAAAGTTAAAAATTTGTAATTATTTAAAAGGAATTTTACAACACAAAAAAAAGCCAAAAACTTGACATTAATTCTCAGTAGAATGGTGCTTTAAGGGCACAGGATGGAGTATTTTAAAAAAAAATCATGGTTTATTTGCTGAAAAAAAGAGGTATTTTGAAATGGAAGAATTATAACTTTGATACCCCTTAATATTTGGATTGGTGAATGCTAGTGGTGAAAAATAGGTTACATAAATATAGTTATAGCTAATATAAAGATAATATCAATTTTTAAATTCTTTAAAATATATATATATATGATAATAATTGTTTTATAATGTTTATTTAAATTTTTAGTAAAGAAGTGATGATAAATATCTATTAAATCCTCCCTTACTTATAACATAATCTACTGGAGTGCACAGACCTTCAATCCAGACAATGTCTCTCCTCCCCCTGGAAATTACAGCACTGTGAGGGCACATCACCTCACCAAGGAATCCACTTCAAGAAGTTTCAACACATAGACCTCCAGTAAGGAACCTTCATCAAAATTAATGATGTCATAAACCCATACCATAAATAGAGAAAACAGATAAAAGCAGATATTATAAAGAAATAGGTAAAATAACTTATCCAAAGAGTATATGATGATCACCAAAGCATATAAAGGAGACAAATAAACTTTAAAAGCCCCCAATAACATCCCCAAGCATCCATATTAACCCAGTAATCATATCCCAACCCATAAATCCATGAAAATCTATCAAAGGAAGCAGATTAAGTTTTCCAAACTGGATATATGCGCCTGAAAAAGGTGTATAAGCTTTTTTAAGCATGTGAGTACATTGAGTACGTCCATATGACTTAAAATAAGCAGATAAATAAAGTTTATAAGCTATTTAGAGGTTAAACTCCACTTATAGACCTATATATACATAATATAACTACATATTTCACTGAATACCAGGTTTATGCATACATATAAGCTTATGTATGTGTATAATTACTTAATATCACTTAAGATAAGAATATTATGACTCCATTATCACTTTTAAGTACTATGGGGCTATGAATAAGCTATTTAAACTTATATAAGTCATTTAATAGTGTAATAAATATATATAGGCATAATAACCATATATATAAGTATTATAACCACAATTTTCACTTATAAGCTTAATGCAATTAAGTTTATATTATTTTTAGCATTATAAATACTCAGTCCTGGGGATACCTATGCTAAAAGTCTCTCACCCAAAAAAACAATAGAAAATGTTAAGACATTTTAATTAATAAGTAAGGAGTGAATAGAAGGATAATATTTAAAAATTTCTATAATACATATACTGAATTTTTAATGGTAATATTTGGTTTAAAATTTATTCAAGAGATTTTTAGGATCAGATATTTCATTTTCTGGAATCCACCGGTCATACTCACTTGATTTATTTTTAAACCTTAATAGATACTCAACTCCCTTTTCATTTGTAAGGTGTCTCTCTTTAAGTATCTTTTCAATTTTTGCTTTTTCAACTATTTCTTCAGTTTTCTGTTTATGCCTTCCTTATCTTCTTGGAAATAGAGAAGTATCATTGGAATGGTATGGTTTTATAAGAGAAATAGGGAATACTGGATGTTTTCTATCATATGGTGCATATAGAATAACTTCAAAAGCATTTTTACCAACCATTTTTTTACTACAAATGGTCCAATGAATGGATCTTTCAATTCAACATTACCATTTAAATTGAGATTTAGTGTAGAAGTAAGGACTTCATCACCCTCTTTGAACATTTTCTCTTTATGGGCTTTATTCCCTCTTTTCTTCTCATACTCAAATGCCTTATTTATACAATCTTGAGCATGCTTTCTGCATAATTTTTGCATTTGAAGAAAAGATTTTGTACCTTGATGGATATCCAATCTAGGTAATTTATTAAGATTTTTAGCAGGGGTATTTGGTACATAACCCAACCATAACCTAAATGGCTTCTTGCAAGTGACAAAATGTAATGTAATATTGTATTCAAATTCTAAACCTAGGATAAGGGTTACCCAATCATGAGTGAGTTTTTCATTTTCTTTAAAGTCAAGACCAAAAGCACAATATCTTCTTATAATATCTTCTAAGGTTTGTATCATTCTTTCTGCTAGCCCATCAGTTTGTGGATGGTGTGCTGTAGAAAGTTTTAATTGACAACCTGAAACATCCATAAGTGATGTCCAGAACTCAGAAGTAAATTTAGAATTTCTTTCTGAAATTATTACTTTGGGGAATCCTGCTATATTTAACATTTGTTTCTACCATAAAAAAGCTAAGTCCTTTGCAGAAACCTCTTTGTGGGTAGTAATAAATTTACACATTTTTATAAATCTATATAAAATTACCCAGCAGGAGATATAACTCTTATGCTCTGCTATTGGCAAGCCTGTTACAAAGTCCATGTTAACTATTTACCATGGAGATTTTGGTTGCTCAATTTTTTGTAACAAACCAGCTTGTTTGCTTGTCAATCTTTTTTATTTTTGACAAGAATAACATCTCTCAACATATTTTTGAACATCATAAAACATGTTAATCCACCAAGCTGTATTTTTTACTCTGGTTAATGTTTTATGGAAGTCAAAATGACCTGCTAATATATCATCATTACATATACTTAAAATTAACTCCTTCATTGAAGGGGGAATCATAATTACAGTACTTAATTTTTTCCTGTAATATATGAAACCATCCTCAATGGAAAATGTTCCTTTTACTGATTCTTCACTATATTTTTGGAAAAAAAAATTTCTTAAAACACTCATTGAAGCACAAGATGGATCATTTAATATTGTAGTAAGTTTACTCAAGTCAGGATCTGAAGCATAATTATCAAGAATTGATTGCATAAATTCATCCTCAAGATCTACAATATAAATGCTATAAATTTTAATAATCTTTTTTTCAGGAACATAAGCAGGATTATCTTCATTATTAGATAGAGATACTCTAGATAACAGATCTTCATTAAAGTTTAAAGTTTCTGCTCTATGTGTAATATTCATCCATCCTCTATATTCTTGTACAGCCAATTTCCATCTAAACATATTCCTGTTAGGGGTTTTCATGTTTAAGAGTGAATTAACTGCACTAAAGTCAGTTATTAACTCAAATTTTTGGTCTTTGAGGTAATAATGTAGTCTCTCAAGAGCCCATACTACTTCCAAGCATTCAAGTTGAGTAGCACCATATTTCAATTCCTTACTTTTTAGAGTATGTTAAATATAGAAAATTACTACTTCTGAAATTTTTCCTTCAATAAGTTGTTTTTGATGCAAAGCAGCACCCAAACAAATAAAACTTGCATCATTATAAAAGACAAAAGTTAATTTGAAATCTGGTAATCCTAAGATGGGGGCTCTCATTAAACATTCTTTCAACTTATCAAAAGCCTTTTGTCTTTCATTGTTCCAAAGGAAAGCTTCTGATTTCTTTATCAGTGTGGTCAATGGTGCAGAAATTGATTGGTAGCTCTTTTTTATTGTCTATAGTAACCACACATACCAAGAAAAGATTGTACATCCTTTATATTTTGAGAAATTTAAATATTCTTGAGTGCAGCCACCTTATTTTGGTCTACACATATTTGTAAGCCAGATACAATATGACCAAGCACTTTTAAAGACTCAAACCCAAATTTAAATTTTTTCAATGCAAGGGTCATTTTTATTTCATCCATTTTCTGAAATACCTTCTTTAAATGGACTAAGTCTTCATCATATGTCTTAGAGAACACTATGATGTCATCAATGTATACCATTAACCATCCCTCAATTATTTCATTATGGAATGTTATATCCATTAACTTCTGAAATACTGATGGAGAATTTTTTGGTTCAAATGGCATCCTGACATATTTATAAATTCCCATGTGTGTTTTTATCAACAAAAAGTTCTGTGAATTCTTTTCAACAGGAATTTGATGGTACCCTTTATTTCCATCTAAGCAACTTATATACTTAGCACCTTTAAGGGTAGGATGTATAGAGGCAATCCTTGGTAAAAGGTAAATATCATCTTGTTTAAATTTATTTAATGCTCTATAATCACTGAACAGTCTTGCTTTATCTTGTTCATAAGAAATCAGCACTGGTGATATCACACAATATTTTGGTGTAGTTTCAACCTTTTCAATAATTTTCATGTTTAAAAATGTTTTAATATTATCCTCTATGTCTTTTATCTTCATTGGTATAGCAGTTTATGTTTTCTTTTTAAGACTCTCAGGAAAATTATCCATTTCACAGGTTAAACTAATTTTTATCTCATGATCTTTCACAAGGACATGTTCATTGGTCCCATGTGAAAAATCCATCGGAAATGCTTTAATTAAGTCCAAAATATTTCTCTTCTCAGTTTCACTTATCTTAGTGCTAAATTATGCTTTTGAAATTTATGTTTCCAGAAGTTCCATCTCACTGGATACTCTTCCATTGCAAGGAATATCTATTACTGACTCAATGTGTAAGACTGTGTTAAAAGAATTTATTTTAAAATTTCTTTTAACATTGATTCCAAATGTAAAATTATTATTATCAGGGTCTAATTTCACACCAAAATTTGTCATAATGGCATTACCAATGAAAAATAGCTACTACACTTATTATTATTCATTACTACAAAGTCACAAGTTACTCTAACATAACCATGTTGATGTTAAAAAAACAGCAGCTTTCTATCTACAAATAGGGGGAAGTACTGATCCCAAACCTCTCCAATTTTAACTTTGAAGGGGTTCAAGCTTTGCATTATAATCACTATCAATTTTGTCTAATGTATATTCCAAAAAAACAGAACCAGAAGATCTTGTATCCAATACTATATTTACAGTTTCTACAGAAATTATTTCTGGAACCATGATAGTTGTCATTCTTAAGTTTTCAGCTTGTATATCCTTAATGATTTCAGCATCTTCAAAACTAATTAATGATACATTTGAGTTGATATTTAATATTGGACTTTCAAAGATGGAAAAATTATCTTCCAACATACAGACCTCATTTTCATCACTATATGAGATATTACTGTCAAAATCACTTGAATCTTTACTTTTTTCTGTTTAATTTTCAGATTCTTGCTGATTATCAACAATATTTATTTTTTTCTCACATTTGTGACCTTTAACCCAAGGTTTATTACACTTATAACAAGTATTAGTCTCATAATTTTTAGGTACTACAGGTGCAGTAGGTTTTTTCTGCTTTTCCTGAAGTGGTTTTGAATTCTGATTTTTTTACAGGTCATTATTTTGTTTATAAGTGGTTTACCTTGCTTCATAATTATTTTTTAATAATATCTCATTACAAATATTAATAAATTCAGAGTGTTAATTAACCATTATTGTTCTAGCTATTACAATGTCTCTGACAGATATAGGTGATTTATATATTATTTTATCTTTCGATAAGTTAAAATCCATATTTGGCTCAGAGTCTTTTAATTTTTTGTTTAAATTCATTAAAAATACCATAGGTTTGTCACCATTCAAAAGATTATACCTTGTTTTCTCATATAATCTTTACTGAGTTAGTCTAATTTAGAACCTCCAAATTGTTTTTCAATCAGGTGTTTCCATTCAGCCCAAGAGTAATCTTTACCCTCACGTAATACAGCTTCAAACCATAATAAAGCAACATCCTTAAATAATAAAATTAGTTTTGATGTTATTTCTTCATCTGGTAACTTATACGAGATTTTTAAATTTTTAATTCTTTGAATAAAATGTTGCCAATCAGAGGTGGCTTCCCCATCATAAGTTGGGTATTGGTCAATTTTTGGCCCATTCTTTGGATTTAATTTAATCTCACTAATCCTGGGAAAATTCAATAACTAATTTACTTTAGATGAATTGTCTTGTATTTCCTCCTGTACTTATTTGTGACCTGAATTTGCTCTTTCAGATTTGAAATTTCCACCAGATATTTTCTTTTTTGGTGGAAATGGGAATGATTGAGATTTATTTTTACTAATGAATGGATTATTATTATACTGTGTATACTTATGATTATCCTGAATAATTAGTAAATTGGCGGTTTCAAACTCAAAAATAGTTAATCTTTGTAACAAATCAGAGACAATTTGATTTGTTTTTGCAAAAGATAACTTTTTTCATCATTCATATTTCAATAAATGTGCTTCATACAATTTTTCTAACTCACAGAATTTGTTTGAAAGGTACTTATATTTATTACTTAAGGAATAATATTTAAGAGTTAGAGACAAGTTCTCTTTCTCTAATTCTTTATTTCTTGAAGCCAGTTGAGAAATATTCAATGTTAAGGACAAAATTGTGTCACTTGTGAGATTAATTGCCTGTTCCTCACACAGTAATTCTATTCCATAATGCTGAAGCAATTCTATGGACAGTTGGATTTTTGTTAAAATACTCAACATCATCCTTCTCACATTATTCACTATTTTTTGAAGCTCTCAACTCACTAATAAGTGGTGGAAACTGAGGTTTAACTGTATTATCATCATAAATAGTAATATTGTTATTGAAAAAAGATAAATCAGGTATATCAACATCAAAACCCAATTTTCTTAAGTCCTCCTCAATTTTCTGGACAGATTTCACACCAATTATATTACCTGAAATGTAATCATGAATATTTTGTGAAATCTGAGAAGGTAATCTACTTGCAAAGGTATACGAGCACACCCTGATTTTTGGCACTTTTTCTTTGGTTTGTAAGGGTGAGCTGAAGTGGTCTGATGAGGGGGTGGATCCTTGTTGCAGTTGTGACTGGCCCACTGTTGGTGAAACCAATCCCATTTCAATTTTTCCACCAAAATCTTGTCCTAAGACTGACTTACTCCTCCTTGGATAGGGGTTGGCTGGTTTAGCTTTACTCCCGTCAGCTCTGCCAGATTTTTATTTAATTTATGGAATCCTATCCTGCAGTTGGTTTCCACCTTTTCCACTTCCTTTATGATAGAAAATTTTGACTCCTCCAGCTTCAGAACTTATTTTTCCAAGTGGTAAAGTTGATCCTGAAAAAGAGATGATGTCTTCTTTATAGCTATCTTTTTTAGGAGGGCCTCCTTTTCTTCTATGCTCATTTCTTCTGGCTCTGGGTAGGACTGACCATCCATAGTGATGCTCTGATACATTGTTTTAAGCTTTAGAACTGGTATTAAAATCAGTTTTATCACTTACATTTTTCATAGAACTCATTATGTCTAGAATTACTATTTTATACACCTACAAAATGAAAAACCTGTATGGTAATTAGTAGACAAAAATTATTAGAAATATAAATATAATAAAAGTGCTGGATCTTACCCTGAATTTATATTTTTATTTATTTAATAAAATATAATTAAAATTCAGAAAAATCTTTTTGAGCTTAAATAATAGGTTTAACTAGACCTTTATAAGGTTGAATATTTATCTTACCAAGATTTAACAAATACTAATTTAATTTGGTGTTATATTGGGGACCAAATACCAAGTGACATTGGGTTTATATTGGGTACAGTTACTACTGTAAATACCTAATTTTTATTTTTAAAAAATTAGTACAGTTATTATTAAGGCTCTTTTCTGCAATCACTGAGCTATGATTACCCACTAATTTTTAGAAGACCCAAATATTAGGTTTTTATGAGCTATACTGGAGTGAAAATCAAGTCCTAAGGCTTACACTAGATAATAAATAATAATTATAGTAAGCCCCCCAATTGTCAGTATATGCTAGTATTTAAATATGATATAATAGTAAATATTAATGGTACAACTACTTATTGACAAATTATTTAGTTACTAAAACTCAGGGGAAGACTAATAAAATAGTTTATGCTCAGTGTTAACTCACAATATTTGGATTGGTGTGTGCTAGTGGTGGAAAATAGGTTAATGAAATATAGTTATAGCTAATATAAAGATATAATCAATTTATAAATACTTTAAGATATATTTTTATATGATAGTAAATGTGTTATACTGTTTATTTGAATAGTAGTAAGTAAGTGATGATCAATAACCTGTCAAACCTCCCTTACTTATACCAAAATCCACTGGAGTGCATAGACCTTCAATCCAGATGATGTCACTGCTCTCCCTGGAAATTACAGAACTGTGGGGGCCATCACCTCCTCATGGAATCAATTTCAAGAAGGTTCAACTTCTAGACCTCCATTAAGGACCCTCAATCACAATTAATGATGTCATAAACCCAAACCATTAATAGAGAAAACAAATAAAAGCATATAACATAAAGAAACAGGTAAAATAACTCATTCAAAGAGTATATGATGAACACCAAAGCATATAAATGAGACAAATAGACTTTCAGATCCCCCAATAACATCCCCAAGCATCCATATTAACCCAGTAATCATATTTCAACCCATAAATCCATAAAAATCTACCAAAGGAAGCAGATTAAGTTGTCCAAACTGGATATATGCGCCTGAAAAAGGTGTATAAGCTTGTGTAGGCATTGTGAGTACATTGAATTCGTACATATGACCTAAAATAAACAGATAAATAAAGCTTATAGCCTATTTAGAGGTTAAATCCTGCTAATAGACCTATATATACATAATATAACTACATATTTAACTGAATACCAGGTTTATGCATACATATAAGCTTATGTATGTGTATAATTACTTAATATCACTTAAGATAAGTATGTTATAAAGCTATTAGCACCTTAATAAGTATTATGGGGCTATGAATAAGGTATTTAAACTTATATAAGTCATTTAATAGTGTAATAAATATATATATAAGCATAAAACCCATATATATAAGTATTATAACCATAATTTTTACATATAAGCTGAATTTAATTAAGGTTATCTTATTTTAAGCATAAGAAATACTCAGTCCTGGGGATACATAGGCTGACACATATTCGTACATGTAATACAAATCCTCTCTTACTTTTTCTTTTTTCAGGTATTCTATTGCTCTCTAATTGGTTCACAATATAAATAAGAAGTTTATTGCATTCCATGCTGGATTTCATAGTTCTGGCCATGACTCTACAGTTTTTCAAAAAATGGTGATTTTTCAAAACCCTGAGAATTACTTTGATGAACATCAATATATTCTTTCAAACTCTGCTTACACCATTGGTTCAAATGTGATCCCAGCATTTTTTTAGGCTGGTGATAAAAATAGTGAAAAATCACAATTCAAATCTCATCTTTCCAAGTCTCAAGTAAGGATTGAACATGCAATCAGAATTTTGAAAGTTATATTGGCTTCACTAAGGGAAATGAGGAGTCCTCTTTGTAACCAGAAAGAAATGAAGGTTATGATTTATTGGATAATTTCATGCTTTATACTTCATAATCTCTTTGCACACTTAAAGGATGAATGAAACAATCTTTATGGAGACTAAATTCCCAAACCACCCAAACTATTGAATAATCCTCCAGTTCTTCATTCCAACCAGGTGGAATGTGTGCTAAAATTCTCTCTATCACTCTTTTATACTTTACAAATACAGATTGATTATATACTAGTACTTAAGCACTTTCCTTATTTCTTCTTTAATATCATTATGAAAGTCTTTTAAAATAACTTGTATATTTTTTTGAACATCAGTAAACCTTTCTATATCTTTATCACTTACTAAAATACTAATTTTTAATATATTTTTTCCTACTCTTTCTTTTAATCCTTCAAAATTATTATCAATTACCTCCATGAGAGCTTCTTCTTGCTTATTATCCTCTTATTCCAATCTCTGATTCCAAATACTATCTTCATACTCTGAATCTTTACTATGGATTAGTGACCATTTTTTATCTAATAAAGTTTTTTTCTTTAGACATATGTTTTATATATAAAAATAATACCTTAAAATAACTTGGGATATTTATCTTTCTCCTTTTTCTTTGATTATGTTCTTCTGTTAAATTTTCATAATCATCATTAACCACATGTTCAGTATGAGTAGTTTTATCTAATCACCTGGCAGAATTTATACATACCAATCCAAAGGATATCAGTAATAGATAATACCAAAGGTTATCTTACATTATCTTTTTTTCCATCCAATTAAACCAGTATTAGCAGAAATAAATTGGCCTTGAGTATCTGGAGTGAGCTTAAGGAAATCAAATTGTAAATAATTCCTCCAACAATTTTCACAAGATGAAGTGAATCTCTTTACTCAGGTTTTTTAAACACAATAGTAATTGGACCTTTCACAATGCGTTCAAGGAATACAGTATCCCCTTGTAAGCCTATAGTCTTTTTTACTATGATCTTTTTAATTAGATGATGATGGTGGTAGAGATGTCACAATGAGAAGCTATAGAGAACTAGGTATGATTTTTGAATGTCACTAGAAAGGACAAGATTAAATCTTTAATTTTTTCAAGAAAGCTACTATGATTTTTTGTGGGAAGGAACTACCTTTTATATATTCCAAACTCATATTTCTGTTAATATTTTTATTTTGAAATTTTTTGTTTGTTTGTACCATCTAGAGGATCAAGACCTACTTATTTGGATTCTTTTTGGATTACACATTTTCTGCTTAAAATGCAAGTAAATGCATTTTTCATGCATTTTAAATCTTCAAAGGGAGATTTTTTGTCTTTTAGTTGTGTATATACATTTAAAAAAAATTCCAACCAAAACACACAAAGAAAAAAAATGGCCATACCCTCCTCTGCAATTTACTCTGGGAGGGGGTCAGGATTGCCAAATTTTCATTTTTATTTCATAAATGAATAAATAAATCATTCAAAAAAAGATAATTAACCAAGTAAAAGTAATATCATTCAGAATATTACCAGCCAATGAGCTCAGATGTGAGAAAAGCCAATGAATACATTGACATGGAATTGTATTGTGAACTCATTCAATCAATTAATTCTTTGAATGACTACCTTTATACAGAAGAAAGGCCCAACATCCTGGTAAAAAAAAACTTACCAAAACCACTCGGAAACAATCTAGGGTTGTTCTGGGACTGTTTCTAAAGGGATTTGGCAAAAAAAAAACCCAAAAAAAGGAAAAAAAAGAAAAAAATGTCAGTAAAAATAGAAGCAGGATCAGGTAGCACTCACATTAGGTAAGTATTGAAGGGGCTTGAAGAGAAAACTGAGGAACATGTGAATCTGTGAAGAAAAGAAAAAAAACATACCTTGATGAGAGGAGAAAAAGATGTAAAGAGGAAGAGAGTTGGGGAAATCTGGAAGGAGAATTGTATGATGATTAGGATATGTGTTATGAAAGGTGTTCAAAAATGTGTTTTGAAATGTGTTCTGAAATGTGTTCTGAAACTTGATATGGAAGAATTTCAAGGGAATGAGTTGAGAGCCTTTTCCCATTGCAAAAGTTGAATACATATAAATTGCGTGTCCACCATGAAAGAAAAAATTAGTTACAAGATAATTATGTAATTCAACACCTTTTTCAAAAAAGATTCTAAGATATTTTCAAATTTTGACCAAAAAATAAAAAATAAAAAAATCTAAAATCAAGACCTTTGTAAATTCAGCATATAAAAAATTAAATCAATCAAGTAATTCCAGAAACTGATTAATTTAATCTGTTGATTTTCCTGCACTCAGACATGCTACCATCAAGTTTTCTCTTCTGGTTTTTTCCTCACTTTTTCTTGATTTAATTTGCCATGTTGGAACTGTAATTTTTCTCTTTCCAACTGAAGCTGTTGATTTTTGAGTGTATGATTTTCTTCCCTTATAATATATGAGTTCACTATCCCATCTTTGAACAATTTTTCTCCATTTCTAAATAATTTTAATTCTTTTTGAGGAGGTGAAAGAAATTATTTTCTTCCAGGTCAAATCCTTGGCTTTCAGACTTCTCTTGAGACTCTATTTTCAAAATTTCTATCTGGGACTTCTCTTTTGAAACAACAAGCTTTAAAGAGAAGTCAAAAATAATAATAATATAGAAATTAAACAAGTAAAATAAGCCTTACCTTGTTTACATTTTTCCACAATCTCTCCATAAGTGGATAAGACAGCTTTCAAACTTGATTGATTATTTGTGAAAGATGTTGAAGCTTTTCTTCTAAGTATGTTTGGGGTTTTGACTGGCTCATCTTCTACACTTCTCTCCAAATCCAAATCTTCATGGAAAGTATTTTTACTCACCCCAGATGGGGTCTGTTTCATGATTGGTATAGATGTTATTAGGTGTAAAAATAAAAAAATTATAGTAAACATTAGCAGGAGGTTTTTGATACAATCCATTTAAACTCACAAAAACTGCATCATCTTGCTTATGGTTTAAATTTTTGGAATCATTGTCTAAATTTTGTGTATTTAGTATTAGATCAATTGGAATTTCTAAATTGTAGTTAATTTCAGAGCCCAGTATTTGAGAATCCTCAGTGTGTAGAGGATTAACATAAGCTCTTTTCCCAAAGAGATCATCCATCTGTTGATAGAGTGGCATATTGAATTTAGTTTTCCAGTGATTGAGGTGATTCCATTTTTGAAATCTTCTTCAGATACTCCAAAGCCAGTAGAAGAAGAAGCTGTTTTTACTTTCTTGTATTTTGAATGATAATTTTTGAATTGCTCCCTCTTTTTCTTGGTTATTAAGTCCATTTTGCCTTGTGTTTTATTTTTTAGTTCAATTGACATTTTCTGGTACCCACTGATTTTTGAGGCATTTGGGTGTCCCACATGTGTAGACTTGTCACAGCCAAAGCAGGCATCAAAATTTGATTTTGTTTGAAGCCAGTAGATCACAATCTAAATATCACTCTTTGTTAGCTGAGTTTACTTTCAGGTAATGGTTTTTTGGCAAGGCATTGTGGAATTAAAACTATGGAGAAGATAAAATTATTAGTGCATGGTAAAATTAGGTGGATAAGAGGGTGAAATCCTAAAAAATATTTAGTGAGATAAGACAAACTGAAATAGAAAAAAGAATAAAAAAAGGAGCTTGATAAGGTGATTATAAAGCATAAGAAACAAAAAAACATACATTGATGATGAATATATAAATTTGAGGGGGAGTCCAAGATGATGCAGGATTGGGGGCAAAGGGGTCTGATATGAAATGGATTGTAAGAATGTGTGTATTGGTGGGTGAATTGTGGTTGGGATTATGGTGAAGAAATAGGAAGTATTTGACCAATGTTTTGAGATGCCTAACCTTAAGTCAGCCATTTATGATGGCATCTTGGAATGGGGTTTTGAGACTGAAGTCCTCCAGGCGTATATGGTAATGTTTGACAACCCCTATTATTAAAATTCTCTATAAATCATTGAAATTATTTATATTTAAAGTTTAAGTTTATGTTAATAAATATCTTTATGAATCAAATACACATTAATATTTATAATTATTTTATTATTTATTTCTCATAAAATATATATATTAAGGGTATCAAAATTAGAAATTCATAATTATTTAAAAAGTATTTCACAAAACAAGAAGAAAACCAAAAACTTGATATTAATTCTTAGTAAAAAGGTCTTTTTGAGGCACAATATGCGATATTTTAAAAAATTATTATGGTTGATTTGGTGGAAAAAAGATGAATTTTGAAATGGAATATTAATTACTTTGATACCCCTTATTAGGGGGTGTCAAACATTAACATATATGCCTGGTGGACTTCAGTCTCAAAATTTCATTCCAAGAAGCCATCATAAATGGTAGACTTGGGGTTAGACATGTCAAAAATTTGGTCAAATACTTCATCAAAAACTTCCTATTCTTTCTCCATAAACCCAACCACAATTTGTCCCACAAATACACACCTTCCCACATTCCACTGTACATCAGAAACCTTTGCCCCCAACCCCACATTATCTTGAAATCCTGCTAAAATTTATATATTCCTCCACTTCAGAAAACATTTCAAAATGCATTTCTGAGTGCATTTCATTACACATATTCTAATCATCATGCGATTCTCCTTCCAGATTCCCTCAACTCTCTTCCTCTTTACATCTTTTTCTGCCCTTTCATCAAGGTATGTTTTTTATTTTTCTTCACAGCTTCACATGTTCCTCATTTTTCTCTTCAAGCCCCTTCCAACACTTGCATAAGGTGAGTGTTGCCTGATCCTGCTTTTCTTTTTACTGCCTTTTTTTCCTTTTTTTTTCTTTTTTTCTTCCTTTCGGTTTTTTTTGCCAAATCACTTTGGAAACACTTGAAGAACAATTCTAGACTGTTTCTGAGAGTTTTTGGCAAGTTTTTCTTTTTGACTTGGAAACAAGCTGGAAGAATTCCTGGGGCATTTCAAAGAATTTTTACTAACAATTTTTTTTCAAATCAATTTGGAAACAGTACCAAAAAATTTCTAAACTGTTTTCGAGTGTTTTGGTAAGTTTTTTTTTCTTTTTTTCCTTGGAAACGTGCTGGAAGCATACCCAGCACATTTCCAAGCATTTTTACTAACAATTTTTTTGTTTTTTTTTTCAAATCAATTTGTAAAAAGTATTAGTGTGGGCCTGGATATCCCCAGGACTGAGTAAAAGCTACTTATAAGTTAGTTTAAACACATGACCTATACATGGGAACAATAAATTTAAGTACACAAGTTGTATACATAAGTAAAAATTATGATAAAATACAATATATGCCATTATAGCACATTATATACACACATATATCCACCTTTTATAAGTCTTATGTACTTAAAATTAAGTTTGAATATGTTAGGGTAATCTTAAGAACCTTAAATATAAGGATACATAATTTTTAAGTAGACTTAAAGATGCTGTTTTCATTATTTTATGTAAAAACAATAAATGCGCTTTAAATTACTTAAAAGTTGAGTATATGCACTATAAATTTAATAATATTAAAAAAGCTCTTTGAAAGATCAATTTTTCTTGATTAGAAATATTTATTTAGCTACTCAAATGCATAAAAATAACTCTTTTCAATTTTGGTGTTTTTTATTCCAGAAATGGCTTCTGTGTACTGGCCACATATTGCCTGCATTATTACCATGTGAATAGATTCATTTTTAGCAAACTTAGATTTTTCACACTATAATTACCCTCAAATTCTATTCTCACTGTGGTGAAACACACTAAAATAGGCAAAAAGCACTTATTTAGTGTCCCAATTTGATTATAGGTTCATTGACCCTTATTATATGCACTAATTTCATTAATAACCACAAGCTTGGCGCTTTAATTCACTACCACACTTAAATTCACCTAAATTAGTCAATTATTTACCCACACAAGAGCCTTCCAAGGGCTTCATGTAGTTACCCCACATCTCACACCCTTTTTTGGGTTTTTAAGTGGCTTCTCAGTCAATTTTGGTTATTTTTGAATGGGGATTTCACATAGTTTAACCTCATTATTAGCCAAATCATTTCAACTGTTAATCCCCCTTAACATTGAGTAATAATTAGTCTTAATTCTCCCTTTTTAGTCATTAATTTTAATGTATTACATGCATATACTCTCTTTCTTGCTTATTTTTTATTTTTGATGGATTATCCATATTACTGCAGGATTTTGGCGGGTGATTTCATTCTAATTATCTTGTCACTCTTTATGTTGTTAGAAATTTCTATTAGTTGGAAGGAGGCGTCATTAATCATGTATAGAGCTGGTAAATCAAGGGGTTCATTGGGGAAGTTATTGGGTATGAAAGGAGGGGGGTTTTTGGTCTTGTTTTCTAAATTCTTTATTATTACAATCAAACATATAACCAATACAATTACAATACTTATAAATAGTACTTATTAAGTCTTTGAAAAGTATCTGAATTATTAAATCTATTTTTCTACCAACTATAAGATTGTAAGCCATATATAATTAGTGATATTTAAATAACTGAGACCCTTATAATGAGTTATATTTTAATACTTATTGGATTTTTACTACAGTATTCATATAGGACCATTTAAATCTTCTAGAAAACAGACCATTCAAGCTAGTTCATGTCTCTGTCTTGATCTCAGACTGACAATTAAAAAATTTCTAGACTGTTTCCATGAATTTTAGTAAGTTTTTTTTTGGTTATTTGCCTCAGAAACGTGCTGGAAGCATTCCCAGCATATTTATGAGCATTTTTACTAACATTTTTTTTCCAAGTTGAT
The DNA here is from genome assembly GCA_030280995.1 of Hemileia vastatrix. NCBI lineage: Eukaryota > Fungi > Basidiomycota > Pucciniomycetes > Pucciniales > Zaghouaniaceae > Hemileia > Hemileia vastatrix. The sequence continues at coordinate 17,416,390 of JASXTE010000003.1, read as the reverse complement.
TCAGAAACACTACCATAACATTTCTAAACTGTTTTTGAGATTTTGGTAAGTTTTTTTATGTTGTTTTTTTTTGCCTCAGAGACGTGCTGGCAGCATGCCCAGTGCATTTCTGAGAGTCTTTACAAACATTTTTTCCAAATCAATTCGGAAACAGCACCAGAGCATTTCTAGACTGTTTAGAAGCATTTTGGTATGTTTTTTTCCCTTGGAAACATGCTGGAAGCATACCCAGAACATTTCTGAGCGTTTTTAATAACATTTTTTTCTCCCAATAAATTTGGAAACAGAACCAGAACATGTCTATACTGATTCCAAGAGTTTTGTAAAGTTTTTTCCCTCAGAAAAATTCTGGCAGCATTCCTAGCACATTTCCAAGTTTTTTTGCTAAAATTTTCTTTACTGAATATGACAGATATGGTTTCAGCCTAGGTATCTCCAGGACTGATTAATTCTTATGTTTAAAATAAGATAACCTTAAATTCATTAAGCTTATATCTTAAAAATAAGGTTAAAACACTTATATATATGTTTATAATACATATATGTATAATTATTACACCATTATATAACTTATAATTGTATAAATAGCTTATCCATAGCCTAATAATACTTATTAAGGTGTTAATGGAGTCATAATATATTTATCTTAAGTGATATTAAGTAATTATTGACATACATAAGCTTATATGTATACATAAATCTTATATTCAGTGAAATATGCAGTATATTATGTATATTTAGGTCTATAAGTGGGTTTTAGCCTCTTAATAGCATTTAACCTTTGTTTTTCTGCTTATATTAGGTCATATTGACGTATTCAGTGGATTCACAACGCCTACAGAAGCATAGACATCTATTTCAGACGCATACACTCAGTTTGGACTACTTAATCTGCTTCCTTGGATGGATATTCACAGATTTATGGGTTGGGAGGTCATTGCTGGGTTAATATGGATGCTTGGGGATGTTATTGGTGGCTTGGAAATTTCATTTGTTTCCTTTATATGCTTTGGGTTTCATTTTATCCCTTTTGGATTAGTTATTTTACCTGTTTCTTTATGGTATCCGCTGTTATCTGGATTTTCTAATAATGGTTTGGGTCTGTGTTAGCATTTATTGTGATTAAGGGTCCTTACTGGAGGTCTGGGTGTTGAATCTTCTTGAAGTGGACTCCATGGGGAGGTGATGGTCCCTCACAGTTCTGTAATTGCCGGGGATAGCAGTGACATCATCTGGATTGAAGGTCTGTGCACTCCAGTGGATTTTGGTTTAAGTAAGGGAGGATTTTGACGGTTATTAGACATCACTTACTTACTAAAATTCAATTAAACATTTAAAAATAATTATTATCTTTTAGAAATATAATATAAAGCCTTTATAAATTGATATTATCATTATATTAGCTATAACTATATTCTATTTCTCTATTTTACACCACTAGCACGCATTTAAATCCAAGTATTGTGAGTTTTATTTGAGTATAACTATTTTATTAGTCTTCCCCTGAGGTTTAATCACTAAATAATTCATCAATAAGTATTAGGACCATTAATAAATACTATTAAATTTTACTTATATACTAGATACACTGTAATGAGTTATATTTTAATACTTATTGGATTTTTACTACAGTATTCATATAGGACCATTTAAATCTTCTAGAAAACAGACCATTCAAGCTAGTTCATGTCTCTGTCTTGATCTCAGACTGACAATTAAAAAATTTCTAGACTGTTTCCATGAATTTTAGTAAGTTTTTTTTTGGTTATTTGCCTCAGAAACGTGCTGGAAGCATTCCCAGCATATTTATGAGCATTTTTACTAACATTTTTTTTCCAAGTTGATTCAGAAACACTACCATAACATTTCTAAACTGTTTTTGAGATTTTGGTAAGTTTTTTTATGTTGTTTTTTTTTGCCTCAGAGACGTGCTGGCAGCATGCCCAGTGCATTTCTGAGAGTCTTTACAAACATTTTTTCCAAATCAATTCGGAAACAGCACCAGAGCATTTCTAGACTGTTTAGAAGCATTTTGGTATGTTTTTTTCCCTTGGAAACATGCTGGAAGCATACCCAGAACATTTCTGAGCGTTTTTAATAACATTTTTTTCTCCCAATAAATTTGGAAACAGAACCAGAACATGTCTATACTGATTCCAAGAGTTTTGTAAAGTTTTTTCCCTCAGAAAAATTCTGGCAGCATTCCTAGCACATTTCCAAGTTTTTTTGCTAAAATTTTCTTTACTGAATATGACAGATATGGTTTCAGCCTAGGTATCTCCAGGACTGATTAATTCTTATGTTTAAAATAAGATAACCTTAAATTCATTAAGCTTATATCTTAAAAATAAGGTTAAAACACTTATATATATGTTTATAATACATATATGTATAATTATTACACCATTATATAACTTATAATTGTATAAATAGCTTATCCATAGCCTAATAATACTTATTAAGGTGTTAATGGAGTCATAATATATTTATCTTAAGTGATATTAAGTAATTATTGACATACATAAGCTTATATGTATACATAAATCTTATATTCAGTGAAATATGCAGTATATTATGTATATTTAGGTCTATAAGTGGGTTTTAGCCTCTTAATAGCATTTAACCTTTGTTTTTCTGCTTATATTAGGTCATATTGACGTATTCAGTGGATTCACAACGCCTACAGAAGCATAGACATCTATTTCAGACGCATACACTCAGTTTGGACTACTTAATCTGCTTCCTTGGATGGATATTCACAGATTTATGGGTTGGGAGGTCATTGCTGGGTTAATATGGATGCTTGGGGATGTTATTGGTGGCTTGGAAATTTCATTTGTTTCCTTTATATGCTTTGGGTTTCATTTTATCCCTTTTGGATTAGTTATTTTACCTGTTTCTTTATGGTATCCGCTGTTATCTGGATTTTCTAATAATGGTTTGGGTCTGTGTTAGCATTTATTGTGATTAAGGGTCCTTACTGGAGGTCTGGGTGTTGAATCTTCTTGAAGTGGACTCCATGGGGAGGTGATGGTCCCTCACAGTTCTGTAATTGCCGGGGATAGCAGTGACATCATCTGGATTGAAGGTCTGTGCACTCCAGTGGATTTTGGTTTAAGTAAGGGAGGATTTTGACGGTTATTAGACATCACTTACTTACTAAAATTCAATTAAACATTTAAAAATAATTATTATCTTTTAGAAATATAATATAAAGCCTTTATAAATTGATATTATCATTATATTAGCTATAACTATATTCTATTTCTCTATTTTACACCACTAGCACGCATTTAAATCCAAGTATTGTGAGTTTTATTTGAGTATAACTATTTTATTAGTCTTCCCCTGAGGTTTAATCACTAAATAATTCATCAATAAGTATTAGGACCATTAATAAATACTATTAAATTTTACTTATATACTAGATACACTGACATATGCAATGGGTCAATCTGGAAGATGATTATATCTTTTTAACTAAAATTATTATTAAATATGGAGGCTTTCACAACAAGATTCATATGGACAAAAACAATTCTAATTTTCATACATTTGGGATTTTCACTTATATAAATCCTATTACTTGAATACTGATTCCCTCACCTTCTTAGCTCAAAAATCATGGATTATACTTTCCCAATCACAGATATATTATCAACTTTGGATTGAGGAATGGTAAGGTTGAAGCAATTGGAACTATTCACAAGAAAAACATCAAACAACTCAAGCTCCTCCTGGGTTGGAATATTTTAAAAAGTTTACTCATTTTGGTTGCTCATTTCAAATCAACCAAAATTTGATAAAGAGGGTAAGTAACGTGAGGTAAGAAGTTTGATAAAATTGAAGCAACAAGTATGGAGGTTAAGTATGGTAAACAAAGGATTTGAAAAGATTCATTTTTATTTCTTAAATTTACAATTAATCATTCATTAAAGAAAATCATCAACTTTAAGTAATGAGCCATTGGGACTTGCTACTGTATAAAGGTAGTCATTCAAACAATAAATTGATTCAATGAGTTCACAATACAATTCCATGACAATGTATTCTTTGGCTTTTCTCACATCTGTATTCATTGGCTGGTAGTATTCTGAATACCATCACTTTTACTTGGTTGGTTATATTTTTTAAGCTATTAATTTATTCATATATGAAATAAAAATGAAAATTTATCAATCCTAACCCCTCCCAGATTAAATTGAAGGGGAGTTTATTGCCATTTTTTTCTTTGTGTGATTTGGTTGGAGTTATTTTCAAATGTATGTACACTTAAAAGACAAAAAATCTCCCTTTGAAGATTAAAAATGCATGAATCATGAATTTACTTACATGTTAAGCAGAAAGTGTGTAATCCAAAAAAAATACAACTAATTAGCCCTCAATCTTAATGATGGTACAAAAAAACATAAATTTCAAAATAAAAAGATCAACAGAAATATTAGTATGGAATATATAAAAGGTAGTTGCTACACCCAAAAAATCATAGTGGATTTCTATAAAAACTTTAAGATTTAATCTTGTACTTTCTAGTGACATTCAAAAATCTTCCCTAGTCTTTTATAGCTTCTCAATATGACATCTCTACCATCCTCATTATCTACTTCAAAAGAGAAGAGTACAAAAGACTATAAGCATACAAAGGGATACTGCATTCCTTGTACTCATTGTGAAAGGTCCAATTACTATTGTGTTAAAACATTGGAGTAAAGAGATTAACTTTAATATGTGAATTTTGTAGATGGTGACATTTACCATGTGATGTCATAAAGCGAAATCTAGATACTCAAGGCCAATTTATGTGGTTTAAGAAGAGTTGGCAAGAAGATATGAATTTTCATCAAAGTAATTCTCAAGGTTTTGAGAAATCATTGTTTGTTGAAAAATGATGAGTCATGGTGAGCACCAGGAAATCTAGCATGAGATGCTATAAAATTCTTATTTATATCATAAACCAATTGGAGAGCAATAGAATACCTGAAAAAAGAAGAAGTCAGAGAGGATTAGTATTATATGTAAGAGTATGTAAGATATAGATAAGAACTGGCCTCTTTTTATGTTCAAAATAATTATTTCCATTTTTTTCAGGATTTTGGTTCCAAGGGATGGCTGTGCAATCAAAAAAACCAATACATCCAGGGAATCATTCATTTTGCATGACCTGTGAGTTTTCCAGTCTAACCTCTTCAGTGGACAATGTGAGGAATGGTGATTGAAGTGAAAGGATAGCTTTGATGGTTCTCTTGGTGTATAAATCTACTGTTCCATGACTTATACTGAAGAGGTTCTTGAGACAAGTTATGGTAGCACCATTCCCATTTGAACCAAGTTGGAAAACTACCACAGAGATTTGCATTTCAGGGTCCCTCTGTGCGAAATGAAAATTTTTGTGGTAAATAGAATTATCATGAATAAAATCATGTAGGTATTTAAAACTATGATGAGTAGTGTGTTAAATTTTTTGAAAACTGGGTTCAGATATTTCAGACAGCTTGTGAAGTGTATATTGTGGTTGATGACAAATTGATGAAGTTTGGGAAGTTAGGTAGCAGTTCTCTAACAGGTGAATCATATAAAAAAATTAAACTCATCATCAGAATCTGGATCAGACTAAACCAAAAATTCAAGGACCAGAGAATCAGTAGTTGTTTGAAGCTTTTGACAAAGTAATGGAGTCATGTAAGTGTTTAGAGGGAAAAAATAGGAGCAAGAGTAATCAAGGGTGGGATAAATTAAGTGTTATACTATGATTTTAGGGTGCCTTAAGACTTGATACACCATGTACTTTTTGTGTATAAATAAGCTCATAAGTATTAGTTAAAGAAAAATTTTAAGGTGTGGGCATGTGTGTACCTAATTCTGACTAATCAAGTTATGGGGAAGAATTGCTTGAGGGACTTGGATGTACCCAACAAATGGTGTTTGTAGGGAAAAGCATGCTGTTGAAGTATACCAGTTAATGGGGTATGTTAATCTAATTAAAATGTCTTAATTGGTACTTTTTTTGAGGCTTGATTGAATGGGATATATGGTAATGTTTGACACTCCCTAATACAATAATTAAATTACATGTAAAATACTTTATTCCTAATTATTTATAAACTTATAAATGATCATATTATTTCATTATTTCATCTAAATGCTATTTACTAAATATAAATTGGTTCATCCTTTTTACCTGCTCTCTAATTTCACCTAACACTGAAAATTTTTTATTAATGTATGTATAAAATTTTTTCTTCTCCTTTAATTATTCCTTATCACATTTTTCTATAATAAATTACATATACAACTTTTTCTTCTTTAATTTTTCATTTTCACATTTTTCTTGTCTTGCCTCAAGCTAACTCCTCATTTGTTATTTTTCAGATATCCTCCGCCAAAAATTCCAGAACATAGATGTAGCTTGGCTGTGTCTTTCTACCCCATCAGCCCCTGATTTGAATATAAAAGCACAACTCTAAATGCCCATTCTTTCTCAGAACCTTTCTCAACTTGAAATAATAAATTAATTTCATCTTTTATAATAGTAGCTATTTCACCTTTTTAGTAGAGTTTAAGACTTTAGTAATTTTCATTTGAAACGTAAAATATTTTCTTCTTCTCTTTTTATGTGCACCATTAATTTTAGATATATTTCATATAATGACAAAATATTTATCTAAAAAAACACATCTATTTCATCTTATTTACAGGAATAACTATCACTTCCAACCTACCTATTTTTTAACTTTGCTTTCATACTTTGTATAAAAACTAAATCATCTTTCATCTCACAATATTTTTTATTTAAGTGTAAAATTTTAAGATCATTAGCCATCACTTTAATGACATACTTCTCCACATTTATGCTCTAGTTTCTTTCTGAAAGTGACAGTTTATATACTCTAATATCTAGATTCTTTCCTCAATAGCTAGCTTTCTTTTCTCAATTTTTAGCCTTTTGTCTTCAAATATTATTTTATCCTTTTTTAATAGAATATTCACTCTTTTCATTTCATTTCTTGACTCAGTTAACATATTTGTGTCACTTATGGAAGTTACACATTTTTTAGAAAGGTCATTGAAGCAGAATGTAGGTAAGGATTTATCTTCTTCCATTCCTTCAGTAAGGCACCTTTTCATTGCAGCTTTGATCCCAATTGGACAGACTTTAAACCCACTAGAGGCTGGAGAAGGTGTTGGGAGGTCACTATTAAAGTCTTCATTTGCAGTTTAATCAGCTATTACACTATTTGGGACCTTTTTTGATTCAATTTGCCACTTTTGAGAAAACTTTTACTTCTCCCAGGCATGAAGACTTTTAATAGCTGACTTAGCTTGGTCTTGATAAAGAGAAAATTCATTTGGTTTCCAGTTACTTGGTGAGGTTCCACAGGGAGGATTCCTTTCAATTGAGTAGTAGATAGAGCTGAAATTAAGAGTTGCCATGTTGAGAGCCTTCCATCTATATTGTTAGAAAATTATGTGTAAAAAAATTAAAAAAAATTATTTACAACCTGAAACAGACACTATTCTGATATGAGTATAGTTCCAGTAGTGCAAAGAACTGAATTGGTTGAAATGTGCTTCAATTCTCTTAGAAAATGTTTCTTCAGATTGGTAAGTTTAAAATTCAGCTTGCTTGCTGATGTGAATCCAGGGGATGGCTAACTACTCTTCTTCTTTGTGGTTCCAATTAGGGGATTGCTTTTTCTTAGCTTCAGAAAATTTCATCATGTTAAATTAATTTAGGAGTTTTAAGGCAAGCTTGGTAATGGAAAAAATGTTTTAATAAAAGGGTTGTACAGTAACATTTGTGAATTATAATATGAAAAAGTTTTTCTACAATAATTAGTGATACCTCAAAGTGTTCAGCAGCTACAAGGTGGAGTGAAAAGAATTGGCAGGCAGAATACTTAACTACAAAAGGAGGTTAAAAGAAGCTTAGTAACTTTAATTGACAGCCTACATTAAATGCTGAGTTCAGTAGCTAATAGAGGCCTTTAATGAAATGAGGGTTAAGGTTCATTTCAAAATGCAGTAAAATATGTATACCAAAATAATTTACAGACACAAAGGTAGATGCTGATAGTAAGATAAAATAGTATTGAGAAAGAGATCTTTTCTGCCTTCTCATGAAATTTCTGGTTTAGAGGTTTTGTCATGATATTAGTTTTTTTATCTTTAGTAGTTACCCTTTAAATGGTGGCCTTTCCTTTGTGTAGTTGTTCATTAATGAAATAGAACTCTCTTTTGATATTTCTGGTGCATTTGTTGGAAGCTTCATTGGTAGAGACCTTGATAGAAGCCTGATTGTTGCATTTAATTGTAAAAGGGCCAGAATATAGGGTTATCTCACTGAGTAAGTTTCAAATCCACAGACCCATCATTGTTTCTGCATGCACCCAGTTTCATGTACTCAGCATGGAAAGTTGAAGTGGCAACAGATAGCATCTTCTTTGAGGACCAGAAAATTAGGCAGTTGTTGATGGAAATGATCATTCTGTGGCAATCCAAATCTTACTACTACTCTAAAAGTTCATTTAGAATATTTATTTGGAATAGGATGGTGATTGGAGAAGCCGGATTAGTTTAAAATATTTTATTTTTATACAAAAAATGAAGTTGAAAAAGTCAAGATATGATTGTTTGGTCAGATTTATTAATTTTACAGATCATATGATATTTTATGTCTGAAAAGTTTAATTTAATGAAAGTCAAGAAGCTCAAGAACATTTAGGAATTTTTTCTGAATTTTTACTATTTTTCTTATATTTTTAATTTATTTTTAAAGATTTATTAAATTATTTACATTTTTCAAAAATTACTTAACTTTGATGATTTTTCACAGGGTGAATAGAGCTGGGCACACTGCGAAAAATAGTTAGGAATGTTAAGGAGAAGTAGCTCTATCATGTGTAATTTTACTAGATTTTTAATTATAAATTTAAGGTTCTAATTGAGTTCAGAGGTCTGGACAAGCTCCATACGAGCTCTGGACAAAGCTCCAGATGAGCTCTGGCCGCGCTCCAGAGGGAAAAAGGGCACGTGACTGATTAATATTCATTTAAGGCTGTAGACTCAAAATTATTCAAGAGGGAAGCAAAATATAGAAGAGAGAGATAGTTGATTATAACAACCATTATTCATATTTTTCTTTTGTCAACAAAATAATTAATTATTTATAATACCCTTATATAATAACAATTTTACATAACACTTTAAATATTTTACTAAACAAATATTAAACATTAACATATAGTGTATCATTAAAAAGGTCTCAAATCCAGGGACTTATTTATAGTATCTGTTTTCAAAAATTAATAAAATCTAAAAACATTAAAACTTCATTCTTTTAAAATATTGTTTCTGGTGTGACTTTATTGTTGCATTTCAGTTGTTTTTCACAGAAGAACCGCTCAATCATCCTAACAAGATTTAATTAGAAAGGGTTGCATTCTTTATTATTATCAAGTAGACTTTTAAGCTTATTGATCTAAAAAACTCACAAATTAATTTAGAGGGACAGGGTTTTCTCTTATTATCCAACTCCTTCAGATTCTGCTTACAGAAAGGCAACTGTAAGAGTCTACCTACATATTTTGGCGCCCAACCTGGGGTAGGATTTCTCTAGATTTTAAAATAACTTACTTGATACTTGGACTTTTAGCTTGAAAGAGGCTTGCTTTCTGAAACTCTTATTGATTTATTTATCTTAGCCTGCAAGAGGCTCACTTATTGAAACGCTTTATCTTTAATCTAATCTATTAGGATGTCTTCTGCTGCTGGATCTGGTGTGTCTCTTCTTATGACACCATCAGTAAGGATTGTTTCTTGGGATGGGCCCAAGTTTAATGGGGAAGAAGTTAAATGGTTTTTGAGCAGATATGAGGCTGCTGCTTTGGTGGATGGAGCTACTTACCTGGATATGGTAAAGCAGATCAGGTTTTTTATTGTTTACAGAGAGGTGGAAAAGGAGGTCATTTCTATAGAGGGTTATAAAAGGTTTGATTGGATAAGGTTGTCAAAAGAGATGGTTGATAGATGGGGTGTCAGTTATACTATGGTGGATCTCAATAAGATTGTCAGTAGTGGAAAGCTAAAGGTGGTGTTTCTAATATGGTGGACTTTAAATAGTTATGTGGACAGTTTGATGAAGTGGTGGAATATCTGATTTTGGTGGAGGAATTGGGCCATAAAAATCAGGCTGAGGATCTATTCTGGTCTTCTTTTAGTAGGGATATTAAGATGGATGTTTTAAAAGAACTGTCTAGGAAAAATTTGATGAAGGATCTTCCAAATGGTGAAGAGAAACTGCCGGATTTGGAGATCATCAACAAGAATATTCAAGGCTACTTAAAACTCATGGCACTGGACAAATATCAAGAATCTTGTACTCAATATGTTAGCAAGGTTAGGGAAGTATTGGCTGAAAATAAAGATATCATGATTCAAGCTCAAGAAGCCAAGAAGGCTCAGATAGGACAGCCTGTTGCTCAAGTTGAGGGAAATGTAGACAACAAGATGGTTAATCACTTGGCTTATTTAACTAACTATTAAATATATTTGTTCAAGAGACTCAAAAAGCCAATAGAGCACCTGTGGCTTCGACTTCAACTTCTTCTTCTTACCAATCTAGAGGTTATGAGAGGAGGAATAATGGATTTAATGGCAATGGTAACCAGTTCTCTGGCAATGTTAATGGTAATGTAAATGGTGGGAATGGTTTCAGAGGTGGATATGGCAAGTCCAGGGTGTGCTCTTATTGTAATAGGAGGGGACACAAGGCTGGACAATGTTATTTTTTGGATAGTGACTTGGATGCTGGTAAAGTAAAATTTGATGGAAAGGTTTATAAATTCCCTGATGGATCTTTCATCAAGCCCAGTGAAGGTCAAGCTCCCTCGGATTTGGTTAGAAGGAATATGTATTTGGGGAAAAGGGCCAGGTTTGAAGAGTTACCTGGTGATGATGAAGAAAAGGATAAAGGTGGTAAAGTTGATGATTGTAAAGATGTGGAAAAGGTAGATAAAGGAAAAGGTAAAGAGGTCAATAAGGCCACATTCTCAACTTCATTTGGTGGTTTGGAGCCATCCTCTGTAGTTAGGGCAGAGGAAAGCTGTATGGCAGGTGAATACGATGTCAATGTTGCTAGAATAGCAGCTGCTACTAAAGCTAAGAGTAGCATTCAGAGCCAATTAATGGCTAAACTGGTCAAGGCAGAAATTAAAAAGTTGGAGAATAAACCTTACCCCAAGGACAAAATTTATAATATGCAGAAGAAGATGGCTGATATGGGGCGTCCTAGTTTTGGAAAGTTGGATTTAAATGGTGAGCCTATGCCTGTGGACAAAGATTTGGATTATGAGGAGGATTTACCTTTGACATCTCTCCCCAGACCAAGTTTTAGTGGTCCTACTCCTATGGAAGGGGTAAGGAGGACCAGTGATGGATCTGGATTGGTGAAAGTAGCCAGTGATGGAGCTAGGTTTATCAGTAGTGAAGATGTTATTATGGGGGGTGAAGATAGCAATGTGGGTCCCCAAGAGGTTCCCAGGGCCAAGGTAAAAAATCTAGGGCTCAATATGAGAGGCCCATTGTTTCTGGACAAGAGAATGTGATGGAAACAGTTTTAGGAAGATTGAATCAACTTCAAATTCTTTATCCTTAGGCAAATTATTTACGATTAGTCCAGCCCTTGCAGAAAAGCCAAAGAAGCATCTGAAAAGGAGAGGAGTGTCCACAGGAGAGGTGGAATATATATGTGAAAATGTGGAGAAGTTTGGTGAGGAGGTGGAAACTCATTTTTATGCACCTTTAGGTTATTTTATGGTTACTCTCAATGGTAGAGAGGTAAAGGCCTTGGTCAATTCAGGGTCTCAAATTAATTTAGATTTATTTAGAGCAAGTAAAAATTATAGGCTTGCCAATTAAAACTGGTACTGGGGGAAACCTCAGAAGTATTGGAGGGCATGCAACAGAGCTGGTGGGTATGGCTGAGCATGTCAAATTAGGTATTGGTGGATCTATTGGTAAAGTTCACTTTTATGTGGCCAGAGGGGCAGTTAAAACTGTTCTTGGTGGTCCTTTTTTGATGGATTTTGAGGTCTGGATTGGCTATCAGTCTGGAATGGGTATTAGTTTGGAGATTACTGGTGAAGATATGAGGAGGTTACATATGCAGTTGGCACCTCCTGGAGATGAAGGTTGGGAGACACAGCCAGGGATCGCCACTATGTGTCAATGTTGTGTATGCACCAAGAAGTGGCTTATTAAATGGACAGCTTCTGGTGAATTATGTTTAGAGGGGAATTTCGGAGACCCTCATTTCTTGGGGTAGCGGGGGCTGATCACTCTAATGTTGCAATCTATCCCCAGGATGAGATCCCGGATTGCAATAGGTCAGCTCACTTGGAGATAATTCAAGTGGATTCTCAATTATTTTCTGTTAATAATACATTAAATTGTTGTTATGTCTTCAAATTTTTGGTTTGTCTTGCTTCTCTGTCAATTTTTTCAGCCACACTCAAGAATGGATCAATAGGGAAGATGGGAAATATTATTTTGAATAAAAATTGGAATGGTTTATTATCTGACCTCTAGCAAGAGGGTAAACTGCAATTATTTCATTAAAACTCTATAAAAAATCTTAGTATAATTAAAACACAAAAAAAAATTTTGGTGATAATTCAATTCCAGTCCTCCAGCAAGAGGATAAACTGCAAACTTTTTTTACTGGTGATTTTATGATGGATAAGGGAATTAAAGGTGTTCGAAAATTTGTTGAAAAATTAGTTTAGGGGAAAGTGAAAAGGGTTAGATTTAAAAATGAAATAAAACATCATTCTGCTTTTTTTGATTCTGATTCTGACGATGAAGTGAATTCCTTTGATGAAAATTTCAAAGACAATACAAAAATAAATATTTTAACTCAATTTTATGTAGATGTGGAAGCAGCGAAATATAAGAAGGTAGCAAATAAAATCCGACCGATTAATGAACCGCTACCCGCTGAATTAAATCCACCTTTGAGAATACCAAGGCTATCAAGAGATCCTTATGAATGCCTCTTTGTGAAGAATCCCATGAATTTACTGAAATGTCAAAAATCACTTTTGATAGGATAGGTGCTGTTAATTTAGGACCTGATGGTTGGTTGTCTGGAGAAGAGAAGAAGTTGTTGTTGGATGTGATGGTCAAGCGAGAGAAGGCCATTTCTTTTGTAGAAGAGGAGAGGGGTTTGTTGAAGCATTCCTATGGGGAGCCTTACAAGATTCATGTAGTATGTCATGAACCGTGGCAGAAAAAACCAATCTCAATTCCGGCTTCATTAAAAGAAGCTTACATTGAAGTTTTCAGAGAATGGATTCGCACTGGACTGTATGAACAATCATTATCAAGTTATTCTAGTCTGGTATTTTGTATCAAGAAACCGAATGGAGAACTTAGAGTATTTCATGATCTCAGGGAATTAAATAATGTTACAATAAAGGATGCTGGTATACCACCTAGTGCTGAAGAGTTTTTGGAAGCATTTTCTGAGAGAGTGTGTTATGGTTTAGGAGATATTATGGGGGGATATGATGAGAGAGAGTTGCATCCAGACTCTAGGCCTCTCACTACTTTTGATACACTGCTAGGGAAATTAAAATTGACAACATTACCTCAAGGAGCAACAAATTCAGTTGCTGTTTATCAAGCTCAGATGGCTTGGATTATTCAAGATAAAATTCCTCAATATGCCGGAATCTTTATTGAAGATGGAGGAATTAAAGGACCTTCAACAGATTACAATAATGAAGTGTTGGAGGAGAACCCAGGGATACAAAGATTCATCTGGGAGTATAAAATCACTTTAGAGAGGATCTTGTTTAGAATTGAAGAATCTGTTTTAACTATTTTGGGTTTAAAATTTTCATTTTGTGTGCCAGCTTTAGAGATTTTAGGTCATTTGGTGTGTAGAGAGGGTAGGATTATGTCCAAGAAGAAAGTGAATAAAATTCAGTCCTGGCCAAGACCCAAGAATACGGCTGAAGTCAGGGGGTTTTTAGGCGTATGTGTTTATGTTCAAATGTTTATCAAGGACTTTTCTTCATTGGAAGCTCCATTTAGAAGGTTGACAAGAAAGGATTCAGACTGGGAGTGGGATGAAGAGTGTGAAAGGGCATTTGAGAGATTGAAGAAGGTTGAGGGGAAGGATTTAGTCCTGCACAAGTTAGATTATGGAAAAGATGCTGGTAGGATTTATTTAGCAGTTGATTCAAGTCAGGTTGCTGCTGGGGCAGTTTTGTCTCAGATGGATAAAGCTGGTTACATTAGGCCAGTTAGGTATGAATCTGTGGTATTCACCAAAGTCAAATCAAGATATTCTCAGCCGGAATTGGAACTGTGTGGAGTGAAAAAAATTTTAAAGAAACTTCAAAATGATTTGTGGTGCCAACACTTCAAATTGCAAGTTGATGCAAAATCTTTAATTCAAATGATTAATTCCCCAAGTTTACCAAATTAACTTATGACTAGATGGGTAGCATTCATTCAACTTTTTTCTTTTGACTTAGTTCATAAGCTGGGAAAAACTTTTACTATGCCAGATGGTTTGTCAAGAAAGCCACCCACTGAAGATGATTCAGACTCAGAAGAGTTTGATGAAGATATACGTATGATTAAGGCCAGCACTAAAGCAGGTGAAGACTTTCCATACATCCCCCATGAGGTTAAACTGGCATGAATATTGTTTTTAGATGATTGTGATGATGTCCTCCACCAAGAGGATAAACTGGAAAATTATTTTTATGTTGATAAAATTGATGAAATTGGTCTGAATAAATTTGGTAAAAAAGAGGTAGAAGAAGATGTTGTGTATATAGATGAAGATGGATTGGTAGTTTTGGATAGTAGTAGGTTAAGGAAGGGTTCATATGTTGGAGAATTAGAAAATTTGGTTAAAAAGGGTGAAAAAGAGAAAGAAGTATTTTTGAATTTTGTTTCTGAGAGGTCAAAAGGTTTAGAAGAAGAGTATTGACATAGTTCAATCAAGAATCAAATTTGTTGTCAATGTCTATTGGCTCATTAATGTGCAGGTGATATTGGTGATAGAGAAGTGCCCATTGATATTATATTAATTGATTTTCAAGATGAAGTCTGGGGTCAGACTGGTTTTTATTTGTTGTTGGTCAAATATTTATTGACTTTAGAAAAGCCAGAAGATTGTGAAGATGATGGATGGGTGGCTATAAAAAGGAAGTCATCTATGTTTTACTTATCTGGTTGACGATTAATGAAAAGGAGGTATCCAAATCCTCAAGTAGTTTTTACTCAAAAGAAAGGGCAAGAATTAGTTTTAAAGTCACTGCATGAAGATCTTGGGCATAGAGGTGTTGGAGAAACATTCAGAAGAATTGCTGATCAATTTTGGTGGCCAGGCATGAAGATGGCTGCTAAACAGTGGGTTCAGTCATGCAAAGAATGTCAAAGAAGAATTTATTTAAGGCCAAAAGAACTTGGACACGCTACACGCAAAAATACTCTCTTTGCAAGGGTTAGCTTGGATGTTGCTCATATTAAGGAGGGACGGTATAAATATTTAATTGTAGCCAGAGATGATTTATCTGGTTGGGTAGAGGCAGCGCTTCTTATTAATTTGACTGCCAACAATGTGGCAGAATTTATTTTGAAGGATTGGGTGTATAGATATGGAGTTATGAAATTGGTAACGGTTGATGGAGGCCCTAAATTTGGGGCAGAATTTAGGGAAGCTATATCAAAGGTTGGATCAAAGGGTAGGGTAGCAACCCCTCATTATCCTGAAGCTGAAAGAATGGTTGAAAGAGGGCATCAAGTTATAAAGGATGCATTAGTTGAAATGTGTGGAGCAAGTGCTGAAAAATAGAGGCACTATTTACCCTTAGTATTAATTGCTGACAGAATCACTGCCAAAAGTACTACTGGATATTCACCCTATGAAATAGTTTTTAGACAAAAAGAAGTCTTACCAGTTGATTTAGAGGCTGAATCATATCTTGGAGTAGATTGGGATACTGTTAACACTACTGAAGAATTGTTATGTGCAAGAATGATGCATCTGGAGAAGAAAGAAGAATTCTTAGAAAAGGCATGTTCTAGAATGATTAAAATCAGAAATCAGTCAGTAAGGTATTGGGATGAAAGATTAGCACACAGGCTCAGGAAACCTTTCAAGACTGGAGATATGGTTTCGGTGTATAATAGGAGTTTGGAAAGCCAGTGGGGGAAGATGTTTGCAGGTAAGTGGAATGGACTTTATTAAGTCAGAGAACAGGTGTCTGGAGGCTCATATGTTTTGGAAGAATTGGATGGATTAGTTTTAAAAAAGGGGTAGAGACCAATCAAGTCAAATGGCCCTATCCTAGGGGAACCAGGAGTGCTGAAAGCTAACTCCAGAATGAGGATAAACTACTTTCTTATTAAAAATATTACTGTCGTTTTACAATGGTATGGGAGACAAAACTGTTAACCAAACCTTACAAAATTTATGAAGACATTGGTTTGAAAATTCTTAAAACTCTTAAAAGCAAAAATTATTATGGAGAAGATATATGTTGGAATGATAAATTTTTTTGGTAGAAGTGTTCACAGGGGAACCTTCTGAATTAAATATTGGAAAGTTTGGGGGTAATTGATGGGCTGGCTGCTCTATACACAATTACCCCACAATGTTTGATATCATTTTTTCCCTGTTTATAGTTGAAACCTGGCTTTGTTTTTGATCTATAGGAAGTCCACTAAGACTATAAACTGGAACGAACGAAGAGACAATGCTCCCACTGCCGGATTCAAGATTCTTTTTTATTTTTGTTTGTGTTATTTTTTTATGTTAGATTTTTATATTATTAAATATGTTTTTCTTTCATTTTAATTTTTAAAATACTATAAAATATTGTTAAGAGTGATGCTCACTGGTGGTCTCTAATCATTTTTACAAATTGGAGGGAGCCCACCCAGTGACCATTATCATAGAATTTTATTTTTCTAAACTTTCATTTATTAATTTTGTATTTTCAATTTCTCAAAATTGTGTAACCACATCAAGTTGCACTTGGATGTTGGTATGATGTCAAGGGTACGGCTCATCAATTGGCCGGGGGGGCATCTTTTAAATTTTATTTTACATTTCATAAATTTTATATTTCAAATTTTTTTTATCAATTTTTTTCTTTTTTTTAAAAAAAAAATTAAATTTTAAAATTTTTTTATTTCATAACAATCTTTTATAACCTTTTTTTTCATCATTTAAAAATATTAAAAAATAAATAAATAAAATAAAATAATAATAATTAAAAATTAAAATTAGAGTAGTTTTTAGTGTATATTTCTTTTTTATGTTTCATTTTATACTCCATTCAGGACGGCTAGTTAACCAGAATAAATCAAATTTAAGAAGAATTATTTTTGAAAGAAGCTCTATCTGAACAATTTGAAGCTGAATTGTTGATTATCTGGGTAGCTGATTTGATTTGTTGGTATCAGGAAATTCAAATTCAGTTGGCTATTTTTAGTTGATCCCTCAAAACTTGCTCTCTGAACCATACCTCATTTTGATCAGAAGGAGGATAATGGTGAAAATAAGTTAAAATATTATTTAAATTAGGTGAAAGGTGATGTCCAACTAGATGAATAGGGACCTGGGGATAACTAGGACCAGGTAAAGGAAGCTCATACTCTGATGAATGAATGGGTGAAGCATTGGACACTGGAATTATGGAGCAAGAGTCAAATTTATAATTATAAACTAATCAAGATAAAAAGGATACTAACTGCTATCAACACTGTTGAGATAGAGTCTAAAAGGCTTACTTGGAATAGGAATTGGAGTTTTTAGAGATGTGAAGGGGTTGATAACTTTTGAAGGAGGATTGGTATTAGGTCTGGGTCTTTTAGAGGATTTTTTGGAGATAGGAGAAGAAGGAAGGCTGTTAGTTCTAGATCTTTTGGGCTTGTTAATTTTAAAGGGGATAAGAGAATGGATAGAAGATTAAGAGGAAAGATCCAAGGATGGTTTAATTGAAGGAATTTTTCTCATGGCTCTTAAAGCGATTGGAGTCCTGGGAGGATTGGAAGCAAGCCTAGACTGAAGAGAAGGAGCAGCTGGACCAGGTGTGTTTTGGTCAGGAGAGAAGTTTAGATAGGCAGAGGGGGTAAATGGTGTTGGATTGTTGGAAGTAGAATGAATAGGAGGAGGAGTTGATGGTTTTGGAATGGGATTACAGAAGGAGGCAAAATAAGTAGCAGGAATTGGCAGGGAACCATATTTCAAGCTGGAGTATTTTCTTTTCTTAATGAAGCAGGCAGAACAAGCTCTGTTATAGGTGTGTTTCTTAGGGTTGAAGGTAAAAACACATTCTTGATGGGTGAAATAGCAGTTATTGCAAGCTTGATCAGGAGAAGCAACATATCTGGATGGATTCATCTTGATAGGATTAAAAATTGGATGGAAACACTGGATAATGGCCTGAAAATTGGAAGAAAGGGAGCTGGTAGAAAGATATGGACTCTGGATAGAAAAGGATGTTGGAATCAATCAAAAGTTTGGTACACTATGACCCTAAACTGGAAAATCACTCATTATTTGTCTTCTATGACAATAAACTGGAAATTCAATCGCTATTTGGTAAATTTGAAAGAGATTTACAAGATGGGTCCCCCATGACCTTAAACTGGAATATTCTATGCAACTCTATGCACTCATTTTAATTTATCACTGTCCACCAATACATCTAAACTGGTAATACAAAATTTTTTATGAAGGCTATTCAATTAAAAATCAACAAATTATTTAGTTTATCACTGGTACTCAAATTTTGAAAAAGGGTGTATGTTTGATTTGGAAAATGTAGTGGTTAATATTGTGGAGGTGATGGATGATGAAATTATGGATGAAGAATAATAATTATGGTGCCAAACATGGTGAAAATATGGTGATTATTATTATTTAAAAGATGAGTTATTAAAAGGTGGTCTATTTGAATTTTGTGATGATAAAATATTTGAAGGAGGATATGGTAGTTGGAAAAGTTGTGTGCCTTTAATTGGATAAATGGTATGAAGCTTGAAGGACCTTTTGGCAAGAATTTGATCAAGTATTTGGCTCAATCAAAGAGAATGGAATCAGGAGTATTTGGCTCATTTGATGAGAATGGAATTAAGTATTCAGCTCAGTAGGTGTGGAGCCTACTCTCTTAATGCATATGAGTAGAGACTGGTATAGGGGAGTCTGAAAGGATTCAACCCTTGCTCTCAGTAGTTGGAAGCATCACAAGGCGAATAGATTTTATTTCAAAATGAAAATTTATGAAGAAATCAATTTAAAATGATTTAATATGAAGAAAAGATCAGGATCCATGTTTACTTAAGCACTAAACTATGAGATTAAAACAAATAATTTTGCTGAAATTTTTCTACATCATCATCAAAACTCTGCATCAACAATCTTCTCTTTATTAAATATTCATGATTATTGGACAGATTTTCATAGAAGTAGGATAAAATATCTCTTTTTTTATTGTCAGTAAAGTCAAGAAAAAGATATCTATTAAATTTAGGATAATGATTTATATAGTCCATTTGGACTTGACCTACATCATCAGTGTTGGTGATGTTAATAGCTAAAAGATGGAAAAGGAATTTTTGGGATTAGCATGGAATAGATAAATAATTATTAAAAGGCTTACTTTGGGACCCAGGAAATAAAGTCTGGGCAAAAGAAAAAGGAGAAACTGGAAGTATGGGTGAAGGATCTTGAGAAGGAGGGGTTAGAGATGAAGTTGGAGATGGTGGTTTAGTTTTAGCCTTGATCCTTTTCCAGAATACAGGTACCTTTGCTAATCTTTTCTTAGATAAGTTAAAAGCTGAAGCAGTAGATGGGCCAGAAATAGGATTGAAAGATGGTTTAGAAGTTGGCTGGAGGCATTTAACCTTTTTGGAGCAACAGAGATCACAAGTGGTTCTTCCAGGAGGATTTGGAAAGGACATCAAGCAAGGGACTTCATATTTCTTGCAGAGGCTGCATGGTATGGCAAGATCTTTCATACTGATGATGGTACTTATGAAAGTAGAAATAAGTTTATGTAGTTGAAGTGGGATGTTGAAGAAATGATGAAGATATGAATATGGAGAAGATAAAAGTAGGATTATATATCAATTGAACATGCAAAATTCAAAGAATGAGGACATTCTTCATTGGAGGGAGGATGTGTCAATCCAAATCTTAGTACGGCTCTGAAAGTCTATTTAGAATATTTATTGGGAATAGGATGGTGATCGGAGAAGCCAGATTAGTTTAAAATATTTTATTATTAAACAAAAAAATGAAGTTAAAAAAGTCAAGATATGATTGTTCTGTCAGATTTATTAATTCTACAGGTCATATGATGTTTTATGTCTGAAAAGTTGAATTTAATGAAATTCAAGAAGCTCAAGAACCTTTAAGAATTTTCCCTGAATTTTTACTATTTTTCTTATATTTTTAATTGATTTTTAAAGATTTATTAAATTATTTACATTTTTCAAAAGTACTTAACTTTGATGATTTTTCACAGGGTAAATAGAGCTTTACAAACTACGAAAAATAGTTAGGAATGTTAAGGAGAAGTAGTTCTATCATGTGTAATTTTTCTAGATTTTTAATTATAGATTTAAGGTTCTAATTGAGTCCGGAGGTCTGGACAAGCTCCGTACAAGCTCCAGACGGAGCTCCAGATGAGCTCTGGCCACACTCCAGAGGGAAAAAGGGCACATGACTGATTAATATGCATATAAGGCTGTAGAGTCAAAATTATTTAAGGGGGAAGCAAAATAGAGAAGAGAGAGATAGTTGATTATAACAACCATTATTCATATTTTTCTTTTGTCAACAAAATAATTAATTATTTATAATACCCTTATATAATAACAATTTTACATAACACTTTAAATATTTTACTTAACAACTCTTAAAAATTATCATATAGGGTATCATTAGAAAGGTTTCAGCTCCAGGGACTCATTTATAGTATCTGTTTTTTAAAAAAAATAATTAAAATCTAAAAACATTAAAACTTCATTCTTTTAAAATATTGGTTCTGGTGTAACTTTATAGTTGCATTTCAGTTGTTTTGCACAGAAGAACTGCTCAATCATCCTAACAAGCTTTAATTAGACAGGTTTTTGTTCTTTATCATTATCAAGTAGACTTTTAAGCTTATTGATCTACAAAACTCACACATTCATTTAGAGGGACAGGATTTTCTCTGATTATCCAACTCCTTCAGATTCTTCTTACAGCAAGGTGACTGTAAGAGTCTACCTACAATACCACGGGTCAATCTTGAAAAATTTTCCACCCCAGTTGCCATCAGAAAAAACAGTGAGAGGTGGAGTGCATGTTGTGGTTGGGTAGATATATAGTCATTTTTTGAAAGTGTGCTGAAGGTGTCCAAGTAGGTGCTTAAGCATGTGCCAGTGTTTTTAATTTGGGAATTCGGTATGACAGGCTAGTTGATTTACTGTATATCTTAGGTCTGGATGTGAGGCTGTGGAAACATAAGTCAGAGATCCTATAATTGAAAATTATTCATTTGGATTCAGTGGTTGATGGTTTTCATCAGCAGTGTTGAGATTTATGTTGTTAGGGAGGGGTTGATGATATAGAACCCTGGTAGGGTGGTGTTGCATTAATATTTTATTTATGAGGCCAATTTGACTGAGGGTGAATCAAAATTTATTGTGCTCCACTTTGATGCCAACGATTCTGTCCAGACTAGCTTTCTATTTAATGGTGAGTAATTGGATGAGGTCCTGTTCCAGTTGCTTGAGAGTGGCTGTACTGTCAGCAGTGACTATGCCATTTTCCACATGCACCCAAATTGTTGATTTTATTGATCTATTAGTGAGTAAACAGACACTCTTGTCATAGGTTGAAAATGTGTATCCAATATTATTGAGTTGTTTGCTGAAGTGTTGCCACAAGCACTGGGCAGCCTGGTAGGTTCCATACAGTGCTTTTTTGAGATTTTATTCTTTGCAATCACCCTGTTCAAAAAATCGGGGGTCTTTGACCGAGACATTTTTGTCAATAAGGATGTGGAGATAAGCTGCTGTCACATCAAATGCATGGACCAGCCAATTGTTGGTTGCCAGTATGGTCAAGATTATCTGTTACACAGTGAAAAAGGCAATGGGGGAAAATTTTGAAGAATAGTCTACTCCTCTCACTTTTTTTAAACCCTTTGCAACATAGTGTGCCTTCAGTTTAGTGTAGCCACTTATGTTATCTTTCTTCTCAGAAAAAACCCATTTTACATCCAAGATTCTCACATCTGTTTTTGGGGTCTCTCTGTGCCATACATCCATGACCAACAGGTTTGTTAAATCTTATTCACATTCCATGCACCATTCATTGCTTTTGGGGGCTTTCATAGCTTCCTTGAAGGACTTGGGGGATAATGAGACAAAAACCCCACAATTATTTTGAATGCTGTTTATTGTCTTTTCTTGGTTAAGAATTTTTTCCTTATCAGTGATAAGACTAAGGAGTTTTGGCAATATGTTGGGAACTATGGACATATTGTTAAGGAGGAAGTCAAGACACATTTTAGTTGAGGGAATTGGTTCAGTTTCCAAAATAAGAATGTTAAAACTTACCCAGGCAGATTATATTAGTCTGTTTTCTGATGGGTTGCAGAGCAGCCAAACTTTCATTCCCATAGGGTAGCCTACAACAAAGCATTTTATTACTCTGTTTTCCAATTTGCATTGTTTCTCAGCTGGTACATGTACATAAGCAACTTCTCTAAAAAGTTTTATGAGATCTATTTGAAATATTTTTCCAAGTAGAACTTCATATGGTGTCATCCAAAGTCAAATTATGACGTAGGAGGCCCATCTGAAAGCAAAGATCCAGAACTCTTTTGGGAGCTGGTTTGAAAAAAGTACAGTATAGCCAGTTTTCAACATCAACCTGTTATAGTCCTCAATTTTGCCATTTCATTGATGATAGTATGGCTGTGATTTTTTGTGAACTATCCCTTTGCTAGTGATGAAATCATCCATTATCTTGTTGTTGAATTAACCTCAATTTTAAGTCTTTAGGGCACTAACTGTGGCATCAGTTTGTTTTTCTAGATGTGTTATCACATCAGTCACTTGCCTTGTTTCCTCACTTTTAGATTTCAATATATGACATTTGCTATATGAGGTAGCAAGATTTCTGAAGGTGAGTGTTTAGAGAACACCATCTACAGATAAAATTTCCAGAGGACCAATGAGATCTGTTTTTACTATTTCAAGCTTATGGGGAATTCGACTGGTGGATTGAAGTAAAAACTTTCTGCAGCTTTTGCACATTTGGAATGCATCACAGATGATTTTTCTAGGAGCAAATAGTTAGGTAGTCCTAAAGCCATTTTCTGATTTATCATTCACTTGATATGTCTTGGACTTGCATGGCCTAATAGGCAGTGCCATTGGTACAATATTGCTTCAGATTCTGTTCTCACATGGGGAGTAGAGAAGTTCATAGGGAGCTATAAATAAAAGAAACCTACTTCAACATGTGAACCTTGTATTTCATTAGATAGGAATCTAGCTACACTAATTACAAAATCATTAAGGTTAACATAATTTCTTAAAAGGGGGGTCATCCAGATGCACTTCTTAATATCAAAAGCTTCTGTGAAAACTCAATTATTGTTGAAGAGAATATTTAAATCTTGTGAGAAGGTGGTTAGTAACTTTGTGCCAATTTTGATTAAGGAGGCTGGGGAAAGAAGCATACCATTATTCTATGCACAAAAGAAGACAGGGATAATATTGATAATTCTACAGGCTGTCCCAAAAAAGTGTGCTGTCCCTTTTACTTTAATAGAAGGATGAGTGTATTTAGCTTCCATTCTCATGGGTATTGGGGTGCTAAAGGCGTAAAATTTACTGACTTATTGATATTTCCTGTGAAGTGATGTGTTGCACTGGTGTCAAATAGTGGAGCTTGATTATTGATACTCTGTTGGTTTATGTTCAGTTGTTTGAATGCTGCTAAAGTGGCTTTAGGAGATTCATAAGTGAGTTTAATTTCTTTGGCTTGCATCAGGGTGTTGGTCTTTGCTGGGGAAGCAGGCTGGTGTGAGGGATAAATAGGGTAGTATGAGTCCATACTACTTGAAGGACCTTACGGGAAAGAATGGTTTTGAGGGTTCAGGAGGAAAGATGGTTGAATCACCATAGAGTAGAAAAGTTGAAGGCCCTTGGGCACATAAGAAGTTGAAAGGCACAGGCAGTTTCTAAACATGGGTGGTTGAGGACATTGGTCCTGTAGGTAATCCAGCAAGTTGAAGTTCCAGAACATTGGGGAACGCACAGGTCTGGCTGCTTCTGAAATAAGAAAATATTGGACAGGTGAAGAGGAGTCATCTAGAACAGGTTATTCATTCACAACAGGTATTTGGATTGTTTATTTGTCCATTATTTCAGTAAAACAGTTAGAAGTGGAAATTGGGGCTTGGTCATATTTGACTTGAAGTGCTTCATCTTTTTGCATTCTGTCCAAAACATCTGTGATTTCTTTCTGGATTGAGAAAGTGGAAGGGTTATCCTGGGAGATTTTGACAATTATTTAAACCTCTCTCATCAGATCTGTGCTGAATTTTATATTGTCTTTAATTTCTGGTTGGAAGAAGATAGTAATCATTTCATCATGAAACCTGAGGTTTTGAGCCTTGAGATTGGCATAAAAATCTTTCATATTGGCAATCATGGCAGTTGGGTTTACAAATTTCTTTGAACAAATTTCCATAAAACATTCTAGTGCATTCATTTTCCCTGATCTTGATAGGAAATTGTGCTGTAAGTGGAGATGGGAAAAGGCAGTAGTGCTTGGGACTGTGGACATGATTTGTGATTTGACATTTTGTTCCACCAACTTGAGCAGGATTGCACATCCAATTCTTTCTCTTTCAGACCCAGATGATGGATCAAGAAAGTAAGGAAATTTGGTTTGCCTTTGTAGTCTTTTAGCACCCTTTTGAGTTCCCTGTACCAGATAAAGAAGTTTTGCCATCATCTTTGAGCTTTTAAGGCCAGTGGACCGTTTCTTTTTGAATATCATGGATTGTATTGGTAACCTGCTTCCTTGTGTTGTTTCTTGAATCAACTCTGGGGTCTGGTACTGCTCATCATCTGAGGGAAGCATATGGTTATCTGCTTCTTGGGGTTGATAGAAATCTTCATCATTGGCCAGATAGTTGTCAGGGTATTGAGGTGGTGCTGGGGGGCATGTGAGGTGGATTCTCTGCAGGTTGTGGTAGTTTTTGAGGAAGGTGGTTGAGTCAAGGGTATATGAGCCAGAGTTGAAGCTTTTCAGTTATGGTTGTTCAATTGCATTGTTGAATTTTTATATTTTATTTTTTATTAATATATAAGACTAAAAGGTGGAAAGAAAAATGAAAAGAGATAACAATAGGAGAAAAAAAGAAGAAAAGAAAGAAAAGAAGAAAAAAAAGGTTTTTGGGTGGATGTGCTCCCACACCACTTAATTCAGGATCTTGAAAGGATCCCGACCTAACCACCAAGTGAAGAATAAATGGAAACAGAGAGTAAAAATAAAAAAAGGATATAGAAGAGTCAGAAGCAAAATAGCTAAACAAATAGATAAGGAAATTGGTAAAAAAAGAACAGATTAAAAAAAATTGGAGAGTTGTGCTGATGAGGGGAGCTGATGGAGTAGAAAGAATAGATTAGAGAAAGATGATTAAAAGATGGAAAACTTTAGAGAGTTGTGCTGATGAGGCTTATTTGAATATATTTGAAGAAAAAAAAGGGGAATTTCAGCCCTAAAGGCCCATAACCTACTGGCTGTTAGCCATTGATATGTTATGGTTTTATATTATTTTACTTAATCTTACATTGCTGCTGGTATTCTAGATAATATATACATGGTGATACTGCAGTGTAGTCAAGACCTTACACCTCAGTAAATATTGGTTAATTTGGATGGGGATTTCACATATTAATTTGGAATAATTAGCCCTTCCATTTCTACTGTTGATCCTTCTTTATTATGTCTTATATTAAGTACTTTTTCTTCCTTATTTAGTCTTTTATTTTTAGAAGTAAATGCATATACTCTTATTTTGAATATTACTTTATTTTTTTGATAGATTAAGACTTTCTATTAATGTATTTTGGCATGTTATATGATTCTTATTTTGTTACTGGTTGACTCTTGGGTTGATGGGCATGTGTCACTGCTAATTTTAGGCATCATTAGCCTTGTAGGGGATTTATAAATTAAGGAAGAAAATTGGGGACTGTGAGAAATGTGGCAATTCCCTGCCGTAGTTACCTCACCCTAATATCGCATTTACCCCTTCATTATCAATCTCTGCCTAAATTTCCTCTCTGTTTCCTTTCTCAGCTACTATTTGTAATTAGCACTATTCCTTACCTGATCCTGCAGTCATACTAGCGTACTTCTACCTGATTAATTTTTATTTACTCCTGATTACTCTATATTTATTAAACTTAGTAAAATCAGTAAACATTGTACATGACCATACCTGCAGAAAGTGCTGGCACCATTGAGGATAAATAGGACTCTTCTCCTACTATTATTCCTTAGTTAACCAACCACTTCTGCAGGTACGTCCATCTTCTTGATCTTTCACCTTATAATACTATTGACATCCTTTATACCATTATGGTAATTAGGTATCTATTACTCACTACTCCCTTGAGCTTGTTTCTGTTGCTTACTTGGGATAAATATTATTGCCATAAGGTATTCCTTGTCTTAAACTTAGTCCTACTATTACTGTCTCACTTGAAATACACTTATTTAACCAACCACTTCTGCAGGTATCTATTACTCACTACTCCCTTGAGCTCTTTTCTGTTGCTTACTTGAGATAAATATCATTTCCATAAGGGATTCTTGTCTGACAGATTATGAGACCGTGTGTCTACCTTACCTTAATCCATTTGTTAATCATTCACTATCTCTAAACAATCATGCAGACCTCTGAAGTAAACCTCACTGGAGTTCCTGTACTAGACAAGGATAATTACCAGCTATGGGCTTTCAGGATGGAAAGCATCTTCATGAAAAAAAATCTTTATGATATTGTCATAAACAATGCTAAAACTCCACCTGAATCCAACCCAGATCACAACCCATTCAAATTCAGGAAACAAAAAGCTGCTGGTCTCATGACCCAGTTTATGAACCCTTACCACCTACGCCTATTTGTCACAACTTCCAATAAGAATGATCCCCACCAATTATGGACAGATCTGGAGTCTCACTATAAATCCTCAAGCGAAAACAACCAAATGCATGTGTTTCAAGAATTTTCACTAGTCTCCTACCCAGGAGATATTAACAAATACATCGAACTCATCAAAAATATCGAGGCTGAACTTGTTGCTGTCAAGATCAAATTAAAGGAGCACTTACTTGCTTCCTAATTTCTATACGGCCTGCCAAAAAAATTTTCTTCTCTTTGAGATGCCCTGCTACATAATGCGCAAGCTCGCAAAGAGTCCATCACAGTCAAAACCCTAATTGATTCACTCGATAATCATAACCTGGAAAAAGTTATAACCCAAACTGACCTTCCTAAGGCCTTTCAAACCTCTGAGAAACAAATGTAAAAAATTTGCTCTGGAGTTAAACACAACCCAAAGACAAAACATCAAGAGTCCTAGTGTTTCCAACTTCACCCCCACTTGAGAAATAGAAAACCTGATGTGGCCAAAGCTAAAATAGCCATAGAGGTGCTTCCTGATCCCCATGATATATTATCTGTCCAACCGGCCTCAACAAATTGTTTATCTATCTTTTCCAATGTTCCCAACGAAGTCTTTGTTCTGGACAGCGGCGCCTCACAACATATGTTCAATTCCATTGAACACTTCTGTTCCTTCACACCTGCTAAATCCACTGTTGCGTTTGGTGACAAAAGCACTGTACCCTCCAAGGGTTTTGGAATGGTGATTCTAGGGACAAACAATCAACAAACCCCACTGGAAAACTGCCTCCTCGTTCATTCACTTAAACTAAACCTCATCAGCCTGGGTGCACTGCGAAAAAGACTCAAAAGCATGGAGCTTACTATTTCTGGAAATAATTTCTCTCTTGTTACTAAGTCAGAATTCAGACTGAGAGGAGAATTTGAGGATGATCTACTCGTTCTCAAAGATGTTTTCACTGGTAAGTCTCCCTCTGCTAATGTTTCTTTTCTTTCAGTCACTAACCCCTCTGTCATTTGGCATAATATGTTAAATATCATCGCTTACTATAATAATATTTAACGATTATATTATATGTTAGTTTATAATTCTACTCTAGTCTAAATACATATCGATATTACAAGCATTCTATAAATGGATGCGGTGTTGTTTCTCTTTCCGCATCCATTTCTTTCTCCCTTATTTATTATTATTATTCGTCCACTTTACTTATCTTTACTTTTGTCCCTAGTTTCTCTGTCCTTGTCCAACCTCTTCTCGTGTCCATCCTCCCTCTGTCCACTAAGTCCACTAATCTTTTATTATCATTGTTATCAGGTAGATTGTATGTGTGCTCTTCCTCAGCAATGCATCCATTTCTTTCTCCCTTATTTATTATTATTATTCGTCCACTTTACTTATCTTTACTTTTGTCCCTAGTTTCTCTGTCCTTGTCCAACCTCTTCTCGTGTCCATCCTCCCTCTGTCCACTAAGTCCACTAATCTTTTATTATCATTGTTATCAGGTAGATTTTTCTCTGTCCTTGTCCAACCTCTTCTCGTGTCCATCCTCCCTCTGTCCACTAAGTCCACTAATCTTTTATTATCATTGTTATCAGGGTTATGGGCCCAGCGCCCCTGTTGTATTAAGGAAAGCTGGCTACCCCGAGTTCTATCAATACTAACGATTCCTCTGATCATAACTCTACCTACACTGCTTTACCCGATATGCCTGAATCGTCGACCCCCACTACTTCTCCTGACTTCTCTTATTTACAAGACTCTGCTACTTATTCTGAAATAAAAGGCATTGAAAAGTTAAACGACAAAAATTACAGTACTTGGAAAACCGATATCAAATATGCTCTTACTGTACGAAATTTGGATCAGTTTCTTATTAAAGACATATCAATACCTACCAATCCTGAGCTCCTAAGTATTTTCAAGTTGCGACAAAGACAAACAAATACAATAATTAAAATGTTCTTGGATCGACCTAATCAAGACAAATTTGTCCTCGACGATGATCTAGTAGAGCCGGCTGAACTATGGTCTCGTATTAAGGATCATTACGCATCTAAATCCACTCAGAATTGTTCCTATGTCGTCAATCAACTTTTCAAAATTAAATTCACGGAAAGCAATCTGTTAGGAGCCATTAACGAATTCAGAAGTACTATGAAATTACTCAGAGAAGTAGCTCCTGATTTATTTAAAGAAAACATTTTATCGTATATTATGGGAAATTATGTATTAAATTTACTTCCTGAATCCTACCAAACTGCCGCTACTATTATCCTAAGTAAATACGATATAACTAATCAGCGACCTACCATTGAAAATATATTTTCCGACATAGAAGCAGAGATCACCAGGAGAAAGGCTCTCAATAATTCATCCGGGACAGCTTTAACTATGGACGCGAAAGCCAAAACGTTTTGCTCAAAAGGAAAACATAACCCTCTAGCTCCTCATCCTGAATCTTCTTGTTTCCAGTTACATCCTGAGAAACGAGATGAATTTTTAAAAAGAAAGAAAGAGAGGGAAAATAAAGACAAGGACACCACTCACAAAGTTTTATCAATTATATCCAATTTACCTAACGACCATGCCATCCTGGACAGTGGCGCTTCGTTTACTATATTTAATGACTTAAAG
Source organism: Hemileia vastatrix (assembly GCA_030280995.1). NCBI lineage: Eukaryota > Fungi > Basidiomycota > Pucciniomycetes > Pucciniales > Zaghouaniaceae > Hemileia > Hemileia vastatrix. The sequence goes on along the minus strand of JASXTE010000003.1, from coordinate 17,386,516 downwards.
TACTTCAAATCTTATCAATCTTCCAATATCACCTTAACAATGGCCAATGGAGATGAAATTATTGCCCTTGGACAAGGCACAGTTTCATTTCTCTCTGCAGGTCATAACTTTGTAATTGAAGATTCTCTTTATATTCCCTCAGTTAAAGCTAATCTTATCTCAGCCATTGATATTTTATCGGACGGACGGAGTCTTATTAATGAATCTGGACAATTCAAAATAAAACTCGATGACTCCTCATATATAAATTGCAATTCAAATGGACGAATTTTAACTTTTCCCTTATCAATCCATCCTATCTACAACCTATCAACTCCAGTTAACAATCACGAACAAAAACTAATGTTACTACATCACAATTACGGGCACCCTAGTAATCAAACCATGGAGAAATTATTCCCAGGTTTGAATTTCTCTAAATTTACTTGTAAAACTTGTGCATTAGCTAAAGCACATACTTTACCCTATTCTGGAACTTTTCCGACACCCGAATCACCTCTCGACGTTATTCATATGGACCTCTGTGGACCAATTACTCCAGAATCCAGGGGTGGCAAATCATATTTTCTTCAAATTGTGGATGGTCATTCACGTTATCGACATGTCTACTTTCTTGAACTCAAATCTGAGACGTTCCATCATTATAAAGAATACGAAACATTAGTCGAAAATCAACTTGACCGAAAAATCAAGAATATTGTCTCTGATAATGGTGGCGAATTCACTAATTATTCCATGCGAGATCATCTTAAAAATAAAGGTATTATTCATTTACGCACTGCTCCCTATTCTCCACAACAGAATCCAATAGCTGAGAGGGGTAACCGCTCCATTGTAGAGAAAGCCAAATGCCTATTGATTGAATCGGGTCTTGATTCCACCTGGTGGGCTGAAGCCGTTAACACGGCTACATACCTTCTTAATATCCTTCCTTCATCATCACTCGAATCAAATAAATCTCCATGGGCTCTCTGGCATAAAAACTCCAAAGAACCCACCAATCTTCATCCTTTTGGTTCAGATGTCGTCTACCACTTGCAAAAATCAAAACGAAACGGAAAATTTGAGAGGAGTGGAGAAGAAGGTATATTTCTTGGCTATTGTGATGGACATGTTAACTATCGAATATACTCTATTCCTGAAGATAAAATTATTATAACTCATGATGTCAAATTTCTCAATACCTTTAACCTATCACGCAAAATCTCTAATGGAAAATCAGCAGAGACACTTCAATTTCCTGATCTAGAAGACATCTGCCCCAACTTTACACCTTCTAATACTTCCAAATCAGTCACTTTTGAAGACCCCGTAATCGAAGCTATGTCAAATGAACCTGAATTCAATTCATCACCACCTGACATGGCAACATCTGAACCACCGGTATCCAAACATTACACTTATATCGACAAAAATCTTCGACCGTCTAAAGAAATTTCCTCTGATATTGACACCTCCAACATATTATCAAACAAAAGAAGAGCCAATATGACTTGCCTAGCCATCACTCAATTCGACACTCCCCAAAATTACTATCAAGCGCTAAACTCACCTGAAAGCGATGAATGGCTTAAAGCCATTAATGCTGAACTCTCAAGCATATCCAAACATAAGGTATGGGAAGAGTCTCCACTTCCAGCTAATAATCATCTTTTAGGCACTACTTGGACCTTCAAGAAAAAGACGGATTCTGATGGGAATATCGTCAAATATAAAGCAAGACTTTGTGTGCAAGGCTTTTCTCAGATTGAGGGTATAGAGTATAATGAAACTTATGCCCCCACCGGTAGACTTGCAACTCTTCGGTTCTTACTCAGTATTGCTGCTTACAAGGACTGGGAAATTCATCAAATGGATGTTAAATCAGCGTTCTTACATGGGGAACCGGACGAGGATCTCTATCTTCGATTTCCAAATGGCTATTCACCCAAAAATAAAGATTATTGTCTTCACCTCAAAAAATCCTTATACGGATTGAAACAAAGTCCTCGTTGTTGGTATAATAAATTAGCTACATTCTTCTCCGACATTGGTTTTAAGGCCAGCAAAGCTGATCCTTGTCTGTTTCTCAATCAAGATCTTGCGAACCCCTGTTATGTCTTCATACATGTCGATGATCTTATTATTGGTGGTCCAGCAGTCAACGACTTCAAAAACAAAATATCTCAAGTTTTTGACATGGATGATCAAGGAGAACTTAAATGGGTACTTGGAATGAAGGTCACCAGAAACAGATCAAACCGAACTATCACACTTTCTCAACAATTATACATCAAAAATATATTAAAAGAATTTAATCATGAATCCTGTCGAACTGTTACCACCCCTCTTGTTCCGAATCTTCATTTCACCAAATGCTCAACAACTAAACTAACCAGTCTTTTCAATTACAGAAGGGCTATTGGTCTGCTTAACTACCTAGTTCTCTGTACTCGGCCCGATCTAGCATTTGCAGCTAGTGCTCTTGCTCAATACCTCAATGAACCCACCGATCAACAAATAACATCTTTTTTCCATATTTTACGTTATCTTCAGTTAACCAAGAATTATGGTCTTACCTTGGGCAATGTCACTAACTCTCAATTGGGTGTTCTTACAGGCTATGCCGACTCTGATTACAATAAGTCAGAAGACTCAAAATCTACATCTGGAACCTTAGTTTTTCACTTAGGATTACTCAGTTGGCGTTCCAGCAAACAACAATCCGTTTCATTATCTGTCTCTGAATCTGAATATTACTCAATGACTGAATGTGGGCAAGACTTACTTTGGATGAAAGAACTCTTTAATGACTTCTCGATTCGACTGTCTGAAGTCAAATTAATTGGTGACAATCAAGGCGCCATCAAACTTGCTCTCAACCCACTCTATCAACATCGAACTAGACATATCAATACCCGAGTGTGTTGGTTGCGTGAACTTGTTAACAATAAAGAATTAGATATAGATTATGTCTCGACCAATGATATGTGTGCTGATATCTTAACTAAATCACTTTCTCGCATTAAACATAATGAATTTGTAGATAAACTTAATCTTCATCCATTGCTGTCTTGAGCACGGGAGGGTGTTAAATATCATCGCTTACTATAATAATATTTAACGATTATATTATATGTTAGTTTATAATTCTACTCTAGTCTAAATACATATCGATATTACAAGCATTCTATAAATGGATGCGGTGTTGTTTCTCTTTCCGCATCCATTTCTTTCTCCCTTATTTATTATTATTATTCGTCCACTTTACTTATCTTTACTTTTGTCCCTAGTTTCTCTGTCCTTGTCCAACCTCTTCTCGTGTCCATCCTCCCTCTGTCCACTAAGTCCACTAATCTTTTATTATCATTGTTATCAGGTAGATTGTATGTGTGCTCTTCCTCAGCAATGCATCCATTTCTTTCTCCCTTATTTATTATTATTATTCGTCCACTTTACTTATCTTTACTTTTGTCCCTAGTTTCTCTGTCCTTGTCCAACCTCTTCTCGTGTCCATCCTCCCTCTGTCCACTAAGTCCACTAATCTTTTATTATCATTGTTATCAGGTAGATTTTTCTCTGTCCTTGTCCAACCTCTTCTCGTGTCCATCCTCCCTCTGTCCACTAAGTCCACTAATCTTTTATTATCATTGTTATCATAATAGACTAGGTCACCCCGGCAAGGCCGTCATGGACCACCTTGGGACCCACCATCTAATCCAGATGTCCGACTCTGTAGATAATTTTTTTGAAAGCTGTATAGAGGCAAAACACCACTCCCTTCTTTTTCCCGGATCTCTCCCTAGGGCATCCAGACCTCTCGAATATATTCACTCAGACCTAAGTGGAAAAATTTTTCCCCCATCTATTGGCGGCAGTCTTTATTATTTCCAATTAACTGATTATTTCACATCACACTGCTTCATCTACATCCTAAAAAATAAAAGTGATACCTTCTCAACTTTCCTACATTTCAAAAAAACCATTGAATTAGCCCTAAATAAAAAAATTTGTCACTTAGTTAATGATGGAGGAGGGGAATATTGCAATAAAGAATTTAAAAATTATCATCATAGTGAGGGAATCCAGATGCACATCACTGCGCCTTACACCCCACAACAAAACCCTGTGACAGAACGGGCTAACCAAAAAACCAGAGAGAAAATCCCCTGTCCCTTTAGAAAAATAGAGTGAGATTTACTTGCTAAAGTAAGTTGGTTCCTGTTTTGCTAAAGCCCCTTTTAAACACACTTGACTGCTTGATGAGCCAAGAAAGTAGTCCCCAGATAGACTACCAGACCAAAGAACTGAAATGTAGAACAAAGTCCACACCAGAGACAGCAAAGATACTTGATGTAGGCTGCAAATCCACACCAGAGACAGCAATAATACTTTCTATAGCTTGCAAGACTATAACAGAGAAAAACAGTTGCCAAAGTTAAGTTAAATGAAGAACTCACTTGCAACAAACACAGCCAATTGTGGCCAGAAAACAGTGAAAACTGAGTGAGGAACAATGATATCACCTCCGGATAGTTGTATGATGATTAAGGTTGCCCCAAACTGTCTTATTCACTATGTACACACAGACCACTAACTAAGAGCCCATGCGCACCCACCAATCTGGTGCCTGTACCCGCCAAATTGCATAAAAAACCCTCCTGAAGCGCTCCCCAACCTTCTAAAACAGAGGCGGGCGGGCCTCCCGACGTCGGAGATGCCGCCTGAAGCGGCCCGGCCTCCCTGAAGCCAGAAAACCAATAAAAACCACTAATCTACTTAGAAAAATTAGCTATAACTACTAAAACCTTTAAAACACGGAATTTCACTATAACAACATTGAGACATGAAATATAGAGAAAAATTAGCTCTATCCAATGGTACTAAGCACTTAACCCTAAGACTTAAGGTTAGCCCGTAAAACACAAAAAACAAAATTAAACAGCAATCTTTTATAAATGAAAAATGAGGAAATGACCCCTTAAAACTCAGAATATGAAAAATGTCTTCAAGACATAAAATATAGAGAAAAACCAGGGCTATCCAATGATAGTACCCACATACCCGCAGACCCAATATCAACGGAATAAAACCAGAAAAATACCAAATTCCTTAACAGATGTCAATTAAGACATGCACAAACAGCGCCAAATCACACAACAAAGGCCCCTGCCAATGTTGGAAGACCACACCGAGCTCTGGGCAGGGGCAGTCACTACTGCTGTCTACCTATACAATAGGACACCTACAAAAACCCAACAGATGAAGTCCCCCTTTGAGAAATTATTCGGCACTCCTCCAAAACTTTCACATCTCAGAACCTTTGGATGCAGCACTTATGCACTAATTCCTAAGAAACTGTGCAAAGGAAAATTTGATCAATCTGCTAGCCAGTACATCCTGGTGGGTTATGACAAAGCCTTGTGCTCCTATCAACTCCGTGATCCTAAAACCCACAATATCAATTACTCACACAATGTTGTGTTCAATGAAAATGAGTTCCCTTACCTGAAACTTCGACAGTCAACCGACACAACCCAAATCTTACCCTTTCCTTCATTAACTGAGGATTGTGATGTGATAGCACCAAACCAACCGATACCAACCTCTCCCATTTTTGATGATGGTTTGCCAGAGGAATCCACTTCTTCCCTTATCCCTTCAGAGGGGAACCAGTCAGATTCAACATCAGAATCCAACCCTGAAGAGGAAGACAAGGAAGTATTAGACCTCATCCAACCCACGCCCATACCTGTAAATGAACGTTTCACCTACATTCCTGAAGATGTACCACCTCCAAATGAGATATCCTCAGATATCAATCCCAACAATATCATTAGTCAGCCGCGCACTATGCGTCCCCCTGATAGAACCTTCCTCACCTCCGTGTCACCACTTGCCTCAGAAGTCCCGGTTCCTACTACCTTTCACAAAGCAATCTCAGGCCAGGAATCCAATGCATGGGCGAGAGCTATCAGCAAGGAATTGGACAACATGAAAAATCACGATCTCTGGGAAATCATAGAAACCCCCCCCAATCAAAACCATTGGCGCAAAATGGGTTTTCTCAGTCAAGTGAAACAACTCAGGCGGCATAGCAAAATTCAAAACTCGTCTCTGTGCACAGGGTTTCCTCCAACAAGAATGAATTGATTACTTTGAGACTTTTGCTCCCACTGGTAGACTCACTAACTTTCGAGCCCTTCTTGCCCTAGCCATCCAAAATGGTTACAACATGGAACACATGGACGTAAAAGGAGCCTTTCTACATGGGACCCTAGAGGAGGATGTCTTTATGCGAGTTCCCCCAGGAGTAAACTCACCTCCCTCAATCAATCAACCAATTCTCAAACTCAAGAAGTCAATCTACGGGCTCAAACAATCCCCAAGATGTTTGTCTAAAGAAATCAATCAATTCTTTTCAACAATCAATATGAAAACCTCAAGCGCAGATCCTTGCCTGTTCATCTCAAAAAACCTCAACAATCCAATCTTTGTCTATCTTCATGTTGATGACTTAGCAGTATTTGGAAAGGACCTGACCCAATTCAAAGAGAAAATCAAAGAACAATTTGACATGGAATTTCTTGGGCCATTGTCATAATTCTTGGGCATGAAAGTCACCCACCATCACCACACCATCAGTCTCTTGCAACCCTCATATATCAAAAACCTTTTGAAAGAATATAATATGTCCTCATGTAAACCTGTGATAACACCGCTGCCCCCCATGACCACCTTCTTCCAGAAACTCCCTCTGAAATCCTGAACTTTAACAACCTCAAAGTAAACTATCGTCGTGCAGTCGGTTCCCTGAATTACCTAGTACAATGTACAAGGCCAGACCTATCATTTGCTGTCAGTCAACTCTCACAACACCTCAAACAACCAGGGATTCCCCACTGGATAGCTTTTAAGCACGTTCTCCGGTATCTTGCAGGGAGTATTGATCTAGCACTCACGTACTCTCAACAAAACACAACTTTTAATCCTCAAGGACACTTTTAATGGTCTAATCCAACGGGGTTTGCTGATGCCGACTGGGCTGGGTGTCCTAGTACTCGACAATCCACTTCAGGATATTTGTTTCAACTCAATGGGGGTGCAATCTCTTGGCAATCAAAGAAACAACCCACAGTCGCCCTGTCCTCCTCAGAAGCCGAATATCAATCCTGTACTACTGCCGGGAAAGAGGCAATTAGGCTCAAAAATCTCTTTGAATCCCTCCATATCCCAATATCTTTTCCACTCACCATATACGGGACAATCAAGGAGCAATTGCCATATCTCAAAACCCGGTATTCCAAGCACAAACTAAACACATAGAAGTCAAATATCACTGGATCAGAGAACAATTCCTCCTGGGAAATATCGAAATTCCCTACACTCCCACCAACTCAATGCTGGCCGACAGCCTTACCAAGTCGACGCCTGGAAAATTGCTTCAATCATTCCTCAACTCTTGTGGCCTGTTACCTTCTAAACCCCGAGACAGGAGGGTGTGAGAAATGTGGCAATTCCCTGCCGTAGTTACCTCACCCTAATATTGCATTTACCCCTTCATTATCAATCTCTGCCTAAATTTCCTCTCTGTTTCCTTTCTCAGCTACTATTTGTAATTAGCACTATTCCTTACCTGATCCTGTAGTCATACTAGCATACTTCCACCTGATTAATTTTTATTTACTCCTGATTACTCTATATTTATTAAACTTAGTCAAATCAGTAAACATTGTACATGACCATACCTGCAGAAAGTGCTGGCACCATTGAGGATAAATAGGACTCTTCTACTACTATTATTCCTTAGTTAACCAACCACTTCTGCAGGTACGTCCATCTTCTTGATCTTTCACCTTATAATACTATTGACATCCTTTATACCATTATGGTAATTAGGTATCTATTACTCACTACTCCCTTGAGCTTGTTTCTGTTGCTTACTTGCGATAAATATCATTGCCATAAGGTACTCCTTGTCTTACACTTAGTCCTACTATTACTGTCTCACTTGAAATACACTTAGTTAACCAACCACTTCTGCAGGTATCTATTACTCACTACTCCCATGAGCTCGTTTCTGTTGCTTACTTGGGATAAATATCATTGCCATAAGGGATTTTTGTCTGACAGGGACTTTATGGGTATAAAAGGAGGAGGTTTTTGGGCTTATATTCTACATTCTTTATCAATACAATTAAAACATATAACTATTACAAGTCAAGTAAATATCATTATTACTATTAAAAGTCTTCTAATAGTGTTTGAATTATAATCAATATTTTTCTACGAACAATACATTGAAAACCATTTATCATTAGTGAGATTAAATTACTGAGACACCTATATTGAGTTATATTTTAATTCTTATTAGATTTGTACTACATTATTGATATATGACTATTAAAATCCTCTAGAAAGCTGAATAATCAAGCTCTTCATGTCTCTGTACTTTAACTAAAACTGAAAATTGGGTACCATTCCCCAAGAATTTTGTTGGTTATCATCCAGTAAGTAAAAATTCAAAAAAGGCTTCAAGTAAATAAAATCCCTATAGAAATATTTGGATAAATTATAAAGGGTTGGGGTCACTTTGTAGAGTGATTTCAGAAAAATAAGCCCAGTTATATAATAAAATTGTGGTATTGAATCAAAAATTTTACTACTAATTGAACATAAATTGTTCTTAGTAAAGATCTGTCAATAGACCAGTTAAATTTTTAATCTTTGAAAATAATAAAACAAAAAATAAAAACTGGTTAATTGATTATTTTAAACAGAAATTTTAATCTTTCTTTCTTGTTTTGTTCAACTCATTTAATATTTAAAAAGAATAATACTAAAAAATTTCTTTTTTAAATATGCAAACTTTGCTACATTTTGTAGACCTCTTGAATCATGTGACCACATAAAAGCATATTTGACTTTTTGAACTTATAAATTCACTATAAAAACCTACAAGTAAACAATTAATCAAAATAAGTAGTGTTATATTATACCAATGAAACTCTTTTTGAAGATTTAATATTCATATCTAAATTTTTTGACCAAATTACACTTGCAACATGTGTTACAACATTGAAAATGCGAGTAATGATGTAGAGCCTTGTAATTTAAGACCTATAGCTGATAAACCTGCTTTTAGGAAACTAAAATGGAGGGACAAGAGTCTCCAAAAAACAGCAGCACTCCTCAAATGACTATAGAGGAAAAGGAAGGGCTTTTAAGCCAAATCTCAATAAAGAGGTCAAGAAACACTTTAAAAGAGCAAATTAATTCCCTTTCTTCACTTGTAAAAAACTTCACAGTGAAATTCAACTACATGTTGGCCCAGATAAACAATCTGGAAAAGAGAGAAGCTCAAGGATTCATAGAAGTAAATCAAGAGCTGGTAGGCTTCAAAGCTTAACCTACAACAGTAGTCAAAAACCCTTCCACAGTTTTTTCAGGAGTACCTCCAGTTCTAAATCAAGAAGAGTACCAAAAGATTACAGTAAGAAAATGGGAGTGGGACTGGTACTCTTAAAACTAAATCTATCCTCCTAAAAAGAGCTCCAGCTGTCACCCTTACAGGGGAAAGGTAAAGAGTGGAAGGGGAAGTGGGATAAGACCTTGGTAAGTCATCCATCTTCTAATGATCAATTATATAATACTGATAATTAATTACTAATAAGTTATGAAATTGATAGGGATATATTGAATGTAATTGGTAAGGATCTTAGAGATTGTTCATTTGAACATAGTATTTCAAATTTATCTTATAATGATAGAAATTTACACAGTTTTATGGAAAAAAAGGATAAAAGTAGGAAAATTAAAAATGAACCAAATGAATTTAATCTTGAGTCCAATAATAATGATGAGTCTTCTGAGTTACACACAGATAAAGCTGAATATTTTTTGAAAGAAAATCCAATCAAATTATAAATTATAAATAAATTATTATTAAAAATCTAAAAATTGGAAGAATACTCTAAAGAATCTAAAAAAATACAGAAAGTATATTATTATACCTTACAAAATTATTGAGTACTACTTTAAATAAATAAAAATCCATTGAAAATTTAAATGATGAATTGACCAATGAAAATGAAAAATTAAAATCTCAGATAAAAATTTATACAATAAATCAGAACATTCTCAGAATATAATGGCTACAATTGAGGGAAGGGTAAAATTTCTTTTTTCAAATTTAAATGATACTTTATCACATGTACCTGTAATAAATAAGAGGTTACAGTGATTAGAAATAGAAGTAGCCAATCTTCTGAAAAATACTGAAAAAATAAATTAAAACACCTCTTATGTGGAAAAAATACCACTTCATATGAGATATTCATCTGAAAAACCAATGATTGAAATAAAATAGTGTCATGGACTCTGAGAATAAAAGATAAGTAAAAGATGAAATGCATGATCATCTATCCACAGTAAGTGTATTACTAAAAATTTCTAAGGTTAAGAAGGTGATAAATAACCAAAAGAACTGGCCCAATTTAGATCAGTACCATTCTTTATATAGGCATTCAAAATTTGATTGGCAACAATACATACAAGGAATTGATAACTTAAAATTTTCATACAAATTACCTGATAAAGAAATTACATCAAAATTAATATCTTTATTTACCAATGTGGCCTTATTATGGTTTTAATCCTTATTGAGTGAGAGAATTGACTACTCCTGGGTTGAATGGAAGGCACTAATTGAAAGGCAATTTGGTGGCCCAAAATTTAGAATCACCTAACAAAGATTGTATGAAAAAACCATATATAATAAAAATTTTGGGGATAAAACAATGGTTTTTTTAATGAATTTAATAAAAATCTTGAAATCCAGGGATCCAAAAATGGATTATGATGAGAGGAAAGAAAAAATAATATATAAATTACCTATATCAGTCAGAGACATTATTGTAACTAGGACTGAAACTATAAGAGATACTTCTGGGTTTATTAATTTATGCAATGAAATATTATTGAACCACAAATATGAAACAAGGTATAATCATTATAAGAAAAATATTGATGTAGTAAAACCTACTACAAATAAGTCAACAGTAGAGAGAGAAAGCCTACTGCTCCTCTTGTTCCTAAGAGAAAAGAAAGTAGTACTTTCAAAGAGTGTAATGATCCTTGGGTTAAAGGTCATACTTATAAAAATAGAATAAATGTTATTTAAAACTCACAAGATTCTGAACCCAGTTATCATGAAGATGAATAGGAGGAGTCTAGTGAGGTTTTTTAAAGTAATAGTTCTTGCAGTGATGATGAAAATGAGATATATGTAATAGAACAGGATATTATATTCCTGAAAGATGTAATACCTCCAACAGATTCATCTTTAACTTCCATTGAGGAAGCCTAAATGATAAAAGATGTAAATCATAATAATTCTAAGGTCACAAATAAAATATTCAAAGTTTAAATCATGAAAGTTTTAAAGACAATGTAATTAATTTTATCTTTTATCATATTTAAATGAAGAATTTTTATGTTATTTTAGAATAAGAAGAGGCAAAACTGTAACTATATTAAATTTTCTATGTATATCAAAACTATTTCTTTCAATTTTTTTTCACATTATTTTTGAAAAAATAAAAAATAAATAAACTACAAAATTTATCAGTTATGTATTGTTCATCTTAGAGTTTTAATCTAAAAGAAATATTCATTACTAACTGGGATAAATAAAAATTCAACTTGTTGATTAATTATTATTTTTTGTAAGTTTTTTTTCCAGGAGATATACTACACTATTTAATTTAGTTTTTTTGTTAATAAATATTTTAAATTTTTTATTTCACAATATATTTAAGTACTTCCTGTAAAATACAAGGAAAATCTATCACCATTAGTGCAAGTGAAAAATTAGGTTTTTAAACATTTTTACATAAACATCTTATAAATTATTTTTTCTCTCTTTGAAATATATTTATCCTGAACACAAATTTATTATTATTCTTTCTGAAAAAATAGCTCATTTATTACAACCAGAATCAAATAAATTGTTTTTAAATCATTTGAACATTTTTTTGTATAATAAGATGCATCTTACTAGTTGCATTCTTTCTATGAAAAGATGATTGAATAATTTTAACAAAAATAAAAATTATATGTTTTAAATTTTTAAAGCAGAAAATTCAATATTTATTAAATTTTTTAATAAAATTTATTTTAACATTTAATATAATCCCTTTTCTATTTTTTTATATTTTTAAGAAAATATCACCATTATTGATATTCAAAATATTCAATTTTTATTGCCATAATATAATTGGTTTTCAATTATTTGACTAATATAATTTTTTAACTTTATTAAACTTTGAGTTTTATATATATCATTTCATATTTTTAAATTTAAATATATTTAAATATATTTATAAAAGATATATACTTTTTAAAATTTATTCTTTTCATTTTTTACAAAGCTTCAAGAAACATTGTTGATAATGATTCAGAAAAACAAATCACAAATTTTTAAACATAAAAAATTATTTATTATTTGAAATTGGCTGTTTTATAATTATTAATATTGACTAAAAATAATATTTTCAATAAGATTTAAACATCTTTTTATGTGGGATCAAATAAAAATTGATTGAGGTTCAATCTTTTTTCAAGAAGCATTGAAGGAAGTTTCAGCTTTCCTATAACATATGTTCCAACACTAATTCAATTTTTCCCAATTTAATATGAATTTGACTTCAAGGTTTCAGACTTGCCAGCAGGTCCACTCCATATTGCATGGTTTATATGAATTTCTACAACATACAAATCATGACATGATCCAGCATATCCAGTAAAGAAAGATGTGAATTTTTTTATGATGCTATCTATAAGAGGGATAGAAATTGAATATGTATAGAGAATATATAGTTACTTGTGTTAGTATTAAAAAGAATGGATGGAATTGAAATATAAGCTACCTCTTTTTACATGCAAAGTAGTGTTTTTCACTTTGAGCAGGTTTCTTACTCAAAAGAATAGTAGCCCCATCAATAAAACCAATAAATCCTAGGAAACCCTCTGCTTGAATGGCCTGAGATGATTCAAGCTGCTCTTCTTTTTTGGACAGGTGAGAAGTTGAGATAATAAGGAGTTAATAGAATTGATGCATCCTTTTTTATAAGTGTTAAAAGAAACTTACCCTGAATGAAAGACATTTTTAAATGTATTTCTATAATTACTTAATATAACTTAAGATAAGAATATTGTGACTCCATTAATACCTCAATAAGTATTATTAGGCTATGGATAAGCTATTTATACTACTATAAGTCATATAATAGTGTAATAATTATATATATATGTATTATAACCATATATATAAGTATTTTAACCTTATTTTAAGTTATAATATTAATGTAATTTAAGGTTATCTTATTTAAAACATAAGGATTAATCAGTCCTGGAGATACCTGGGCTGACAGTTATAGTAACTTTTTGTCAGCCTGTATATCTCCAGGACTGAGTAAAAAGTACTTATAAGTTATGTTAAACACATGAACTATACATGGGAATAATAAATAAGAGTACACAAATAGTATACATAAGTAAAATTATGATAATACACAAAAAATGCCATTATAACACCTTATATACACGCATATATCCACCTTTTATAGGTCTTATGTACTTAATATTAAGTTGGAATATGTTAGGGTAATCTTAAGAACCTTAAGTATAAGGCTGCATAATTTTTAAGTACACTTAAAGCTGTTATATTCATTGTTTTATGCAAAAAACAAGAAATGCGCTTTATTTCACTTAAAAGTTGACTATATGCGCTATAAAATTGAGAATATCAAAATTGCGCTTTGACAGATCAATTGGGCTCATTTAGAACTATTGATTTGGCTATTTAAATGCATAAAATTAACACTTTTCAAATTTGGTGTTTTTTATGCCAGAAATGGCTTCTGTGTACTGGCCACATACTGCCTGCTTTTTTCCCGTGTGAATAGCTTCATTTTTAGCAAAGTTAGCTTTTTCACACTATAATTACCCCACATTCTACGCCCACTGTGGGGAAACACACTAAAATAGGCGACAGGCGCTTATTTAGTGTCCTAGCTTAATTAATAATGCATTGACCCTGTTTATATGCACTAATTTCATTAATAACCTCACTCTTGGCACTTTATTTCATCACCACACTTAAACTCGCCTAATTTTAGTCAAGGATTTACCCGTGCAAGCGCCTGCCAAGAACTGCATGTAGTTACCCCACATCTCACGCTCTTTTTTAAGTTTTTGGGTGGTTTCTCAGTCAATTTTGGTTATTTTTGAATGGGAATTTCACGTAGTATAATGTCAGGATTAGCCCCATTATTTCTACAGTAAATCCCCCTTATTATTAAGCTATTATTAACCTTAAAAAGTCTCCTTTAGTCCTTAATATTATTGTTTTATACGCATATACTCTCTTTTTGTCTTTTTCTTTAATTTTGATGGATTTCCCTTGTTATTTCAGGATTTTGGCGGTTGTTACTCTTCTAATTATGTCAAGGATCACTGGGATTGTTGATGGGAATGTCTATTAGTTGTTTAGAGGCGTGATTAACTGTGTATTGGGTGGTACATCAAGAGAATCATTGGAGAACTCAGTGTGTATAAAAAGGAGGAGGTTTTTGGGTTGTATTTCTTCATTCTTTATCATTTACAATTAACCAATATAACCAAACAAATTACAATACATATCAATTAGTACTTTTATAAGACTTTTGAATAGTATCTGAATTATAAAAATCTATTTTTCTACCAACTACAAAGATTGTAAGCCATATATAAAACTAGTGAGAATTATATTACTGAGACCTTTAAATTTTGATTATATTTTACTACTTATTGGATTTATACTACAGTATTCATATAGGACCATTTAAATCTTCTAGACAACTGACTATTCAAGCTAGTTCATGTCCTTGTATTTGACCTTAGCCTGACAATTGGGGACCTTTCCTCAAGAATTCTGTTATAATCCTGTAAGTGAAATTTTCAAAAGAAGGTGCACGTAAATAATATCCCTATAGAAATATTTGGATAATTACAACAGGTTGGGGTCACTTATATAGTGATTTCAGAAAAAGAAGCCCTGTTATATTATAAAATTGTGATATTGAATCAACAATTTTACCACTAATTTAACTTATAATTGTTATTAGTGGGTCTGTTAATAGACCAATTAAATTTGAGATCTTTGCAGATAAAATTTTTTACCACTAATTTAACATATAATTGTTCTTAGTGGGAGTCTGTCAATAGACCAATTAAATTTGTGATCTTTGCAGATGATAACCAATTAAACTGATTAATTGTTTTCTTTTAACAGGACTCTTAATCTTCTCTTTTATTGGTTTGTAAAATTCATTAAATATTTAGAAAGAATCATACTAACAGTTGTTTTCTTTTGAATATAAAAACACGGCTACATATTGTAGACCAGTTAAATCAAGTGACCACATAAAAGCATATTTGACTTTTGGCACTTAAATATTCACTTCATACCAATAAGTAAGCAAGAAAATTGTCTTCAGTGGTATTGATAAATACTGATAAAACTCCTTTTTGAAGTTTTCATATCTAAACTTTCAATTCTTTAACTTCCACGTAAAAATGTGTGACAACAATGACATTGTAAGTAATAAGGTAAAACCTTATAACTTAAGACCTAGAGCTGAAAGACCTGTTACAGGACATTCAAATGGAGGGCCAGGACTCTCCCATAATAAACAACACTCCGTCAATGTCTCTGGAGGAAAGGGAAAAGCTTCTAAAGCAGGTTTCAATAAAGAAATCAAAAAATACATTACAAGAACAAGTTCACTCCCTATCCACCCTAATGAACACCTTGACAGTAAGAGTCAACAATATAGTGGACCAGATCAACAATCTGGAAAAGAGAGCAGCTCAAGGTTTCATAGAAGTCAACCAAGCTCTAGTGGACATAAAGACTCAACCACCAACAGTAGCAACCAACAATTCCATAGCAACACCTCCAGCCCAAGAGGAGGACCAAAAAATTACAGTAAGCAAATGGAAATGGGATTGGTACGCCCAAAACTACAACAATCCTCAACAGCAGGGCTCCAGCAGTCACCCTTACAGGGGAAAGGCAAGGAGAGGCAGAGGAAGTGGGATAAGACCTTGGTAAGTCATCCAACTTCTTATGATCAATTATATCAACCTGACAATAAATTACTTATAGGTAATGAGATTGATAAGGAAATATTGGATATTATTGATAAGGATTTAAAGGATTATTCATTTGAACAGAATATTTTAAACTTGTCTTTACATGAGGACAATGTAAATAGTTTTATGGATCACCAGGAAAATACTATTAATATAAAAATTGAACCAAATGAATTAAATCTTGACCCTGAAAATGAGTCTTCTGAATTGGACACAGAAAAAATAGAATATTTTTTAAAAGAGAATCCAATGGAATCAAAAATAATAAGTAAATTATTATTAAGAATTGAAAAATTGGAAGAGTTCTCAAAAGAGTCAAACATTAATACAGAAAATGTATTATTACAGCTAACACAATCATTGAGTACCACAGCCAATAAATTAAAAATTATTGAAAATTCAAATAATGAATTAATCAATGAGAATAAAAGATTAAAATCTGAGATTAGAAATTTAGAAAATAAATTAGAACACTCTCAGAATATTATGGCTACCATAGAGGGACGTGTAAAATTGTCTTTTTCAAATGTTAATGATACTTTGACTCAAGTACCTGTAATAAAAGATAGGTTACAAAGAGTAGAAATTGAAGTAGCTAACATTTTGAAAAATACTGAAACAATAAAGGATAATACCTCTTATGTAGAAAGAGTACCAGTTTTTATGAAACACTCTGAGGATAAACCAATGATAGAACATGAACATAGTGTCATAGGCTCTGAGAATATAAAATCAGTAAAAGATGAAATAAATGATCATCTTTCTAAAGTAAGTGAATTACTCAATATTCCTCAGGTTAGGGAAGCAAAAACTAGCCAAAAGAACTGGCCTAAGTTAGATCAGTACCCTTCTTTTGACGGGGATTCAAAATCTGATTGGCAACAATTCATACAAAGAATTGATAACTTAAAATTTTCATACAAATTACCTGATGAAGAAATTACTTCAAAGTTAATATCTTTATTTACAGATGTGGCCTTATTATGGTTTGAATCTGTATTGAGTGAGGGAATTAATTACTCCTGGAATGAATGGAAGGCACTAATTGAAAGGCAATTTGGTGGCCCAAAATTTAGAATCACTCAACAAAGACTGTATGAAAGGGCCAGATATAATCCAAATGCTGGAGATAAACCCATGGTCTTCTTAATGAATTTAATAAAAATCATGAAAGCTATGGATCCAAAAATGGATTATGAAGAGTGGAAAGAAAAAATAATATACAAGTTGCCTATATCAGTTAGAGACATTATTGTAGCTAGAACTGAAACTGTCAGAGACACCTCTGGATTCATCAATATATGCAATGAGATATTATTAAACCACAAATATGAAACCAAGTATAGTAATTACAGACAAAGTGTTGAAGTGGTAAAACCTACTACAAGTAAGTTACCAGTGGAAAAGAAAAAACCTTCAGCTCCCCTTGTCCCTAAGAGACAAGAAAATAACACTTGTTACAAATGTAATGAACCTTGGGTTAAAGGTCACACGTGTAAGAAAAGAATAAATGTTATTGAAACCTCACAAAATTCTGAACCTAGTAATCATGAAGATGAGAATGTGGAATCCAGTGAGGATTGCAAGAGTAACATATCTTACAGTGATGATGAAAATGAGATATTTGTATTAGAACAGGATATAATGTTCCTGAATGATGCTATACCTCATACAGACACATCTTTAACTTCCATAGAGGAAGCTGAAATAATTAAAGATGTATCTCATGATACTTACAAAATAACACCTATCAGAGCACCTGTTATCATATGTGGAAAAGAAATGAATGCCATTCTTGACACTGGGGCTGCAGGTAGTGTAGTTTCACTTAATGCATTAATGAAACTTGATAGTAAGTACCAGGAAAAACTAGAACCTGTTCAGACAAAGAACTGGAGGGGTTTTGGTTCAGTATTAAATCCAATTGGCAAATACAAAACTGCTGTATTCTTTAAATATAATAATGGATATGTTAGAGCAGTTTGTGAATTTGTAGTAATGGATAATAATAATTGTAGTGATTGGTTTATTATTGGCAATGATTTATTGACAAAATTTGGCATTAAACTAGATCCTGCAAACAGTTGTTTCACCATAGGGGTAAATGGTAAAAGAAAATTCAAAATATGTTCTGAAAATTCAGTATATACCATTTCTCCTAGAGAAGAACAACTGCAAGGTGGAAGAACCACCAATGAAGTGGGTGAATTGGAAAATGGAATCCAAAAGGCCTCTTTCAGTCCTCAACTCTCAAATATTGAACAAGAAGATATTTTGAGATTGATTAAATCATATCCTATGGCATTTGCTCATGGCTCAAATGAACTAGGATTGGTCAAAAACCATGAGATGAAAATCTCTTTAAGCTGTGACCTGGATAATATTCCTGGCAGCTTAAAAAAGAAACCTTACCCAGCATCTCCTGCAAAAAGGAAAGATATTGAAGACAATATAAAATTGCTGTTGGAAATGGGTATTGTTGAAAAAGTGGACACAACACCTAAGTATTGTGTCATTTCACCAGTATTAATCTCTTATGAAAAAGATAAGGCAAGATTATGTGGTGATTATAGAGCTCTGAATACATATACAGTAGATGATATTTACCCTCTACCAAGGATAGCTTCTATCCATGCTACCTTACAAGGAGCAAAATATATTTCCTGTCTGGATGGGAACAAGGGTTACCACCAGATTCCTGTGGAAAGAGATTCTCAAAATTACTTATTAATAACCACACATATGGGTATTTATAAGTATGTGAGAATGCCATTTGGCCCAAAGAATGCCCCTTCAGTCTTCCAAAAATTGATGGATAGTGTTTTTCATCAAGAAATGGTTGAAGGATGGCTATTGGTCTATATTGATGACATCATAGTGTTTTCAAAAACATATGATGAACATTTAAATCACCTGAAAAGAGTCTTTCAAAAAATGGATGAAATTAATATGACTATTGCATTAAAGAAATGTAAGTTTGGATTTCAATCCTTGAAAGTACTTGGACATGTTGTATCTGGATTACAAATTTGTGTTGACCAGAATAAAGTGGCAGCAATTAAAAACATTGGGATACCTAAAAATGTAAAAGAGGTTCAAAGTTTTTTAGGTATGTGTGGATATTATAGACAATATATTAAAAATTACCAATCCATTGCAGCCCCTTTAACAACATTAATCAGGAAGAATGAAGCTTTCATTTGGAATAATGAAAGACAGCACGCCTTTAACAAATTAAAGGAATGTTTGATGTCAGCTCCAATATTGGGACTGCCAGATTTCACCCTACCTTTTATCTTGTACACTGATGCAAGTTTCATAGGTTTGGGTGCTGCTTTACAGCAAAAACAGATAATAAATGGAAAATTATCTGAAGTAGTTATCTGTTATATATCCAGAACCTTAAGAAAGACAGAACTAAGGTATGGTGCCACACAGCTAGAATGTTTAGCCGTGGTGTGGGCTTTGGAGAAACTTCATTACTATCTGGAAGATCAGAAGTTTGAACTTATAACAGATTGCAGTGCAGTAAAATCATTACTAAACATGAAAACACCTAATAGGCACATGTTTAGATGGCAACTAGCTGTACAAGAGTACAGAGGAAGAATGACAATTACTCACAGAGCAGGAACATTGCATTCAAATGTGGATTTATTATCAAGAAGTCCTTTGCCAAATGATGCTGACAACCCAGCTTATGTACCTGAAAATGAGGTTATACATATATTTGGGATTTATATAGTGGATTTAGAAGAAGAGTTTATGCAAACTATATTGGAAAATTATTCATCTGATAAAGATTTGTCTAAACTATCTACCATTCTTAATGATCCAACAAATGCCTCCATGAGTGCATTAATTAAAACCTTGCCTCCAAAGTATAAAAATGCGTTGGAAAAAGGTAAACTATCAATTGAAGATGGATACATATATTACAGGAAAAAGTTAAGCAATGTAATAGTAATACCACCTTCTATGAAAGAGTTAATGTTGAGTACTTGTCATGATGACATCTTAGCTGGTCATTTTGACTTTAACAAAACATTAACCAGAGTTAAAAATACAGCCTGGTGGATAAACATGAAAGAGGATGTACAAAAATACATTGAAACATGTGACTCTTGTCAGAAATCTAAAAGATTAACTGGGAAGAGAGCTGGGTTGTTACAACAAATAGAGCAGCCAAAAGCTCCATGGGAAATTATAAACATGGATTTTGTAACTGGCTTGCCATTAGCAGGAAAAGAAAGTTTCAATTCTTGCTGGGTAATAGTGGATAGATTAACAAAAATGTGTAAGTTTATCCCTACCCATAAAGAGGTATCTGCAAAAGACTTGGCATTACTATGGTGGACTCAGATGATGAATACTGCTGGGTTCCCCAAAGCCATAATCTCTGACAGAGACCCTAAATTTACTTCAGAGTTCTGGACATCTTTGATGGAAGTATCAGGTTGTCAATTAAAATTGTCTACAGCACACCATCCACAAACTGATGGGCTGGCTGAGAGGATGATACAAACTCTTGAAGACATGATCAGAAGATATTGTGCCTTTGGATTAGAATACAAAGACAATGAGAAATTCACACATGACTGGGTAACATTAATTCCTGGCCTTGAATTTGCTTATAACAGCACAACTCATTCTGTAACAGAGAAGAAACCATTTGAACTCTGGCTGGGATATGTACCAAATACCCCAGTAAATCTTTTAAATAAGCTACCAAGGTTGGATATACACCCTGGCACTAAATCCTTTATTCATATGCAACAAATGTGTAGAAAGCATGCAGAAGAATGCATCCAAAAAGCATTTGAATATGAAAAGAAAAGGTGGGACAAATCTCATAAAGAATTTGAATTTAAAAAGGGAGATGAAGTCCTCATATCAACACTACATTTTAACTTACAAGGTAATGTTAAATTAAAGGATCCCTTTGTAGGACCTTTTGTAGTAAATAAAATGGTTGGGAATAATGCAGTGGAAGTCATATTATATGCTCCATATGATAGGAAACATCCAGTTTTCCCTATCTCATTATTGAAACCTTACCATGCAAATGATCCTGACTTATTTCCAAAAAGAAGGGGAAGGCCTAAAAAGCAACCTGAAGAAATTGTGGAAAAAGCAGAGATTGAAAAAATACTCAAGAAAAGAATCCTTACTAAAGAAAAAGGAACTGAGTATTTACTAAGATTTAAAGGGAAATCAAATGAATTTGATAAATGGATACCTGAAAAAGAAATTTCTAATTTATCCACCCTTCTTAAAAAATTTAAACAGAAATAAATTTCTGTTCAACCAGCTGAGGGGTTAAAAAACCAGTACTCATAATATTTTATTATGTTTTATTTCTTTAAAGTTGAATCTTTAATGCTACAGATTTATTCTGAATACCTGAAAATTACAAATTAAATAAAATAAAATGTATAACTTATCATTTTTTTTATTGTTTTTTTTGGGTGGGCGAGTGTCAGCCTGTATATCTCCAGGACTGAGTAAAAAGTACTTATAAGTTATGTTAAACACATGAACTATACATGGGAATAATAAATAAGAGTACACAAATAGTATACATAAGTAAAATTATGATAATACACAAAAAATGCCATTATAACACCTTATATACACGCATATATCCACCTTTTATAGGTCTTATGTACTTAATATTAAGTTGGAATATGTTAGGGTAATCTTAAGAACCTTAAGTATAAGGCTGCATAATTTTTAAGTACACTTAAAGCTGTTATATTCATTGTTTTATGCAAAAAACAAGAAATGCGCTTTATTTCACTTAAAAGTTGACTATATGCGCTATAAAATTGAGAATATCAAAATTGCGCTTTGACAGATCAATTGGGCTCATTTAGAACTATTGATTTGGCTATTTAAATGCATAAAATTAACACTTTTCAAATTTGGTGTTTTTTATGCCAGAAATGGCTTCTGTGTACTGGCCACATACTGCCTGCTTTTTTCCCGTGTGAATAGCTTCATTTTTAGCAAAGTTAGCTTTTTCACACTATAATTACCCCACATTCTACGCCCACTGTGGGGAAACACACTAAAATAGGCGACAGGCGCTTATTTAGTGTCCTAGCTTAATTAATAATGCATTGACCCTGTTTATATGCACTAATTTCATTAATAACCTCACTCTTGGCACTTTATTTCATCACCACGCTTAAACTCGCCTAATTTTAGTCAAGGATTTACCCGTGCAAGCGCCTGCCAAGAACTGCATGTAGTTACCCCACATCTCACGCTCTTTTTTAAGTTTTTGGGTGGTTTCTCAGTCAATTTTGGTTATTTTTGAATGGGAATTTCACGTAGTATAATGTCAGGATTAGCCCCATTATTTCTACAGTAAATCCCCCTTATTATTAAGCTATTATTAACCTTAAAAAGTCTCCTTTAGTCCTTAATATTATTGTTTTATACGCATATACTCTCTTTTTGTCTTTTTCTTTAATTTTGATGGATTTCCCTTGTTATTTCAGGATTTTGGCGGTTGTTACTCTTCTAATTATGTCAAGGATCACTGGGATTGTTGATGGGAATGTCTATTAGTTGTTTAGAGGCGTGATTAACTGTGTATTGGGTGGTACATCAAGAGAATCATTGGAGAACTCAGTGTGTATAAAAAGGAGGAGGTTTTTGGGTTGTATTTCTTCATTCTTTATCATTTACAATTAACCAATATAACCAAACAAATTACAATACATATCAATTAGTACTTTTATAAGACTTTTGAATAGTATCTGAATTATAAAAATCTATTTTTCTACCAACTACAAAGATTGTAAGCCATATATAAAACTAGTGAGAATTATATTACTGAGACCTTTAAATTTTGATTATATTTTACTACTTATTGGATTTATACTACAGTATTCATATAGGACCATTTAAATCTTCTAGACAACTGACTATTCAAGCTAGTTCATGTCCTTGTACTTGACCTTAGCCTGACACTTTTGCTCCAAAATAACTTCTTTATATTATTCTTATTGAATGATATGCAAGTATGTGCTTCATCAATTATAAATTAAAAAATATGTGATTATGGGGTATCATGTGAAAGAAAAAAGGAAAAATGAGTGCTAAATATGACAAAAAAATTTATTTCACAAACACATCAAGATAATCAAAACTGTAGGATGTCAGTTTCTTTTGATAAAACCTAGATATTTTTAATATGACTAAGTTGGAACATTTTCAGCCCTTTCTTAGCCCCCATTTGGGCCCAGTGGGGGCCCCAGGGGGTGAAATAAGGGCTAATGAAAAATTTACACAGGATAAAAAAGTGTCAAGATGTAATTATTTATGGAACTAGAAAAAAACCATCCTTTTTTTTCTGTTATTATTTATATTTATTTCATTTTTATTTAAAAGAAATCTTTTGTATAATTTTTATATACATTATTTAAAATCACACTTTCATAAACTAAACATGTTTTTGACTATTCATGGTGACTTGTTAATAGGGTAACATGATATTTTTCATAAAAAAATATTTCTGGGATGTCAAAAGAATGGAAAAAAAAATTGAGAATTTAAAAAAATTGTAAATTTCATTTAAATCTATTAGTATTTAAATTATTTCATTCAATAATTTTAAGCTTATTTCTTCAACTTCTGGTACATCATGGGTAAAAATCTTTCCGATTTACATGGTATAAATGGATTTAATTAGATATTGTAAGATCTTAATACTATGGTGCTGAAGGGAAACCAAAATTTTATTGAAAATATTTTTGAATAAGGGTTTGTAATTATTCAAGCTGAATAAAGTAGCACCTTCAATTTCACTGCTGGAAGAACATTTTTTCATGTTAATTGTGGATGAAAATTTTTTTCATCCTGAAAAAATACATTGACATATAAATTTCAGATATGAAAATGTATTCAAATTTTTAAATATTATTTACACTTAGTTTTTATTATGAGAAAAGAAATTGGCACCTTCTCGAAGGTCTATATTATTTCCTGAAGTATAGAAGTTCAATTTGGAGGAGACACTTTCTAGCATGTGAGATAACTTATTTTAGATTAATATTTTTATATATACAGAAAATTTCATCCCAATGATGTTATTCTTTAAAAAAAATTTGTGTATGTGAAAAATACTTCCAAAAAATTAGAACTGACTTTGTTCTTCAGGAATATAAATTTGATTGGTGCTATAAATATGGGGGGATTTCCTTCCTTTGAAATTTCAAATTTGCAGAAACTTTTTAAATTTCAATAGATGCCCAACTTATAGACATATATATTATGGAATATTAAATCAATCAGTCCCAGATATTAAAATTTTTCATCAATTAGTGAAAACACATTTCTCTATGCAAATTTACACTAGATTCAATAATATAAAAATTATATAACCTAGACCAAATTTTGATGTTTTAAGGGTTTATTATAATTATAAAAAATATTCCTATAATTATTTGGTAAATTTCATATTCCTCACAAATGGCAGCACTGATTGTTTGCTGCATAGGGTTTCAAAAATCAACCTGACTTTTAATCAAATCTGTTCTTCTTCTCTAAGAAAATTAAAAACATTTATACTGATAAAGCTATACGCATAAATGATGCTAAACTATTTTGATATGTTTATTCAAATTTATTCTTCCAATAAGTATCTATCAATATTAAAAGTTTAAAGGCAGAATAGCTTATTATAGATAATTATATGAGTGAGAAGTATTATTAAATGTGAATTTGTCTTCCAGATCAGATTAGCCATTCAAAAAAAGAATTAGTTACACCTGTGGAATTAGGAAAAAATACTATTTAAAATTTTCCAAGGTTTTTGGTTTAAATGACGTATTTGGGTATTGCAAGGTACTTACCATTTGAGATCTCTGTTTAATAAGTCACTGGTTAATCAGATTTCCAAATTATTCAGAATCACTTTTGGAAGTTTTACCTGTACAAACTCTGAATACTTTAAATATGGTTGCTTTCAGGTTGCTTTATAGATTACTCTATGATTGCTCAAAATTGACTTACCTACCAGCCATCTTTTCTTTCACCCTGTGATACTTGTAAGAAGAAAATAAATGTTATTGAAATATCACAAGATTCTGAACCCAGTAATCATGAAAATAAAAATCAGGAGTCTAGTGAAGATTTTAAAAGTAAAATTTCTTACAGTGATGATGAAAATGAGATAATTGTATTATAACATGATATTATGTTCATGAATGATGCAGTGTCTCCCATAAATACATCTTTAACTTCCATTGAGGAAGCTGAAATAATAAAAGATGTAAATTATGATACTTAAAAAATTACACCTATTAGAGCACTTGTTATTATATTTGGAAAAGAAATAAATGCCATTCTTCACACTGGTGCTGCAGGTATTGTGGTTTCTGTTAATAATTTAATGAACCTTGATAGTAGGTACAAATAAAAACTAGAGGGGTTTTGGTTCAGTATTACATCCAAATTTAAAATACAAAACTACTATATTCTTTAAATAAAATAATGTATATGTAAGAGCAGTATTTGAATATGTAGTAATGGAAAATGATAATTGTAGTGATTGGTTTATTATTGAAAATGACTTATTGACCAAATATGGCATCAAACTAGATCCTTCAAATAGTTTCTTCACTGTTGGAGTAAATTGAAAAAGAAAACTCAAGATTTTCTATGAAAATTAAATATTTTACATTTCTCCTAAAGAAGAACAACTCTAAGGTTAGAAAACCACCTCTGAAGTGGTTGAGTTGGAAAATTAAGTCCAAAAAGCCTCTTTCATTCCTCAAATTTCAAAAATTGAAGAAAAAATATTTTGATTTTGATAAAATCTTATCCTATGGCATTTTCTCATGATTCAAATTAACTAGGATTGGTCACAGACAATGAGATAAAAATCTCTTTAAGTTGTTATTTGGATAATATTCCTGGAAGCTTGAAAAAGAAACCTTACCCAGCTTCTCCTGAAAAAAGGAAAGACTTTGAAGAAAAAATTAAGATGTGGTTAGAAATGGGTATAGTTGAAAAAATAGACACAATGCCTAATTATTTTGTTAATTAACTATTTTTAATCCCTTATGAAAAAGATAAGGTAAGATTATGTGGTGATTAAAGAGCTCTAAATACATTCACTGTGGATGATATTTACCCTCTCCCATGGATAACTTCTATCCATGCTACCTTACAAGGAGCAAAAAATATTTCCTGTCTGGTTGGAAACAAAGGTTACCACCATTTTCCTGTGGAAAAGGACTGTCAGAATTTCTTACTCATACCTACACACATGGGGATATATAAGTATGTGAGAATGACTTTTTTACCCAAAATATTTTCCTTCAGTCTTCCAAAAATTGATGAATAGTGTTTGTTATCAGGAAATGGTTGAAGGATGGCTTTTAGTTTTTATTGATGGCATTATAGTGTTTTCAAAAACATATGATGTACATTTGAATTACCTGAAGAGAGTATTTCAAAAAATGGATGAAATTAATATGACAATTGTATTAAAGAAATTTAAGTTTAGGTTTCAATCCTTCAAAGTACTTGGACATGATGTATCTGGGTTACAAATTTGTGTTGACCAGAATAAAGTGGAATCAATAAAAATAATAATATAGCTAAAAATTTGAAAGATTTTCAAAGCTTTCTTTGTATGTGTGGATATTATAGGCAGTATATAAAAAACTGCCAATCCATTGCAGCTCCTTTAACAACATTAATCAGGAAAAATGAGGCTTTCAATTGGAATAATGAAAGACAACATGCCTTTGATAAATTAAAGGAATTTTTAATGTCAGCTCCAATATTGGGACTGCTAGATTTTAACCTCCCTTTTATCTTGTATACTGATGCAAGTTTTACAGTGTTAGGTGCTGATTTTACCACACAAGATGGGGGTGGATTGCTAGCAAGTCTGAAACCTTGAATCTAAATTCATATCTAATTGAGAACACATTGAGGAAGTGATGAAGCAATAAGGAATAAAGTGTGAAAATACATTGAACCTCTAATGAAGCTAGCTTGATTATTTATTAAATACATGTGAACATTTTTTGAAAAAAATGTTGAAGTATTACAAACACAGTTTTGTAATGGTATGTTAAAATCAGCCCTCTCACAGCTAAGCCCCTCTGGAAAGCTACAAAATGTTTGAAATAATTTTATACTTTGTTGCATGTAAAACTAGACACACCCCTATTTAAATTGAAAGAAAAGTGATCTTAAATGTTCAAATAATTTTACTTAATTTTTAATATATGGTGAAATTATAAGGCGCTATAGTAAATCATTCAATAAAGATACTTTGGGAAATAATATCTTCCATTAAATTTCCCCAGTAAGAATTAAGACAAAAAATTTAATTCTAATTATTCAAAAAGATTTCATTAACCGTTATTAATATTTAAAATATCTGAAAAATGTAAAACACTTGTTAAAATGAAGGGAATAATACTTTGGTGATAAAATTAAGCTCTAATAAATATATATATATATTTTTCTATTCAATGAATAAAAAAGATATGCATGTAATAGTTTTTTTAAAATATATTAACCCTTTATCTTTAAAATATGAAAAATTAAAGATTTAAAATAAAATTTCATTAGAATAAATATTATAAAAATGGTTTTTTTGATGTCTACTTGTTTTTTTGAGTTGATTCCATTCTTTTTTCCATGCTATATATCATTTTTCTCATGTTTTATTATTATTTTATTTTGTGGAACACTATTACTTACCTCTCCATTCCTACCTTCTGTCTTACACAAAAAAATTTCTTCAATATTATTTCCCTGTTAAAATTTCTTTTTCTTTCTCTAAACACAATTATTTCCATGATTTTAAACCCTTTCTTCTGCTATCAAACACTCTCTGATCTGACCCTTTAAAAGCATCCCTACCCCTTTCCACTTCTTCCCATCCCTATTTATCACTTCCCCAGACTTTTATGCCTGTCATAGCTCATAGAAACCAGGGGAATTTTTTTGAGAAAGAAATGAAAAGGGATTGATGAGAGGGTAAGTGTTGAAAAAGGCAAAGGGTGATGATTAAAATTGGAGATATGGGTCAAAAAAGGGGTTAGGGAGAGAATTAAAATGGGTAGAGTGGCCTTCAATAAAATAGAGGAGAGAAAAAGGGATCAGAATGCCTTTTATTGTTGATTGAAGGGTATTTGAAGGAGTGGGAGGCAATTTTATAGGACAAGAAACAGGTTAAGATTTGTGGGATAGGGAGTGAAAAAGGGAGGAGGGAAAAAAGAAAGGTGAAAGAAAGGTAGGAAAAAAATTGTTAAGCAAATATGATCACATATAAAGGTGCTAGTAAGAGTGAGAAAATTAGAAAAATTGGTTGAGAAAAAATGAAATAAATGCTTTTAAAAATAAGAGGGTGGATGCTATTGTATCACCAAAAATCTGAATTCACATTCATTTTATATTTCTTACTACAAAAGCAGCTTCATTTCAATCATATAAATACTTAGTTATGGCCTTAAATTCTTCACCCTGTTATACTAAAGTGGAGACCTCCATTTTAAATTTAACTGAAATTAAATTCTTGGTCAAAACTTTGTATAGATCTTCAGTTATTCAAGATAAATAAGTTTTCACTACATATATCAATAATAAAATTGAAAAAATAAAAAGTAATGAAATATTGAAATTGATCAATACATAGTAATACATCCCTTCTTTCTAATAATTTCATTTTATTACAATAACAATTATACATATCTTTGAAAAATCAGTCAAATTATATATTATATTTTTAATATTTTGAGAAAAAAACCTACAGTAAAACTCAAAAATCTCAAAGATATTTAGTAACAGTTAGAAGAAGGCATTAACATTAAATAAAATCTACAATTAAATATTATTCCAAATATTTGAACATGAGTTTTGGGATGAGTTATTGAATTTCAATCTCCTATAGAGTTCTGATTGTCATTTACAGATGTTGTTCCCAAACTCCATACAATTCCACTTGAAATTTCATACAAGACCTTTTTACGTTTTTTAAATTTGAGAGTCAACTTTTAATTCTTATATAATCATCTATAAAAAATTAATTTATTATATTTTCAATAAATTCAAATAAATTTTTTAAATTTATTGTTTTAATGTTCATCCTTCTATTTCCTAAGTAAAAATATTTTTTTTCAAACACATTTAGTTAATAGAATCATATCTTTATAAATTTTTTAATGTCTTATTGAAAGGTTAATCTCAATCTTGATGGATCCCTGGTTGAACTCTCAATTCAAATATCATCCTGAGCATTCTTCAAATTAACTTAAACATTAAAAATATTTAATGTCTTTGAATTTTTTAAGAAATTTTAAACAATGAATAAAATTGTATATTCTGTAAATGAGAAGCTTTAAGTTTAGTTACATAGGTATCTGGGAATAAGAAGACCTATTAAACTCATTTGTAATTAGTTTTTTAAATGAGAGCTATTAGACCACTATTCATGACAAAGTATTTTATTTTCCCCTATATATATTGATAAACAGCTTATCAGGCTTCAAGGTCTTTCTGTAGTTTATATTTAATGCATTGGTATATCTATATTCTTTCAACTACATTAAAAAACCTAGCTTATGAAAAAAGTTAATTTTTTTGATAATGTTTCTTAATGAGTTATAAATTTTCTTTAATCTTTAAGATGCCTTTTAAAAAATTATTTACTTTACTTCATTTTATTTTATTTGATCAGATTTTTTTTTATTTTAATCTATCATACTATATAATACTGTATTATATTATACTGTACTTCATTTCATTTCACTTACCATTATTCTATTTTATTTTATTTAATTTTTTTTTGGTTTTATTTTAGTATATTTTATTTCCTTACATCTTAATTTAATTTTTATTATCTTGTCTTATTTCAAAAGGTGATATTACATGTGAAATAGCAGTCTTTGAATTCTCAAACTGAGCTGGTGATCTCTGATGAAAACCCATAGATCAGAGTTCACAACCCAATTTCATGCATGTGGTACTCTGATATACAGCCGTAGATAAGAGTACCAGATTCAATTTTGAGCATGTGAACTCTGATCTACAGCTTTACATCAGAGTTCACCAACCATTTTTAAGAATTTGTACTCTAATCTAAGGCCGTACATCAGAGTACCACTATCAAGGGGTGCTTTTAGTCTAGAAGATTTTTTTGGTGGTCTAACGGCAATGAAAGGTGAAGACTCAAGATTTTAAGATAGGTAAATATTTTTTTCTTTATATGTTATTACTCAACAAAAATTTAAAAAAGATTATTTTTATTATTATTACTTTAAAGGTTTAGAAATACACAGATGTAAATACTAATGTGGAAATAGTAGTAATAGATTGGGTTTGTATATATAATATTTGATTGTAAAGTAAGTATGAGATGAAATAAAACAGCTAGATTGAGAGGCCTTAAATAGGCAAAAAAAGGAGAGAAACTATGGAACTACAAGTCTACATACATGGGTATCAGAGAGAGAACATTCCCATAGATAGAAATTTCAAATATTAAAGTGTATTCTATAAAGAATGTTCTCATATACAGAATTTATCTGTATATGTCAATCTTAATTTAAATTATTTGATTTATTTAAGTTTCTTTATATTTCAAAGAAAAATAGAAAGATTTTATTTTAATAATTAGTATTTTCATAGTTTATTCTACTTTTCAGCTGCCATGAGGATGCTGTCAAGGAACAAAAAATATGAGGGAACAATAGAATTATATCTTTCCTTAATTTTACTTATTAATTAGTTAAAATTTTGTAAGTAATTTATAAAGAATGTATAACTAATCAAATGAGATTTAAAGGTGTGGCTCTACTCTAGTAAATAATTAATTATTTACTGGGTAAGTCTAATAGCCTGTCTGACAACCACATCCAATTTTTTGCCTGTGAAATCTGATCTAAGGCCATACACCAGAGTTCACTAGCCAATTTGAACCAACTTAATACTTCTACATAGCTATAAAACAGCATTCATGAAATGTAGTAAAATAAATTAAACAAGGTTGAGACTTATTATAATGTGATTGAATATAAAAATGACAGATAGATGAGTATAATAGCTATAATTAAAAAAAGATAAATACAGATGGTATAAAATGAGATAAAAATAAATAAATCTTTATCATATATTTTGAGAAGGAATTTAATAAAGTGCAATAAAATAAAATAATATAATATAATATAATAAATAACCAAATACAACTCAATATAATAAAATACAAAACAAGACAATACATTTTAATTTGATTTAATTTGAGTTAATGAATTAAATAGAATGAGGTTATTTAAGTATAATAAAATAAAATTGATTTAAAAAATTACATAATATAACATAAAATCAATTTATACTGAATTTATTTTTTAATATTTTATTCAACATAAATCTTAATATTTACATGCAATGTAATTCTTTGTATGAATATTCATTAATTCATTGCATATAAATATTCAATATGAATCTTGCATATGGATATTCAATATGAATTTTCATGTGCATATTCAATAAAAAAAATTATGCATATTTTTTGGATGAATATTCAAAATTATTTTCATTATATATATGAATTATCTATTTACACTAATATACTGAATACAACTCTGTAGGTGAATATTCATTTTCACTTTTTATAATTCAAAATAATGTTAAATGACTAAAAAATATCAAAAAGTGAATCAAAAAAGTTCAATTTATAATCATTCTCTGTAATGCATAGTTTTGAAAATTTAAATAATTTTTTGAACAATATTAAATATTTAAATACAATATTTGATCTGTTTCAAATTATTTTAAATAAGTAATAAAGTAGAGTAAAAATATCACTTGAAAAATTTAAATTTCTAAATGAGTTTTTGTGTCCATATTGAACTATAATTTACTATACTGAGTCAAAATTATGTGCTTAAGGTGTAGTGTTTAGCATGATTACTGAAACTTTTTGATTCAAAATTTAAGATGAGTTCATTTCACTTTCATTATGAAACCAAAAAAGATTCAGATTGGTTTGTACAATAGTTCAAACTGGTTTTCAAGCACATTTCAGTAAGAGTTCCATCAAAGTTCAGTATTAGTTCCATCTGAGTTCCATCTGACTTCAAGCTGAGGACTGCTAGCAGGTCTTCCCCCCAAATATTGTGTGGTGTTTACAGAAAAAAAAAGATAATAAATGGTAAATTATCTGAAGTAGTTATCTGTTATATATCCAGAACCTTGAGAAAGACTGAATTAAGGTAGGATGCCACCCAACTGGAATGTTTATCCATTGTCTGTTTCCTGGAGAAACTTTATTCCTATCTGGAAGACCAGAAGTTTGAGTTAATTACAGAATTCAGTGCAGTATAATCATTACTAAACATGAAAACACCTAATATAAACATGTTTAGATGGAAACTAGCTGTACAGGAATACAGAGGAAGAATGAAAATCACTCACAGAGAAGGAACATTGCATTCTAATGTGGATTTATTATCCAGAAAGTCTTTGCCAAATGATACTAAAAACCCAGCTTATGTGCCTGAAAATGAGGTTACACATATATTTGGGATTTATATAGTTGGTCTAGAGGAAGAATTCATGCAAAAAATAAAAGAAAATTGTTCATCTGATAAAGATTTGTCTAAATTATTAACCATCTTAAATGATCCAACAAATGTCTCAAAAACTGCATTAATTAAAACTTTACCACCAAAGTATAAGAATTAATTGTAAAAAAGTGAACTTTTAATTGAATATAGATACATATATTACAGTAAAAAGCTTAGAAATTTAATAGTTAGACCTCCATCTATGAAAGAGTTAAATTTAATTACTTGCCATGATGAAATCTTAGCTGGTCAATTTTATTTTTACAAAAAATTAACTAGAGTTAAAAACAAAGCCTGGTGGATAAAAATGAAAGAAGATGTACAAAAATAAATTTACACGTGTGACTCTTGCCAAATATCTAAAAGATTAAGTGGGAAGAGAGCTGGGGTTTTACAACAAATAGGGCAGCCAAAAGCTCCATGGGAAATTTTAAACATGGTCTTTTTCACTGGCTTTTAATAAGCAGTAAAAAAAGTTTCAATTCTCTCTGGGTAATTGTGGATAAAATAACAAAAATGTGTAAGTTTATTCCTACCCATAAAGTAATATCTGCAAAAGACTTGGCATTAATATGGTGGACTAAAATGATGAATTCTGCTGGGTTGCACAAGGTCATAATATCTGAAAGAGAACCTAAGTTTACTTCAAAGTTCTGGACATCTTTGATGGAAGCATCATGTTGTCAATTGAAATTTTATACAGCACACCATCCACAAACTGATGGGCTGACTGAGAGAATGATACAGACTCTGAAAGATATGATCAGAGATTATTGTGCCTTTGGATTAAAATACACAGACATTGAGAAATTTACACATTACTGGGTAACATTAATTCATGTCCTTTAATCTTCTTATAATAGCACAACTCATTCTGTAACAGAGAAAAAACCATTTGAACTCTTGCAGGGATATTTTAAAAACACCCCAGTAAAAACTTTAAACAAATTAACAAGGTTAGATATAAACACTGGTACTAAATCTTTTTTCATATTCAACAAATGTGTAGCAAGTATGCAGAAGAATGAATTCAAAAAGAATTTGAATATGAAAAGAAAACGTGGGATAAATCTCATAAAGAATTTGAATTTAAAAAAGGAGATGAAGTCCTTATTTCAACACTACATTTTAACTTACAAGGTAATTTTGAATTAAAAGATCCTTTTTTAAGACCTTTTTTAGTCAATAAAATGGTTGGTAATAATGCTTTGGAAGACATATTATATGCCCCATATAATTAGAAACATCCAGTTTTCCTTATCTCATTATTAAAACCTTATCATGCAAATGATCATGACTGGTTTCCAAAAAGAAGAGGAAGGCCTAAGAAAAATTCTGAAGATCTTGTGAAAAAAGAAGATATTAGGGGGTATCAATGTTCAGGGATCTGCAATTAAATTAATTGCAGATAAAAATCCTTATACCCCAATTATCTTCCACAATTATTTTTGCTAATAATTGGGTTATTAGACACTTTAGGTTTCAATGTTCACCTCTTATACAACATTTTTCTACTTAATTTTTCATAACCACAACTTGGCCATCTATTCTTCCTTATCTTGTACAGTCTGTTTGCTCATCTGCGCTCACCCCAACTCTCAACAGCATTGTACTGGTCAGTTGTATTTTTGGCTGAGTTTCCTGTTTTGTCTTGATCGGTCCCTAATCACTTCCTTCTCTTGCTGTATTTTATAGGCCCATTCTTTATACCTCACACTCACAAAGTCTTCCCTGCACAATTCTCAAAAAAACTTGAAATCAGACATCTTGCACACAAAAAGTGACTTTCAGGAAACTTCTTTGCAAGACAAGTTTGCTAAATGGGCTAGGCTCTGGAGGAAACTTGACAAACCAATGGCTGATCTCAATCAAATTAGTAATTCTTTCTATCTTCACTCACATGACCCCACACCTTTGGCTTCAATCCTCTAATCACATTGGTTATCTTCCTTTCACTATATTTTTCCAGACCGTCAAATTGTTGCTTCACAGGCCCAGTTTTCCTCCATCTTTGCCTCTCTCATCTGGAACTTTACCACTGGTCTTCAGTTTTAAATGGTGTTGTGGTATCACTCTTCCCCAGTCTTTTTTTTACCATCTAAATGGTTACCTGCCCCAATTATCTGGCTATTACGCTTCCCGTTTGTGCCACATGGTCAGTAATCAACTTACCACTCTCAGCAATAGGTTTTTACCATTTTTATTTCACGCACAAGTATTGATATAGGTTAATTACTTGTAGGTGCTGTATCAACTACCGTTTGGGCCATGGTCTGTCAAAGAGCACTTTCATTTTTATCCAGTTCTTTTGTTGAAATTTTTTCCCTTTTGTTTGGTATGTGACATGCTTGATGTCTCCTGAAAAAAATATTTTTATATTCATTTACTTGTTTTTGGCTACGTCTAGGGTCAAGTCTCATTAAATCCTCCGTACCTATTCCCCAGAAGGCTTAAATATTGTTACATATCCAGATTCATTTCATGAAATAACCCAACAAAAAAATAAAATGGCTTTATAGAATGTAAGTGTCAAAAATCATTCCGCACTGTATCTCCAAAGCATTTACAAATTGTTGAAAGCATCTATTTGTTTAGGTTATAATCATCATCATTTTAATTTGGGCTCCTTTCTTGTCTCAGTTAATTAATGTGTTTTTCAAGAACAAAGAAGAAAAACCATGAACAAAAAACAGTTATGACATGAATGATTGAGGTAGCCTATTATTGTATAATTTCATGTGTAAATAACATTAAGATATATAATTTACATAAAATCATGGAAATCAAGATCAATTTAAAATTTACATGGAACAATATCTTCACCAAGCTCATAAGAACCATACGATTATGTTTTATATAATCAATTTTTTGTAACTTTTACTTAAATGTACATACATACATAATTAATTAGTAGTAGATTAATTACAAAATCAGTGGGATTATTCAATTTTTCAAGTGGTAAAAGTAACTTATGCAAATTTTTAAGTGTTTCAATCAACTTAGACAAATTTACGAGTGGTGAGAGTGAATCAGACAAATGTTTGAATGTTACAAGTGACTTAGACACATTTCCAAGTGGTGAGAGTGAATCAGACAAATTTTTGAGTGTTGCAAGTGACTTAGACACATTTATGAGTGGTGAGGGTGACTCAGACAAATGTTTGAGTGTTGTGAGTGACTTTGACAAATTTAAGAGTGGTGAGGGTGACTTGGACTAATCTTTGAGTGAGGTGTGCAGATAAAAATTTTATTTTAGGGCTTAAGAACAGAAATGTAGGTGTGTTATGCTCCAGAATGACATAAGGTCAGGATGCATGATTTGAAACCATGTGAATTGCTCATGGATGTGATGAGTTTGAAATCAGTAATTAGGAATGGAAATTGGGGTATAAGAAGTGGGATAATGCATTATCGTGGATTCCTTATCCACTAGCCCCGGGGCTAGTGGATAAGAATCTTCCGCAATTAATAATGTCTGATCCTGGAAAAAAAAATTCCTGATCCATAATTGCGGATCCCTGAACATTGATACCCCCTATTGAAAAAATACTCAAGTGAAAGAATCTTTACTAAAGAGAAAGGAACTGATTATCTATTAAGATATAAAGGAAAATCAGATGAATATGATAAATGGATACCTAAAAAAGTAATTTCAAATATATCCTCCCTTCTTAAAAAAATTTTTAACAGAAATAAAATTACGTTCAACCAACTGAGAGTTTAAAAAAAATTACCCATAACTCTATTATGTTTTATTTCTTTAAATAATTACTATTTAATTTTACAGTTTTTTTGAATACCTAAAAAATAAAAAAATAATAATGCATATTTTATCATTTTCTATTGTTTTTTTGGGTGGGAAAGTGTAAGCTTGTAAATTCCCAGGACTGAGTGAATATTTATTATAAATTATGTTGAACACATGTATTATACATGGGAACAATAAATAAAGGTATACAAGTTGTAAAGATAAGTTAAATCAATGATTTTACATTATATATACCATTATAATACCTTATATACATGCACATATCGATCTTTTATAAGTCTTATGTACTTAATATTCAGTTGAAATATGTCAGGGTACTCTTAGAAGCCTTAAAAATAAGGCTACATAATTTTTAAGTAGACAGAAAGCTTTTGTTTTCATTGTTTTATGGAAAAAATAAGAATTGCACTCTAAATCACTTAAAGGTTGAATATATGCACTATAAGTTTAATAATATTAAAAATGCACCTTGACAGATAAATTTTTATTAATTAGATATATTCATTTGGCTATTCAAATGCATTAACTAACACTTTTCAAATTTAGTGTTTTTTATTCCAGAAAGGGCTTCTGTATACTGGCCACATATTGCCTGAATTTTTATAATGTGAATAGCTTCATTTTTAGAAAAATTGGGATTTTCACATTATAATTACCCCACATTGTATTCCCACTATGGGAAAGATGCTCAAATAGGCAACAGGAGCTTACTTAGTGTGCTAATTTAATTATAAGTGCATTGACCTCAGTATATGCCCTAATTTCATTAACAACCTTAAGATTGGTGCCTTTAATTCACTACCACACTTAAATTTTCCTAAATTAGTAAAGGATTTACCCATTCAAGCGCCTTCCAACTACTGCACTCACTTACCCCACGTATCGCATCCTTTTTTGAATTTCTCAGTGGTTTCTCAGTCAATATTGGTCATAATTGGATGTGTATTTCACTTAGTAATTTGGAATAATTAGCCCCTTCATTTCTACTGTTAATCCCCCTTAATATTGTGTAATATTTAGTATTATTCTTTCTTTTTTTATTTTTTATTATAAGGTATTACATGCATATACTCTCTTTTTTGCTTATTCTTTTATTTTGATGGACTATCCCTATTATTGCAGGATTTCAGCAAGTGATATCATTCTAATTGTATTATTGGTCATTCCTCATGTTGATGGACAGGTGTATTAGCTAGAGGAGGCTTCATTGTCTGTGAATAGAATTTTTAAATCAGGGGGACACATTGAAGAATTATGGCGTATAAAAGGAGGGGTTTTTTTGTCTTGTTTTCTAAATTCTTCATTATTAAAATTAAAACATATAACCATTGAAATTACAATACATTTAATCACTAATTTTAAATTCTTTGAATAATGTTTGAATAATATTCTCTATTTTTCTACCAACTATATGATTGTAACCAATTTATAATTAGTGAGATTAAAATTACTGAGACCCTTATAATGAGTTATCTTTTAATACTTATTGTATTTGTACTACAGTATTCATATAGGAACATTAAAAACTTCTAGTAAACTGACTAATAAAGATATTCACATCTCTGTACTTGAACTTAGCCTGACAATGACTCTCATAAGGGTCCTTTTGTGTTTTGCTAGGCAGGATTTCATTGAAAGGACTAACAATTGCCCAAACTACTATATTTTCCTCTTTTGATGTGAATAACATATCAATCTGACCAAAACTCTTATCATCACAATACTTGAGTTTAAGAATTTAGTTTCCTTCATATTGAGATTTTGTCATAAATTGTTTTACTTTTAACCCAAAGCTTCTGAGTACTTGTACCACTCTTTTAACTTTGATCACTGACAATGACAACCTCCATCTCAAACTATCTTTTTCAATTCATGATTTTCCCATTTTTGAAAAATATCTTCATCCGAAGTAATAAACTCATCCACACTATCCAAATATTTCAGCATTTTTTCATCTTTTTTCAGCTTCTTTTTATCTTCTTTTTCATACTGCATTAGAACTGTCTTGACATGCCAATACTTAAGAGTCATTTTTGGTATCTAATCTAACATAAAAATAGGATATTAATAATTGATAGAAATATTCAATAAATTTTTTTTTGACGTACCAGAATGATGATTATTAGGAATACTTGAAATTTTACCATTTATTCTTTCAGCTGCCCATGCAGCAGTGTAAGTAGGTGGTCCAAAGTGTTTTATCACATCAGGGAAGTTCTGAGTTAGGTGGAGTTTGGGCTTTATCCTTTAATGTTTCCATACACTCTGAGGACATTGAAGGTATTCAAAAAGAAGTTTTTCTAGATATTTCACCTCATCTTTTGATATTTTCTTCAGGTTTAGAAATTTTGTAATCAAAATCAAATTTGTCTATGAATTTAGCAGTATTAATTCTCTGGACTTTAATTCTAGGCCCATTGAGAATTTCTGTGATGAAGTCCAAAGTGGTATCAATACAAGTGGATATTAGACAGTATACAATACCTACCACTCAGCTACCTTGAGTGAACCTCCGGTTCTTGATCCCCATTTTTTTGGTACCTGTTTAAACCAAGAA
The DNA here is from genome assembly GCA_030280995.1 of Hemileia vastatrix. Lineage (NCBI taxonomy): Eukaryota > Fungi > Basidiomycota > Pucciniomycetes > Pucciniales > Zaghouaniaceae > Hemileia > Hemileia vastatrix. The sequence goes on along the minus strand of JASXTE010000003.1, from coordinate 17,347,413 downwards.
GGAGTTATTGTCTGCTGAATAACCTTCCATACCACTAGCAATTCATCTCCTGTAAATCTAGGGTCTAAAAAGTATTCAGAATATTCTACATCTTTACCAAAAAATTTTCATTGCCCTTAGCTGGCTTTGTCAACCCCTCAGAAGAGTGTTCATTAGATATTTATAATAATTCATCTTTAGATTGACTCTTCAAATTATAAATTGAATTAAAAAGGATACCACTCTAGTTATCAAAAAGTATTCTTCAAGAGTTTGACTGAGTTTGGTTTCTGAGGAAATAAATATCGGTTTTTTGAAGCTTCCTTAAATTGACACCCATTTCACTTACTATCATTTTAATATTTAACTCAGTTAGAGGTTGCATACTACCACTCCTGGACAACAAAAATTTTGGCCTATTTTCTTGATCAGATTCACACTAACTCTTTTAAGAACTTCTTACATCTTTCTCTGGATAAACTGAATCATCCAAATCTTTAATATTTTATTTCTCTGACTTATTCAACTTCTTTTCAAGGTCAATTTCAGCATATTCAATTGGTAAAAACATCTTGCTATGATCCTTAAGATTACCCAGAATATGGCAATACATCATATCCAAAGCACAATATTCTATCAGTCTCCAGTAGCTCAATTCCTTCAAAAAACTACGGCAGACACCATGGTTTAAAACAATTTTTTCTTGTTCCCAATGTGTTGATGCTTTTTTCCATTATTTTGCATGCTTTATATGCTCTTCATGGGTCCAACAATTAAATTTATTAACATTGTACTCATCATTTTCATTAATTGATAAAAACAGAAGGAAAAGAATTGTGTTGCTGAGTGGCCAGCAAAGCCTGCTACTTTTCAAAGTGCTGGAATATCTGAAATTAGTGGGAAGATTTCAGCTTGGAATTTTTCACCTTCCTGATGAGAATGTGTGGAGCTGACCCATATGCCTTACCAAAGTACTTTTAATTCATCAACTAAATGTTTAAAAAGATGGTAAATTTGTTCACTTGTTGGCTCATTTGGACCTGGAAATTTTGAGAATAAAAATAAATTTCCTTTGCAATATTTTTCAGATGGTGGTAAGCTCATACAAATTAGCATAATAAACCTAACAGATTTATTTTTCCTTTAATCTGATTACCTCTTGGCTAAAACCAGTCCACATATAATCTGAACACAAAATTTCCTGGAGTTGAAGCAAAGAAAGAATAGCCATCCCCTGAAGCATTTGAATCTTCTGGAAAATTCTTACAAATCTTTTCTTATTAGATTTCATCCATTACATTTCAATCTTATCTTCTAAAAGATTTGCACTTTTGAGTCCCTTCATCAAAATTCTTCTGTTTCAGTTTCATCAAAAGCCAATCAAAAAACACATTATTTAGAAATATATTTTTTGGTTTGTGACTGATGATTGTTTTTTCTTTTTAAGATTTAGTGAAAATATCTTAATTACACTGCAGAGAATTTTCTTTTTCTTGTAACTGTTTCACATATTGCTTTGATGATGACATGAATACTTTAGTGCATTTCTTAATAGAAGGATTATCATCCAGATTAAACTCATAAAGAGAAAAATATTTAGCACATAATTTCCTTATGAAAAGCGTCAGTTTTAGTTTAAGATGGAAAAATACTGTTTCAACTTACTGGGGAATTTTATTAATGATTCCATAAACCTTCAATTAACAATCATCCCCAATAATTTTCAAATTTTTATTTGGTCTTTTAGGAAAGATTCACATCCTCACAAGCTGAATTTATTTGATGAATAAATATTTTCTGCCTGTAACATTACTGATAAACTAAACTTCTCCTCAGCCACCACACTTCACTGGCCAAGAATAGTGCCAGTTAACTTTGGAGTTAAAGAATTCTGTAACTAAAAGTAAATGTTTTTGATTTTATTCCCTAAATATTCTATGCACATATAAACTTTTTAAACTTTTAAAAATAAAAATACCTGAGATGAACTACAAGCATTTCTCTCCAACATAAAATCTTTAATACAGTCTGTATCAATTTTACATGCACATTTGGTTTGATTATTCTTGTAAAGATTTGCAGTTTTATTTATAGCTCCTTTTTAGCAGGTTCTGAGTGGAGTTGTCAGCCAGGCTATTCCAGGAGTCCAGTAAATGATATATAAATTATAAAACCTTAAAGAGTGAGTAAGACTTGTATTTAATGAATATAACTTAATATTTTATTACATAATGAAATTATATAAGAATTTTATTATATACAAATGTTACATTAAATTTATTGGTTATATATATTTTTATATACAATTAAATTGAGCATAATATAATATATTCTACAAATAAATGCGCATTTTTATGTATTTAATAATTATAAATTTATATTTAATTAATTAAAAAACATATATTATAATTACAAGTGTAAATTTGATTTATAATATATTTAAATTAATTACTTAAATTTATATATTAACTAATACCTCTCATATGATACTAAACAATTATTAAGGACGCTTCCTTTGACCCTTAATTGTGTTAGAAAAAATAAATAAATTAATTTGGACTAAATTGAGATTAATTGCTTGTTTTGTTGCGTCAAATTATTTTTTGTTTCACTTAAAATGTCCTCTAATCAGGATGTACCATCTGTTGGGAATTATATTTCTCATAGTTCCTATGTTTCCACTCTTGTTTAGTTATTTACTATTGTCACTTACTGATTTGGGGATTAATGGCGGGGAAGTTGGATTCTTAATTGGGCTTTTAATTATTTGTTTCATGTTTTTCTCTATATTGTTATGTTTCATTTACTCTTTTGATATGTTTGTTTTATTCCTTTCTAATCATTGTATTTACTGATATAGTAGCGCTTCAGAGGACCCATTGCCTATAAAAGGGCCTTGGATAATCCCCTGTAGCCTGATCACTTATTATATACTCAACAATTTAAATACAATTTTTTATATTACGTTTATATTCTTTTTATTAGTAATAAAATTCTAATTAAAATTTTATATAACAATTTAAAGGTTGCTTTAAGTCTGATAGTAATTATATTGGTTGCCGCGCAGAATTCTTACTTAAATAATATTAATATTTATAAAACCAAATTGTTATTTCTTCTCAGCTCACTCGTCGTTGCCTTTCTCTCAATAAATTAAATAATTTTATTAAATTTTATTTGTTTTATTACCCATACTCCTTTCCTCCTTCTCCTCCTCTCTTTCTTTCTTCTATCCTTCTCCTTCTTCTAGACGACCAGCCGACAACTGAGGGCCTTTCCAAACGACGACGACGATCGAAGCCTGGCGACGAACGACAAAACGCACGGACCACCTAGCAAAACGAAACTTTTGCCGCGACTGTGTTTCGAACTTGGGTTCGACATCTTAGGTTTATATAATATTAATTTTTATATTATTTTGAAGTGATTTTTCGATCACTATAGTAAGTTCACCTTTGCGCCTCTCACTCATATTACTATATTTTTATTGCAATAACAGTGATTGTGGCTTAATTGCTGATTCACTGAGTGTAAGTGTTCAATTTTTAAAATTTTTTTTTTCCTAGTTGACCATTATAGAGTGTTAAATCCTCTTAGTCCTAGAAGAATTGACATTATTATTAATACAAATTGAATTATTAATTTAATTTTTTTTTTTTTATTAACTAATTATTGTTAATTTTGGTTGACTTAAAAGTACATTGTGCTTAGTCCCAATATATTGCCATATTTAATATTGGTAATTAATTGGTTGAATTAACTAACTTGTTATTCCCAATTTAAACTTGCAATCCATTTTTTTAAAAAAAAAAAAAATTAATTTTTTTAATTATTACTTTATATTGAAAGTTATTTTTTCTATAATTTAATTAATTAAAAAATTTTTTTTATATTATTTGGAGCAATTATTGACTAACTTTGATTATTTTTTTTATAAAGTACAAAGTAAAATATTAATCTTCCCACTAGTATGTCCAACAATTTGACAGAAAAAATGGATAACATGCAAGTGGATGAAATAGAAATTGACTATGATGCTGACACTGTAAGTTCTTCTAAAGTTGGTCATAAAAAATCTTATGTTAACACAAAGAATTCACATACTGCAGGATGTGGAAATGACAGGAAATGCAAACAAACCAAACCCCCTTCCCCCAGTACCACAGAAGGAAGTAAAGCCTCTAGTGCCTCAAGAAGGTCTTCCAAAAGGCTTCAAAATAAAAAAGCTTCCTCTGCCACAACAAATCAGCAACCTATCCAGTCATATAAAAGAGTTGAAGACAGAAAATATGACGTACAAAGCAAAGGTAGACACATTGTGGGATCAGGTCCAAGAACTCAGGAACCAGATTCAGGCCCAGGCCCCTCCTCAATTGCCTCCCAATCAGCTTCAATTTCAGGCTCAACCTTCACAGCCACCCAGCTCAACCATCCAAAATCCAAATACTATGGAAGTAGAGCAATGGAAATGGGATTATCTAATGAGTCACTACCAACAGAATGTGCAACACCCTCCCCATCATCAGCCTGGCCCATCCAGAACACCCAATTTCCATCCACCTCCTCATCCCTACCAACAAAGCAGGAGAAAGAAGGCCCAAGCACAATCCCAAACCCAGTCCCAGGGGAAGTTTCCTCCTCTGCCATGGTAAGTAATTTGGTTGATAGTCACTTGGGTATGTTTTCTAATAAATCTTCTTCTGCAGGTAATATTATTGAACATGGTGAAAGAACAGTTAAACCTGTTAAAAGACAGCTTCCTGTAACTAGTAGCCCTATTGATGTAATTAGCAAATTGTCATTTGATGAACCTTTACATTTAACTTCTACATCTTTAATTAATCCTTCTCTTGCAATTAAAAATGATTCTGTTCCCCCTGAAATCTATAACTTAATTGAAAAACTTCTGAGGAAATATTGAAAGATACCCTTGATTTTAATATTGTGAAAGACAAACATGTGAGAGATGTGTTAATCCATGAAAATGATAGATTAAATAATTTACACTTGCAATGTAAAGTGAGTTCTTCTGTACAAGATACAGCTTATTTAAAAATCAAAGAAACCTTGAATATTGTTCTTAGTCAACAAAAACAAATAAGAAGTGACCATAGAGCTATCTCAGATAGAAATATCAGTCTGCATAAGACATTGAGTGAATTGAAACCCCTTATTGAGGAAAATTATTCATTCAAAAATGAAATAAAACCTCTACAAAATGAGTTGAAGAAACTAAAAAATGACTTCCATGCACTAAGTACCAAACACTCAGTTTCTGAGGACAGAAATGTTCTATCTCTTGCAAAAGTGAATGACCAGATGTCTGAAATTCCAAGAATAAGAAACTATGTGTCTGACCTACAGGAAAAGTTCTCAACCTTAACCATCAATAATGAATTAAATGAGATTTCTGCCAGTAAGCTGCATAAAAATAAAGGGAAAAAACCTGAACAAAGTTCATCCTTTCTTCCTCATATTTCAACCATTAAACAAACTGACAATGAGTCTGTAAAATCTTTTGCTACTAGCAAAAAATCTTGTGATGGTCAACCAGCTGTTTCTGTAAATAATGAAATTTCTGAACACCTGGCTAAACTTCAGGAATTATTACTAATAAATAATTCAAACCAAAAAGTGGACCATCCCAGTAGTCAGAAAAATTGGCCTAAGTTAGACCAATATCCTACCTTTGATGGTGATTCTTCCTCTGATTGGCAACACTTTATCCAAAGAATTGATAATTTAAAGAGATCTTATAAACTACCTGATGAGGAAATTGTTTCTAAGCTAATTTCTTTATTTTCCAATGTAGCCTTGATGTGGTATGAATCTGTCCTCTTAGATAACAATCATTATACATGGAATGATTGGAAATCCTTGATTGAGAATCAGTTTGGTGGTTCAAAATTCAGGTTAGCTCAGAAAAGACTGTATGAGAATACTAGATATGTATCCTCCTCTGTTGAAAAGCCCATTGTTTTTCTGATGAAAATAACTAAAATCCTTAGAGCCATTGATCCAAAGATGGATTATGATATTTGGAGAGATAAAATCTTGTATAAATTACCAAATTCTCTTAGGGATTTGATTGTTGCTAGAACTGAGCATGTAAGGGAAAATTCTTCTTTCATTAATATCTGTAATGAAGTACTACTCAACCATAGATATGAACCAAAGAATTACCTTATTAAATCTTATAATGATCAAAATAAACCTTCTATAAAGCTCCCAGAAAAATCTGGTAAACCCTCTGCCCCAGTTGCACCTAAAAAATATGCAACAAATACTTGTTATAAATGTAACAAACCGTGGCAGAAGGGTCATGTTTGTGACAAGAAAATTCATCTTGTTGAACAAAATGAAGACACTGATGAAATTGAACTTGATGTCAATAATTCTTCCAGTGACTGTGAAAGTAATATCTCCTATGACAATGAATCTGTTAAAGATGTTTTAATGTTAGAACATGATGTCCATTATTTAAATAATATATCTGAAGATTGTGTATTGAATTTATCTTCAGTAGAAAATGCTGAAATAATTAAAGATATTACTAACAATTCTATTCCTATATCCCCTTTAAAGGCACCTGTTATCATTAATGGTAAAAATGTTGATGTAGTTCTTGATTCTGGTGCTGGAGGAAGTGTAGTATCTGAAAAAGCTTTGGCTTCAGTGGATAAGGAATATTTGAGTAAATTATTGCCTATAGCTTCTGAAAAATGGAGAGGGTATGGTTCTACCTTATTTCCTATTGGCAAATACAAAACCTCTGTATTCTTCAAATATAATGGTGGTTTTGTCAGGGCTATTTGTGAATTTGTTGTCATGAAAAATGATAATTTGAGCAATTGGTTTATTATGGGAAATGATATTTTAACCATGTTTGGTGTGAAACTGGACCCAGCAAATAATTGCTTTACCTTAGGAATGAATGGGAAAAGAAAATTCAAAATTTCTTCTCCTAAACCTTCTGGGCATTTGTTGAAATCTTGTAACTCACTGACCCAATGTAAAGGTAGAACAACAACTGAAATGGATGATTTATTACATGAAATAAATACCGCTTCTTTTGGTGATCATTTGACTAATGAACAAAAGGATTCTATTGTTGCCTCTATTACCTCTTTCCCTATGGCTTTTGCTCATGGTTCTCATGTCTTGGGAATTGTTCAGGAAGAGATGAAAATTACCTTATCCTGTAATTTGAGTGATATTCCTCCTTCCCTTAAGAAAAAACCATATCCTGCTTCTCCATCAAAAAGAAAAGATATTGAAGATAATATTGAAACATTATTGAAAATGAATATCATTGAAAAAGTGGATGTCACCCCCAAATATTGTGTCATCTCCCCAGTCTTAATTTCTTATGAAAAAGATAAAGCTAGATTATGTGGAGATTACAGAGCTTTAAATACTTATACTGTTGATGATATTTATCCTTTACCCAGAATTAATTCAATACATGCTACCTTGCAAGGTGCAAAATTTATTAGTTGTCTGGATGGTAATAAAGGGTATCATCAAGTTCCAGTTGAGAAAAATTCTCAAAATTTTTTGCTTATTGCTACTCATATGGGAATATATAAGTATGTTAGGATGCCATTTGGCCCTAAAAATGCTCCTTCAGTTTTCCAAAAAGTCATGGATAACACTTTCCATCAAGAAATTATTGAAGGTTGGCTCATGGTTTATATTGATGATATTATTGTTTTTTCTAAAACTTTTGATGAACATATGATTCACTTAAATAGAGTTTTTCAAAAAATGGATGAAATCAATATGACCTTATCTTTAAAAAAGTGTAAATTTGGTTTTCAATCTTTGAAAGTCCTTGGCCATGTTGTGTCAGGCTTACAAATTTGTGTAGACCATAATAAAGTTGCTGCCATTCAAAATGTGAAAGCACCAACTTCTGTAAGAGAAATCCAAAGTTTTTTAGGTATGTGTGGCTATTATAGACAATATATTAAAAATTATCAGGTCATAGCCTTGCCTCTTACAAAACTAACCAGAAAAGATGTTGCTTTTCTCTGGAATGATGACTGTCAGAAAGCTTTTAATACATTGAAAAGTTGCTTAATGACAGCCCCTATATTGCCTCTCCCAGATTTTAACAAGCCATTTGTACTTTATACAGATGCTAGCTTTATTGGTCTGGGTGCTGCCCTTCACCAAAAGCAAATTATTAATGATAAAGCCTCAGAGGTTGTAATTTGTTATATTTCAAGAACCTTAAGAAATAGTGAATTGAAATATGGTGCCACTCAATTGGAGTGCTTAGCAGTTGTTTGGGCTCTTGAGAAACTTCATTACTACTTGGATGACCAGAAATTTGAGTTGGTAACTGACTGTAGTGCTGTGAAATCTCTCTTAAACCTCAAAACACCTAACAGACATATGTTCAGGTGGCAACTTGCTGTTCAGGAATACAGAGGAAGGATGACTATTATCCACAGAGCTGGAAATGTTCACTCTAATGTTGATATGCTCTCCAGATTGCCTCTGCCAAATAATGACTCCAATCCTGCTTATGTACCTGAGGATGACACTGTTCATATACATGGTATATTTATAGTTGATATGGAAGAAGAGTTATTACAGTTAATACTGGATTCATATGATAAAGATTCTGACTTAAATAAATTAGTTACTATTTTGAATGATCCTAAGAATGCTTCAATTCAAGCATTAATAAAAACTCTTCCTGCAAAATACCAAAATGCTTTAAATAAAGGAAAGTTTTCTATTGAAGATGGTTATATTTATTATAGAAGGAAGCTTACCAATGTAATTGTTATTCCTCCTTCAATGAAAGAAACTATCCTCAAACTTTGTCATGATGACATATTAGCTGGTCATTTTGATCTTGAAAAAACTTTGATTAGAATCAAAAACACTGCATGGTGGGCTAATATGTCTGAAGACACAAAATTATATGTTGAATCTTGTGATTCCTGCCAAAAATCTAAAAGGTTAACAGGTAAGAGAGCAGGGTTATTACAACATATTGAGGCACCTAGTGCTCCCTGGCAAATCATTAATATGGATTTTGTCACTGGTCTTCCTGTTGCAGGTAAAGACAGCTTTAACTCTTGTTGGGTAATAGTTGATAGATTCACAAAAATGTGCAAATTTATTCCAACCCACAAAGATGTATCCACCAAAGAATTAGCTTTCTTATGGTGGTCTTACATGTTTAATATTATTGGTTTTCCAAAAGCCATTATCTCTGATAGGGATCCAAAATTCACTTCTGAGTTTTGGACCTCTTTGATGGATATTTGTGGCTGTGAGTTAAAATTGTCTACAGCTCACCATCCTCAGACTGATGGTCTAGCTGAAAGAATGATTCAAACTCTGGAAGATATGATTAGAAGGTATTGTGCCTTTGGTTTAGAATATAAAGACAATGACAGATTTACTCATGATTGGGTCACTCTTTTGCCTGGTCTTGAATTTGCATATAATAGCACTGTTCATTCTGTCACTGAGAAAAAGCCTTTTGAGCTTTGGTTAGGTTATGTCCCAAACACTCCTGCTCAGATTCTCAATAATAAATTACCTAAGTTGGAACTACACCCTGGTGTAAAATCTTTTATGCAAATGCAACAGCTATGTAGAAAACATGCTCAGAATTGTATTGATAAAGCATTTGAATATGAAAAGAAAAGATGGGATAAATCCCATAAAGAATACACATTTAACAAGGGTGATGAAGTGTTGATCTCTACTGTCCATTTCAATTTACAAGGTAACCACAAATTAAAAGATCCTTTTGTAGGTCCATTTGTTGTTAAAAGAATGGTTGGTGATAATGCAGTAGAAGTTGTATTGTATTCTCCATATGATAGGAAACATCCTGTCTTTCCCATTTCTTTGCTTAAGCCTTATACTTCCAACAGTGACTTATTTCCAAAAAGAAGAGGAAGACCTAAGAAAAACCCTCAGGAAGTCACAGAAACAGCAGAAATTGATAAAATTCTCAATGATAGAATTATCACTTCTGAAAGAGGTACTGAATATTTATTGAGATATAAGAACAAATCATCTGAACATGATGCATGGATACCTAGCAAAGAAATTTCAAATCTGCCTGCTCTGTTGAAAAAATACAAAAAGAAAAAATCTTAGCATTTTTTTTATTGTTTTTTTAGAGTGAGGGAGTGTCAGCCAGGCTATTCCAGGAGTCCAGTAAATGATATATAAATTATAAAACCTTAAAGAGTGAGTAAGACTTGTATTTAATGAATATAACTTAATATTTTATTACATAATGAAATTATATAAGAATTTTATTATATACAAATGTTACATTAAATTTATTGGTTATATATATTTTTATATACAATTAAATTGAGCATAATATAATATATTCTACAAATAAATGCGCATTTTTATGTATTTAATAATTATAAATTTATATTTAATTAATTAAAAAACATATATTATAATTACAAGTGTAAATTTGATTTATAATATATTTAAATTAATTACTTAAATTTATATATTAACCAATACCTCTCATATGATACTAAACAATTATTAAGGACGCTTCCTTTGACCCTTAATTGTGTTAGAAAAAATAAATAAATTAATTTGGACTAAATTGAGATTAATTGCTTGTTTTGTTGCGTCAAATTATTTTTTGTTTCACTTAAAATGTCCTCTAATCAGGATGTACCATCTGTTGGGAATTATATTTCTCATAGTTCCTACGTTTCCACTCTTGTTTAGTTATTTACTATTGTCACTTACTGATTTGGGGATTAATGGCGGGGAAATTGGATTCTTAATTGGGCTTTTAATTATTTGTTTCATGTTTTTCTCTATATTGTTATGTTTCATTTACTCTTTTGATATGTTTGTTTTATTCCTTTCTAATCATTGTATTTACTGATATAGTAGCGCTTCAGAGGACCCATTGCCTATAAAAGGGCCTTGGATAATCCCTTGTAGCCTGATCACTTATTATATACTCAACAATTTAAATACAATTTTTTATATTACGTTTATATTCTTTTTATTAGTAATAAAATTCTAATTAAAATTTTATATAACAATTTAAAGGTTGCTTTAAGTCTGATAGTAATTATATTGGTTGCCGCGCAGAATTCTTACTTAAATAATATTAATATTTATAAAACCAAATTGTTATTTCTTCTCAGCTCACTCGTCGTTGCCTTTCTCTCAATAAATTAAATAATTTTATTAAATTTTATTTGTTTTATTACCCATACTCCTTTCCTCCTTCTCCTCCTCTCTTTCTTTCTTCTATCCTTCTCCTTCTTCTAGACGACCAGCCGACAGGAGTTATATAAAATTTCAATGAACAACCTAATGTTGTACATTCACAAATTCTAGACTGAAATGGTATTGATGAGGGATATTTGTAAAATCAATTGGAAGTTTGGGAGGTAAATTTTAAAAACAAACATTGAAACTTAATTGTTTCTTCTATATTTTTCTAAATAATTATTATTTTCATTTGTATACTTTCTGATAAGAATAAAAGCTTTATGCAAATAATTAGAGTAAACTATCCAATTTATTCCCATGTTCAAATGTAATTTTATAAAGAGATTAATTAAAAAATAGATTTTTACCTCTAAATACTAGAAAGGATTACTCTATCTCCATTATGAAGAAAATGAAACTATTTAATATCTGGTGTTATCATTATTAATTTATTAAGGTTAGATATATATATATTTATATTATAATATTTTATTAAATTATCATTTATAGAAATATTAATATCTTTAAATTTTACCAGAGTTGTACATTTTTAGTTTACGCAGGTTTCAATGAATAAAAAATCTATCATGGAAATTTTTTTTCAAAGATGTATTTTCATTTAATAAAAGAAGATTGAAAACAGTAATACAAGAAAAATAACACTAATTTTTTTGTTCCTAATTCATTGTATATATTAAATTCCTTTACACATTCTACTCATATCTCCTTTATTCAAAAATATTCTATTTTTATTGCATCGAACCTACTGAAAATATATTGATGAAATTGGTGGTAGGCAACAGCTGATATGAGTTAACCCATGTTTTTTGAGTTGGTATTAGTGATAAAATTTGAAAAACCTTTAAAACAACTGTACTTTAAAGTATTTTAAAACTTATTATAATCTCAAAATTATTGATAAAATTATATAAACTAGTTCTATAATGAGATATTACTTACATTCATCCATAATTAACTTTTTTATCTTGTAAGTTTTCCTTCCAATTCCTGGGTGGGGACTCTATTTTATGGCCAAAAAATAGATTAAACCTCATTGATTTGGGGCATTATGTGAGATGACTAACTTTATGTTTTTTAGGTCTGTGTTAAAAAAAAAATAAAACAATTGCTGCATGAATGACTTTATTTACCTTGCCATTACTAAATTAATAGTCTTCTAATTCTACAGCATAATTATTATTTTCATCATAGGAACTAGTTCCATCCTGACTAAGAATTAGCATATATGAGAAATTACCCTCTATATATCCTTTAGAATTTTTCTGAGTATTCTTTCTTAAACACTATTTCATGGGTGAAGTTTTACATTCATCTCTTTGATTAGGTTTGGAAATTGCATTTTATAGCCCAATGTTTTTTAGGTTCATTCAGAAGCATTAACTCATCAATATTCTTATAAACATCTTTCAATTAGTCACATTTTGTGAAGATAAAGGCCTTGTCTGTTAAAGAAAAATTCATGTAAACAATTTCAACTAATTTTATTTAATTATATGTTTTTAAACATAGATTTGATATCTATTTAACATTGGAATGTTCAATTTCTATTTTTATTATAAGTTTCATTTCATAGATAAAGAATAGTATTTATTTTCAAAAAATATCATTTTGTAAATTATATTTACTTACAGTTGTTTGTTTTTATACTTCCCTTTCAGTGAATGCTCATAACTGCTACATAATTAAATGAAAAATATTGTTTTTCTCATTAAACTCTTTTGATAACCATTCTTTCCTCAGATTTATGATTACTCATCTCATGTAATACAATGAGCTTAAATTGATATTCATTTTGATTTATTGTTTTTAAGACTTATTCCTGAGTGTATATTCATCATTTTTAGAAACCTCTTTGTAATATCCTCATGTATCTGTTGAAGCTATCATATATGATAGAAAAATTATGCTTTTAGATTCCTCTCCATACTCTAGCATTTATTATACATACTTCTTTATAAACTATGCCTGATTATTGGTCTTACTTTTCCTGCTGGAAAACCTCCCAGAAACTTTTGTCAAATAAATAAAATATTTTCTGAAATTCTTCCTCCTTCTAATTCTCTTTTTTGTCACTACATCCATAGTTTTTGTAGGACTCTTATTCAAATATCTTCTACTTCAAAATCCTGGAAACACTTTCCTACAAATGAACAGATTTTCAAATTCTTTTTAATTACACATGAATCTAGTACATCCCTGGTACATATTTGTTTAGATTCAGGCTCTAGTGTGGTGACAGAACAAATTTCTCAATAATATTCTGAAGCATTTCTCAATGACCTTAAATCATCAAACTTTCCAGGTCATAACTTTTCTTGGAATATGGAATGGCACTCTCACTGTAATCAGTGATTTGCGCAACTTATTATCAAACATTGGGGAAACCCTTTCCAAATGATGGATTTTGCTTCATACCCTCTTGATACAAACACAATTTCCTTTGCTAATCAAATGGGTGTTCTCCATCAATGGTTCCCTAGGCAACAGAATATTCTTGGACTTGGAAACTAGTCTCCAGGCCATTTGGAGAAAAAAAATCTCATAATTCTCAGTCTAGGTTACGTAAAAAAGTCAGTCTAACATCTTTCATATTTGTATCAGTTCTTTGCTGATAATCTCTTGGAGCTCTTGGTTCATCATACAAATTTTCTCAAAACCCTTCCTATATGTTCAAGAGCAAAATAATTTTTTAATAACTTTGAATTATGCTCTGACTCAGAAATCAATGAAGATGGTTCAATAAGTAAAGTATTACTATCATGGAGATCATATAAATTTTCAATGCTAGCACAAAATATTGATCTTAAGTCCCATGAAATAAATCAAAGACATCATCATTGCCACTAAAAGTTATTGTTTCAATACAAAGGATACATTCTGTATCATTACCACCTTCTAGGCTTAAACAGGAATTTGTACCTCGTTCTTTACCTCTTTACTGCTATAATAATAATTATTTAGCTAGTCTCAACAATCTAGAAAAAAGAATGTTGAAAGTTTCTGACCCAAGAAACATCAATAATCTTCTTCAACTGACTTCTCAAGCTTCTTCAACTCAATCAGATATTCATCAAGAACTATCCTTTTAAGTTCAAATTGTTTGTCTCCACTATTTTGTACACTGAGCCTTAAAAATAAATTTTTAAATAATCGGTTTTTATTTTTAATCATTAAAAAATTTATTTTACGTACATAGTTAAATTCTCCTTTTTTTGAATGTTGTACATACTGAATTCAATACTCTTCCTCACATAATATTTAAAGACATGAACCTTATTTTTTTGACCCATTTTAAAAAGCCAATCAATATCTTTAGACTCTATTGATGTATTCCAGTTTGGCTCCTTCACAAATTCACAATAATAAAAGATCCAATCAATAAGTGTTACCATTTGAATTTCTTGTATTAAGTGAAATTTATATGCTAAAATACCATTATGTAAACATTTTGTGCACATTTTAAATCAATACCTAGACCTGCCAACTTAATGTAGCCAAGAAGAACAAAGCAATTGATATTATTTTTGAACCATTTTAGACTTTCATCTCGGGCCCTCCGACTCAAATCCCCTACGTACATTGTAAAGCCAATGTTATATTCTTTTAGGGCTTTTGAAATCCTTTTGAAAATAATCATTCAATTTATTTTCCTTCATCAAAGAGTGTAAAGTTAGTTACTTAAACTTCTAAAAAGTCCACATATTCTGAAAAGATGACTGCTTTGGGCTCTTTTATCCCTCTTTGCCCTTGCACAAACTCTATCACATGCTCAATGAGATGTAATATCTTAGCCAAATATCTCCATGTATAGCCATCAGGCTGTTTATGTTTTAGGAATTCATATATTGGATGGTTGCAAAATAGTTGTAAAACCTTTAGTTGCTGTAGAAATTCACTATTATCCCAAAATTGGTTTTTGTCATGATTTGGGCCAAATTGCTTGTAAATTACTTCCTGTATTTTGTCCAGTCTTTTTTGCCATTGTCTTCCAAAACTCACCAATATACCTTCTTCCACCCTTTTAGGGAGATTTAGTACAACATCCTTTGTTCTTCATAAGAATACTACCTTCATAATGTGGTTGATAGTTTTGACTGCCTGCAATAAACCAAATTTCAGTTTTGGTGTAATTTTTTCTCTCCAAAGAGGCTCCTCATCACATCCATCCAGCTGAAGAAAAGTGATTAAACTCTGCAGATTTTCTGGTGAGTTTTTTAATGGTGTTCCTGTTAAACATAGTTGATGCTTGGAAAGTAAACTAAAAATCTTCTCTGTCCTTTGGCTAGAGGATTTTTGATGTAGCTATAATAAATTATTTATTCTTGTTAAATTTCTTAATATCATTTTTTGTGTAAAGATACATATAAAAATTACTGTGCTTCATCAAGAACAATTCAATACCATATAATGTTATTTACCAGTGATAGCTTTTTTTCATTTGCTTAGTTATTGTTGAAGGGCTGACTGTTTCATAAGTAGTAAGTACAATTGAAGTTCACTGAAGCCTTTCTTCTCATAAATTATCACAAATCTGACCATGAAATACATGGTATGAAAGTGATTGATGGTTAAAATGAAGATTTATTTCATATTTCCTGTCAAGGTGCGCTTTTGGTCTAGAAATTTTGGTATGAAGTTTTACGAGGATTTTAAAGGTTTAAATGGACTCTCAACAAATTTGTATGTATTTCTTAATTCAAGGATGATTATTTTACTCAATTAAAAGAGGTAGGATTAAAATATTAATATAATTTATAGATTAGAGTTACGTATTGTAAATACTAATGATATAGAATATAAGAATAAGTTTTGATTTGTTATTGTTGTAATAAAATGATGTAGTAAAGGAATGATTAAAAAACAACCAAAAGAGAGGCCTTATATAGGCAAAGGAGAGACAAAGCACGGCAATCAAATTCTGAAAACAGTAGTATGAGAGAGAGAGAAAAAGAATATTCCAGAAGGAGTATTTTCAAATAATAAAGTTGTTCTAAAAAGAAGGCATCAAAAAGATGTATTTACAGAGTATGTCAGAAATACATCAATTTATTTAATATTTACTGTAGAAGTCAATTCTAAATAAGAAATTTGAGTTTTTGTATATATTTAATATTATTTGAATATTAAAATCTTATTTTAATTTAAAATCTATTTTTTAATATAAATCTTTATTTCTTCCAACCTGTCAAATGAGCACGGTGTTAGAGAAAAAATATAAGGGACAATTTTATATTTAATTTTATCATTCTGTAATTAGTTAATTTATTATAAGTAATTTTAATGTAACTAATTTATAATTAAATAATAATTAAAATGATAAGGTGCGGCTTCATCCAGTAAATAATTAATTATTTCACTGGGTAAGTCTAGTAGCCTGGCTGACGTTTCCGGTTCAAGAGTACAGATATTGGGCATAAAATTAGTGTGTCAAAACTTAGGTTTTTACCAAAAAGCTCCAATCATTGTTGAAATTTTATTGCTTGCTCTTGTGTTGCACTTATCAGAGCAAGTGTCAATAGTGTTTTTCCTAAACCCATGTCATCTGCAAGTATTGACCCATATCCACCAAAGTGTTGTCCAATATTTTCACAATTTTATTTTTGAGGACTGTACACACTGTGAATTCATTTATTAGGGGGTATCAATGTTCAGGGATCCGCAATTAGGGATCAGGAATTTTTTTTGCCCGGATCCAACATTATTAATTGCGGAAGATTCTTATCCACTAGCCCCAGGGCTAGTGGATAAGGAATGCCCGATAATACATTATCCCGCCTCTTATACCCCAATTTCCATTCCTAATTCCTGATCCCAAACTCATCTCATCCATGATGAATTTGCAAGAAAGTCACATGACTGATAATTCCTGATGCCATCCTTAAGTCTTTCCTCACTCTATGCTACTTAATTTTGGTGGCGAACACTTAACCATTTTTTCTATCTACACACCCTCATTTCTTTTTTACATTCATGGTTTATTCCTTTTTTGTAAATATTTCCTTTGTAAATTAACATAAGTCTCTGATCCTATCCTTCCCTCATGTTCCCACCAATTCCCGCACACCTCAAATCTTCCTTTATACCTTCCCTTCCACCTTCACTAGAAACCCCACTTCTCAAACTTACCTCGCTCTCCATCTCTTCATATCCACTCGACACCCCAGCACACCCTTTCAACTTTAATTGATGCCTCACCTTTCAAATCCACCTCGCTTTACTCCCTTTTGCCTCCAATAGAAACCCCAACACACCTTTTTAACCAAACTTGATGCCCCAAGCATCAAATCCACCTCTCTCCCTTCCTCTTCACCTCCAATTGACACCTCATCACCCAAAAATTAGCTCGCCACCCTCTTATGTGCTTCTTTAGTACCTTGAACATATATTTAATTTTCCCACATTAATCAAGATTTGTAAAAAAAGTTAATATTGATACAAACTATCACATTAACCTTTACTTATAGACATCATTATAAAGAAAAAATATATATTTCAAAATTTTTGAATGTAACAGGGCTGTAATTTTTGTATGCAAGAAACTTACAAAAGATTCAGGTCAATAATTTTCTAATATTTTTTGGGAACAAATTTACTTTTTTACTTATTTATGGCATGAATGATAACTCTTGGCCCTTTTGACATTTTTTTGTGGAAGTTTTATACTGGTGTGGCATATTTTATGTTGGATGCATCACCCAAAAAAGCCTAAAAATCCCTAATTAGGGCCGTAAAAGTGCTGAAACAGGCAAAAAAAGTATGAAATAATTTTTGGCAAAAAGGCCAAGCATTTATGGTTTTGCCGAATATATAATTGTACAAATTAAAGTGACTGTTTGTCAGACTTTTAGTTACTTTTTGGAGATTCTTAATGGTGTGAAATATAATAATTTTTTATTCATTGGTTCATAATTTATTTATTTATTAGCTATTTTCTTCAAATAATGTTTATTTTTATTATATTGGGCTATTAAATCATATATCTTGTCCCATAGACTATTTCAGTTATTGAAAAACAGTTGTCTGTATCATAAACTTATTTTAATATATTTGGATTACTTTTCTTTATTCATCTCTATAAATTTAATATTACATACTTTAAGATTATCATTTTTTTGTGGAGATGAAGTGAAGAAGAGAATATTGGATGTAAAGGTGGAGGGTTTTCGGTTGAAGGCTATGGAGAGGTTGGCGAGTTAATTTTTGTATGATGAGGAAGGGAGCAAGATGGATTTGATGCTTGGAGCATCAAGTTTGGTTAAAAAGGTGTGTTAGGGTTTCTACCGGAAGCAAATGGGAGGCAAGCGAGGTGGATTTGAGGGGCCAGGCATCAATAAAAATTGAAAGGGTGTGTTGGGGTGTCTAGTGGAGATGAATGGATGGAGAGTGTGGTGTCTATTGGAGGAAAATGGGAGTAAAGCGAGGTGGATTTAATGGGTGGGGCATCAATTAAAGTTGTAAGGGTGTGCTGGGGTGTCTAGTGGAGATGAAGGGATGGAGAGCGAGGTAAGTTTGAGGAGTGGGGTTTCTATTTGAGGCAAATGGGAGTAAAGCAACATGGATTAAAGGTATGGGGCATCAATTAAAGTTGAAAGGGTGTTCTGGGGTGTCTAGTGGATATGAAGAGATGGAGAGCGAGGTAAGTTTGAGGAGTGGGGTTTCTATTGGGGGTAAATGGGAGGCAAGCAAGGTGGATTTGCAGGGTGGGAAATCAAGTAGAGGTGAAGCAGTGAGGTGGAGTCTCTTTTAGAGGAGGAAAGAATAAAAATAATACAGCAGTATCCTGGTTAGAAGCAGTAGCTCGTCACATAAAATAGAAAATCTATTTACCATCTACTTCCCATGAGATAGGTCTAACACTGCCTCTCAAGTCTGGAGGTTGAGAAAGATCATACCATTTCTGTTCAAAATATGCTATGAAATCATACAATGCTAAATGTTTTGATTCATAGATTGAAAATATTCTCTTTCTTACCATATAGGGGAGGTTCTGGCCCGGAATTCAAGATTTTGGTGAGAGAGATTGTCTATGGTAAAGAGGATTGGACATTTCAATGAAAAAATTTTCAGGGTAGCTGAAAAGATGGTATGAGGGTAGGAGTGCGCAGCAAGGTGGGAAGGCTAGGATATCCAGAGAGTTGTCCAAGATGTGGTTATGAAATATTGAGGATAAAAATGTCGGATAAGAGGTGAACATTGACACGTAAAGTGTCTAATAACCCAATTATTAGCAAAAATAATTGCAGAAGATAATTGGGGTATAAGGATTTTTATCCGCAATTAATTTAATTGCTGATCCCTGAACATTGATACCCCCTAATATGTTCACTTTGCTTTTCTGAAAGATCTCCAATAATTTTAAGAGTCTTTGTGTCTAATATAGAAAGAATATGAACTCTTTCTCTACCTTGCTGAAGCATTGCCTTTTCCATTTGGTTTTTTGATAATTGTAATATTATATATGATGGTGTTGGTTCAAACGAAACCATAAATTGACCAAGACATTTCAAGGAACTCATTTGGTGGAGATATGATAAGGAGTAAAAATGAATATAAATAGTTTAGAAGTTGCACAATCCAATTAATGAATATTTAGAGATACTGCATGAATATGCACATCATGTTTGCCAGGAGCCCTGTGACTCCATGGAAATGATTGGTAAAATGTATTTAATTACACAATAATTTTTTTCAGAATTTTGAAGTCATTTCATGGTTACCTTGAATAGGTTTTTAACTGAACCCATACCATAACTGAAAATATTAATAAGTATGTTCTTTGAAGTCCAAAAATATTTGTACATAAAAAATCATTTAGTTAAAATGAAGTTCAATGATTTTTCTACAAGGAACCAATGTATGTTATAAGAGTAGTAAAAATTTCACATGAAGTAACATTTTGAGTAAAAATTTTAGATATCTTTCTTACGTTTTTTGTTTCATAAGATAATATATATCAAAAATGTGTTGATTAAAAAAGGCAGGTTTTAAGAGATCCCAAGACTTCTGAAATTCCCAAAAATAATCTTGAATAACTAAGCCACTTATAATGTATTATTGATTTGAAAAAATGATTATATCCTTAAAATAAGAGAAGCCAAATAATACTAAAAAGCCTACATCAAAAGTTTCCTATATTTTAAAGGTGAACATTATAATTCAGTCTAAAAGAATAGCTTTCAATTTTAACTAATGATCTTAAAACTAAAAATCATTCAACTTTTACTTGTTTCAAACACCAAATATCATGCAATCCTCTATTGAGACATTCATTATACTTTCACAGAATATCCATTGAGTATTGGCACAGAGTTCCGGATTATGTCAAGCAGATTTCAGTCTCATTTGAGTATTAGTTCAGTCTGAGTTCCATCTGACTTCAAGTTGAGGACTTGCTAGCAAGTCTCCCCCCCCCCCCCAAAAAAAAAAAAAAAAAAAATATTGCGTGGTCTATTGTGAAATCGCTCATCACTGACTGAGCATTGGCTCAACAGTGAATAAGCAAAGCCTTAAAATTGGCACCTACTGAGCTTCAATTGAGTTTTAATTTGTCTTCAAGTTAACTTCAGTAATGCTTTACCTTTACTCTTCAATCTTTTCATCATTACCTCAACTTGTGTTTGATTTCTGGGTTAATTAGGGTTCGAGGTCTCTGTCTTACTTGCAAGTCCACCTCCCATATTTTGTTGGGTATATGGCTACTATCTAGCTCCATTTATTGTTCCCTGATTTTCTATTTATTTAATTAAATCTGTTTCTTCCTGATACTTGTTCTGCACCTTGGTTATTCATTGTATTCACTCATAATTTGTAAAATTTATCCCCTAAAGTAAACCCTTTTAGTGCACTTCACCAAATCACTGATAACAATTAGCTGTCTGACGTTAAAAACGATTTATCCTGGGATCTCAATTGATTCGAACAAACATGTGTCTTTTATTGTAGTGAGAAACTTTATAACATTGAAGAAATACTTGATCTCCCGGTTTTTGTTGAGATGAGCTGTTTTTATTAAACCTTCGTAATATTTATTTATCCAGTATCCATCAATTTCCGATTCAACAAAATGATTATTATATTTATCCAGATTACCTGAGCGCGTAGATAAGTGAAAACATCTGAAGCCGTTGCTGCTAGAAGTCAGCTGGATAGGTATCAAACAGAATCTTCGGTGGATTTGTGTTTGGATGCTAATCTTATAGTAAACATTTAGTAAGTAGAGCCCTGAAAGACTTGAGTGAGAACATGGGCTTCATTTCTTCTGGGTAAACTTACTATCACCATATAAAAACACTTGGCACCCACTAGCAGGTGCCATTCTCTCAATCCATTTGTGATTCATGAATAACTCAGTTTTGATGCCACGCGAGCTGGTATGGCCAATGTTCAGTGCGCAGTCTTCTCAGAAGAATTACAACTGGGCTAAAACTGGATCAAATCAAAGATAGGGACTGGTACCTGCTATCAGGTGCCCACAGTTTTTTTCTGGTGTATAATACTGTTACTTCAGTTCTCAAATATTTACCTAACCTTATGTTTACCCCTCTTGCAAAAAAGCAGTTACTATGACCTTATTATTATCATAAACTACACTGAAAAATACAAAAAACGTTAAATGTCGTTGAATGAGTTTTTTCAATAAACAGTGTAAAACAGAGTAGGAACGTAGCCACGACCCCGTTACAACAATTTTCAACTTCTGGACTTACTAGTTCCTCCCTCTCCGATTTCTTGAAGTATTCATGGCAATATGAGGTAACTAAGGGGTTCAAACTCATGACGTAACATATCGAAGTTCAGGTGACAGAAAAACATCATACAGATTGAAGACACTCTCAACCACAGGGTTATCATGAAATACTCTTTCACGTGAGTTTTGCCGCATATTATTTTGCAACATATTATTTCTCTAAATGTCTGATCGTTTATCAATTTATATCATTTTTTATCAGGGGTTCTTTTTTATTCTTTGAGAGACAGAGAGAAAGAGCTTCGCAACTACTTAGAATGTTTAGTTACAATAAATAATACATTCTTGCGGTTGCTATGTGTTCTTACTTCCCAACTCCCTTTTCTCACCCCACCTACGCTACTCTCATTTATTCATAGTTACCATCTTGTAAAGTTTTATCTCACAAGACTGATGATTTTTGTGTCTTCTGATCGCCCGATTTTATTATAGAGTTAAAAGAATTCAGAAAAATTAGTTTTGGTAACCGTGCTTGCATGGTGAATCTCCTGTGTTAAAATATGAGAGTTGTGTTAGAAGCCATCAGTTATGAGAATTGTAAAAATTTTTAAGATGTAGTGGGCCTAGGGCAGAAAAATAAACTAGATAGCACTTAATAGGGGGTATCAATGTTAGAAATCTTCCATTTCAAAATACCTCTTTTTTCCACCAAATCGGCCATGATTATTTTTTTAATATGTCATATTGTACCCCAAAACCACCTTCTTACTGAGAATTAATGTCAACTTTGTGGCTTTCTTTTTGTGTTGTGAAATACCTTATAAATGATTACAAATTTCTAACTTTGATACCCCCTAATATATCTGCTATTTTAGCTAATAAGTTGAGAAGTAAATAATGAAAACTATCATGAATTATTTACTTTCTCACTATTCTTCGTTTTCTGTTTCGATTTTTTTCCGGTATCAACTTAGCAAAGTAACACAATCGTTATTATTATAAAAGCAGAAAAAAAATATAAAATTTATCAAAATTTGTGTCTGTGCTTTAGAATTATGGCAGTTAAATTTCACGCTGGAATTTATAAACCTCTTGGTGAGTATACCTACTATACTTTAGGCACCATTTGTATTACCACGAGATTTTACAAGCACGGATATCATAACTGGATTTACAAATGAGTTTCCTTATTGAATCTCATTTTTAAATTTTTTGTCATTTTTTGGCGAAGAGAATTTCCAGTTTCAGCTTATTCTCCAGGGTACTTGTGCAACTTTTGTGATCTATACCTCATAAACTATATAGGTTAAAATGATCATTTGTTGGCCCCAAGTGGTTAGTGGTTCTATGGGGTAGAGTTTTCTGAAACCAGATTGTATTAATATTAAGGAGGCGGAAGAAATGAAATGATGATGACTTATAGAATGGAAACATTGGTGCAGCGTGTTTTATTAAGTGGTGATCCCTTTGTTTGGATTTACAGTAAACCCAACAAAGCTTGCGGTTTCACATATTACGCAGTTAACATCTCGTAGATGTTTATTCACCATGTATTTACTTTCTGTTTTTGGGTTTTATCCTTCATACCCCTCTGCCGGGTGAGATTGTAAAAATTAAAAGTTAAATATAAAAAAAAAATCTTGCGGTTATTTTGCGCCAAAAAAAAAAATCCCTAGAATGAATACGATGTTTGGCTTATATAAAAATCCTATGCAAGTCTTTTGGCTTGCATACAAGCCAAAAATTTTCTTCGTCGGTATATTCTTTTGGTGCAAAAAACTCGCAAATTTTGATGTCTTGACTCTATGTGATGCTTTGTTAGTAAATGATAGAGCTTAGCGCATTGAATCTGAAATTTCTTGCTGTGCGTGCTACAGAGACAAAAAATATCTGGTGTCAGATTCAAGATTGTACTAGTATTTGCTATTCAACGCCAGCCAACACAGCATGTAAAAAGTTATAATGTATGTATGTATGCACAGTTCAACATGCAAAGAGCCCTCATTGAATAGTTGCACCTGCTTTCTCAAAATCCATAAATCATGAAGTTCAATTGCAAATCCCAAAAGCACAAATGAAAAATTACACACCTCATGTCTTATTTTGTATGTACTCTGCATAACTGTTTCCATCCTCCCTTCTTACACTACAGCACATGTTTGTTTCGCCATGGGTCGCAACAATTACGCAACAGATGTGCAGCAGTTACGAAACAATTGTTTTTTGCACTTAAGACCTACTTAAGACCTTTAAGTGCTAAAAACAATTGTCACATAACTGTTGCGTAATCGTTGCGCCATTGTTGCGCCCCAAGACGAAACGAACATTTATTGTAGTGTTATTAAATTGGATTATATTTTCGTCTTGTCTTGATTCCACTGCCCATCTTTTCCACTCCGCTTTGTTTAGCAACATATTTTTTATTTATATATAATTCACACTTTTATTTTTTAACACCCTACTACCCTTTGTATACACCAAAATGGTGAAATATTTTTTTAAAACAATTTAAAAATGGAATGAAAATTATTACAGCTAATCCTGGAAAGCTTGCGGTGGTCTTCCATCCCATTCAACGCCAAAATCATGAGTTTGTGTCAGCTGACCTGTGCTTTTGGCGGGAGATGAGAGGCAAGACCACCGTAACCTTTACAGGATTAGCTGTAAGAGTAGAACGTGGACATGATTATGTAGAGTACTGAATGGGGCATGAGGTGTATGATTTTTCATCTATTCTTTTGTGATTTGAAATTGAATTCTACAAAAGAATTTTGGAACGCAGATGCAACTATCTTATGCAGGTTTTGCCTAATTCACGCGTTTTTGCACGCTATGTAAGTAATGCAAACATAGCTTTAGCTGCTGAATTTTTAAAGAATTTTGGAGCCTTTATACTGTCCCACCCACAAAAAATAGTCTGATTAAATAAAGACATATGAGGTCTAGTTATAGAAAATTAGGAAGGCTGTTCGAGATGAAATAAATGAACTCAGCCGAAACATGTAAAAGACAATGTGTGGTCGCATTACCAAGGGTTTAAAGGAGATGAAAAACTGGTTGAAACTAGTCAAACAACTCTTCATCAAAAAGCGGTGCTTTTTACTGAATATAGAGATTCTGCATCAAGAAAGCAAAAGAGAAAAACACTCCGACAAAAAATCATAGCGAAGAGTTGCAAAATATGTAAAACAAGAAGACCCCTATGTTCAACTTCGGAACCAAACCAAAAGAAAAATAAGGTTTAATATCAAAAAAATTTATATTCGCACGCGATCAATTTTACAGTGTGGAGCTACCATGGTAAAGGTATCAAAAATCTGTGAAAAGTGGCTTCCCGGACTCAATCTCAAACACTCTATTATCACTTTGAAGTAAACTCATACTTTCCACCTTCACAACTATGAACCTTACAAGGACACTTTTTCCCCTACTTCAAAATAAGTCAAGCATTACCACTATCCATGAACGAAATGATTTTTTTATCATTGGATCATAAGTCAAGTGAACTATGTAGCAATAAAGCCTATCTGTAAGATCACTTGCATGTGGATATCTAGGATATCTAGGCAACGTGTTACATGCATGCAGAAGGTAAACAACATGAAGAGTAAGGTATGGTCGGCATATCTTTAAAAA
Organism: Hemileia vastatrix; assembly: GCA_030280995.1. Taxonomy (NCBI): domain Eukaryota; kingdom Fungi; phylum Basidiomycota; class Pucciniomycetes; order Pucciniales; family Zaghouaniaceae; genus Hemileia; species Hemileia vastatrix. The sequence continues at coordinate 17,321,852 of JASXTE010000003.1, read as the reverse complement.
TTAATCAAGTATGCTAGAGTTCGGCTCATTCGATGAATAATAACTGAATGGATCTTGGTGGGAAAGAGAGAAGTTTTTAGAATTATTTCATCTACTTTAACTGCAGATTAATCCTCGAAACTAATTTTTTTTCCAACCTTAACAGAACTCAAATTATCTGAGCTGAAATATATTTTTCCAGTATGCATTTAAAGAAATGTTAGAAATTCTTGTAGTATTTTCTAAAGAAGGAAAAAACGAGAGACAAAAATAACATAAAAAAAGAAAGGGCACGAAAAGAAGTGTTTCGCTCAGTTTGCTAGAGCGAACATGTTTTTTCAGCTTAGGTAGACAAAACAATGGTTTTACATGGGACGGTTATGAAGCTGATCAAACGCAAATGATTGTGATGTAAGATTGCAAGATTTATCATTGGGATCGCGCAGTGCCTTTGATTTTTGAAATAGGAAATGATTTTTTGCAGCAAAACAGTTGAATGATGCGTATACAGGACTATACACATAGATGTCAAACCCCGGAAAAGAAGTTTCTGGGATTGTGGGGTGATTTCTGCTATTTTTCTACATATCAAACATATTGATTATCAAACCGGTAAGGGACGAAAATGTTTTTTTAGTAAAAAGTCATAAGAAAATAAGCATCTTGAATAAGCTCAATCCCTCAGTCAGTCTGATTACTGCTGATGAAAAAAAGAAAGAAAAAAAACATCAACCCGAGCTACTTTTTCTCCGCTGCGGCATCTCTGTACAAAACTTGAGAGCATTGCCATGGCGGTGATTGAAATCAAAATTTGCACCTGAAACCAGTTACAAAGTATTCAAGGTTTTTCGTTCACGGGTTTCTATAGATTATTGGCTTAAAGGTTTTGTTTTTGCTAAAAAAAGATAGCAAATACTTGTTGGATTGACTCATTGAACGCTGGGTCTGTCCGAATAATCAAGATTATTCCGATTGTTATCCTTCTGCTCGTGCATACACCAATCGCCAATACACGATCTGTTTTTTTCACACCATACAATCACATAAAACTCCCTCCATAGCTGATCTATCTTTCGTGGGCGGTGTGGCTCATTTGTTTCCTCATCACTTGCCTTCCTTCCCCCCTCATCAAGCCTTTATTCCTTTTATTTCTTATCGGTTCCTGCGTAGCTAGATACCTTTTCTCTACAAGTCGCATTGTTTTTTTCTTTTTTCCCTTGTTTTCTATTTCTCTTTTTTTGGATGAACACTTGAGTCTACTACTGAGCAAAAACATATAAGGACGAATCTATATCAATAATTACCAGTTATTTTTTCCTTTATGAACATTTTATTAATAACTACGAATTAAATTACTTTTTCTTTTAGTCTTCAGTTACTCTCTCAAGGGATCTGAAATTCATATAAGCGGCATACTATAGTTTGTTACCTTATTTCTAGTATTCCAAACATTAAAATTAAAACTTTTTCTCGGGCATTCTCTTAAAACTTAAAAAATTGTGATCCAGTCATATATAGACCTCTTAATATCTATCCCAATTTCGTTCTTATTCCTCTGGTGCATTTTAAAATTTACACTATGCCTTTCACTACCCGTTCTTCATTGCATTACTATGAAACCACTCAGACGGGAACTCCAAATTCTCCATCTTGTGTAATTGATTCATTCGCTGGTCCAAGTCTTTCAGCTACACGCAAACGAGTATCCAATGATGTTCCTTCTGCATTTTCAAACTTTATCACTCAACCTCGTATTCAGCGCAAGATTAGCGAAATAGCAAAGCGGGCCGTTAACCATACTTATGTGCCAGAGCCAAGCTCCCTTCCAAGCTCATTGCAAAATAATACTGCTAAACTACCCTTTCAAACCAGAGATTTTGATTTCGGAAGGCCAGTGCCAGGTAAGTCTTGAGAGGTTTTAAAAATAAGAGGCATGAGCATTCATAATTTAATGTTTGAATAAAAAATATAAAAATGAAAATGAAAATGAAAATGAAAAAGGTACAAAGAAGGAAAACGGTGATTGAATTGCTTGTTCTCTTGTTTATTTATTTTTTTCACTACTTAAACAATATTAAATAGTTCCCAAGTCTGTTTTGGAAGGCGCAAGGAGAAGAGCCAACAGTGTTCCCCGCGATTTAGGAGGCTCAGGTGACTCAGGAAAAATCCCTAAACGTCCTCAAACTCCCGAACTTACATTAAGATCATGCTTCAAAGGCTCACGGGCTGCTGATGGCTTCACAAATGGAAAAAACGGAGTTCATTTTGGACCGTCAACTGTGAGGCAAGTGCCAGGCTTTGATGAAGGGATTTCTCAAGCTACAGTGAACTCTACGGAATACGATTCCCCTTACAAAACAAAAAATCAAAGTTTAGGTCTATACTTCGAGGAGGATGGTTATGATGCGATTTTCCCCCCGGATGCTCAAAATTATGGTCCAAATTGTGGCAGGGGGATTGTGTACTCTTTTTCTCGTCAAGAAGGCTTGGGTAATAATATCAATAAGTGCTCTATCAGGAAAACTTCATCAGAAAGCCTACGAATGAAACCTATTACTTCTTTGGGCTCAGCATCCTACATGGTACCCCCATTGCGCACTAGGTATGAGTTGTACAACGTGAGTTCTATTCTGAAATTTATGTATCATTTATTTTTAGAACATAACTCAAATAAATGCTCACGCGCGTCATTGTTCCATTTCAATTTTTCCAAAAACCCTTATACCTTCAGCACGAGCCTCAGTATAAATCTACAGGCAGATTTTCTCCACAATACTTGTATTATAGTGAGGAGAAAACTTCTGAAAGGGCTCCAAAGCTATCCAATTTCAATCACTATTCGCGACCGAGATATTATTGATTTGCGCAACGTTTTTGAGGCAATTTTATAGAAGTTGAGGGCGTTGTTATTCTGCTTCAAGGTGGATTTTTTTTACTAGAAGAACTTTAAATGTATGAATTTCGACCACTATTTTTTGATTTTCAGAGCTCTGTTACAGATAAAACATATGTTGTATTACAAAAGTTGGTGGACTTCTCAAATTCAGAAATGTTATATATCTTTTAAATTATTTTTATATACAGGATTTTCATATTTTTTCTTTTCAAGACAAAAATAAAAATGTCTGCAATGATATATGTTTTACGTGAAAATGTATATAAAGTTCGTTTTGAGAGGACAATGAATATAAAAGAAACATTGAAAAATAAAAAATAATATGTTCGACATATTTTAATCATTGACTACTGATATTTTATCTTGCCCAATTTTAGTTTTTCCAATCATGAATAAAGTTAATTTATTAACACCAGAGTTTTTCCTGACATCATGTTTTAATACTTAATTGTGGTTAATGCGCCCAATACCTCCTCCAAGGTATCCATTAGGGGGCCTCAACATTACGAAAATTTCAGCGCATTCCATTTGTGTTTCCGCCTACCTTTACCTTTGAGAATTCCAAAAGACGTTTCAAGAATTATTGGAATTTAGTGAAAGATGTATCACCGTTATACTTCATTTCACAGCATGCAAAAGTAGGGGATCCCTACCAGACCCTCGGTAAATAGATGGCTAATACATCGTGTTTTTTAAACAAGGTTAGACCCCGGGGAGGAGGATCTCGTGAAATCACCAGTTGTTCGCACGCTGTGCCTATTAATCAAAAGGGATTGTTTTTTGTAAAAGGTAGGGCAGAAATAAAACCAATTAAAAAATTAGGGAAGTTTTGATAAGTTAAATTCAATGGAACTAAAGTTTGATAGCAGAATAAAATATTAGCTTAAAGATAATAATAGGGATGGAGAAAAATACATAGACAATGGAGCCATCTTTATAGTGAAAAGGGCTAGAGAAAGAGTTTAATATTTGGTTAATACAGCAAAAAATAAGGAAAAAATTGAATATTGAGGTAAAGAAAACATTAAGTCGGAAAATTAAAGCGGAAGAATGGAGTCAAGTAAAAATAAAAAAGAAGGAGAGGAAAACTAATATATAAATGAACATATTGCTGGTGAATGAGCAACATATTAAGGGGTTTCAAACTTTAACATATAAGCCATTCAAGCATGTCCCAAAAAAGGTACCAAGTAAGCCATTTTAATTTGAAGTAAACCAGTTAATAAGGGGTATACTTCAACAGAGTGTTTATCCTTTAACACACCATCTGTTGGGTACATCCAAGCCTTTCAAGCATTTCTTCCCCTCAACTCGATTAGTCAGAATTAGGTACACACATGCTCATACCTTAAAATTTTTCATCTCCTAATCCTTAGGGGCTTATTTACACACACATAGTACACTGTGCGTTAAGTCTTAAGGCCCCCCTAAAATCATTCTCCAACCCTTAATTTCTCTCATCATTGATTACTCCCACACTTATTTTTTCCCCAAAATACTAACATGAGTTCTTCACTTTTTCAACAGCTTCAGACAACCACTAATTCTCTGGCCCTTGATCTCATGGATATCTTGCATGTCTTCGTATCTATTATAATCTTCTCTTACTTTTGCTTTGTTAGGGTCTTCTATTGCTCTCCAATTGGTTTGTGATATAAATGTGAAGTTAATTGCATTTCATTCTGGCTTTCCTGGTGCTTGTCATAACTCTTCAGTTTCTCTACAAATGATTATTTCTCAACAACCAGGAAACTACTTTGATGAAAATAAATATCTTCTTTCTGACTCTTCTTACACAAGCAGTACATATGTGATCCCAGAATTTCATGGGGATGGTGATGAAACTAGTGAAAAATTCTGATTCTACACTCATTTAGCCAAGTCTTGAGTAAGGATTAAGCATGTGATTGGAATTATGAAAGGTTGGTTTGCTTCACTAAGGGAAATGAGGAGTTCTTTACATAATGAGAAAGAAAGAAAGCTACAATTGATTGGATAATTTAATGCTTGATACTGCATAATCTCCTTGCACAATTAAAAGATGAGTGGATCAATCTTTATGAAGATGAAATTCCTGAACCACCCCCAACTATTGAATCATCCTCCAGTTCTTTATCTCAACCAGGTGGAATGCATGCTGAAATTCTTCCTACCACTCTTGCATATTTTTCAGACACAGCTTGATTATCTACTATTACTCAAATTCTTTCTTGATTTCTTCTGATATCTTTAAGAATATCTTTTAAAATATCTTTTATATTATTTTGTACATCATCAAACATTTCTATATTCTTGTTTTTGTACTGTACTCTCCCTGAGTAGATGATGATTTAGATAGAGACATCATATAATGAAATTATAAAGGACTATGTAAAATGTTGAACTTTGGTAGAAAGCAATGTTTTTTTTGAGAAAAAGAGCTACCTTTTTTATATTCTACACTTGTATCACTACACAATATAGGGTGTGGACTTGCTAGCAAGTCACCAACCTGAACTCAGATGGAACTCAGACTGAACTCATACTGAACCCATACTGAACTCTATTTAAAAACCCACCTCAAAATGTTCTGCTGAGTGTTTTTCATCTCTAATTGTATTGTTCCTTTGTCAATAGCTCAATGTGCGTTCAATCTGTGGTAAGTTTGGGTCCAAGTTTGTGTACTTGTTAGCAAGTCCACCCCCCATATTGTGTGGTGTATTTGTTAGTACCATCTTATAAATTTAGAACTCTTTAATTGGGTGTTATCAGCCTGGATATTCTCAGAACTCAGTGAGAAGTACTTATAAACTATGTTAAACACATGTAGTATACATAGGAACAATAAATAAATGTACACAAGCTGTATACATAAGTGAAATTTATGATAAAATACAATATATGCCATTATAACACCTTATATACACATATATATCCACCCTTTAAAAGTCTTATGTACTTAATAATAAATTTAAATATGCTAAGGTAAGATTAATAAACTTAAAAATAAGGCTACATAATTTTTAAGTAGACTTAAAGCTGTTGTTTTCACTGTTTTATGTGAAAAACAAGAAATGCACTTTAAATCACTTAAAAGTTGAATATATGCATTATAAATCTAATAATATTAAAAATGTGCCTTGACTTATCAATTTGTCTTAATTAGGACTATTTATTTGGATACCCAAATGCATAAAAATAACATTTTTCAAATTTGGTGTTTTTTATGCCAGAAATGGCTTTTGTGTACTGGCTACATACTGCCTGCATTTTTTCCATGTGAATAGATTCATTTTTGGAAAATTTAGCTGCTTCACACTATAATTACTCCCACATTCTACGCTCAATATGGGAAAAAACACTAAAATAAAGGACAGGCACTTATTAGGGGGTGTCAGTTCTGGCAAATCCGCACTTACAAATCCGCACTTAAATTTGACCAAATCCGCACTTAAATAAGTGCGGATTTCCAAAACACACTAGCCCCAATACTGGTGGATTTCAAAATGAAATAAGTCACTTATTTCACTCAAATCCGCACTTTCTCAACCAAAAGTGCTGATTTCACCATCAAGTCCCATTTCACTGATTTGTCAGCATCATCCCATTCATACGCAGCACTCCACAGCATAACACTTCATAACCCAAAACATCATACATCATTTACATCTTCATATCATATCATATAAGAGTCATGCCTTCCTCACTTTCAAATCGTGATAAATTACATAAAGCAATGACTTTCATGGCGCTTGAACTGCTCTTGGACTCTGATTCCGATTCTGATCTAGAAGAAGATTTTGTCGTTTTATCAAAAATGGCCAGGAAACGTTACCTTCTTCCCAGAAAGCCTCAAGTACTTCATACCCCCAAGTACACCATCCAAACACTTCTTAAACTATCTACACCCAGTTTTAGATGGCTGTTCAGGACTTCTCAGGAATGTTTCCTTAAATTGCTTGAGCTTATTCAGGATCATCCCATATTTCACAATAATTCTCAAAAAGAACAACAACATCCTTCAATTCAATTGGCCATCACACTATGTTGTTTGGGTTCAAATGGTAATGGAGCCGCTTTGAAACGTTTAGAAAATGTCTTTGATTTAGGGTATGGTTCAGTTAACACTTATACCAAACGATGTATCACTGCCATCAACTCCTTGGAATCTCAACTTCTCACCTGGCCAACAAAAGAAGAGCGACTTGAATCATCTCAGGTTATGCAAGCAGAGGGCTTTCCAGGATGTATTGGTTTTGTTGATGGTACTACTATTCCTTTGAGCCAGAAACCTGCTCAAGGTGGAAACAATTACTTTGACCGTAAAAAGAGGTAGATTATTTTTAACTCCTTTCATCCTCCTTGAAACTAACACAAACAAATATATCTTCTTTATAGATATTCAATTAACGTTCAGCTTATATGTGACGTAAACAAAAAATTTATATCATTCTTTGCTGGCTATCCTGGCTCATGTCATGACTCCTACGTCTTCCAAAGAATGCATATTTCAAATGAACCTGAAAAATTCTTTGATGAAAATCAGTATCTTCTTGCAGATTCTGCTTATGAGAATGGAAAGTATGTACTTCCTGCTTTTCGGGGAGCAGCTTCAGAAGACAGTCAAAATGCCAAATTCAACAATCATTTGGCAAAGTCAAGAGTCCGTATTGAACATTCTATTGGAATCTTGAAAGGCCGTTTTTCTAGTTTAAGGGAATTAAGAAGTCCTCTTAGAAATAAATCTGAAATGGAGGCGGTGATCAACTGGATTCTGTGTTGCACTATACTTCATAACCTACTTGCTGACCTCAAAGATCAATGGTTAGAGCTGTATGAAGATGAACAAGTTGATTCACCTCCGACTATATCCAACACTTCTATTTCTCAATCAACTAGTATAAGGGCGAAAATCCTTCCAATAACACTCCAACATTTTTCAACGCAATTTTAATTTTTTTCTCTTTCTCTTCAAATTATCAATTTGCATGTATTATTCACTGAGAATGGTAAATTTTTTTGCATATTTTTTTGGTTTTTGAATTTGCTGTTAAAGTCTTATTTTTTTTTCTCTCTGTGTTTTCTTTCATCAACTCAACATGAAATCGCATATTTTCAGCAAACGCATATTTTTTCAGTCACTCAAAGGTTGGGAAAGAGTTGGAAGGGAAGATTAAGGGTTCCGAGGCATTTTAAATGAAGAAAAGGGTCTGGGAGAGGTTGAGAGGGGTGAAATGGGGATCAAAAGAGGATGGCATACAATGGGGCTGGGAGGATAGCGAAAGGCATGGGGAGGGAAGACAAGCATGTGTTGATAGAATTGAAAGGGATGGAGATTGGTGCAAACAGAGTGTGAAAATAGGAGGATGAACTCTGTTCTTCGGGCGAAGAACAGAGTTCACTTCCATAAAATATTAGCTGAAACATAGTTTTCAATTCTGTAAAAACAGTTGTAAGTAATAGAAAAAGTCACTGATTTTTTTTCTATGTAATCCTTGCTTTACGAGGAGACTTTTGTGACGAAGCAGATTTTTGAGTTACCTTTTGAGATTTGGAATGTCTGGGAGGCATTATGAAACTGGCACATAACAAGAAAAAAGATTAAAAAGTAGAAGAAATAAGTAAAAAAGAATGTAAACATGCCTGGTCAAAATATTGAAAATGTCAGGAAGGGGTGTGTGCCGAGGATTGATGGGTAGGTAGCAAGGAAGGTCAGTGTGTCACATGTGACAGGGATGGGGTAAGAAATGAAGGGATGTTTTGTGGCCAAAATGTGGTTGTGAAAAAAAACGGGAAAAAAGTGCTGATTTGAGGTCATAACTGACACCCTTTTTTGAAATAAGTGACTTTTTTGCAAAATTTAAGTGCTGATTTGTAAGTGCTGATTTGGTTTGAAATCCGCACTTAATTTAAGTGCGGATTTGCCAGAACTGACACCCCCTATTTAGTGTCCTAATTTAATTATAGGTGCATTGACCTTATTAAATGCACTAATTTCATTAATAATTTCAAACTTGGCACCAAAAAAAATTACTATCATGCTTAAAGTTTCCTAAATTAGTCAATGACTTACTGGTGTAAGTGCCTACCAAGGACTGCATTCAGTTACCCCACATCTCACACCCTTTTTTGGGTTTCTCAGTGGTTTCTCAGTCAATTTTGGTCAATTTTGGATGGGGATTTCACATAGTAATTTGGAATAATTAGCCCCATAATTTCTTATTTCTAGCCCCCTTAGTATTGTGAAATATTTAGTGTTATTTTTTGTTTTTTTAGTCTTTTATTTTAAGATATTACACACACATACTCTCTTTTTTGCCTATTCTTTTATTTTGATGGATTATCCCTATTACTCCAGGATTTTGACGGGTGATATCATTCTAATTGTGTTATTTTTCATTCTTTATGTTGATAGACAGGTTTATTAGCTAGAATTAGGCGTAATTAGTGATTTATAGGACTGTTAAATCAAGGGGATACATTGGTGAATTATTGGGTGTAAAAGGAGGAGGTTTTTGGTCTTGTTTTCTACATTCTTTATCATAACAATTAAAAAATATAACCAATACAATTACAATACATATAACTAGTACTTTTAAGGTCTTTTAATAGTATCTGAATAGTTACATCTATTTTTATACCAACTATGAGATCGTAACCCATTTATAATTAGTGAGATTAAAATTACTGAGACCCTTATATTGAGTTATATTTTAATACTTATTGAATTTTTACTACAGTAATCATATAGATGATCATTAAAATATTCTAGAAAACTGACCATTCTAGTTATTCACGTCTCTGTAATTGAACTAAACCAGATAATTGAGGGCTTTTCCTCAAGAGTTCTGTTGGCTATCTTCCAGTAAGTAATAATTCAAAAAGAGGCTACAAGTAAATAAAATCCTAATATAAATATTTGGATAATTACAACAGGTTTAAGTCACTTATACAGTGATTTCAGAAAAAGAAGCACTGTTATATAATAAAGCTTTGATATTGAATCAAAAATTTCACTACTAATTGAACATAAAAGTGTTATTAGTGGGAGTTTGTCAATAGACCAATTAATTTTGTGATCTTTGTAGATGATAAACCAGAAAATAGAAACTGATTGATTGTTTCTTTTAAACAGAAATTTTAATCTATTTTCTTGGTTTTTAAAACTCATTTAATTTTTAGAAAGAATCTTACTGACAAATTTTCTTTTTAAATATAAAAACACAGGTACATATTGTAGACCAGTTATATAAAGTGACCACATAAAAGAAAATTTAACTTTTGGAACTTATAAATTCACTTAAACCCTATAATTTAGAAATTAAATTGTCTTCAGTAGTGTTATTTAATACTGATAAACTCCTTTTTGAGGTTTTGATAACTCATATTTTGATTTTTGATTTAAATTCTATTTAAAAATGTGTGACAATGTAGAAAATGTGATTAATAAAGTAAAACCTTATAACCTAAAACCTAGAACTTACAAAGCTGTTTCAGGACACTCAAATGGAGGATGTATCTTCAACAAACAGCAACCAATAACAGATGTCTCTGAAAGAAAGGGAAAGACTTTTAGAAAAAGTATCAATAAAGAAAATAAAAAATACATTACAAGAACAAATTGACTCCCTCTCAAACTTTCTATAAACCCTCACCATAAAATTCAACATGGTGGGCCAAATGAGAATTTTTGAGAAAAAATCAGCACAGGAATTCATAGAATTCAATCAAGCTCTAGTAGGATTAAAAGCCCAACCAACAACAGTAGTCTCAAACCCTTCCATGGTTGCACCAGCAGCACCCCCAGCTCATCAGGAGGATCAAAAGATTAAAGTAAGAAAATAAAAATGGGACTGGTAAACCAAAGACTACAAAAACCCTCCACAGCAGGGTTCCAGAAGTCACCCTTAGAGGGGAAAGCCAAGGAGAAGCAGGGGAAATAGAATAAGACCTTGGTAAGTCATCCATCTTCTCTTGATCAATTATATGAAACTAACAATTAACTACTCATTGGTAATGATATTGATAGGAATATACTGAATATAATTGATAATAATTTAAAGGATTATTCATTTGAAAGTAGCATTTTAAATCTTTCTTTAAATGATGACAATGTACATAGTTTTATTGATCACAAAGATAATACTAGGAATATCAAACTATCAAACTGGAACAAAATAAAGTAAATCTTGAGCCTGAAGATGAGTCTTTTGAGTTAAACATAAAAAAATTGAATATTTTTTTAAAGAAAATCTAATGGAATCAAAGATCATTAGAAAATTATTATTAAGAATTGAAAAATTAGAGAATTCTCTAGAGAGTCAAACAATAATACAGAAAGTGTATTACTAAACCTTTCAAAATCATTGAGTACTAAAGCAAATAGATTAAAATTCATTTAAAATTAAAATAATGAATTTATAAATAAAAAAAAAATATTAACCTCTGAGATCAGGAATTTACATAATAAATTAGAACATTATCAGAATATTATGGCTACCATAGAGGGCCTTGTAAAATTGTCTTTTTCAAATGTGAATTATACTTAATCTCATGTACCTATATTAAAAGATAGGTTAAAAAGAGTGGAAATTGAAGTAGATAATATTTTGAAAAATACTGAAAAAATGAATGACAACACCTCTTATATGGAAAAAATACCACTTTATATGAAAATTCATATGAAAAACCAATTACTGAGAAAGAAAATAGTGTCATGGGCTCTGAGAGTAAAAAATCAGTAAAAGATGAAATACTTGACCATCTATAACAATTTAGTTAATTACTTAATATTCCTCTGATTGGAGGTAAAAACTAACCAAAGGAACTGGCCTAAGTTAGATCAGTACCTGTCACCGGACAACCTATGCACAAGGTCAAGTATGATCCCAAAGTAAGTGAGAAAAAGGGATGAGGGGAACTACAATTTTGAAGCACAGAGGATTACTTTGAGTAAGTGATTCAGAGGTAGAACTGAGTAATTAGACTGGTTGCTAATATTCTTCAAGGAATAGTTTAACATGTAATGTAGTAACACTAAATATTGTGGTAATCTCATAAAGGGTTGTGACTTAATAATCAAAGGGAAGATATAAGTATTTAGGATTTTAATAAAATTGATTATTAAGAAATTAAAGGAAAAATATAATAATAGCCTAACAAGAGCTTAACTACTATCACAAATATGTTTTATAATTTAATTCTAGAGAAAGTTGAACAAAAGTAACCCTTTAAGTATCCTATTCCTCCTCCCACTGACCCATTAACCAACCAGCCACCATATTACTAACAGACCCATTTAATCCACTGGAGTTCCCAATTACTAATTAATCTAACCTTATAGTCCTAATTTTCTGTTCCTACTTCCTAGACCTCCTAATTACCCTCAGACCCATAATTACCTCTTTTGAATATTGCCTTAACTTTAGCAATATAGCACACATAGATTGCTTATTTTTGAAAACTATAAGTGTAATTAAATTTAGGATACTTTATAGTTTGAATGGTGCAGCTAATTTGAGAACACAATAGAATTTAATCTTTTCAATATCACTTTTTGCATATATCTAGGAGTTAGGCTGGAATAGTGGTGTAATTGAGGTATTTTTTTTTGAGTGTCACATGGAGCATGAAAGTACCCTTCTTTTGACAGGGATTTAAAATTTGATTGGAAACAATTCATTCAGAGAATTGATAACTTAAAACTTTCATAAACATTACCTGATGAAGAAATTACATCAAAATTTATATCTTTATTTACATATCTGACCTAATTATGGTTTGAATCTATAGTGAGTGAGGAAATTAACTACTCCTGGATGGAATGGAAGGCACTAATTGAAAGACAATTTGGTGGCCCAAAATTTAGAATCCGTTAACAAAGTTTGTATGAAAAAACCAAAAATAATCACTAGAAAAAAATGTGGGCACCTGATAGTAGGTGTAAATCCCTATCTTTGATATAATTTAGATCTAACTAAGCTGTAATTCTTCTGAGAATACTGTGAACTGAACACTGAGCATGCAAGCTTAGGAAGTATCAAATGTGAGTTATGATTGAATCATAAATGGATTGAGAGGTTGGCACCTTCTAGAAGGTGCTAGCTATTTTTTCAGGGTTAATCCAAATGCTGGGGATAAAAAATTGGTATTGTCAATGAATTTTAAAAAAATCATGAAAGTCATGGATCAAAAAATGTATTATGATGAGTGGAAAAAAATAATATATAATTTGCCTATATCAGTCAGAGACATTATTGTAGCTAGAACTAAAACCATCAGAGATACTTCTGGGTTAAATATTATATGCAATGAAATATTATTGAACCACAAATATGAAACAAGTTATAATCATTATAAGCAAAATTTTGATTTAGTAAATCCTACTAGAAATAACTTGCCAGTGGAGAAGAAAAAACCTTCAGCTCCCCTTGTTCCAAAAAGACAAGAAAGTAAAACTTGCTACAACTTTAATGATCCTTCAATTAAAGGTCACACTTTTAAGAAGAGAATAAATGTTATTGAAAACTCACAAGAATCTGAACCCAGTAATCATAAAGATGAAAAGGAAGAGTCTAGTGAGGATTGTAAAAGTAAAATTTCTTAAATTAATGATGAAAATGAGATATATGTAACAGAACAGGATATTATGTTCCTGAGTGATGCAATACCTCCAGCAGATACATTTTTAACTTCCATTGAGGAAGATAAAATAATAAAAGATTAAAAATCATGATACTTAAAAAGTCACACCTATTAGAGCACCTGTTATTATATGTGGAAAAGAAATGAATTTTATTCTTGACACTGGGGCTGCAGGTAGTGCAGTTTCTGTTAGTACTTTAATGAAAATTGATAGTAAGTACAAAGAAAAACTGGAACATTTACAGAAAGAAATCTGGAGGGGGTTTGGTTAAGTATTACATCCAATTTTCAAATAAAAAACTGCTATATTCTTTAAATATAATAATGGACATGTAAGAGCAGTGTGGGAATTTGTAGTAATGAATAATAAAAATTGTAGTGATTGGTTTAATATTGAAAATGACTTATTGACCAAATTTAGAATCAAACTAAATCCTTCAAATAGCTGCTTCACCATAGGAATGAATGGAAAAAGAAAATTCATGATTTTCTCTGTAAATTCAAGATTTTCTCTGAAAATTCAGTTTATTCCATTGCTCCTAAAGAAGCACAACTCCAGGGTGGAATAACAACCTCTGAAAAGGTTTATTTAGAAAATGAAATCCAAAAAGCCTCTTTCAGTCCTCAACTCTCAAAAATTAAAGAAAAAAAAAATTGAGATTGAAAAAATCTTATCCTATGGTATTTGCACATAGTTCAAATGAACTTGGATTGGTCAAAGACCATGAGATAAAAATCTCTTTAAATTGTGATTTGGATAAAATTCCTGACAGCTTGAAAACAAAACCTTATCCAGTTTCTCCTGAAAAAAGGAAAGAAATTGAAGACAACATTAAGATCTGGTTAGAAATGGTTATTGTTTAAAAAGTAGACACAACACCAAATTATTGTGTTATTTAACCAGTTTTAATCTCTTATTAAAAAGATAAGGCAAGATTATGTGGTGATTACAGAGCTATGAATACATTCACTGTGATGATATTTACACTCTATCAATGATAGCTTCTATCCATTCTACCTTACAAGGAGAAAAATATATTTCCTGTATGTATGGAAACAGAGGTTACCACCAGATTCCTGTGGAAAAGAATTCACAGAATTTCTTACTCATAATCACACACGTGGGGATATATAAGTATGTGAGAATGACTTTTAACCCAAAATATTTTCCTTCAGTCTTCCAAAAATTGATGGATAGTGTTTTTCATCAGGAAATGGTTGAAGGATGGCTTTTAGTTTATATTGATGACATCATTGTGTTATAAAAAACATATGATGAGCATTTGAATCACCTGAGATGTGTATTGCAAAAATGGATGAAATTAACATGAAAATTGCATTATAGAAATGTAAGTTTGGGTTTCAATCCTTGAGAGTACTTGGACATGTTGCATCTGGATTAAAAACTTGTGTTGACCAGAATAATGTTGCAGAAATAAAAAACATTAATATACATATAAATGTGAAAGATTTTCAAAGCTTTCTAGGTATATGTGGATATTATAGGCAGTATATAAAAAAATACCAATCCATTTCTTCCCCTTTAACAACATTAATCAGGAAAAATGAGTCTTTCATTTTTAATAATGAAAGACAAATTTCCATTAATAAATTAAAGAAATTTTCAATGTCAGCTCTAATATTGGGACTTCCAGATTTCAACCTCCCTTTTATTTTGTATACTAATGCAATATATACAGGGCTAGGTGCTGTATTACAGAAAAAAACAGATAATAAATGGTAAATTATCTGAAGTAGTTATATTTCATATATCCAGAACCTTAAGAAAGATTAAATTAAAGTATGGTGCCACCCAACTGAAATTTTTAGCCGCTTTGTGAGCCCTGGAGAAACCTCATCACTATCTTGAACATAAGAAGTTTGAATTAATAAGATATTACAGTGCAGTAAAATCATTACTATACATCAAAACACCAGATAGACACATGTTTAGATGGAAAATAGCTATAAAAGAGTATAGATGAATAAAAAAATAACTCACAGTGAAGGAACATTGCATTCTAATGTGTATTTACTAACCAGAAGTCCTTTTCCAAATGATACTGACAACCCAGCTTATATGGCTGAAAATGATGTAATATATATATTTGGTATTAATATATTGGATTTAGAAGAAGATTTTATGTAAAAAATATTAGAAAATTATTCATCTGATAAAGATTTATCTAAATTACCAACCATATTAAATGATCCAAAAATATCTCTGTAAGTGCATTAATTAAAACTTGGCCTCCAAAGTATAAAAATGCATTTGAAAATGGTAAACTTTAAATTTAACATGGATAAATATATTACAGAAAAAGCCAAGTAGTGTAATAGTTATACTGCTATCTATCAAAGAGTTAATGTTAAGTATTTGTCATGATGACATCTTAGCTGGTCATTTTGATTTTAACAAAACATTAACTATAGTTAAACAAACAGCCTGGTGGAAAAATATGAAAGAAGATGTACAAAAATACATTAAAACATGTGACTCTTGTCAAAAAGATAAAAGATTGACTTGGAAGAGAACTGGGTTGTTACTAAAAATAGAGCAGCCAAAAGCTCCATGGTAAATTATAGACATGAAATTTGTCACTGGTTTTCCATTAGCAGGAAAAGAAAGTGTCAATTTTTGCACAGTAATTGTGGTTAGACTAACAAAAATGTGTAAGTTTATTCCTACCCATAAAGAGGTACTGCAAAAGACTTGGCATTAATATGGTTGACTCAAATGATGAATACTTCTGGGTTACCCAAAGCCATAATCTCTGAAAGAGACCCTAAATTTACTTCAGAGTTCTGGAAATCTTTAAAGGAAGTATCAGTTTTTCAATTGATATTGTCTATGGCACACCATCCACAAACTGATGGGCTGGCTGAGAGAATTATACAGACTCTGGAAGATATCATCAGAAGATATTGTGATTTTGGATTAGAATAAAAAGACTATGAGAGATTCACACATGACTGGGTAAAATTAATTCCTGGCCTTGATTTTTCTTAAAATAGCACAACTCATTCTGTAACAGAAAAAAAAAACCATTTTAACTCTTGCTGGAATATGTACAATATTTTTGCCAATGAATCATTTATACATATTACCAAGGTTAGATATACACCCTGGTGCTAAATCTTTCATTCATATGCAAAAAATGTGTAGAAAGCATGCAGAAAAATGCATTCAAAAAGCATTTGAATATGAAAAGAAAAGGCAGCATGAATCTCATAAAGAATTTTGATTCAAAAATGGAGATGAAGTCCTGATTTCCACACTACATTTTAACTTAAAAGGTAATGTTAAATTAAAAGATCCTTTCGTGGGTACTTTTTTAGTCAATAGAATGGTTGGTAATAATGCTGTGGAAGTAATATTATATGAAACATATGATAGGAAAAATGTAGTTTTCCCTATCTCATTATTAAAAACTTACCATGCAAATGATCCTGACTTGTTTACAAAAAGAAGAGGAAGGCCTAAGAAAAAGCCTGAAGATCTTGTGGAAAAAAGCAGAGATTGAAAAAATACTCAAGAAAAGAATCCTTAATATAGAGATAGCAACTGAGTATTTATTAAGATATAAAGGAACATTAAATGAATTTGATAAGAGGATACCTGAAAAAGAAATTTCAAATCTATCCTCCATTCTTAAAAAATTTAAACAGAAATAGAATTCTGTTAAACCAGATGATGGGTTAAAAAACAGAACTCATAATATTTTATTATGTTTTATTTCTTTAAAGAATTAATCTTTAATGCTACAGATTTTCTGAATACCTGAAAAATAAAAATAAAAAATGTATAAATTATCATTTTTTTTATTGTTTTTTTGTGTGGGAGAGTTCCAGCCTGGATATTCCAACGACTGAGTAACAATTACTTAAAAAATATTTTAAAAACATGTATTATACACGGGAACAAGAAATAAAGGATCACAAGTTGTCAAGGGGTCCTTTTAGTCTAGAAGATTTTATGGTGGTCCAAATGGCAGTGAAAGGGGATAACTCAAGAATTTAAATCAAGCATGTAGTTTTTATTTTATGTGTTTTATTACTCAATTAAAAGGTATTAATGGATTATTATTATTAAATTGTGATTTTAGAATTACACTATTATAAATGCTAAAGCAACAGAAAAAGTAATAAATTATGAGATTTGATTGTATATAATAAAGTTGTAAGTCATAAAGGAATGATGAAAAACAACCAAAATGGGAGGCCTTATATAGGCAAAAAGGAGAGAAGCCACAAAGTTAAAAATTTTATATACAGGAGTATGAGGGAAGAGAATATTCCAAAGTAAAATATTGCAAATATTAAGGTTGTTCTATAAAGAATGTATCAATATACTGTATTTACTATTTATGCCAAATTATTTGATTTATTTTAAAGATCCTTTCAATTTTGCCTTTAAATAAACAATTTAAATTTTATTTTTTAGTATTGATATATTTTTATTTCACCTCTCACCTGTCATGAGGACATTGTTATGGAATAAAAATATGAGAGACATGAAATTTAAATATTTACTTGATTTACTTATACCAATTAGATAAATCATTGTAAGTAAGTTATAAAGTAAATATAATAAATAAATAAGAATAAGGCATGGTTCCAACTTAGGAAATAATTAATTATTTACAGGGTAAGTCTAGTAGCCTGGCTGACACTCCCTCACTCCAAAAAAAACAATAAAAAAATGCTATGACTTTTTCTTTTTATATTTCTTTAGTAGGGCAGGAAGGTTAGATATCTCTTTTCCGGGTATACAAGAATCATATTCAGAAGATCTATTCTTGAATATCAATAATTATTCAGTACATTTTTCAGCAGTGACAATTCTGTCATTTAAAATCTTATCAATTTCAGCTGTTTCAGTGATTTCAATAGGGGTCTTCTTTGGTCTTCCCCTCCTTTTGGGAAATAAATCACTATTAGATGTGTAAGGTTTCAGAAGAGATATTGTAAAAACAGGGTGTTTCCTGTCATATGTAGAGTACAGGATAACTTCAAATGCATTATCACCAACCATTCTTCTGACAACAAATTGACCTAAAAATGGGTCTTTTAATTTGTTATTACCTTGTAAATGGAAGTGGACTGTAGAAATCAGTACTACATCACCCTTTTTAAAAGTGTATTCTGTATGGGATTTATCCCACCTTTTCTTTTCACATTCAAAAGATTTTTCAATACATTTTTGAGCATGACTTCTGCAAAGTTGTTGCATTTGAAGAAAATATTTTACACTAGGATGTAAATCCAATTTAAGTATTTTATTATTGGGAATTTGGGCAGGAGTATTTGGAACATATCCAAGCCAGAGCTCAAAAGGCTATCTCTGAGTAACAGAATAAACAGTGCTATTATAAGCAAATTCCAACCCAGGAAGTAAGGTAACCCAATCATGAGTTAATCTGTCATTGTCTTTATACTCAAGGCCAAAGGCACAATACCTTCTTATCATGTCTTCTTAAGTCTGAACCATTCTTTCAGCTAATCCATCAGTCTGAGGGTGATGGGCAGTGGAAAGCTTCATATCACAACCACAAACATCCATCAAAGAACTCCAAAATCCAGATTTAAAATTAGGGTCTCTGTCAGAGATTATGGCCTTTGGAAAACCAGCAGTATTAAACATATGATCCACCACAAGAAAGCTAATTCTTTAGTGGAAATATCCTTTTGATTAGGGATAAATTTACACATTTTTGTAAATCTGTCCACAATAACCCAACAAGAGTTATAACTTTCTTTCCCAGAAATGGGAAATACTGTTACAAATTCCATGTTTATTATTTGCCATGGTGCATCAGGAGCTTCAATATGTTGCATTAATCCAGCTCTTTTTCCAGTTAATCTTTTTGATTTCTGGCAAGAATCACAGGATTCAACATATAGTTTGGTGTCTTCAGACATATTAACCCACTAAGCAGTGTTCTTAATTTTGATGATTGTTTTTTTAAGATCAAAGTGTCCAGCCAATATGTCATCATGACAAATCTTCAAGATTATTTCTTTTATAGAGGGAGGAATAACAAGAAAATTACTCAAATTTCTTCTATAATAGAGGTAGCCTTCATCAATTCATAATTTTCCTTTTTCCAAAGCAGTCTGGTACATTTGTGGGAGGGTTTTAATTAATTCTTGTGTTGAAGAAATCTTTGGATCATTTAATATAGTACAAAACTTCTTTAAGTAAGTGTCCTTATCATATGAATCCAGAATAAGCTGTAATAGATCTTCCTCCATATCAATCACATATATCCAATGAATGTAAACCATTTTGTCCTCAGGATCCTATGCAGGATTAGAGTCATCATTTGGAAAAGGTAATCTTGATAAAATATCCACATTTAGTGAACAATACCAGCCCTATGAATAATTGTCATCCTCCCTCTGTATTCTTGAACAGCCAGCTGCCATCTGAACATATTTCTGTTAGGTGTTTTCAAGTTTCAGAGGTATTTAACTGCACTTCAGTCAGTGAAAAGTTCAAATTTCTGGTAATCCAGATAATAATGTAGCTTCTCTAGAACCCACACTACTGCTAAACACTCCAGTTGAGTGGCACCATATTTCAATTCACTATTTCTCAAGGTTCTTAAAATATAAAAAATTACAACTTCTGATACTTTATCATTCATAACTTGTTTTTGATGGAGAGCAGCACCAAGACCAATAAAACTGGAATCAGTTTATAAAAAAAATGGTTGAGTAAATTCAGGCAAAGTAAGAATTGGTGCTGAAATAAAACAATGTTTCATAGTGTCAAAAGCTCTTTGTCTTTTACTATTCTAGACAAAAGCAACATCTTTCCTAGTTAATTGGGTAAGGGGTAATTCTATGACCTGATAATTTTTAATATACTGTCTATAGTATCCTCACATTCCCAAAAAACTCTTGAGCTCTCTAACTGTAGTAGGAGCTCTCACATGTTAAATGGCTGCAACTTTTTTCTGGTCAACACATATCTGTAAACCTGAGACATCATGACCAAGCACTTTCAAATAATGAAAACCAAATTTGCATTTTTTTAAGGCAAGTGTCATATTTATCTCATCCATCTTATGGAAAAATTTACACAGGTTGTTAAGATGGTCTTCAAATGTTTTAGAGAATATGATTATATCATTAATGTAAACCATCAGCCATCCTTCAATTATTTCTTGATGGAATGTGTTATCCATAATTTTCTGAAGAACTGAAGGGGAATTTTTGGGGCCAAATGGAATCCTAACATACTTATAAATACCCATATAAGTAGCAATCATCAGAAAACTCTGGGAATTATTCTCAACAGGTAACTGTTGATATCCTTTATTACCATCTAAACAGCTGATATATTTAGCAGCTTGTAAGGTAGCATGTATAGAGCTAATTCTGGGTAAAGGATAGATATCATCTACAGTATAAGAGTTTAATGCTCTATAATCACCAAATGACCTGGCTTTATCTTTCTCCTAAGAAATTAGGACAGGTAGGATAACACAATATTTAGGTGTTTCAACTACCTTTTCAATAATATTCATTTTTAAAAGGGTTGAGATATTGTCTTCAATATCTTTTCTCTTTGTTTGAGAAGCAGAGTAAGGCTTCTTCTTTAAACTAGGTGGTACTTCAGTTAATGGGAAAGACAATGAGAGCTTCATTTCTTCTGGTACCAATCCTAATTCATGTGAACTATGAGAAAATGGCCATAGGAAAAGATTTTATCAATTGAATGATTAAATCTTTCTCACCAGAAAATTTTTCTCCAAAAGAAGCAGTGTCAATTTCAGACAGAAGGGAGGGCATTTCTTTTGTATATCTTCCTTTATATTGAACTACAGAATGACATGTGTTCAATCCTGGTGTTAATAATTTTTTGGGAGAGGAAATTTTAAATTTTCTCTTCCCAGTCAACCCCATTGTTAAGCATTGGTTTGAGGGATCCAATTTAATGCCATATTTGGTTATAATGTAATTTCCCACAATGAACCAACTACTTAGGTTATTATTTTTCATAACTAAAAAGTTGCACATAGCTCTTACAAAGCCATGGTTGTATTTGAAAAAATACTCTAGCTTTGTATTCACCAATGGGGGACAAAACAGAGCCATAAACTCTCTAATTCTCAGAAATGATAGGCATAAGTTTTGATTTATAATTCTGATCCACTGAGGTAAGTGCTTTTTTAGATACTACACTTCCTCCCAGCTCCAGAATCTAAAACAACCTCAATGTTATTTCCATTAATTAAGACTGGTGCTTTGAGAGGGGCATTAATAATTGAGCTGTCCTCAAGATTTCTTATGATCTCAGAATCTTCTACTGTAGATAAATCATTATTCCCAATTTCAATATTATTCAAATAATGAATATCCTCTTCCAGCATTAAAATTTCCTGGTGAGATTCATATGAAATATTTCTGGCACAATCACTAGAAGTATCATCCAGTGCAACTGTGTCATAAGCATGTTCCTTTGTTTGTTCAACAAGATTTTTTTTTCACAAATATAGCCTTTCTTCCAAGGCTTTCTGAATTTAAAGCAAGTGTTTGTTGCATAATTTTTAGGTGCAACAGGGGCAGAAGGTTTACCAACTTTTTCAGGAGGTTTCTGTTGGTAATTGGAGGTCTTCTCCAATGAAGTTCTAGGAATGAAACTTTCAGAATCATACTTGTTATTTAAAAGTATCTCATTAAAAGTATTAATAAAAGAAGACTGCTCTCTGGAGAACTCAGTCCTAGCAACTATTAAGTCTCTCAGAGACATAGGCAATTTATAGAGGATCCTGTCCTTCCATAATTTAAAATCCATATCTGGGTCCATTTCCCTCAGGACCTTCACAAGTTTCATTAGGAACTCAATAGGTTTTTAGTAAAAGAAGAGCTATATCTAGCTTCCTCATACTGCCTTTTTTGAGCTAACCTAAACTTGTAACCAACAAATTCTGCTTTAATTAATTTCTTCCAATATTCCCATATGTAGTCATTTTTATCTAAAAGGACAGATTCATACCACATTAGGGAAACATTGGAAAATAAAGAAATCAATTTTGACACAATTTCTTCATCTGGAAGTTTGTAAGAATTATTCGGGTTATCAATTCTGCAAATATATTTTTGCCAATCAGAGGAAGAATCACCATCAAATGTTGGGAATTGGTCAAGTTTTGGCCAATTCTTCTGATTTGAAGCAGTCAGCTTATTACAAGCTTGTTTCTGAGTTAGAAGAATCTGTAACCTCTCTAATTGGGAAGTATTCTCATTGTTTAACCATTCTGTAGATGAACAAGGTACATCATCAATTTTTGATGGAAACTCAGTAATATCTACAGGCATTTCTGCAACTAATTTTACTTTAGATAAACTAGGGATAGGTAAAAGTGGAGTCTCCTGTGCAACAGGTTATTTCAAAGAAATTTTATAATACTTTTGGTCATGTAATCATGAACTAAACTTCTCTTCAATGGTTGTTAGCCTAGTCTTCACTTATGAAATACTGGATAATGTCTCATTGATAGTTGCAAAAAATAATTGGTTCTTATTTTTCAGAGATTAATAATGGTCACTTAGTCTCTTTAAGCTCATCTTATGTCCCTCTAGTTCCTGAAAATAGATAGGCACAGTGTCTTGTAAATTAGACAAGTCATTTTGATATTTTGCCACACAGCAACTTTTTCTCATGAGTTACTTTGTACTTATAAAAATCATCAGAAACTCTCTTTAATTCAGTTCTAACTGATTGGTAAACTTGTTCAGTTAACAAAATATTAAATTTTTGAGTCAATTGCATGTTGTTCATTATATCATTTTGCTTTGCAATAATATCTATCAAATATTCATCATTAATGGTAGCTACATCTGGAGTATTTCTTAACAAGAAAAAAAAGAGTAATTTTTGAGATTCTCATAAAATTCAGGATCAGGTGTTTCATCAATAACATCCATATCAGGATTAATCATTGAAGTAGCAATCAATACTAAAGTATTAGTTACATCTGAATATTGATTGATAAGCCTACTAGAGCCAGCCTCTACTGGTCTCAAGGTATCATCACCTCTTCCAGAATTACCTGAAGGAACTGTATTAGTGACAAGAAAGGGCACTTGATATTAAATGGAGTGTCTTACCATGGCTTTGGCAAAATTCGAAATTGAGGGTTTTTTTCCTTCTTCCTCCTTGGTAGTGATGAGGAGAGGATGGGGTGAATTGCTGGGGCCTGGAAGGACCTGCCAGAGGTGCTTGCTGTTGTTGCGCCTGGAGGGAGTCCCACTGGGTGTTTAGTTGGTCCCATTTCCATTTTAAAACTTCCACCTTTTCCTGTGGGTGAGGAGCCAATTGTGGAAGGGCTTTTGTTGTTGGAGAAGGTTTTCTCTTCTCTTGAAGAAAGGATTATATATTTCTTACCTTTTCTTCTAGAATTTCTACTTTTAATCTTTGTTTGAGGTTATCTGCCCTCAACTCCTTGATGTGAGTGGAGAGGTTACTGACTTGCTGCTTCAAGGTCATTTTTTATCTTGAATCCTCTTTGAAGCTCTTCTGGGGGGTTCAATAGAGGCTTTTGATCCAGAGCAGTTTTTTCCACTTTTATTTCCACTTCTTGCATCTCTACATCCTGATTGGTTCAGAAATTGATTAATTTGAGTAAGTTTTTTAGTCAAAGGAGATATTA
Organism: Hemileia vastatrix; assembly: GCA_030280995.1. NCBI lineage: Eukaryota > Fungi > Basidiomycota > Pucciniomycetes > Pucciniales > Zaghouaniaceae > Hemileia > Hemileia vastatrix. The sequence goes on along the minus strand of JASXTE010000003.1, from coordinate 17,297,690 downwards.
CATAATGCTCATCATAATCAATCAAGTCTAGTTCCTCATAAAGGCCAGCAGAAGCACTTTGATCAGTGTTTGTTTTGTATAAATAAAACTGAGAGAAAGAAATATTAGAATTTAATCAGTTGTTATTTAAATTTGTTGAAAGAGAAAGAAGAGAAAAAATAAAAATATTTCAGGTATATAATCAATTATAAGGATTATTCAATCAACTGCAATAAGGAAAATATAATATTTATCAGGGAAAAAAATCAACAGAAATAATTATCACAATTTTTAATCAAACTAATTAAGATATTTATATTTTATTACCAGGATTTAAAATAGATCAACTAAAATAATCAAAAAATTTATTAATTATCAGGACAAAAAGTCACTTGGAATAATTAATACAAGTCTCAATTAGTTATTAATATATATTGATATATAATTATCAGGACTAAAAGTCAACTGTAATATTTATTACCAGGCCTTTAATTTCAACTGAAGTAATTTATTATAAATAATTTAAGTAATTTATATATTTATTATTTCACTGCAAGGACAATTGTCAACTGCAGCAATAAAATAAATTTTAATTATCAGGACAATTTTCAACTGAAAAAATTAAAAAAATAATATAATTTATTAAAATAATTTTATTACTTCTAGGAATAAGAACAGTATTGCTCTATCTTGGCCAACTGGGTAAATTTTTTATTATTATTTACCAGGCACCTCCCCCTGTAATGTGAACAAATTAATGCCACTACAGAGTGCTCAGTAAAAAGATATATGTAAAAGATAAAATAAGAAAAGTTAAACCTACAGATAGTAACTGGTATAGTCACTACCATTATATAGGACAAATACACTTATATAAAACTTAGCTTTGGGGAAAGGTTTGATTCCCAGTTGCAAAAAAAAGGTAAATCAAATTCCTGATGATGTTTGTTGTTTTCAGTCATCCAGCAAGGATTATAGGTCCTCTTAGTCAAAGGTCCCTTGGTACCAGCATCAAGATAACAGTTTTTTGATGAAAATTTGGAAAGGCTCCCAACTTTCAAGGGGTCCTTTTGGTCTAGAAGATTTTATGGTGGTCCAAACAGCGGTGAAAGGGGATAACTCAAGAATTTAAATCAAGACAGGTAGTTATTATCTTATATGTTTTATTACTCAATTAAAAGGTATTAATGGATTATTATTATTACATTTTGATTTTAGATTTACACTATTATAAATGCTAAAGCAACAGAAAAAGTAATAAATTATGAGATTTGATTGTATATAATAAAGCTGTAAGTCATAAAGGAATGATGAAAAACAACCAAAATGGGAGGCCTTATATAGGCAAAAAGGAGAGAAGCCACAAAGTTAAAAATTTTATATACAGGAGTATGAGGGAAGAGAATATTCCAGAGTAAAATATTGCAAATATTAAGGTTGTTCTATAAAGAATGTATCAATATACTGTATTTACTATTTATGCCAAATTATTTGATTTATTTTAAAGATCCTTTCAATGTTGCCTTAAAATAAATAATTTGAATTTTATTTTTTAGTATTGATATATTTTTATTTCACCTCTCACCTGTCATGAGGACATTGTTATGGAATAAAAATATGAGATACAAGAAATTTAAATATTTACTTGATTTACTTATACCAATTAGATAAATCATTGTAAGTAAGTTATAAAGTAAATATAATAAATAAAATAAGAATAAAGGTGTGTCTCCAACTTAGTAAATAATTAATTATTTACAGGGTAAGTCTAGTAGCCTGGCTGACACAAGTTGGAAACATAAGTGAAATTTATGATAAAATACAATATATGTCATTATAACACCTTTATACACACATATATCCACCTTTTATAAGTCTTATCTACTTAATATTAAGTTAGAATATACTAGGGTAAGCTTAAGAGCCCTTAAATTAAGGCTACATAACTTTTAAGTAGACTTAAAGCTGTTTTTTTCATTGTTTTATGTGAAAAAGAAGAAATGCGCTTTAACTCACTTAGAAGTTGAATATATTTCCTATAAACTTAATAGGGGGTATCAAAGTTAGAAATCTTCTATTTGTAAGTACCTCTTTTTTCCACCAAATTAACCATGATTATATTTTAAAATATGCCATATTGTGCCCCAAAAACACCTTTTTACTGAGAATTAATGTCAGGTCTGTGGCTTTCTTTTTGTGTTGTAAAATACCATTTTAATAATTACAAATTTCTATATTTGATACCCCCTAATAATATTAAAAATTGGCCTTGAAAGATCAATTTTTCTTAACTAGGAATAATGATTTGGCTACTCAAATGCATAAAAATAACATTTTTCAAATTTGGTTATTATTTGTTCTATTATTTTGATGGAATATCCCTATTACTCCAGTATTTTGGCAGGTGATATCAGTCTAATTATGTTATTGGTAATTCTTTATGTTTATGGACATGTGTATTAGCTATAATGAGGCAAAAATTAGTTGTTTATAGGACTTGTAATTCAAGAGGATACATTGGTGAATTATTGGATATAAAAGTAGGGGGATTTTGGTCTTGTTTACTATATTCTTTATCATTACAATTAAAATTTATAACAAATAATATTAAAATACATATCAATAATACTTTTAAAGTCTTTGAATAGTATCTGAATTATTATATCTATTTTTCAACCAACTATAATATTGTAACACATTTATGAGTAGTGAGATTAAAATTACCAAGAACCTTATATTGAGTTATATTTTAATACTTATTGGAATTTGTGTATCCATATAATACCATTAAAATATTCTAGAAAACTGACAATTCAAACTATCCAGGGCTCTGTACTTGAGCTCAGCCTGACTGGTGTCTTTTATATTGGGCACTTATAGTGATTAGAGCTGTTTTTATCTTTGTACTATCTTTTTTGAAAATAAGTTAAATTTCAAAATTAAAGTCTTATAAACATGCAAGTATGTGCATGAAACATGTATTTTTAATTTCAAAAGAAAGGTTTTAATTAAGTTATTTACTTTAATCTATTCATTTTTACAATTTGACAATTTTTTGGTATATAAATATGCTTCTAAAAAATATTTTCCAACCAAATCACAAAATATCAAAAAAATGCAATACCTTCATTACCCTGCAATTTAATATGGGAGGGGGTAAGGATTACTTAATCTTTATATTAGGGAGTGTCAGCTCTGGCAAATCTGCACTTATCTTAAGAGAGAATTTCAAATCAATCAGCACTTAAATTTTTCCAAAAAGTCAAATATTAAAAAAATGGGTGTCAATTATGACCTCAAATCAGCACTTTTTTCCCAATTTTTTTCACAGCCACATGTTTTCCACAAAATACCTTTCTTACTCACCCCATCCCTTTCAAGTTTGACACACTGACCTCCCTCCCTACCCATTAATCCTCAGCACATACCCCTCATTGGATCTTACAACATTTTGACCAGGAATGTTTCCCTTCATTTTTACTTATTTCTTCAACCTCTTAATATATTTTCTTGTAACATACAAGTTTCATAATTCCTTTCTTAAATTCCAACACTCAAAAGGCAACACAAAAAAAATGCTTCATCACAAAAGTCTCCTTGCAAAGCAAGCCCATCACCTGAAAAATCAAAGTATGGTCAGCTGAAAAAGGCAGATTATCTTATCATCATCAACTTCATTAAAATTAAAACAAATTATAATTCATGTTTTTGATTTGAGAACTCCACTTGTTTTTAATTTCCACCTTCATCAACGGTCAATGTCTTCTTGTTGATGGCAAATGAAGTAAAGAAAAAAAGAGGTAGAATAAACATCAATCCTAAGAGATTGAAATAGAGGTTCAAAATTTATCACTCACAATATAAAAGGCTCACTTTTTCTTCTACTTCAAATGGCTTTAGTATTTATGATGATAATTTGGAGAATGGCATCACTACTGTTTCTGAAAATCTTGATGTCATCTGTCCTTTCCATGAAGAAATGGGTATTTTTTTTGGTTCTCAAGTTGATTTCAACCCTTGGTTTCTACAAAATAATACCAAGGATATACGCTCTGGCTCTCAACCATCCAATTATCTTCCCAACGCACCAGTACTTCAAGGAAATCAATACCCTCCAGCTTCTAACCATAGTTCACCTGAAGATTATCCTGACTATTAAGCAGAAGAAATATTTTGGAGCTGATCTGAGTCCTGTAAGGTCCCAATATTTTGATGTATGTTTGATTTTTCTTTTTTATAAGTTATTTGATAAATTTATCATGAAATATTTTCTAGTCTCCTCCTACTGAAACTCAAATCTTAAAAAATGTCAATGATTACAGAAATAACATTCCTTCTTTGCAAGGTTCTTTAGATGAACTTCCCAAACTCTCAAGCTCAAACTCCAAACTGAAGTGTCAAGACTCAACTTTGATGAACTTGAACCATATTTTAAAATGTGGTAATACTTTAACCAGCTCTTTGGGCTCCCTTGAAAATTATTTTTAGAAAAAAGATTTAAGTAAGAATTTTCAAATATATATATATTCAAAAACATATTTTTTATTTCTTCTATTCAATTTTCTCAGAAAAATCCTCTATTGAAAAAAATGGACTTGACTTTAAGAAGATGAAGTTTGACCATATTCTAATAAAAGATCAATGGGCCTTATATTTGGAGGAAAAAACTTTTTTCCCTTCAATCAAACTTTGAGAAGGCCAGATTCAATGCAGAGGAGATTGAATGAGTTCATATTTTCTCAGCCAAAAAAAAAGACTGTGAATTTCAAAGATATAAAGCAAGTCATAAATTGGAAAAACTAAAGAATTTTTTTAAAAAAGAATTCATTACAGAACATAAAAAAATGGTTGATCTTATGAGGATATTAAAAATTACTTGGCATTTTTAATTAATTATTTGTTTTTATAAATAATAGTTGGGGGATTAAATTAGTAGTTACTTTTGTTCTGATTAAAACTGGCTATATCAACAGACTCTGTTAACACCATTTGTGCTTAAAAGACTCTAAACTATCACACTTTTGGAATTCCAGATAGTGAAATAATACTGAAACCTGTATAACTTGTATTTATAAATATAGCTAAGTCAACAAAAATTTATATGTTTTTTGAAATTTTGGCAATACCCTCCCCTACATTCTATTTAAATAATGGGTGCAAGTGACCAAATTCAATATAATTAAATAAATTAATAAATAAATAAAAAAGATATTTCAAATTTACTAGTTTTAAAGTAATGAAAATTTCTCATTCAAAAATGCAGATCAAATCTAGAAGCTAAGTTTTGGACTTTCTACAGGTATAGGCTAGAGGAACCACATGAAACAAATTAATGTTGTCATGATTACCTACTATGCACCCAAGGTAATTGGCCCATTACTTTAGTTTAGTAAATTGAAATATCAGATTTATTTTTTAAATATTTATTAAAGAAGAATAAAAATTTGGTGACTCTACAAATCCTCATACTTTTTTGTTCTACATAAAGTTTTATTTAATTTATTACCTTCTACTTCTTTTTTTACCTTGTTTATTTTTGAATTAACTTTTGAATTATTTGAAATTATCAGCCAAAAAATGTTAATTATTGAAAAGATTCCAAGCCTAGAGGTGCTTTTCTTGTTTGGTGATTATTGTTAGAAGATTTCCAAACAGATTTGATGATCCCATTTCCTAAACCAAAATTGATTAATTATTACTAATAGCTGCTTTCAAATAACTTACTCCTAATTTTTTTTAGATATCAAATATCCTCTTTCAAGATTGTTGAATAATTATTTTTTTCCACTTTTGTTTTATAGTACTCTATGTTTGATATAGGGTCAAATATACTATCCAAGTGAATTTTTTTTAAATATCTTTTTTTTATTTAAAGTATCATTATTACTCTTTATGTTTTAGATGATGATGGGAAAGAAGTTTAAATTGAATAATATGATAAAAAAGTTAAAGAAGATGAGATAGAAGTTATTGGTAAATCTGAAGAAATTGAAGTTTTTTTTCTACAAAGAAACTCTATATTTTACAAAACCCAAAAATTAAAAATTAAAAAAACTCACAAAATTTGAGAAATAAATAACCATAAATATTTTCTGCAAAAACTATTAAGAAAAATTAATACTTCAACTAAAACTGAGAAATCCTGGCTGGATGTTGTTTATATGGAGGGTGGGTGTGTGGTAGAGGGTGGTAGTATGTGGTTTGCCAGTCAGCCAGGAGCCTGGATGGCTGGTTGTTTATAAAGGAGGTGGTGGTTAAAGGGAGGCACAGGTGGTAGTAGTTTTTTTAGTTAATTATTAATTTTTAAAAGATAAGGAGAAAGGGGGTTAGCAAGAATTAATGAGTTAGAAGGGGGGTAGAGGTGAAAAAAGGGGTGGTTTTGACAATGGCAAGGAGGAGTTATAGTGGGGTTTTGGGGTGGTTTGGAGGGTATTCAAGACACTAATAATCAGATAAAGAGAGGTTTGAAGAGATGAAACAAATGAGAGAAAAAATTAAGGATTGAGGCAGCCAAGGAAGGGGGAAAGGAGAATATGTCTGTGCCAAGAAGGGGGGAAAGGTGGGAAAATTCCGAGGCCAATGAGAAATAAAGAATAGGAAGATAGAGAGAAGAAAAAAAGAAAAGAGGGAGAGAATTTTTTTTTTGAATTTTACCTAGAAAAATAAAAAAAAACACACTTACAAAAAATAAATAATAAATAAAATTAAACTATAATTATAAAACATGTCAGTAAAAATGAAAAAATGACTTACCTGAAGAGATGATTTGAGAAAACAATTGACTTATAATTATTTGAGGGATACAATAGGATAGAAGGAAATGTATGTGAGTGATTTAAAAAAAAGAATGGCTGAAAAATAATGCAATTTAAGAAGCTTTGTGATCTCATGTTGAGTTAATGAAGGAAAACAAAGAGACTTTAAAAGCATAATCAAACTCAAATTCAATATGCAAAAAATAAATTACCATTAGTTTCAGGCTGAGTTAAAGTACAGAGACATGAAAATATTGATTTAGCCAGTTTTCTAGAAGATTTTAATCGTCCTAAATGAATACTGTAGTACAAATCCAATAAGTATTAAAATATAACTCAATATAACGGGCCCAGTAATTTTTATATAACTAATTATAAATGGTTTAAAATCTTATAGCTGGTAGAAAAATAGATATCATAATTCAGATACTATTCAAAGACTTGAAAAGTACTATTGATATGTATGGTAATTGTATTGGTTATATATTTTAATTTTATTGATAAGGAATGTGGAAAGTAAGACCAAAAATGGCCTCCTTTTATTCCCAAAAAATCTACAATCTATCCCCCTGATTTACCAATTCTATAAATAGCTAATGATGACTTATTCTAGCTAATAAGACTGTCCATCAACATTAGAAATGACCAATAACACAATTAGAATGATATCACCTTCCAAAATCCTGGAGTAATAGGTATAATCCATCAAAATAAAAGAATAAGAAGTGAAGAGAGTATATGCCTTTAATACCTTAAAATAAAAAACTAAAAAAAGAATAACACTAAAAAATTTCATAATATTAAGAGGGATTAAGAGTGGAAATGAAGCAACTAATTATTCCAAATTACTATGTGAAATCTCCATCCATTTCTAGCCAATATTGACTGAGAAACCACTGAGAAACCCAAAAAAGGATTGGAGATGTGAGGTAACTGAATGCAGTCCTTTTCAGGGGCTGGGATGGGTAAATCCTTGAATAATTTAGGCAATTATAAGTGTAGTAGTGAATTAAAGGTGCCAATATTGAGGTTATTAATTAAATTAGTGCATATAATGAGGTCAATGCACTTATAATTAAATTGGGACACTAAATAAGCACCATTTGCCTATTTTAGTGTGTTTCCCCATTGTGGGAATAAAATGTGTGGTAATTATAGTGTGAAAATGCCAAATTTTATAAAAATGAAGCTATTCACATGGGAAAAATGCAGGCAGTATGTGACCAGTATACAGAAGCCATTTCTGGCATAAAAACACCAAATTTGAAAAGTGTTAGTTCATTCATTTGAAAAGCCAAATAAATAGTTCAAATTAACACTAATTGATCTGTCAAGACACATTTTAAATATTATTAAATTTATAGAGCATTTATTCATCTTTTAAGTGTTTTAAAGCACATTTCTTGTTTTTTCAATAAAACAATGAAAATAACAGCTTTAAGTCTACTTAAAAATTATCTAGCCTTATATTTAAGGTTTGTAAGATTATCCCAACATATTGAAACTTAATATCATGTAGATAATACTTATAAAAGGTGGATATATGCATGTATTTAAGGTATTAAAATGGCATATATTGCATTTAATCATTAATTTCACTTATATATACAACTTATGTACCTTTATTTATTGTTCCCATGTATACTACATGAGTTTAACATAACTTATAAGTACTTTTTACTCAGTCCTGGGAATATCCAGGCTGACACTGGCCCACCCAAAAAAACAATAAAAAGTGATAAAATCTACACTTTTTTATTTTTTAGGTGTTCAGAAAAATCTGTAGCATTAAAGAGTAATTATTAAATGAAATATAAGATAATAAAATGATGATTACTTTTTTTTAACCCCTCATCTGGTTGAACAGAGTTTCATTTTTGTTTAAATTTTCTAAGAAGGGAGGATAGATTTGAAATTTCTTTTTCAGGTATCCATTTATCAAATTCATTTGATTTTCTGGTATATCTTAATAAATAATCAGTTCCTTTCTCTTTAGTTAGGATTCTTTTCTTGAGTATTTTTTCAATCTCTGCTTTTTCCACAAGCTCTTCAGGTTACTTTTTAAGACTTCCTCTTCTTTTTGGAAACAAGTCAGGATCATTTGCATGGTAAGGTTTTAATAATGAGATAGTGAAAGCTGGATGTTTCCTATCATATGGGGCATATAGTATGACTTCCACAGCATTATTACAAACCATTTTAATGACTAAAAAAGGTTCCACAAAAGGATCATTTAGTTTAAAATTACCTTGTAAGTTAAAATTTAGGGTTGAAATAAGGACTTCATCTCCTTTTTTGAATTCAAATTCTTTATGAGATTTATCCCACCTTTTCTTTTCATATCCAAATAATTTTTGGATGCATTCTTCTGCATGCTTTCTACACATTTGTTACATATGAATAAAAGATTTATCACCAGGGTGTATATCTAACCTTAGTAATTTATATAAATGATTTACTGGGTTGTTTGGAAAATATCCAAGCCAGAGTTCAAATAGTTCTTTCTTGGTTACAGAATGAGTTGAGCTATTTTAAGTAAATTCAAGGCCGGGAAGTAATTTTTATCAGTAATGTGTGAATTTTCATTATCTTTTTATTCTAGTTCAAAGGCCCAATATCTTCTAATCATATATTCTAAAGTCTGTATCATTCTCTGAGCCATCCCATTGGTTTGTGGGTGGTTTTCTGTAGACAATTTTAATTTACAAACTGATACTTCCACCATGTATGTAGAGAACTCTAAATTTAATTTAGGGTTTCTATTAGAGATCATGGCTTTGGAGAGCCCAGCAGTAATCATTATCTGAGTCCACAATTTTAATGCCAAGACTTTTGCAGATACCTCTCAATGGGCAGGAATAAACCTATACATTTTTTTGGTCTATATATAATTACCCATCAAAAATTGAAACTTTCTTTTCCTGACAATAAAAAGCCAGTGACAAAGTCCTTGTTTATCTTTTCCCATGGAGCTTTTGGATGCTCTATTTGTTGCAACAACACAGCCCTTTTCCCAGTTAATCATTTAGATTTTTGGCAAGAGTCACATGTGTCAATGTATTTTTGTAAATCTTCTTTCATTTTTATCCACCAGGAAGTACTTTTAACTCTAGTTGATTTTTTGTTAAAATCAAAAAGACCAGCTAAGATGTCATCATTGAAAGTACTTAACATTACCTCTATCATTGATGGAGGTATAAAAATTACATTATTTATATTTTTTCTGTAATATATGTATCCATCTTCAATTTAAAGTTTACCTTTTTCCAATGCATTTTCAGACTTTGGAGGTAAAGTTTTAATTAATGCACTCATAGAGGCATTTTTTGGATCATTCAAGATGGTTGATAATTTAGAAAAATCTTTATCAGATGAATAATATTCTAATATTATTTGCATGAATTCTTCCTCAAAATCCTTTATATAAATCCCAAATATATGTATTACCTCATTTTCAGGCACATAAGCGGGGTTATCAGTATTGTTGGGAAAAGGACTTCTGGATAATAAATCCACATTAGAATTCATTTTTTCTTCTCTTTGAGTGACTCTCATTCTTCCTCTGTATTCTTGTGCAGCTAGTTTCCATCTAAACATTTGTCTATTAGGTGTTTTCATGTTTAGTAATGATTTTACTGCACTGCAATTAATAATTAATTCAAACTTCTGGTCTTCAAGATAGTAATGAAGTTTCTCCAGGACCCACACAATAGCTAAACATTCCAGTTGGGTAGAACCATACTTTAATTCAGTCTTTCTCAAGGTTCTAGATATATAACAGACAACCAATTCAGATAATTTACCATTTATTATCTGTTTTTTCTGTAAATCAGCATCTAACCCTGTAAAACATACATCAGTATACAAGATAAAAGGGAGGTTGTAATCTGGCAGTCCCAATATTGGGGTTGACATTAAAAATTCTTTAATTTATAAAAGGCATGTTGTCTTTCATTATTCCAAATGAAAGCCTCATTTTTCCTGATTAACATTGTTAAAGGGGCAGCAATGGATTGGTAGTTTTTTATATACTTTCTACAATATCCACACATACCTAGAAAGCTTTGAACATATTTCACATTTTTAGGTATATTAATGTTTTTTATTGCTGCCACTTTATTCTGATAAACACAAATATGTAATCCAGATGCAAAATGTTCAAGTACTTTCAAGTATTGAGACCCAAATCTACATTTCTTTAATGCAATTTCATATTAATTTCAGCCTTTTTTTAAAACACTCTATTCAGTTGATTTAAATATTCATCATATGTTGTTTGTAACACTATGATGTCATCAATATAAACTAAGTGCCATCCTTCAACCATTTCCTGATGAAAAATACTTTCCATCAATTTTTGGAAGATTGAAGGGGAATTTTTTGGGCCAAAAGGCATTCTCACCTTTATGCATATACCCATGTGTTTAGTTATGATTAAGAAATTCTGAGAATTCTTTTCAACAGGAATCTGTTGGTACCCTTTTTTTCCATCCAGGAAGGAAATATATTCTGCTCCTTGTAAGGTAGCATGGATAGAAGCTATCCTTTGGAGAGGTTAGATATCATCCACATTGAATGTATTTTGAGCTATTTAATCACCACATAATCTTGTTTTATCTTTTTCATAAGAGATTAAAACTAGTGAAATAAGAAAATACTTAAGCATTGTATCTACTTTTTAACACTACCCATTTCTAACCACATCTTAATTTTCTCTTCATTTTTTTCCTTTTTTCAGGAGAAGCTGGGTAAGGTTTATTTTTTAAGCTGCTAGGATTATTATCCAAATCACAACTTGTAGGAGATTTTTATCTCATGGTCTTTGACCGATCTTAGTTCATTTGAGCCATGAGTAAATGACATAGAATAAAATTTTATGAATCTCCATGTATTGTTTTCTTCAATTTTTGAGAGTTGAGGACTGAAAGAGGCTTTTTGATTTCATTTTCCAACTCAACCACTTCAGAGGTGCTTCTTCTTTAGGAGAAATGGAATAAATTTAATTTTCAGAGTAAATCTTGAATTTTCATTTTCCATTCATGCCTATTTTGAAGCAACTATTTTTAGGATCTAGTTTGATGCCAAATTTGGTCAATAAGTCATTTCCACTAATAAACCAATCACTAAAATTATTATTATCCATTACTACAAAGTCACATACTGCTCTTACATATCCATTAGTATTTATATATGTAAAAGAACTGGTGCCCTAACTTTTTAAAAAATGTTATATTTGGCCTCTAACCTATCTTCCCCCCCACCAGCCTCACACCAATTCCAGCTCCACCCGTTGACCTCACACATACCCGCACCCTGGTAAGTTTTCATTTGTTTTTTTTCATTTTTTTTCTTTTCCTTTTTTCTTTTAATCTACCTGCTCTTCCACTGCACCTATATACCCTTTTCCCCAATCACCATTCTCAATTGTAAGAATTTTTTTTTCCTTTTTTTTAATTTTTAACACCACCCTCCCCCCTTCTATAAACTCCCACCTCCTTCAATTACCTCCTGCACCACCACCTCTCTCCCCTGCACCAACTAACACACCACCCCATCCCATTAAAATTTTTTAAGTTTTTTTTTTCTTTTTTTTTACTTTTTAAAACTACCCTCTCCCCTTCTAGAAATTCTCACCTCTGTCGATAACCTCCTGTGCCACTCCTATCCACCTTCACCAACTTTTACACTACCCCACCCCCACTAAAAGTTTGTATGTATTTTTTTTCTTTTTTTCTTTTTTTTACTTTTTGACACTACCTCCCCCCTTCCAGAAACACCCACCTTTGCCTCCACCCAATCAATCACCTCCTGCACCACCCACCTGACACACCAGCCACCCATATCTCTATTACTAAGTAAGGTATGGGTTTCTTTGTGTTCTAATTCTACTTCATCATCTTTCTCACTATATAAGTTTATTCATTTCCCCCTCTATCAATTTTTGCTTCATCAAATACCTCATTTAAGCAACAGAAATAAATAACCAATGTCTATATATAAATAAATATAGATATTAATATATATATATATATATTATAAATATTAATATATTTGTAGTAATATGCAAATTTTATTTATAGATATTTGTAATATAACTTAATTGATATATATGGCTTCATGAACATCATCATATGCAGCAGTAAAATTATTATGAAACTATGATATATCTATATATCTCTATATATATAACTACTTCTTTTGAAGAAGAACAGATACAAATAAACCACTATCTATATATAAATAAATATAGATATTAACATATTTGTAATAATATGAAAATTATATTTATATATATTTGTAATATAATTGAATTGATATATATGGCTTCATGAAAACATCATATGCAGCAGTAAAATTATAATGAAACTATGATATATCTATATATCTCTATATATATAAAATAAAATGGTGCTCAACTTTCTAAAAAAAGGGTAATTGATATTTTTCATTGAATGCAATTTATATATATTTCTTCATGTACTTAATCATATGAAGTAAGAAGTAATACTATGAAATGCAGCTGATATTAAAACAAAGTATCATTTTCATTATTTGAAGAAGAAATAATTTGACACAGAAATAGTACATAATATAAATATAAGCTATAATTTATATATTGATATGAAAAACAATTGATATTTATGATCAAATTATATATGATAATAAATATATGATAATTCATATGTTTATAATATTTTTTTATGTATTTTTTGTATAGATATGATAATTAATATATGATAATTAATATGGTTATAATATTTTTATATGTATTTTTTGTATAGATATGATAATAAATATATGATAATTCATATGTTTATAATATTTTTTATGTATTTTTTGTATAGATATGATAATAAATATATGATAATTCATATTTTTATAATATTTTTTATGTATTTTTTGTATAGATATAATATTTCATAGATAATATTAATTTTTTATTTATAGATATATATAGTGATAATTTATATGATGATGTACAATGTATTATGATAAAAGTTTTTTATGTATATATTACAATTTTGTAGATATAATGTGTGTAGATATAATATAATATTATATCATTTTGCGTAACCTTGAATTTATTGTATATAGATAAAACCTCAATTTATCTTTATGGGAAAGGATTATGTGACCAATTCTCTGATTTGTGTATCTTTCTTTTTAGTTTTAATCATTTGTCCATCTTGCACTAAAAGGGGTAGTAGACCCTGTAGACAATCAGGTTTTAAAACTATAACTCAACATAATAGCAACTTTCAACTACCTTTTGCATCCAATTCCCCAGTTCCAGAAAGGCCATTGATTAACTCAGCTTTTTCCTCACAAATTGCTTCATTGCCACTTGAAAGAAGACTCCAAACCCCCTCATATCCTCAGATTCAATATTTGTGAAAATGTGATGTAATTTGTTGTTATTGTGGGGCAGCTCATTGTTTGGAGGAGAAACTTGCAGAATCACCCATAAGGCAACTAAGGTTTTCTACTTTCTGCAGTGAAGGAAAGGTTGTCATACCTATCACAATTGAACCACCAACAGAGTTAAACGCTATTTGAAGGATTTAAACCACTGTTGGCTAATACTTCTTTTACACATGTGTATCCAATAACTAATTTTATCTCTTTTACCTCCATATTTTATAACTTTCAAATGGAAATGATTTCTGCAGATTCCAATCACTTCTTAAAAAAATTTGAAATTATAACAATGCCTTGGCAAGGACTTCTCTTGGTGCAAAAATTGATCATTCAACCTGGGGACCAAAGGGTGTCTTTACTTTCCAAATATCTGGTGAACTGCTTCACTATATTGGCTCTCTCCTACCACCAATAGATGGTGCTGAAAAATTTTCACAAATCTATGTTACTCAGAATGATCCTCTACAGAAAGCCCTACAACAAGTGGATAATGTGCATGGAAATGTTCTCCTCCCTGTAGTTATGTCTTTTCAATAAATGTTAGACATATTCAATCTGTTTGTTGCATTTTTCAAAACAGCTAAAGAAAGAATTTCTCAGTCCAACTCCCCTATCAAAATCTGCCTCAAAAGTACTAATTCCCCAAATGTTGACCTATGATGCTATAACAATCCTACTTGCAATGAAGTAGGTTTGATAATGCATAAACGTCGTGAGGAATTTCAAGGCTTTAGGGATATCATTCTGGCCCAAATAGATGGCCCCCCTCAAAGGATATCTGAATTACATCTCAGCTCTTCCTCATTGTGATTTCCACTTCTTTTCCCTTATGATGGGGTTGGCTACCAATCAGGGATTTCCTTTACAGAAAGGCATTAGTAGGATGGTTATATGAATTATGGTGAGGGGCCATGTCAGCCAGGCTATTCCAGGAGTCCAGTAAATGATATATAAGTTATAAAACCTTAAAGAGTGGGTAAAACTTGTATTTAATGAATATAACTTAATATTTTATTACATAATGAAATTATATAAGAATTTTATTATATACAAATGTTACATTAAATTTATTGGTTATATATATTTTTATATACAATTAAATTGAGCATAATATAATATATTCTACAAATAATGGCGCATTTTTATATATTTAATAATTATAAATTTATATTTAATTAATTAAAAAACATATATTATAATTACAAGTGTAAATTTGATTTATAATATATTTAAATTAATTACTTAAATTTATATATTAACTAATACCTCTCATATGACACTAAACAATTATTAAGGACGCTTCTTTTGACCCTTAATTGTGTTAGAAAAAACAAATAAATTAATTTGAACTAAATTGAGATTAATTGATTGTTTTGTTGCGTCAAATTATTTTTTGTTTCACTTAAAATGTCCTCTAATCAGGATGTACCATCTGTTGGGAATTATATTTCTCATAGTTCCTATGTTTCCACTCTTGTTTAGTTATTTACTATTGTCACTTACTGATTTGGGGATTAATGGCGGGGAAATTGGATTCTTAATTGGGCTTTTAATTAATTGTTTCATGTTTTTCTCTATATTGTTATGTTTCATTTACTCTTTTGATATGTTTGTTTTATTCCTTTCTAATCATTGTATTTACTGATATAGTAGCGCTTCAGAGGACCCATTGCCTATAAAAGGGCCTTGGATAATCCCCTGTAGCCTGATCACTTATTATATACTCAACAATTTAAATACAATTTTTTATATTACGTTTATATTCTTTTTATTAGTAATAAAATTCTAATTAAAATTTTATATAACAATTTAAAGGTTGCTTTAAGTCTGATAGTAATTATTTTGGTTGCCGCGCAGAACTCTTACTTAAATAATATTAATATTAATAAAACCAAGTTGTTGTCACCTCCCAGCTCACTTATCGTTGTTTTTCTCTCAATAAATTAAATACTTTTATTAAATTTTATTTTTTTTATTACCCATACTCCTTTCCTCCTTCTCCTCCTCTCATTCCTCCTTCTATTTTCTCCTTCTTCTAGACGACCGGCCGACAACTGAGGGCCTTTCCAAACGACGACGACGATCGAAGCCTGGCGACGAACGACAAAACGCACGGACCACCTAGCAAAACAAAACTTTTGCCGCGACTGTGTTTCGAACTTGGGTTCGACATCTTAGGTTTATATAATATTAATTTTTATATTATTTTGAAGTGATTTTTCGATCACTATAGTAAGTTCACCTTTGCGCCTCTCACTCATATTACTATATTTTTATTGCAATAACAGTGATTGTGGCTTAATTGCTGATTCACTGAGTGTAAGTGTTCAATTTTTAAAAAATTTTTTTTCCTAGTTGACCATTATAGAGTGTTAAATCCTCTTAGTCCTAGAAGAATTGACATTATTATTAATACAAATTGAATTATTAATTTAATTTTTTTTTATTAATTAATTATTGTTAATTTTGGTTGACTTAAGACATTGTGCTTAGTCCCAATATATTGCCATATTTAATATTGGTAATTAATTGGTTGAATTAACTAACTTGTTATTCCCAATTTAAACTTGCAATCCATTTTTTTAAAAAAATTAATTTTTTTAATTATTACTTTATATTGAAAGTTATTTTTTCTATAATTTAATTAATTAAAAAAATTTTTTATATTATTTGGAGCAATTATTGACTAACTTTGATTATTTTTTTATAAAGTACAAAGTAAAATATTAATCTTCCCACTAGTATGTCCAACAATTTGACAGAAAAAATGGATAACATGCAAGTGGATGAAATAGAAATTGACTATGATGCTGACACTGTAAGTTCTTCTAAAGTTGGTCATAAAAAATCTTATGTTAACACAAAGAATTCTCATACTGCAGGATGTGGAAATGACAGGAAATGCAAACAAACCAAACCCCCTTCCCCCAGTACCACAGAAGGAAGTAAAGCCTCTAGTGCCTCAAGAAGGTCTTCCAAAAGGCTTCAAAATAAAAAAGCTTCCTCTGCCACAACAAATCAGCAACCTCTCCAATCATATAAAAGAGTTGAAGACAGAAAATATGACGTACAAAGCAAAGGTAGACACATTGTGGGATCAGGTCCAAGAACTCAGGAACCAGATTCAGGCCCAGGCCCCTCCTCAATTGCCTCCCAATCAGCTTCAATTTCAGGCTCAACCTTCACAGCCACCCAGCTCAACCATCCAAAATCCAAATACTATGGAAGTAGAGCAATGGAAATGGGATTATCTAATGAGTCACTACCAACAGAATGTGCAACACCCTCCTCATCATCAGCCTGGCCCATCCAGAACACCCAATTTCCATCCACCTCCTCATCCCTACCAACAAAGCAGGAGAAAGAAGGCCCAAGCACAATCCCAAACCCAGTCCCAGGGGAAGTTTCCTCCTCTGCCATGGTAAGTAATTTGGTTGATAGTCACTTGGGTATATTTTCTAATAAATCTTCTTCTGCAGGTAATATTATTGAACATGGTGAAAGAACAGTTAAACCTGTTAAAAGACAGCTTCCTGTAACTAGTAGCCCTATTGATGTAATTAGCAAATTGTCATTTGATGAACCTTTACATTTAACTTCTACATCTTTAATTAATCCTTCTCTTGCAATTAAAAATGATTCTGTTCCCCCTGAAATCTATAACTTAATTGAAAAAACATCTGAGGAAATTTTGAAAGATACCCTTGATTTTAATATTGTGAAAGACAAACATGTGAGAGATGTGTTAATCCATGAAAATGATAGATTAAATAATTTACACTTGCAATGTAGAGTGAGTTCTTCTGTACAAGATACAGCTTATTTAAAAATCAAAGAAACCTTGAATATTGTTCTTAGTCAACAAAAACAAATAAGAAGTGACCATAGAGCTATCTCAGATAGAAATATTAGTCTGCATAAGACATTGAGTGAATTGAAACCCCTTATTGAGGAAAATTATTCATTCAAAAATGAAATAAAATCTCTACAAAATGAGTTGAAGAAACTAAAAAATGACTTCCATGCACTAAGTACCAAACACTCAGTTTCTGAGGACAGAAATGTTCTATCTCTTGCAAAAGTGAATGACCAGATGTCTGAAATTCCAAGAATAAGAAACTATGTGTCTGACCTACAGGAAAAGTTCTCAACCTTAACCATCAATAATGAATTAAATGAGATTTCTGCCAGTAAGCTGCATAAAAATAAAGGGAAAAAACCTGAACAAAGTTCATCCTTTCTTCCTCATATTTCAACCATTAAACAAACTGACAATGAGTCTGTCAAATCTTTTGCTACTAGCAAAAAATCTTGTGATGGTCATGCACCAGCTGTTTCTGTAAATAATGAAATTTCTGAACACCTGGCTAAACTTCAGGAATTATTACTAATGAATAATTCAAACCAAAAAATGGACCATCCCAGTAGTCAGAAAAATTGGCCTAAGTTAGACCAATATCCTACCTTTGATGGTGATTCTTCCTCTGATTGGCAACACTTTATCCAAAGAATTGATAATTTAAAGAGATCTTATAAACTACCTGATGAGGAAATTGTTTCTAAGCTAATTTCTTTATTTTCCAATGTAGCCTTGATGTGGTATGAATCTGTCCTCTTAGATAACAATCATTATACATGGAATGATTGGAAATCCTTGATTGAGAATCAGTTTGGTGGTTCAAAATTCAGGTTAGCTCAGCAAAGACTGTATGAGAATACTAGATATGTATCCTCCTCTGTTGAAAAGCCCATTGTTTTTCTGATGAAAATAACTAAAATCCTTAGAGCAATTGATCCAAAGATGGATTATGATATTTGGAGAGATAAAATCTTGTATAAATTACCAAATTCTCTTAGGGATTTGATTGTTGCTAGAACTGAGCATGTAAGGGAAAATTCTTCTTTCATTAATATCTGTAATGAAGTACTACTCAACCATAGATATGAACCAAAGAATTACCTTAGTAAATCTTATAATGATCAGAATAAACCTTCTATAAAGCTCCCAGAAAAATCTGGTAAACCCTCTGCCCCAGTTGCACCTAAAAAATATGCAACAAATACTTGTTATAAATGTAACAAACCGTGGCAGAAGGGTCATGTTTGTGACAAGAAAATTCATCTTGTTGAACAAAATGAAGACACTGATGAACTTGAACTTGATGTCAATAATTCTTCCAGTGACTGTGAAAGTAATATCTCCTATGACAATGAATCTGTTAAAGATGTTTTAATGTTGGAACATGATGTCCATTATTTAAATAATATATCTGAAGATTGTGTATTGAATTTATCTTCAGTAGAAAATGCTGAGATAATTAAAGATATTACTAACAATTCTATTCCTATATCCCCTTTAAAGGCACCTGTTATCATTAATGGTAAAAATGTTGATGTAGTTCTTGATTCTGGTGCTGGAGGAAGTGTAGTATCTGAAAAAGCTTTGGCTTCAGTGGATAAGGAATATTTGTGTAAATTATTGCCTATAACTTCTGAAAAATGGAGAGGGTATGGTTCTACCTTATTTCCTATTGGCAAATACAAAACCTCTGTATTCTTCAAATATAATGGTGGTTTTGTCAGAGCTATTTGTGAATTTGTTGTCATGAAAAATGATAATTTGAGCAATTGGTTTATTATGGGAAATGATATTTTAACCATGTTTGGTGTGAAACTGGACCCAGCAAATAATTGCTTTACCTTAGGAATGAATGGGAAAAGAAAATTCAAAATTTCTTCTCCTAAACCTTCTGGGCATTTGTTGAAATCTTGTAACTCACTGACCCACTGTAAAGGTAGAACAACAACTGAAATGGATGATTTATTACATGAAATAAATACCGCTTCTTTTGGTGATCATTTGACTAATGAACAAAAGGATTCTATTGTTGCCTCTATTACCTCTTTCCCTATGGCTTTTGCTCATGGTTCTCATGTCTTGGGAATTGTTCAGGAAGAGATGAAAATTACCTTATCCTGTAATTTGAGTGATATTCCTCCTTCCCTTAAGAAAAAACCATATCCTGCTTCTCCATCAAAAAGAAAAGATATTGAAGATAATATTGAAACATTATTGAAAATGAATATCATTGAGAAAGTGGATGTCACCCCCAAATATTGTGTCATCTCCCCAGTCTTAATTTCTTATGAAAAAGATAAAGCTAGATTATGTGGAGATTACAGAGCTTTAAATACTTATACTGTTGATGATATTTATCCTTTACCCAGAATTAATTCAATACATGCTACCTTGCAAGGTGCAAAATTTATTAGTTGTCTGGATGGTAATAAAGGGTATCATCAAGTTCCAGTTGAGAAAAATTCTCAAAATTTTTTGCTTATTGCTACTCATATGGGAATATATAAGTATGTTAGGATGCCATTTGGCCCTAAAAATGCTCCTTCAGTTTTCCAGAAAGTCATGGATAACACTTTCCATCAAGAAATTATTGAAGGTTGGCTCATGGTTTATATTGATGATATTATTGTTTTTTCTAAAACTTTTGATGAACATATGATTCATTTAAATAGAGTTTTCCAAAAAATGGATGAAATCAATATGACCTTATCTTTAAAAAAGTGTAAATTTGGTTTTCAATCTTTGAAAGTCCTTGGCCATGTTGTGTCAGGCTTACAAATTTGTGTAGACCATAATAAAGTTGCTGCCATTCAAAATGTGAAAGCACCAACTTCTGTAAGAGAAATCCAAAGTTTTTTAGGTATGTGTGGCTATTATAGACAATATATTAAAAATTATCAGGTCATAGCCTTGCCTCTTACAAAACTAACCAGAAAAGATGTTGCTTTTCTCTGGAATGATGACTGTCAAAAAGCTTTTAATACATTGAAAAATTGCTTAATGTCAGCCCCTATATTGGCTCTTCCAGATTTTAACAAGCCATTTGTACTTTATACAGATGCTAGCTTTATTGGTCTGGGTGCTGCCCTTCACCAAAAGCAAATTATTAATGATAAATCCTCAGAGGTTGTAATTTGTTATATTTCAAGAACCTTAAGAAATAGTGAATTGAAATATGGTGCCACTCAATTGGAGTGCTTAGCAGTTGTTTGGGCTCTTTAGAAACTTCATTACTACTTGGATGACCAAAAATTTGAGTTGGTAACTGACTGTAGTGCTGTGAAATCTCTCTTAAACCTCAAAACACCTAACAGACATATGTTCAGGTGGCAACTTGCTGTTCAGGAATACAGAGGAAGGATGACTATTATCCATAGAGCTGGAAATGTTCACTCTAATGTTGATATGCTCTCCAGATTGCCTCTGCCAAATAATGACTCCAATCCTGCTTATGTACCTGAGGATGACACTGTTCATATACATGGTATATTTATAGTTGATATGGAAGAAGAGTTATTACAGTTAATACTGGATTCATATGATAAAGATTCTGACTTAAATAAATTAGTTACTATTTTGAATGATCCTAAGAATGCTTCAATTCAAGCATTAATAAAAACTCTTCCTGCAAAATACCAAAATGCTTTAAATAAAGGAAAGTTTTCTATTGAAGATGGTTATATTTATTATAGAAGGAAGCTTACCAATGTAATTGTTATTCCTCCTTCAATGAAAGAAACTATCCTCAAACTTTGTCATGATGACATATTAGCTGGTCATTTTGATCTTGAAAAAACATTGATTAGAATCAAAAACACTGCATGGTGGGCTAATATGTCTGAAGACACAAAATTATATGTTGAATCTTGTGATTCCTGCCAAAAATCTAAAAAGTTAACAGGCAAGAGAGCAGGGTTATTACAACATATTGAAGCACCTAGTGCTCCCTGGCAAATCATTAATATGGATTTTGTCACTGGTCTTCCTGTTGCAGGTAAAGACAGCTTTAACTCTTGTTGGGTAATAGTTGATAGATTCACAAAAATGTGCAAATTTATTCCAACCCACAAAGATGTATCCACCAAAGAATTAGCTTTCTTATGGTGGTCTTACATGTTTAATATTATTGGTTTTCCAAAAGCCATTATCTCTGATAGGGATCCAAAATTCACTTCTGAGTTTTGGACCTCTTTGATGGATATTTGTGGCTGTGAGTTAAAATTATCTACAGCTCACCATCCTCTGACTGATGGTCTAGCTGAAAGAATGATTCAAACTCTGGAAGATATGATTAGAAGGTATTGTGCCTTTGGTTTAGAATATAAAGATAATGACAGATTTACTCATGATTGGGTCACTCTTTTGCCTGGTCTTGAATTTGCTTATAATAGCACTGTTCATTCTGTCACTGAGAAAAAGCCTTTTGAGCTTTGGTTAGGTTATGTCCCAAACACTCCTGCTCAGATTCTCAATAATAAATTACCTAAGTTGGAACTACATCCTGGTGTAAAATCTTTTATGCAAATGCAACAGCTATGCAGAAAACATGCTCAGACTTGTATTGATAAAGCATTTGAATATGAAAAGAAAAGATGGGATAAATCCCATAAAGAATACACATTTAACAAGGGTGATGAAGTGTTGATCTCTACTGTCCATTTCAATTTACAAGGTAACCACAAATTAAAAGATCCTTTTGTAGGACCATTTGTTGTTAAAAGAATGGTTGGTGATAATGCAGTAGAAGTTGTATTGTATTCTCCATATGATAGGAAACATCCTGTCTTTCCCATTTCTTTGCTTAAACCTTATACTTCCAACAGTGACTTATTTCCAAAAAGAAGAGGAAGACCTAAGAAGAACCCTCAGGAAGTCACAGAAACAGCAGAAATTGATAAAATTCTCAATGATAGAATTATCACTTCTGAAAGAGGTACTGAATATTTATTGAGATATAAGAACAAATCATCTGAACATGATGCATGGATACCTGGCAAAGAATTTTCAAATCTGCCTGCTCTGTTGAAAAAATACAAATAGAAAAAATCTTAGCATTTTTTTTTATTGTTTTTTTAGAGTGAGGGAGTGTCAGCCAGGCTATTCCAGGAGTCCAGTAAATGATATATAAATTATAAAACCTTAAAGAGTGGGTAAAACTTGTATTTAATGAATATAACTTAATATTTTATTACATAATGAAATTATATAAGAATTTTATTATATACAAATGTTACATTAAATTTATTGGTTATATATATTTTTATATACAATTAAATTGAGCATAATATAATATATTCTACAAATAATGGCGCATTTTTATATATTTAATAATTATAAATTTATATTTAATTAATTAAAAAACATATATTATAATTACAAGTGTAAATTTGATTTATAATATATTTAAATTAATTACTTAAATTTATATATTAACTAATACCTCTCATATGACACTAAACAATTATTAAGGACGCTTCTTTTGACCCTTAATTGTGTTAGAAAAAACAAATAAATTAATTTGAACTAAATTGAGATTAATTGATTGTTTTGTTGCGTCAAATTATTTTTTGTTTCACTTAAAATGTCCTCTAATCAGGATGTACCATCTGTTGGGAATTATATTTCTCATAGTTCCTATGTTTCCACTCTTGTTTAGTTATTTACTATTGTCACTTACTGATTTGGGGATTAATGGCGGGGAAATTGGATTCTTAATTGGGCTTTTAATTAATTGTTTCATGTTTTTCTCTATATTGTTATGTTTCATTTACTCTTTTTGATATATTTGTTTTATTCTAATCATTGTATTTACTGATATAGTAGCGCTTCAGAGGACCCATTGCCTATAAAAGGGCCTTGGATAATCCCCTGTAGCCTGATCACTTATTATACACTCAACAATTAAATACAATTTTTATATTACGTTTATATTCTTTTTATTAGTAATAAAATTCTAATTAAAATTTTATATAACAATTTAAAGGTTGCTTTAAGTCTGATAGTAATTATTTTGGTTGCCGCGCAGAACTCTTACTTAAATAATATTAATATTAATAAAACCAAGTTGTTGTCACCTCCCAGCTCACTTATCGTTGTTTTTCTCTCAATAAATTAAATACTTTTATTAAATTTTATTTTTTTTATTACCCATACTCCTTTCCTCCTTCTCCTCCTCTCATTCCTCCTTCTATTTTCTCCTTCTTCTAGACGACCGGCCGACAGGCCAGGTGTATTTTTTTAATATATTTGTTTTTAATTTAGTCTTTTTCAGTTCATTTATATAAATTTTTTATTTATTTGTACTTCTCAATTTACATGTACCTCTATATGAAGTTGTGTGTGGTAGAGGAGGATAAAAACATATCTCTCAAATGCAATATTTTGCATATAGATCACACTACCATGAAAATGGGTTTCATCTTATACACTTATCTGACTCATTATTTCAGGAGTACTTGGTTGATTGTTATGCTCAAATTGAATAACAAAGACTGCACTACATCTCTAAAAACTAGGATAAACTCCATGCAAACTTTTATTGTGGTGTGGAAGATGCTATCCATAATGGGACTAATCTCAGTCAATTCGGAAAGCAAATTATTCTGCCTTTGTCTTTTGTAGGGGTACCACGTAACATGGATAAGCTATATTATGATGCTATGGAAATTGTACGGAAATTTGGAAAGCCATATCTTTTTATTACAATCACTTACAATCCAAACCTGAAGGAGATAAAAGATATGCTTCTTGAAGTTCAAACTGCTTGGGATAGGCCAGACTTGCTTGCCAGGGTTTTCAGACTAAAACTTGATTCCATAATGAAAGAATTGCTAAAAGGGGAGCTGTGTAGGAGTTGGGAACTAAGGAAAAGGGGGGTTTTGGGTACTGTTTTTAGCACATGTGTATGTCATTGAGTTTCAGAAGATAGGCCTACCACATGCACATATACTCTTATTCTTAGATTCAGAGGACAATCCAGATAAAACAGACAACATTGACTCAATTGTTTCAGCAGAGTTACCTGATCCTGTAATTTTTCAAACAATAAAAACCTGTATGCTCCATAAAACCTGTGGCTCTTTCAACCCACGTGCTTCCTGTATAAAAGATGTGAAATTTTTTAAAATATACCCAAGAAAATATGATGAAACTACACAGATGGATGAATATGGATATCCTTTATATTGTAGGAGAAATAATGGCCAAAAGTTTCAAGATTTTGAAAGAAGCTTTCAATACACAAATCAAATTTTTGTGCCTTATAATCATTATCTCTCTAGATGATTTAATTGTCATATAAATGTGGAGGTGGTAACTATAATATCTTCAGTCAAGTATCTATATAAATATGTGTACAAGGGTCATGATTGTTCCTCAATGGTCCTGCAGACTGATGGAATAATAGATGAGGCCAAGGAATATCTGGATGGTAGGTATGTTTCAGCAGTTAATGCATGCTGGAAATTTTTTGCTTTTCCACTTCATGGTCATGAACCAGCAATTACAAGATTACAGCTCCATTTTCCCAACCAACAGACAGTTATATTTAATCATAGGGGGAAAATTTCAACTGAAGGTACTGTGTTGGGAAACATGAAAACCACCCTAACAGAGTGGTTTACAGCATGCTTTAATGCCCCAACTGCTGAGGTTGCCTAGAAGGTCAGCTGTCCTGATTCTCCAATCCAGTTGGTTTTTAATGTGTGACTCCTTAGGATGTTATTCTATAATTTTACTCCTTCCTAATTCAAAGTTGGTGTGCAGAAGTAGCAAAAAGTGGAAAATTCAACAAAGAGACACAGCCAATGGGTGTGTTATCTTTTGTGGACCAAATGCTCAAGAACAATTTTACTTGTACCTTCTTCTTTCCCATGTGGCTGGACCAATAAGATATGAAGCTCTGATAAATGTGCATGGTGTCCAAAACCAAACCTTCAAGGCTGATTTCTTAGCATATGATCTTTTGAAAGATGATTCTGAATATAATAAATTCTTGAATGAAGCATCATTAATGAAGACTGTGAATAAACTCAAACAACTATTCACTTCTATTCTAATCTTGAACCATCCTTCTTATCCATTGGGTCTTCTTGAATCACACATTTTGGCACTTGGGGATGACTGCTGACATATCCTTCAAACAAAGTTTAACATTTTCAAGCCTTCTAACCAACAAATCAGATATTACACTTTGAATCTTATTAGCCTCCTTCTTAATAAACAAGGTTACTAATTATCTGAATACTGACTTCCTGACCAACACAACACTTTCATCTATCTACAAGTCAACTCGTCTTGGAAGAAAAGTCATATGAAAGGCAGGAGCTTACTGAAAAATGGAGAAATCAGTATCATTTTTCCAATGTAGACCAGAAAAATTCTTTTGATGCAGTTACACAAGCCCATGAATCTGGAGAGGGTGGTAAATTTTCTTGGATGGACCTGGGGGAACTGGTAAAAACTTTGTTGAAAACATGATCCTGGAATGCTTCAGAAGTCATGGAAACATTGCTCCTTCTTTTTCTTCTTTTTTGGATAGCATCTATACTTTTAAAAAGGGGAAGGACAGCTCATTCCAGGCTTAAAATTCCACTTGATATAAATTAAGATTCATATTGTCATATTAAAGCACAGAGTGACCTAGCAAAACTTTTGAATATGACAAAGCTAATCATATGGGATGAATCTCTAGCAAAAAATTTCAATCTTTCTGAGCTGGTGAATAGAAGTTTACAGGATATCCTGAAAAAAAATCTTGCTTTTGGGGGAATTTTTATGCTTTTTTCTGGTATGCATTTTCAACTAACATCTAACTATTAAAATTTCTTTTTAATTAAATAAATGGATAAGTATATATTCCATTTCCATTATCATACATTTTTACTAATTCCAGAATGTATTACTTTCTTATAATTTTATGTTATTCTTCAAGGGACTTTAGACAATGCCTTTTAGTTGTACCAAAAGACTCAAGAGGACAGATATTATCTTCAATTCTAGTTCACAGCACTATCTTTCCAAAATTAAAGAAACTCACACAGCACTATCTTTCCAAAATTAAAGAAAATCAACCTGACCATAAACATGAGGCTTTATCAGAAAGGAATGAATGATGAGCAAGTATAAGATGCTGAAAATTTTTCTAACTGGATCTTTCATATTGGGGAAGGAAGAACACCAAATCCAGATTTGTTGGAGATTCCTTCTAAAAACTGTGTTTCCGGTGGGCCTGATGGGTTAAAAGAATTAGTCACTGTGGTATATCCTGGAATTAATTATTTTGAAAACAGTCATGAAGTTTTTCTGCTCAGGTACTTAAAAATTAGGGTCATCCTAGCTGCAAAAAATTTGGATGTAGATAAAGTTAACAAATTGGTTCTGAATATTCTACCAGGAAGAATCTCAACATTTTATATTGCTGATCAAGCCATTGCTGATGATGGATTTCCAAACAACCTGTTTCTGATAGATTACTTAAACACCATCAATCCATCATATTTTTCTCTACACTCTTTGTAACTAAAGAAGGGTTTCCCCATCATGTTACTCTGTAATCCATACCCAGATGCATTTTTATGCAATGGAACCAGGATGGTGGTTACACAGATTGAAAGAAATGTGATAGAAGCATGTATACTCACTGGACCATATGAAGGTAATTGGGTGTTTATCCCAAAGATCACATTAGAGAGTTGACCCAATTGCAGCCTTCCTTTCACACTGTGCAGAATTCAGCTACCTGTCACGCACCACATGACACTCGAGGCAAAAGCAGCTCATTAAATCAATAATATCGAGTCCTAAATCCATACTCGAAGCGCAGAAAGCAATTCTCCATAGCAACTGTGATTTTCCTTTGTGTACTTACTATTTAACTGCGCTAGCCTAAACTCTAAATCTAAATTAGTCAATCTCCCAATAGGGTGCCTTAGTCTCCCTTTCAATAAGCGATGCACAGCGCTAGGTTCAACAAAATAGTACAGTAGTAGTTTTTTCATTAAAGTTTTGTTAATTAATTAAAAAGGGGTAAATTGAGCATGGACGGATATTTAGCGAAGAGGGTCTAAGTGTATGTTAGTAATGGTCAATGGAATGGGAATGGTGCGATGGAAGGGAGGTCAATGCAAGGAGGAATAAAGGATATAAAAGGGGTTGGGTATTTGGTTCGATATTCCTTAGAATTAAATTATAAATCGTATTTACATTAATAGTGGTAAATCTTTAGAATTAAATCATTGTTATTGTATCTTTCTTTTATTTTCTCAATATTCATTTCTAAATCCTAAATATTTGATTATTGAGTTTCCAACCCTTCGTGAGATCTTAAGAATTCCTATCACTACGCAATATAGGGGGTGGACTTGCTAGCAAGTCCCCAACCTGAACTCAGACTGAACTCAGATGGAACTCAGACTGAACTCATACTGAACTCATACTGAACTCTACTTGAAGACCCACAAAAACTGTTATGCTGAGTGGTGTTCATCCCTGATTGTATGGTTCCTTTGTCAATAGCTCAATGTGTGTTCAATCTGTGGTGAATTTGAGTCCAAGGTTGCGGACTTGCTAACAAGTCCGCCCCCCGTATTGCGCGGTGTATTACCTTTGAAACCATTTTATAATTCTTCTCGAACGAACCTCGAACCTGTAGCTCTTACTTCGAGTGACCTTCGAACCACTTCCTCGAATCATTCCTCTGTGCTTCAAAAAAGTTTCTAAATCCCTCATCTTACTTTCAGGAACATCCTCGACCTTGTGCGTAGGTCGTCCGGTGACAGTATAATTTAATTCTCCGTAGTTCTCATTCTTTGCACTACTACGTCCTTTTAGGTGTTTTTAAAGTTTTAAAATGGCACCTGTTCAACGCACTCCTCCTCCAGGTGCTACTACTAGAGCTCGCGCTAGGGGCAGGCCAACAGCCACAAGGTCTGTTTCCCACACTCACTCTTTGGAACCACTCGACCTTAGGGAACGGCAACATTCAGTTCAATCTGTAGAAGACATCCCACAAGATTTTGAGGATTCTAGTGATGAAGAAGAAGGAGAGGATACAATGCACGAGGCACCATCCGCCCCAGCCAATCACCCTTCTGGTCAATCCTCAGAGCCTGGACCATCTAATTCTCTGGAAGATTTCATGAGACTTTTCATGAAAACCCTTTCAAATCCAACGTCTTCAGAGGGATCTAAGTTCAAAACTTCTTCTATGAAATCTCCTGACAAATTCGACGGAGATCACCCCAACAGATTGCGACCCTTCTTGCAAACCTGCAAGCTACTGTTCCATAATGACCCTCAAACCTTTAACAGCAACCGATCAAAGGTTGTTTACGCTTCTTCATTCCTAGCCGGGAAAGCAGCAAGATGGTTCGAACCTTATCTGCTTATGCTTTCTTCGACAGAAACCCACTTACTTATCAATAATTGGGAAAAGTTCAAAGACCAACTTTTTACGTTGTTTGGGGACCCTAATGAAACGGACAACACAGAAATTGAACTTGATTTTCTTCGCATGAGTGATAATGGTAAAGCCTCTGAATATATCTCGAACTTCAGAGCACTTCAAACTCGAGTAGGTTGGAATGATGCTGCCCTTAAATATCATTTCAAGAAAGGACTTCCTTCGAGGATTCTGGATCAATTAAATCTTCACGGTCAGAAGATGACTACTTTAACGGTTTTAATGGATCTAACCCTCGAACTTGACGGCATTTATCAAGGACGACTTCAACATCGTCGATGTGCCAACAAATCTCAAGGCCTAAATTTTAAATCGGAACCTTCTTCACACCCACAACCAAATCAATCCTCCTCGACTCAATCCAAACCCAATAAGGGAAAGGATAAACCTCGACCAAAAGGCTCAACCCCAGGCGATATCAGCAAAGTACTGGATCCTAAAGGGGAACTTAAAGAAGCTGAGAGGAAGAGACGAGCAGATAATGGGTTATGTATGTATTGTGGGGGTAAGCACAAGTTGGAAGACTGTGTAAAGTTGAAGGAAAGAGAAGGTACTAGTTCGAAGTCAAAAAACTAGTAGATAGTTTACTTGTGTGCAAAGCAAACTATCTTATCTCTCCCAGTGCACAGAACCTCCATGTCTTAAGGACTGGAGTTGCCTTAAACTGCTTGAGATTCATTATTTTTAAGGAGGATATTCCTTTCAGTTGTCTTATAGACTCTGGAGCTTCAATTTCCTTTGTTAGTTTATCTTTTTCCGAGAAGCTTCAACTAACATTTACAGATATCAATCGAACTCCAATCTATTTGGTCGAATCAGAGGAACCCAAATATTGGGTAAGTAAGAAAGTTTTATGGGTTTTCAACTTTCCGAACTTTCCCCCCTTCGAGTGGGAATTATCAGTCTTGGACACCCCAAGGATGGACGATACCATTCTTGGCCATGACTTTTTAACGCATTGGAATCCCGAAATTGATTGGACTAAGGGATTGATCACCCCACGCTCTAAGTATATTTCTGATTCTCCAATGCAGGTCAATAGGGAGTTAAACAACCCGCCTGACAACGTCCTGCTAGAGGACTAGTCTCTGCCAGATGACTTGCAAGCATCTGATCCTTCTCTAAATGAGCAATTCGCTAACCCTTCTAGCTTGATGACTTCACTCAAAGAGGATTTAAATTGCCTCGAAGTAATCGAATTCTGCTCTCTCAATACAGATATCCCCTCGACAGATTCTCTCGAAGATGAAGAGGACAACCAAATCAACGTTGAAGCCATTAAATCAACTCTACCGGAAATCTACCACGATTTCCTCGATGTTTTCTCAATCCGCAAGGCCGATAAGTTACCACCTCATCGACCCTACGACCATCAAATAGAGTTAATAGGCCCAGTACCTCCGGCAGGTCCTGTCTATTCTTTATCGAAGGACAAATCTCAAGTTCTTCAAGACTACATTGCAGAGAATGTAGCCAAAGGTTTCATCAGAGCCAGTAAATCACCAACCGGCTCCCCTGTCCTCTTTGTAAAAAAGAAGGACGGTAGTCTTAGGTTGTGTGTTGACTATAGAAAGCTCAACACAGTCACGAAGAAGAATGCATATCCTGTTCCTCCTATGTCATTACTTCTTACCCTTTTCAATGGTGCTAATTTCTTTTCTAAAATTGATCTTAGAGGCACTTACAATCTGATTCGCATTGTAGAAGGTCATGAACCACTGACTGCAATGCGCACTAGATTTGGTAGTTTTGAATATTTAGTTATGCCTTTTGGATTATGTAACGCACCTTCAACTTTTCAAACTTTTGTTAATGATATCTTTCAAGATGTTGTTGAACAATTTGTAGTCGTCTATTTAGATGATATTTTAATATTCTCAAAAACACTAGATGAACATATTCATCATGTTTGACAGGTCCTAAATTGTCTTCAAGATCATGGTCTCTACGCCAAGCATAATAAATGAGAATTCCACCTCAAATCAATTGATTTTTTGGTTTTTACGTTGTCCACTGACGGTTTAGTCACGGATGACAAAAAAGTCCAGAAAATCCTGCAATGGCCTGAGCCCAAAAACATTAAATTGTTCCAAGGATTTTTGGATTTTTCAAACTTCTATAGAAGATTTATTAAAGATAACTCTAAAACCATTTCCAATCTTACTTCTCTTCTTAGAAAAGACATTCCTTTTGTTTTAACTTCTACAGCACAAAAGGAATTCGAAGCACTAAAAAGGGCGTTCACCACAGCCCCAATTCTTTGACATTTTGTTCCTTCTGCCTCGAAAATAGTTGAGACAGATGTGAGCGATTATGCTATTGCAGGGGTAATCTCCCAATTAAATCCTGAAACAAATTTGTTTCACCCTGTTGCTTTTAAGTCACGCAAACTCATAGCCGCAGAATTAAATTATGAAATTCATGACAAAGAGCTTTTAGCTATTATCCATTGTCTTAAAAAATGGCGTTCTTTTCTTCTCAGCCTAGATAGTCCTTTTCAAATCTTAACAGATCATAATGCTTTGAAATACTTCATGTCTTCTAAAGTGCTAACCAGGCGTCAAGCCAGGTGGGCTGAATTTTTGTCTGAATTTTCTTTCTCTATTTCCTATTTCCCAGGAAAAAACTGCATTGTCCCAGATATCTTGTCACGTTGGGACGAGGTTTACCCACAGCGGGGGGACGCATTTGCTGACAAGAGCCCAGCAAATGTGCAATCAATCTTTAACAAATCAATGTTAACGACTCATTAACTTAATTTGATGACAATTCAATCTTTTCGAAATCCACTATCCAACATCCTCAAAGCTCAGTCAAAGGATGAATATTGTTTAGGGGTAAAAGACAAAATACTCTTGAAGCAAGGGGCCAAAAGATTTAGTATTGAATCAGGCCTATTAGTCTTCGAAGGTAGAGTAGTCATACCCGACAACAATGAGATAAAATTATGGATTTTCAACAGTCGACATGATTCTCCATTAGCTGTTCATTTTGGGGTTGATAAAACCTACCAGTTAATAGCGAGGGATTTTTTCTGGCCAGGTATGACCAGGGAAATCAAGGCCTATATAAAAGCTTGTTACGAATGTAATAGGAATAAGGCTCCCCGTCACCGAAAGCATGGGTTGCTTCAAGCACTTCCTATTCCCTCTAAACCTTGGGAATCTTTATCGATGGATTTCATATCTCAACTTCCTATTTCTAATGATTTTGATGCTATATTACTAATAGTAGATAGATTTTCAAAAATGTCTATTTTCATTAAAACCACTACTACTGCTACAGCAGAAGATTTGTCAAAATTGTTTCTAGAATATGTATTTTCTAAACAAGGCTTACCAAATGATATTATTTCAGATAGAGGCTCATTGTTTGTATCCACATTCTGGACCCAACTGTGTCGACAATTCAATATCATGAGGAACCTCTCCGCGGCCTATCACCCTGAAACCGATGGTCAAACAGAAAGAGTTAATCAAATCCTCGAACAATATCTTCAAATGTATGTCAGTTACCAACAAGACGATTGGACCACATGGTTACCATTGGCCGAATTTGCTTATAATAACTCGACTCATTCTTCGACACGACAATCTCCCTTCGAAACCATTTATGGACGACATCCTTGATTCAACTCAATCCATGTAGGAACTAATCATCCTGCGGAACATTATCTTCCAACTATATCATGACTTCAAGAAGAACTTAAAACAAATTTGGAATCAGCAATTCAAAGATACAAGGAACAGGCCGACAAACATCGACAATCTGCTCCTTCCTTTAAACCAGGCGACAAAGTATGGCTCAACGCACGAAACATTCGAACAACACGACCATCAAAGAAATTGGCTGAAAAGCACTTGGGACCATTCCAAATCGACTCTGAAGTCTCTAAAACTGCATTTCGACTCAAGTTACCTCCTAAATGGCAGGCAATTCACCCTGTTTTCCATGTATCTCTCCTGGAACTGGCTCGAGAAATATACCCGGGCAAGAACCAACCCCCTCCGGAACCGGTCGAAGTATAAGATCATCTAGAGTGGGAAGTAAGTTGTATCCTTGATTCAAGAATACGCAAGGGGAAACTTCAATACCTCGTGGAATGGGAAGGCTTCCTCAATGACTCAGACAAAACATCCTGGGAACCAGCCATCAATGTTTCTAACGCCCCTGAACTCCTAAAATCTTTTCATTTGAAATATCCTTTAAAACCAAAACCTTAAAATTTCTTTTATTTAAATTTTTTTTTCTTTTTCTTTCTTTCTTTAAAATCTAAACACCTCTTAAATTTCTTAGCCTTGTTTTCTCTTTTCTCTTTCTTATTTTTCTTTCTTCTACTTCTATATAATTTTCCT
Organism: Hemileia vastatrix; assembly: GCA_030280995.1. NCBI lineage: Eukaryota > Fungi > Basidiomycota > Pucciniomycetes > Pucciniales > Zaghouaniaceae > Hemileia > Hemileia vastatrix. The sequence continues at coordinate 17,263,862 of JASXTE010000003.1, read as the reverse complement.
CTAAAAACCAACTAAAAGTAAAACCAAAAGTAAAATTAAATAAAATAAAAATAAAATTAAATTAAAAGAATAAACATAAACAATAAAATAAAATAAAATAAAATAAAATAAAAAGAATAAACATAAATAATAAAATAAAATAAAAAAACTCTTAAATCTCTCTAAATATTTTCTTTCTTTTTCTTTTTCAATTCTCTAAAATACATTCTTTTCTTAAATTTAAAATTCCCTTTAAAATTTTCTTCTCTAAAAATTTATTCTCTCTTTAAAAATTTTCTTTTCTTCGAACCATCAAATCTTGTATGGCATGACCATTCCCTCGAATTTAACTTCAACCTCTAAATCTCCCTATAATAATTCTTCGAACAAATGATTCTTCTTTTCAAATTCTCTTTAAATTCTAAATTCTGTTTTTTTTTTTCTTTCTTCTTCCTCTCTTTTCAACTAAAATTTCCTAAAAAAAAAAAAAAAAAAAAAAAAAAAAAAATAATAATAATATTTTTTTTTCTTTCATTAAATTCTCAATTTAACAACTCATCTCAATCACCAACCGTTTCTTTTTCTCTCTCTTTTCTTACATAAAATTTTCCTTTTAAAACCTTAAAACTTCCTTCAAATTAAACAACTTTTTTCTTTCTTTAAATTTCTTCTTTCAAATTCTAAAATTTTTATTTAAAACTTCTTTTTTCTTTTCCTTTTTCTCTCTCTCCCAAATCTTATAAAATTAATAATATTCACCTATAATAAAAAAATAAAATAAAACTAAAATACAATTTTTTCTACTTCTTTACATCTCCTTTTCATTTCAAATTTTTTCTTTTAATTTTTCTCGAACCAATCTTTTCATTTTCTCCAAAACTACCCTTATCTCCTTCCTGCATTTCTCAAATACCTCCTCCTCTCCTACCGGAACCACCTCTCCAACCTCCAAGAGTTCCTCTGCCACGTCGAAGGAAGCAGCGTCAATAATTGTGTCGACCTCCCCACATAACTCTTCCGCGAACCTTACTCGTCGACCTTGACGAGGTTTCTTCGACCACACCTGGTCCAGTGTGTCTTCAGGTTCTTTGACTACATCCGTAGCCGGAGGGTTTGCCTCAGTTGGTAAGAGCGACGCAGGCTCCCCAATTGGGTCTTCAAGGGTATTCAATGTCTAAACAAAACTTATCAGTAACTTCATCCTTAAAAAATAACAATTGAAAACTTACCTCGAAGATGGGGTCAGGCTCTAAGAATAACCTTGGCGCCACCTCTACCTCTGCTTCTCTTTCCTCCTCGTTGTCTTCGATGACCACCCGTCGTTTCTTGGGTGCCCGCCCTGGAACAGGGACTTCATCTTCATCCTCCTCCACCAACTCGTCAACCTCTTCCTCGACACCTCGCTTTGAACTCGTGGCCTGGGTTACCCAGGTTGTGATCTCGTTATTTAGCTCCTTATCATTTTCCCCCACCGATTGTTCATCTTCAATCGAGACATCCCAAATGTCTTCGACCACCTCTTTTGTTTTAGGGATTACCCAAAACTTGGTCTTGGTGAACCATTGTTTGATCTCTGCGTTCTTTGTCAACGTATCACACGCCACTCGTCGCCAACGGCAAAACTCGCATTTCTGGCGAGGGCCTCGAGTCGCAGTAATTACGACACAAAAATATTCCATGCTTTCACAAGCCGTGCAAGTTTGTGAAAATTGTCGCGTAATCATTCCCCCATCCGCTTTAGGGTGTGGAGGCGTAGGTGTGGGAGTAGGGCAGTTCATTATAAAAAGGGAAATTAATAAGTGAGGAAAAAGTTATAGAAGAAAGGAAACTAGTGTGGGAAGATAGCTCAAGCTCAACGGAGTTTGAAATTCTTATACCTGGGCATCTGTCACGCGCCACGTAACACTCGAGGCGAAAGCAGCTCATTAAATCAATAATATCGAGTCCTAAATCCATACTCGAAGCGCAGAAAGCAATTCTCCATAGCAACTGTGATTTTCCTTTGTGTACTTACTATTTAACTGCGCTAGCCTAAACTCTAAATCTAAATTAGTCAATCTCCCAATAGGGTGCCTTAGTCTCCCTTTCAATAAGCGATGCACAGCGCTAGGTTCAACGAAATAGTACAGTAGTAGTTTTTTCATTAAAGTTTTGTTAATTAATTAAAAAGGGGTAAATTGAGCATGGACGGATATTTAGCGAAGAGGGTCTAAGTGTATGTTAGTAATGGTCAATGGAATGGGAATGGTGCGATGGAAGGGAGGTCAATGCAAGGAGGAATAAAGGATATAAAAGGGGTTGGGTATTTGGTTCGATATTCCTTAGAATTAAATTATAAATTGTATTTACATTAATAGTGGTAAGTCTTTAGAATTAAATCATTGTTATTGTATCTTTCTTTTATTTTCTCAATATTCATTTCTAAATCCTAAATATTTGATTATTGAGTTTCCAACCCTTCGTGAGATCTTAAGAATTCCTATTACCTTTGAAACCATTTTATAATTCTTCTCGAACAAACCTCGAACCTGTAGCTCTTACTTCGAGTGACCTTTGAACCACTTCCTCGAATCATTTCTCTGTGCTTCGAAAAAGTTTCTAAATCCCTCATCTCACTTTCAGGAACATCCTCGACCTTGTGCGTAGGTTGTCCGGTGGCACTACCTATTAGATTAGTTAATAGCATAACGATCAACAAGGCCAAAGGTCAATCTTTAAACATTGTAGGTCTTAATCTGAAATCACCAGTTTTTGCACATGGTCAGTTATATGTAGCACTTTCAAGGGAAAAGTACAGTGGGAATGCCTATGTACTATTACCTTAGAAAGCTAAAAGAAGGGAAGTAAATTTTGTATACAAAGAAGTCCTAATTAATTTTATTTAATATTTATTGTGAAAGGGAGGGAGTTTAATAAAAATAATACACTTATATTGACCTTTAGCCTTGATGCCATCCAAGGCTAAAATCACTCACATCTTGGAACAATGTCTGTATGTATAACCATGTCAATCATGCATATTCTACTCTTTTAAAATAAAAATCCTAAATTTTTCCCAGATTTGTAATAATGAAAATTATGCATATTCAAGACCATTATAACAAACATCCACGCTAAAGGTGTGGATGTGTAACCATGCCAATCATGCATATTCAACACCATTAAGACAAATATTTGAGCCAAGGCTCTGGATGTATAATCATTTCAATCATGATTACTCAACATTAATATGACTAAATTCCAGGCCAAGGGTCCATATGTTTAAGGATTTTTACCATAAAATGTGTGTGCAAAGCTTCTGACAGCCTGCATTGAAGTTGGGTAGCAGGCTCTTATTTAAAGAATATAGCAGTTTTGTATTTTTCAATTGGATGCAATACTAAACAAAAACCCTCCAGTTATTTGTCTGTACAGGTTGATGTTTTTCTTTGTACTTACTATCAATTTTCATTAAAGTACTAACAGAAACTACCCTACCTGCAGCTCCAGTTTCAAGAATGGAGTTCATTTCATTTTCCACTTATAATAACAAGTGCTCTAATAGATGTGCCCTTGGAAATGTCATAATTTACATCTTTTATTATTTAAGCTTCCTCAATGGAAGTTAAAAATGTATCTGTTGGAGGTATTGCATCATTCAGGAACATAATATCCTTTTCTATTACAAATATCTCATTTTCATCATCACTGTAAGAAATGTTACTTTTACAATCCTCACTAGACTCCTCCTTTTCATATTCATAATTACTGGGTTAAGAATCTTGTGATTTTTCAATGACATTTATTATATTTTTACAATTATGAACTTTAACACAAGGATCATTACATTTGTAGCAAGTGTTTCTTTCTTGTCTCTTAAAAACAGGGGAGCAGAAGAATTTCTCTTCTCCACTGGTAACCTTTTTGTAGTATGTTTTACTACCTCATCACTTTAATTATAATTATTATACCTTGTTTCATATAATTGGTTCAATAATATTTCATTGCATATATTAATAAACCCAGAAGTATCTCTAATGGTTTTAGTTCTAGCTACAATAATGTCTCTGACTGATATAGGCAATTTATATATTATTTTTTCTTTCCACTCATCATAATCTATTTTTGGATCCATGGCTTTCATGATTGTTATTAAATTCATTAAAAATATCATTGGTTTATCCCAATAATTTGGATTATATCTGTTTTTTTCATACAATCTTTGTTGAGTGATTCTAAATTTTGGGGAACCAAATTGTCTTTCAATTAGTTATTTAAATTTTACCCAGGAGTAATTAATTCCCTCACTTAATAAAGATTTAAAACATAATAAGGCCACATCTGTAAATAAAGATATCATTTTCGATATAGCTTCTTCATCAGGTAATGTGTATGAAAATTGTAAGTTATCAATTATTTGTATGAATTGTTTCCAATCAAGTTTTGAATCCCTGTCATATAAGGGTACTGATCTACCTTAGGCCAGTTCTTTTTGCTAGTTCTGAATTTTTTATCCTGAGGAATATTTAGTAATTCACTTACTTTTGATAGATGGTCATGTATTTCATCTTTTACTGATTTTTTGATCTCAGAGCCCATGAAACTATTTTCTTTTTCAATCATATATTTTTAATATGTATTTTTCATATGAAGTGGTATGTTATCCACATAAGAGGTGTTGTCATTTATGTTGTAAGTATTTTTTAAAATATTAGCTACTTTAGTTTTCAGTCTTTGTAACATATAATTTATTGCAGGTACAAGTGATAAAGTGTCATTTACATTTTAAAAAAAAATTACCCACCCCTCAATTGTAGCCATTATATTCTGAGAATGTTCTTATTTATTGTGTAAATTCTTGATCTCAGAGTTTAATTTTTAATTTTCATTTTTCAATTCATTATTTGAATTTTTAATGACCTTAAATTTATTGGCAGTAGTACTCAATGATTATGTAAGGTTTAATAATACATTTTCTGTATTATTTTTAGAATCTCTAGAGAATTCTTCTAACTTTTCATTTCTTAATAACAATTTGCTTATGATTTTTTATTTCATTGAATTTTCTTTCAAGAAATATTCAATTTTATCCATGTCAAATTCAGAAGACTCATCATTATTATAAGGCTCAAGATTTAATTCATATGGTTTCATTTTAATATTCCTAGTATTATCTTCATAATAAAAAAAAACTATGTACATCTTCAACATTTAAAGATAAATTTAAAATTCTATTTTTAAATGAGTAATTTTTTAGATCTATATCAATGATATCCAGTAGATCCCTTAAAATCTCATGTCCAAGGTGTTATTCCTTTTCCCCTTCCTCTCCTTGACTTTCCCCTGTAAGTGTGACAGCTGGAACCCTGCTATGGAGGGTGGTTGTAGCTCTGGGAATACCAGTCCCATTTTCATTTTCTCACTGTAATTTTTTGGTGCTCCTCTTGGGCTGGAGGTGCTTCTGTTACAACTGTGGAAGGGTTTGACAATACTGTTGTTGGCTAAGCTTTTAAGCCTACTCAAGCTTGATTGACTTCTATAAATCCCTGTGCTGCTTTTTTTCCAAATTGTTCATCTTTTCTACCATTTTGTTAAATTTTATGGTGAGGGTATTTAGAATAGTAGAAAGCGAGTGAATATGTTCTTGTAATGTATTTTTTTTTCTTTATTGTTACTTGGTTAAGAAGTCTTTCCCTTTACTCCAGAGATTTCTGTTGACAGTTTCTGTTTGTTGGAGATAATTCCTTCATTTGAGTGTCCTGCAACAGGTATTTTAGCTATAGGTCTCAGATTATAAGGCTTTACCTTATTACTCACAATTTCAACATTGTCACACATATTTTTTTACATGGAATTTAAATAAAAAAATGAAATATGAGTTATCAGAACTTCAATAAGGAGTTTTACTAGTAAGATTTAACACTACTGAAGATAATTTAATTCATTACCTTTAGGTTTTAAGTGAATTTATAATGGCCAAAAGTCAAAGATGCTTTTATGTGGTCACTTGATTTAACTGGTCTCCAATATTCAAATGTTTTTTATATTTAAAAAAGAAATTTCTCAGTAATATTCTTTTTAAATATTGAATGAGTTTTACAAGCCAAAAAAAAGGGACTATAAGTCCTGTTAAACAAATCAATTTATGAGTTTTTATTATCTGGTTTATCATATGCAAAGATCACAAAATTAATTGGTCTATTGACAGACTCCCACTAAGAACAATTTTATGTTCAATTAGTGGTAAAATTGTTTGTTCAATATTAAAATTTTATTATATAACAGGGCTTTATTTCTAAAATTACTATATAAGTGACCCCAACCTTTTTTAATTATCTAAATATTTCTATAGGGATTTTATTTACTTGTAGCCTCTTTTTGAATTTTTACTTACTGGAAGATAATCAACAGAATTTATAAAGAAAGGTCCCCAATTGTCAGATTGAGTTAAAGTACAGAGAGTTGAATAGCTTGTTTAAGTCAGCTGTCTTGAAGCTTTTTATGGTCCTAAATGAATACTGTAGTGAAAATCCAATAATTATTGAAATATAACTTCATATAAGAGTCTTAGTAATTTTTATCTCACTAATTATAAATGGTTTAAAATCTTATACTTGGTAGGAAAATGGATATAATAATTAAGATACTATTTAAAGACTTTAAAAGTACTACTTATATGTATTGTAATTGTATTGGTTATATATTTTAATGATAAAGAATGTAGAAAATACAACCAAAAACCCCCTCCTGTTATATCCAATAATTCTCAAATGTATCCCCTGATTTCCAAATCCTAGACATGGCTAATTATGCCTCAATTTAGCTAATACAACTTTCCATCAACATGAGTTATTACCAATAACACAATTAGAATGATATCACCCACCAGAATCCTGGAGTAATAGCAATAATCCATTAAAAATAAAAGAATAAGCAAAAAAGAGATTATATGCCCGTAATAACTTAAAATAAAATACAAAAGAAGAATAAAATTAAATATTTCATAATATTAAAGGGGGTTAGAAGTCTAAGTAAAGGGATTAATTATTCCAAATTACTATGTGAAATCCCCATCCAATTGTCACACGCCACATGACACTCAAGTCAAAAGCAGCTCATTAAATCAATAATACAGAGGTCTAAATCCATACTCAAAGTGCAGAAAACAATTCTACATAGCAACTGCAACTTTCCTTTGTGTACTCACTATTCAACCGCGCTAGTCTAAACTTTAAATCTAAATTAGTCAATCCCTCGATAGTGTGTTTAGTCTTTTCTTTGATAAGCAACACACAGCGCAATAGTTAATGTAATATTCCGCTAAAAGGTCTATTAAGTATCTGTAGGTTATTAAAAGGGGTAGTGAGCATGGACAGGATGGTTAGTGGAGGATTAAAGGGCTAACAGATGTTAGTGAGGAGGGTCCAGGTGTAACAGAAGTATTTTTTGTAGGTCTGTGGAGTGCGGAATGATGGATGGGTATGAGGTCAATGTGAGGAGGGATAATGGATATAAAAGGGGTTGGATTGTGGTTTTCTATTTCTTTAGAATTAAATTATAAAATGTATATATAGTTAATAGTGGTAAAGCTTCAGGTTAAATCATTATTATTGTATCTTTCCTTATTTTTTCTCAGTAATCATTTCTAAATCTTAAATCTTTGATTATTGAGTTTCCAACCCTTTGTGAGATCTTAAGAATATTAATATTACCTATAAAATATATTAGAATTCTTATCGAACATATCTCTAAGCAGTAGCTCTTCCTTCGAGTCATCTTTGAATCACTTCCTCAAACATTTCCTCTGTGCTTCAAAGAAGTTTCTAAAGTACTCTCTTCATCTCACTTCCAGGAACACCCTTGACCTTGTGCGTAGGTTGTCCGGTGACAGTATAATTTAATTCTCCGTAGTTCTCATTCTTTGGCACTACTACATCATTTTTTCAGGTGTTTAAATTCTTTAGAAATGGCACCTGTTCAACGCACTCCTCCTACGGGCGCTACTACTAGGGCTCGCGCCAGAGGCAGGCGAACAGCCACAAAACCTGTTTCCCGTACTCACCCCCTAGAACCTCTTGACCTTAGGGAACAGGGACACTCAGTCCAATCTGTAGAAGACATCCCCCAGGATTTTGATGATTCTAGAGAGGAAGAAGAAGGAGAGGACACAATGCATGAGGCACCATCTGCCCCTGCTACCCACCCTTCTGGTCAATCTTTGGAACCTGGACCATCTCATTCTCTGGAAGACTTCATGAGACTTTTCATGAAAACCCTTTCCAATCCAACGTCTTTGGAGGGATCAAAATTCAAAACTCCTTCCATGAAATCTCCTGATAAATTCGATGGAGAGAATCCAGACAGATTGCGCCCCTTCTTGCAAACCTGAAAGCTCCTGTTCCATAACGACCCTCAAACTTTCAATAACAACCAATCGAAGGTTGTTTACGCTTCTTCATTCCTAGCCAGAAAAGCAGCAAGGTGGTTTGAACCTTATCTTCTCATGCTCTCTTCAACAGAAACCCACTTACTCATTAATAACTGGGAAAAGTTCAAAGACCAACTCTTTACGTTGTTTGGTGACCCTAATGAAACTGACAACACAGAAATTGAACTGAATTTCATTTGTATGAGTGATAATGGTAAACCCTCTGAATATATCTCAAACTTCAGAGCACTTCAAACTCAAGTAGGTTGGAATGATGCTGCCCTCAAGTATAATTTCAAAATGGGACTTCCTTCGAGGATTCTGGATCAATTAAATCTTCATGGTCAGAAGATGACTACTTTATTGGATTTAATGGATCGAAACCTCAAACTCAACGGGGTTTACCAAGGACGACTACAACATTGTCGATACGCCAACAGATCTCAAGGCCTAAATTTTATATCGGGACCTTCTTCATGCCCACAAACAACTCAATCCTTCTCAACTCAATCCAAACCCAATAAGGGAAATGACAAACCTTGACCAAAAAGCTCGACCCCAGGCAATATCAGTAAGGTACTGGATCTGAAAGGGGAACTTAAAGAAGCTGAGAGGAGGAGACGAGCAGATAATAGGCTATGTATGTATTGTGGGGGTAAGCACAAGCTAGAAGATTGTGTAAAGTTGAAGGAAAGAGAAGTTACTAGTTCAAGGTCAAAAAACTAGTATATAGTTTACTTGTGTGCAAAGAAAACTATCTTATCTCTCCCAGTGCACAGAACCTCCATGTCTTAAGGACTGGAGTTGCATTAAACCGCTTGAGATTCATTCTTTTTAAGGAGGATACTTCCTTCAGTTGTCTTATAGACTCTGGAGCTTTAATTTCTTTTGTCAGTTTATCTTTTTTGGAGAAGTTAAAGCTGTCATTTACAGATATTGACCAAACTCCTATTTTTTTGGTCAAATCAGAGGAACCCAAATATTGGGTAAGTAAGAAGGTTTTATGGGTTTTCAACTTTCCAAATTTTCCCCCCTTTGAGTGGGAATTATCAGTCTTGGATGCCCCAAGAATGGACGATACCATCCTTGGCCATGACTTTTTAACGCATTGGAATCCTGAAATTGATTGGTCACAGGGATTGATCACCCCATGCACTAAGTATATTTCTGATTCTTCAATGCAGGTCAATAGGGAGTTAAACAACCCGCCTGACAATGTCCTGCTAGAGTACAAATCTCTGCCAGATGGCTTGCAAGCATCAGATCTTTCTCTAAATGAGAAATTGGCTAACCCTTCTAGCTTGATCACTTCACTCAAAGTAGTCAAATTATGCTCTCTCAATTCTGTTCTTCCCTCGACAGATTTTCTCGAAGATGATGAGGATTACCAAATCAACATTGAAGCCATTAAATCAACTCTACCGGAAATCTATTACAATTTCCTCGATGTTTTCTCAATCCACAAGGCCAATAAGTTACCACCTCATTGACCCTACAACCATCAAATAGAGCTAATAGGTCCAGTACCTCCGGCAGGTCCTGTCTATTCTTTATCGAAGGACGAATCTCAAGTTCTTCAAGACTAAATTGCAGAGAATGTAGCCAAAGGTTTCATCAGAGCAAGTAAATCTCCAACCGGCTCTCTGCTCTTTTTATAAAGAAAAAAGACGGTAGCCTTAGGTTGTGTTTTGACTATAGAAAGCTCAACACAGTTACAAAGAAGAATGCATATCCAGTTCCTCCTATGTCATTGCTCCTTACCATTTTTAATGGTGCTAATTTCTTTTCTAAAATTGATCTTAGAGGTGCTTATAATCTTATTTGCATTGCGGAAGGTCATGAACCACTGAATGCAATGCACACTAGATTCAGAAGTTTTGAATATTTATTAATTCCTTTTGGATTATCTAAGGCACCATATACTTTTCAAACTTTTGTTATTGACATCTTTCAAGATTTTGTCAAAAAAATTTGCTGTTGTCTACTTAGATGATATTTTAATTTTCTCAAAGACACTAGATGAACATATTCATCATGTTCAACAGGTACTAAATTGCCTTCGAGATCACAGTCTCTATGCCAAGCACAATAAATGTGAATTCCATATTAAATCTATTGATTTTTTGGGGTTTACGTTCTCCACTAATGGTTTAGTCATGGACAACAAAAAGGTCCAAAAAATCCTGGAATGGCCTGAGCCCAAAACCTTTAAATCCCTCCAAGGAATTTTGAGTTTTTCCGATTTCTATAAAAGATTTATTAAAGATTACTCAAAAACTATTTCCAATCTTACTTATCTTCTTTGAAAAGATATTCCTTTTGTTTTTACTTCTACAGCAGGAAAGGAATTCGAAGCATTGAAGACTGTGTTTACCACAGCTCCAATTCTTCAACACTTTGATCCTTCTGCTTTGACAATAGTCAAGACAGACGCTAGAAATTATGCTATCGCAGGGGTCATTTCTCAATTAAATCCTGAAACAAAATTGTTTCATCCTGTTGCTTTTGAGTCACCCAAACTCATTGCGGCAGAATTAAATTATGAAATTCATGACAAGGAGCTTATAGCTATTATTCATTGTCTTAAAAAATGGTGCTCTTTTCTTCTCATCCTAGATAGCCCTTTTCAAATCTTGAATGACCATAATAATTTAAAATACTTTATGTCTTCCAAAGTGTTAACCAGGCCTCAAGCCAGGTGGGCTGAATTTTTGTCTGAATTTCCTTTTTATATTTCCAATTACCCAGGTAAGAACTGCATTGTCCCAGATATCCTGTCACGTCGGGACAACATTTACCCACAGCAGGGGGAGGCATATGCTGTCAAGAACCCAGAAAATGTGAAATCAATTTTCAACAAAACAATTTTAACGACTCATCAACTTAATTCGATGACAATTCAATCTTTTCAAAATCCACTATCCAACATCCTCAAAGCTCAGTCAAAGGACAATTATTGTATCGGGATAAAAGACAAAATACTCTTGAAGAAAGGGGTCAAAATATTTAGTATTGAATCAGGTCTATTAGTTTTCAAAGGTAGAGTAGTCATACCTGACAATAATGAAATAAAATTATGGATTTTCAATAGTCGACATGATTCTCCATTAGCTGGTCATTTTGGGGTTGATAAAACCTACCAGTTAATAGCAAGGGATTTCTTCTGGCCAGGAATTACCAGAGAAATCAAGGCCTATATAAGATCTTGTTACAAATGTAATAGGAATAAGGCTCCCTGTCACCAGAAGCATGGGTTGCTTCAACCACTTCCTATTCCCTCTAAACCTTGGGAATCGTTATCAATGGATTTTATTTCTCAACTTCCGCTTTCTAATGATTTTGATGCTATATTAGTAATAGTAGATAGATTTTCCCAAATGTCTATTTTCATTAAAACCACTACTACTGCTACAGAAGAATATTTGTCAAAATTATTTCTAGAATATGTATTTTCCAAACATGGCTTACCTAATGATATTATTTCAGATAGAGGCCCATTGTTTGTATCCACATTCTGGACTCAATTGTGTTGACAACTCAATATCACAAGGAATCTCTCCACGGCCTATCATCCTGAAACCAATGGGCAAACAGAAAGGGTCAACCAAATCCTTGAATAATACCTTTGAATGTATGTCAGTTACCAACAAGACGATTGGACCACATGGTTACCATTGGCCGAATTTGCTTATAATAACTTGACTCATTCTTCGACACAACAATCTCTTTGTGAAACTGTTTATGGAAGACATCCTTGATTCAACTCAATCCATGTAGGAACTATTCATCCTGCAGAACATTATCTTTGAACCATATCACAACTCCAAGAAGAACTTAGATCAAACTTGGAATTAGCGATTCGAAGGTACAAGGAACAGGCCGACAAACATCAACAATCTGCTCCTTCCTTTAAACCAGGCGACAAAGTATGGCTTGATGCACAAAACATTTGAATGACTCAAAAATCAAAGAAACTGGCTAAAAGGCGCTTGGGACCATTCGAAATTGACTCTGAAGTCTCTAAAACTACATTTCGATTTTAAATACCTCCTAAATGGTAGGCTATTCACCCTGTTTTCCACGTATCTCTCCTGGAACTGGCTTGAGAAACATACCTGGGCAGGAACCGACCTCCTCCGGAACCAGTCAAAGTAGAAGACCATCTAGAGTGGGAAGTTAGCCGTATCCTTGATTCAAGAATGCGCAAGGGGAAACTTCAATACCTCATGGAATGGGAAGGCTTCCTTGATGACTCAGACAAAACATCCTGGGAACCAGCCATCAATTTTTCTAACACCCCTGAACTCCTAAACTTTTTTCATCTTCAATATACTTTAAAACCAAAACCTTAGAACTCTCTTTTATTTTTCTCTTCTCTTTTTTCTTTTCTTTCTCTTTTCTTTTCTTTTCTTAAAATCCTAAATCTTCTTCTCTTCTAAAAATCCTTACTCAGTTCTTCTTTTTTCTTTTTAAAAACTTTTTTCAACCTTCTTTAAAAAAATAAATAAATAAAATAAAATAAAATAAACAAAAATTAAATTAAATTGAATTAAAAAGTTAAAATTAAAAATAAAATAAAATATAAAAATAATAAAAATAAAATCTTAAAATTCATTAAAATAAAATCTTAAAAAAATCAATAATTCCTTTAATTTTCTTTCTTTTCTCCTTTCAAACTTTTTTTTCTTTTCCCTTATTTCTTTTTCTTCAAACTATCAAAATTTTTCACGAACTCAATGCAACAATCTTTCTCAAACTTCACTTCAAATCTCTCTTTTAAAATTCTTCAAACGAATTACTTCTTTCTTTCAAATTCTTTTTTTCAAAACTATTTTTTTCTTTCTTTTCAAATAACCAAAATTCCTCAAAAACCTCAATAAATAAACTTTCACAAATAACAATTTTTTCACTCATTAAATTTTCATTTCAAAAGAAATTGTTCCATTCAACTTTTTTTTCTTCTTACTTAAATTTTTCTTTTCAAAACTTAAACTAAAATCTCCTCAGTTAAACATTCTTTCTCTTCTTCTTTCAAAATTTAAAACAAAATTTTATTCAAATCCTTTCTTTTTCTTTCTCAAAATTTTATAAAATATATATTAAAATATCAATTAAAACAACAAAATAAAATATATACACAAATTGCTTTCTATTTTTCCTTTTTCCTTCCTTTCTTTTTTTTCTCTTTTCATGTCAAATTTTCTCCTGTATTTTTTCACGAACCAGTTTCTTCATTTTTTCCAAAACCACCCTTATTTCCTTCCTGCATTTCTCAAATACCTCCTCCTCTCCTACCGGTACCACTTCTCTAATCTCCAGTAATTCTTCTTCCACATCGAAGAAGGCGGCATCAACAATCTTGTTTATCTCATCACTTAAATTTTTGATTAATTGAGCTCCTCAACCCTGCCAAGGTTTCTTGGACCATACCTGGTCAAGGGTTTCCTCGTTATCCTCCCTCGAATCAACCGCCAGTTGACTTGCCTCAATTGGAAGCGATGGGGCAGCTTCCACAATTGTAGCTTCCACGATGACATCTGAATTCTTAAAACATACGGTCATCAGTAACAAAATTTTTGAAATAAAAAAAAAAGCAGACTTACTTCGAAAAACGGGTCAGCCTCTAAAAATAACTTCGGGGTGACCTCCACTGTCACTTCCTTCTCCTCTTCATCATCTTCAATGACCATCCACCTCAAGATGGGGACTTCATCCTCATCCTCTTCAACCAACTCATCTACCTCCTCTTCCACCCCTTGTCTTTTACCTGTGGCCTGGGTTACCTAGGCTGCCACGGTATCCTTGACCTCCTCCTCAATCTCTTCCACCAACTGATCATCCCTGAACGACACGTCCCAGATGGCTTCGACCACCTCTTTGGTCTTTGGGATTAACCAGTATTTAGTTTTGGTAAAATGTTGTTTGATGTCTGTGTTTTTTGATAGGGCATCACATGTCACCCGTCTCCAGCAACAAAACTCACATTTCTGGTGAGTACCTTGTGTAGCCGTGCTTTCGATGCAAAAATATTCCATCAATTTGCAGGCCGTGCAGGCTTGGAAGTATTTCCGGGTAATGATTCCACCATCTGCTTTGGGGTGTGAAGGCGTGGGAGTTGGGGTAGGACAAGTCAACATAATAAATAAAAAATAATTAAAAGAGTTGAGAGAAAGTAGTGTGGGAAGAATATGTCTCACACTCAACGGAGCTCCCATTTTATACCCTGGCATCTGTCACGTGCCATGTGACACTCGAGGAAAAAGCAGCTCATTAAATCAATAATACAGAGGTCTAAATCCATACTCGAAGTGCAGAAAACAATTCTACATAGCAACTGCAACTTTCCTTTGTGTACTCACTATTCAACCACGCTAGTCTAAACTTTAAATATAAATTAGTCAATCTCTCAATAGTGTGTTTAGTCTTTTCTTTGATAAGCAGCCCACAGTGCAATAGTTAATGTAATATTCCGCTAAAAGGTTTATTAATTATCTGTAGGTTATTAAAAGGGGTAGTGAGCATGGACAGGATGGTTAGTGGAGGATTAAAGGGTTAACGGATGTTAGTGAGGAGGGTCCAGGTGTAACAGAAGTATTTTTTTTAGGTCTGTGGAGTGCCGAATGATGGATGGGTATGAGGTCAATGCAAGGAGGGGTAATGGATATAAAAGGGGTTGGATTGTGGTTTTCTATTTTATTAGAATTAAATTATAAAATGTATATATAGTTAATAGTGGTAAAGCTTCAGGTTAAATCATTATTATTGTATCTTTCCTTATTTTTTCTCAGTAATCATTTCTAAATCTTAAATCTTTGATTATTGAGTTTCCAACCCTTTGTGAGATCTTAAGAATATTAATATTACCTATAAAATATATTAGAATTCTTATCGAACATATCTCAAAGCAGTAGCTCTTCCTTCTAGTAATCTTTGAATCACTTCCTCGAACATTTCCTCTGTGCTTCGAAGAAGTTTCTAAACTACACTCTTCATCTCACTTCCAGGAACACCCTTGACCTTGAGCGTTGGTCGTCTGGTGACACCAATTCTGGCTAATATTGATTGAGAAACCACTTAGAAACCCAAAACATGATGTGAGACGTGGGGTGACTGAATGCAGTCCTTGGAAGGCACTTGCACAGATAAATCCTTGAATAATTTTGGAAAATTTAAGCATGGTAGTGAGGCACCAATCTTGAGATTTTAAATGAAATTAGTGCAAATAATGAGGTCAATGCACTTTTAATTAAATTAGGACACTAAATAAGTGTCTGTTGGCTATTTTAGCATGTTTCCTCATATTTGGCATATAATGTGAGGTAAGTATAGTGTTAAAAAGCTAAATTTTCTAAAAATGAAGCTATTCACATGGCAAAAATGCAGGAAGTATGTGGCCAGTACACAGAAGCAATTTCTTGCATAAAAAACACCATATTTGAAAACTGTAATTTTTATGCATTTGAGCAGCCAAATAAATAGTCCTAATTAATATAAATTGATCTGTCAAGGCATATTTTTAATATTATTAAATTTATAGTGCTTTGGAAGTTTAAAGTTTAGTATGGCACTAAAGTTTATTAAAAGAGGATTTATGGAGTTGATTATTGGGATTGGAAAAGCCAATCTATTTTTACAATGGAATATATTTAAAGGATTGAGTATATAAAAGGGTAAAAAAGGGTAACTTTAAAAGTCAAGATTAAACAAATACTTAACTTTCAGAAAATGCAAGTATAGGTCTAAAAGTTTAAGGAAACTAGAATGAGGAGCTTGAAGAACCTTTAAAAATTTTCATGGAATTTTTATTATTTTTCCTCTATTCTTTACAATTTTATAAATTATTTTTGATTATTTTTGATTTTTCATGATTTAGTTAACTTTGAAAATTTTTTACTATATGAATAGGGCTGTAAAGACTTCAAAATCTCAATGGGGTTATAAAGGAGAATTAGCTCTAACATCTGAAATTTTTCAAGATTTTTAACATCTACTTTCACAAACAGATATATAAAATTTTAAATCTTCTCTCATAAATTTATGTAAATCTTTGAGCTGAATTATAATTTTCTCCCTTTTTTACAGGTATTTACATGATTACAGAGATGGTGAAAATTTCTTAAGATAAGTTACATATTTTATATTGGGCAGTTTAGATAGACTCTTACAGTTTCCTTGCTGTAAGCAGAATCCAAGGGAATTGAATAAACCAAAGAAAACCATGTCCCTTTAGGTAAATATAGATTCCACAATTAACTAAGCTAAAACCTCTACTTGATTTAAGATGAACAATTAAAATATTTTTTATTAATGTTATTGAGATTTATAATTGGTGCTATTTGTACTGAGGGAAAGAAATACAACATTTAAGCTGTATTCAGAAAAGTTATTTAAATGATTTAAAATTATATTTTTGTAAAGCTTTTTATTTTTATTGAGAACAGATGATAAAATCAAGTCCCTGAAGTTGAGGCCTTAATAATGGTACCCTATAGGTATTTATTTATGAGTTTTTGAGTAGGATTTATAATATTTTATGTAAAAGTGTTATATTTTTAAGGGTATTACAATTTTAAAATATTTTATGTAAATTAATAATAGTTGTTGTTAATATGCAATGCTAGATGATTTTTGTTGTATAAATTTTATGTTAAGATACTCTCATACTGTCTAATTTTGAGTCTAAAGGCTTTATATGCATAGTATGTCATGTGCTTTATTTCTTCCAGCCAAAGCATCCCAGAGCTTGTCTGGAGATCACCGGAGTTTGTATGGAGCTCGTACAGAGCATTCTGGAGCTTGAACAGACATCTGGACTCAATTAGAGCCTTAAAACTCTTATAAAAATCTAGAAAAATTACAGATGATAGAGCTACTTCTTTTTTACAATCCCATCTAGTTTTAGTAGTCTGCACAGCCCTTTTCATCTAGTAAAAAATTATCAAAGGTAAGTAATTTATAAAAAATTAAAAATAATCAAAAATACTTTATAAAATTATTAAAAATTGAAAAATAATAGTAAAATTTCCCCAAAAATTTCTAAAGGTTTTGAGACTTCTGAATTTAATTCCCATACACTTTTAGTCCTATACTTGCATTTCTTGACTGTTAATTAATTATTCAATCATTACTTGTAAAATTAACCCTTTTTAAACTATTTTAAATACCCATTCTTTTAAATATAAATCATTATAAAGTTAGATTGGCCTCTCTAATCACTATAATCAAATCCAAAAAACCCTCTTTTAATTAACCTAGTAGTGTACTAATCTATAGGTCTTCACATTCTCCATCCAATAAAGAATTTCCCCATTCTTTAAAGCTTTGCATATTTGTTCAATCACATAATCATCTTCTCTTCATTCTCTTCAAACATATGCTCCAACTACTCCTGAAAACGTTTCAGTTTATCTTATAATAAATATAATTATCAACATTATATAAAATTTCCTTGCCATTCTGTGTGAACTTTGCGCCAAATACCAGGTACCTTGTCTTATTTCTAACCCTGGTTTTCCTGGAAGAACTTCCTGTGATTCTTTCAGGCTTCAGAAAATCAAGTGTAACCATCCAATTTCTCCTTCCAGAACTAAAGTGCATACCAGACCAGCTTCCCTTCCTGATCCAACAATTCCTAAAATTAGACTATCCAAAGTTCCCACCTTCTTTATAAAAATAAAGGCCAAATCAGCTTCTTCATCTAAAAAACCTAATCCTGGGCCTCCTCCTCAATATCAAGATCCTAATCCTATATTGCCAGTATCACCCTTTGGCTTTGCTGAAACATTATTTCCTGACTCAAAAATTTGGAACTTTATTTTAATTTTAATAATCCTCTTTCTAATTCCACATCCATCTACAATTCTGTTCTATCTACTAATTTTTCTCCTAAGCTATTGAAAGAACCAATAAAGATGACGTTGGCCAGGTGCAGAATGATTACATTAACCACTATCCTAAGTTTCATAGATATCTCTTTCCTGATTTCTGAATGATATGAAGTGTAAATTTTAACATATTTTCAGAAAACCCCTGCTAATAATACTGAAGATTTAATGAAGAGAAGAATTTTAATGCAATGTTTTTATAATGATGTTGAAAGATTTTAAAGAGATTATTTGTTTTGACTGTTTTCTTTTCTTTTAAAATTTAATACTTTAATTCTTTTTGGAGCTGATAAATTTTTGTTATCTGGTTGATTTAATTCTTTTTAATTTTCTTAAAATTGTCATATTTTGAAATATATGTTAAATATATTGCATTTGCCTTTTGATGATTCCACTACTGAGTGAAAGGTTTTAATCCCTTCAGACTCACCTCTACCAGTCTTTACTTTCTTTCACAGCATGAGAGAGAAGGCCTCCCTAATGTGAAAAATACTTTTGATTTCATTCCCATTGGGCTCTCCCCTGAGCCAAATACTCTGATTCCATTCTTTCCATAAGGTCCTTTAAGGTTCCACCTAAATAGTCTATCAATGAAACCCACTAATATTTCAAATTCTATCCATCTTCAATGATTCAAGACCATAACATTCAAATAAATTTCTAACCCTTTTAAATCACTCCTAAATTTATCAGATTCCATATTTTATGCCAGACTTTCTTACCAACTTTATTTTCAAATTTTAACAATCTCCATCAATAACTTTAGAATATCCATCTTTCTTTAATCTTAAAATAAATCCATTTAATGACATATTCATTTCCTAAAGTTAGTTGCATGGTTTCCATCAATGACTGAGTTTTCCAACTGAGTGAGTACCAGCTTGAGTACTTATGAACCTGTGATAAATTAAAAATAACTGAATTGAATATCCTTCTATATTGACATTCTCTCCTAAAATCGTTGAAAACCAAACTTTTAATCAATTGCCAGTTTAAAGTCTTGGTGGACTACCCTTCTACAAACCCCACATAAACTGTCCATGATAATGATTGAACTTCAAGTTTAAAGTCTTGGTACAAAGAGAAAGTAATTTTTCAGTTTAAGGTCATGGGGGACCAATGATTGCAATCTCTCCAGTTTAAAGTCATGGAGGGCCCAAACATTCCATTGATTCCAACTGCCTACTACTGTCCTTGAGCCCATTTTTGCCAGCATCTTTTTTCTCCATTCCCTGTTCTCCTATCCAGGTTATCCTTTCCATCCTAATTATCAAATCTTCAAGATGACTCCTTCCAACTTCACTGCCTCTAGAGACCAAACCTCTGATTACTGTTCTTTAACCCATTAATAGTGCACCTACACTTATAACCATAAAGGATACACCTACAACAGGGCCTGTTACAACTGCTTCAAAAAGAAGAGAAAATGCTCTGGCCTCAAATATGGCTCACTCCCTCTTCCTGCCATCAGCTTTGCCTCACATTTCAAACCTTCTACTGCATCTCCTAAATTAACCACCTCAAAAATTCCTACTCCTTTCACACCATCATCATTTTTGAATATTCCTTCTGACTGTGAATCTCTGGGTCTACCTTTATCTGCTCTTCTTGCTGCTCCATCTCTCCAATCAAGGCTGTCTTCTGTAATCCCTAAAACTTCTACTTCTCCAAAAGCAGTTTTAAAGCCACCAAAATAAGTTCTGAATTTTTCTCCTTCTTTCTCTCCACCTCCTATAACAGAGCCTATTCCTCCTCAACATAAATTTAGCAGCCCCCATTGTCTTTCTTCATTTTTTTCTTCAAAGAGACCCAGATCTCTCATTCCTCCTTAAATATGCTGTAAGAAAAGAAATATTCCAACAGTTAATTGATCACCTATTCATGCTCCACCAAGAGACTTCCTAACCGTCTAAAACCAGCTTCTTATCACAACATTAAAAATCCCTACTCTTCCCTTATTGAAGAAAAATTTCTACCAAGCCTGCCTTTAAATCTTGAGCTTGAAAAATCTGATTCTAGTAAGAAATTAACATTTTCATTCTTCTTTTAAATTTATATCTTGAATTTTATTGATTACCTGATCTAGATTCTTCTGGAGAAAATTATTCTCCATCTGGTTATTATATTCCTGATATAGAGCCCACTTAAACTATGGTTGAATGTAATGAGTTTTCTCAACAATTTTATTCAATTTTCAACATTAACTTGGCACATTACAAAGATTATCTGCCAAATATTGTGCAGAAGTATTCTCAAGAGAGAAAGTCTTGAAATGTCACTTTAGAATGGCCACTTTGCTTGACCAAAAAAAATGTTGACAATCTGAAGAAATTGAAAGATTCACTAGAGCCTCTGCTTAGACCTTTACCATGCCATCTATATCAAAAGAAAACTTCCCTGACTCTTCAGGCTCCTGCTATAAAATTTAGAGAAACTAAAATAAAATATATATATATATATCCTAAAAACATTACTACTACTTTTTTTTACTGGTTATTATTATTATTATTTTATTTTATTTTATTTTATTCTTCCTCTTCTTTATATATATATATATATATTATTATAATTTTTAAACATGAAACAAAATTGTAAAGTAGAAGAAATTTGAAATAGAAAATATATAATTATAAATTTCAAAATTAAAATTAAATATATAAATATGCCCCCCAGCCATTTGATGAGCTGTACCCCTGATATCATACCCACATCCAAGTGCACCTTGATGTGGGATACACATGAAAGAAATTGAAAATAAACATAAATAATTTTTGAAAATTTTTGAAAAAAATGATAAACACGATAGAAAATTATCACTGGGTGGGCTCCCTCCAATTTTTAAAAATGATTGGAGACCACCAGTAATTATTATCCCTGAAAGAAATAATTTATAATAAAACTTAAAATAAAATTCAAACATGTAACATTCAAGCATAATAAAATTTCTATAATCAAAAATAAAACATAAAAAATCTTGAATACAGCTTCAAATGAGCTTAATTGTGGTGATGTTGTATTGATCCAGGTTATAGTCTTAGAGGACTACCTATACAACAAAACCAAAGCCAGTATACACCTAGAGACAGGGAAACTATAGTGTGGTACATGTCTTGAAGTAACACAGAAAATTTCTCTGTAAGCAGCAAGCGCAACAATGGGGTTTCTTGGAAGGATGGGCACTGAAGTTCAACAAAGGGGTCTTCAAAAGCACAGAAAAATTAGACTCTCCCCACATAGTTTTTTTTGTGTACTATGGATATACAAGCTTTGGCAAGTAAAAATTAGAGGGAAGTGCATACAGGACTATAAGGCAAGAAGGTATAATATGTGCTTGAAAAAGCCACAACCAGGGCTAGAAGCATAGTATGGATTAAGAGGTAGCATCAAGCAAGGGTAAATATTTCACAATTAGATAGGAAAAAGCAGCAACAAGCAAGGGTGTGAGTTTCCACACTTAGGGTGAAAAAATGGGCTTTAAATGTATGCTACAAGCACTTAGCACTGGTAGAAACATGTTGGAGAAAGAATGTAGCCCTAGAAGAACAAGTGGGTCAATAAGAAGCGCTCAACAATAGAAGAAAAAGATGTAAGACTTGAAGGAAGGGTACTTACTTAGCTTGAAGAGTTTCATAATTAGTGGATACTCATATGGAAGGAATGGGTTGTTACAATAGGTAGAGAAGGCAGTGCAGTACCTATTATTTATTCAGGGATCTCAAGAAGCATAGGGTATGTAAAAAAGGTGGATTGTCAGGTACTAATAGCTGTACTTGTATAAATGTTTCAGGCACTATTAGGACAAAGACTTATGCTATACATTTTACATAGATTATTGAGATACTTAGTTACCGTTTGATATTCTTGTATTAGCACTAAACTTGCATAGGAAAGCCAGTAGGTAAAAAGAGCATAGGAAAGGGGCACTTAACATAAAGGTATATAAAATAGCACTCACACCATGCAATATTTGGGGGGGACTTGCTAGCAAGTCCTCAACTTGAAGTCAGATGGAAATCAGATGGAGCTCAGACTGAAGTTATACTGAACTTTCACTTGAAGTATCACACAAAAAATAATAGATCTATATTGAAAACATAGTGAAAGTGTGAGGATAACTGAATGGAAGCCAGAAAAAATCATTCCATGAGTCTACTCAATGGAAAGTACTTTTTGATGCAACTTATTTAAATAATACTTTATTAACTTAAGTTTATCAATGAAAATCTATCAATATTATCACAATTATTAAATACAATAATGTTATTAAAAACTTTCAGATTACATATAAAAAAATCAGTTACTTTTTCTATTACCTACAACTCTTTTTCCAGAATTGAAAAAATGTAATTTAATTATTAACACAATAAAAACTGAATTTCTCCTTGATGTATTTTTTGAATGTCAATATTTAGCAATGGTATATTTCAATGTATTGAATTTTCTTTAAAAAAATAGAATCAACAGAAAACTTAAATTATTCATTATAGATTAAAATTAAAAACATGGAAAACCAAAATATAAAGTATGGTAATTATTTTTGAAGCTTTTTGACTAAATGAAGAACTTTCAAAACTTATTTACACTACTTAAATTTAAATGAATAATAGTTGATTTTTTATCTTATAATTACCCTATGTCTTTAGGCTTTAGACTCCAATGCATTTTGGGGGCATAGAAAATGCAAGAAAAGGAAAGAAAAATCCCCAAAATATTTTTCTCTTTTTAAAATTCTACCAATTCATCAGCTATTAAGACAATATATATACATTATCATGGGTAAATGAAATATCTATCTAGATTTTAGAATATCTTTTTTATTGATTTCATAAATATTTTTTTGGTATACTTTCAGTTGGTGAAGTGATCTAGAGAACTCAAAAAAAATACCACTCAGTGAATTCCTTTCATAAAAAATACAGATAAAATTTTCCTAAAGTTATGAAAATAATTTTTAAGTAAATAGAGGAATATTTCTTAAAAATTTTAGCTGAATGGTAAAGTGTACTTTAATTCTAATATTTGAAATAAAAATACTGTTTGTCTGGAGATTCACCTTATAACTTTTACAGTGTTTCCTTGTAAGAAGAGGTGCACAAGATTAACTTTCAGGCTTTATAAAATTCAAATACTTTACCAAAGAGGTAGAACTGATATTATTCATCATTCCATAGTTTTATTTGTTGAAAGACATCTATATAAAAAAATTTTGGTAAGAAAGATACTATAGATAACTTGAACCATGACAATATAAATTGCTACCATTATAAAGATTAAGTTCTGATTAGTATAAATTAATTAAATACTTTAAAATATATGTACAAAAAATTCAGCTTTTTTATTCAAATTTTCTTAATTAAAATTGTAGAGGATCTAACTCATGGTTGGTGAGATAAATAAATTTACAAGATAATTTTACAGCTCTAAAATTGAACCTTCTCCTCATGTTATAAATATAGTTTAATTGTTTTACAATTCATTATTTGAAATAAGATAATAAAACCTATAGGCAAAAATAAATTTTTTTATAAATTTAATGAGTCAATATATTTGATACTTTCTAGAAAAAAATACTATATAAATCCTCTTAAATATTTTAATTATCAAAATTCAATACATGCATTATTAATTTTTACTTAAATTAGTTTCAACTGAGAGTATTATGAATTTCCGGTGAGTATTAAAGTAGAAAAACAAGTTAATAAGTTAGCTTTCATTGCAACTTAAATTTTTGATAAAAATTTTATGTTTATATTTTAAAAAATTCTTTTTTTATGCATTGGAATTGATTTACACTTAAACATATAGATCTATATTGAAGAATGTGTTACTAGAAAGTACCTGAAATATTTTTATTTAAAAGAGATTTTTTTCTTTTGTTAAAGTATATTGAGTATCAATAGGAGCTCTGGAAACTATTTATAGATATTATAGGAATACAAACATAGCTGTAGAATTTTTTTCAGTCTATCAATTGAAATTAAAATCATTCTATAATAATTGAAGATAAAATGAAAGCTATTTGAAATAATGTTTTTTAAAAAGTTAAAATTTTTTTTATTTATTCCCATAAATTCATATCATGTAGAAAAAATATTTTTGTTAAGAAAAATACTTAGACTTACATTATAATAACTTACTTTTTAATTTTAAGAGATTAAAAGAGCTTCTCACAGTTTAACTAAGATTGAACCACAGTCATGCATAGGTTTTCATTGAGAGTTCAATCTAAGTTTTATCAAAGCTAAGAAGTTTAATTTTAAAAAAATTTATGTATTTATTGTGATAAAAGAATTTTAGAAATTAAGAGATCTCAGAGAGTTTTTTTCTTTTACTGATTAAATAATAATAAATATATTAAGAAATTTTATACTTTTTCTTTTCCTGAGTGTTTAGTACCTAAATTTACTTATTATGGTACATAGAGTAATCAGAAATTAAGAAATCAAGAAAAAAAAATTTCATCAATATATCTTGTGGTAAATCTTCATTTGAATCCCATGATTCATGTAGAAGATTTTTCCACCTCACCAGCAGAACTCACATGTAAATTCTAAACTATGTAAGCTCACCTAATGAAGCCTGTGAAAATGGTCTAAAATTTAATCAAATTTTTTTGGTTAACATTATTTTCTAAAATACCTACTATTTTTTTGTCATATATATAATTATCAACCACATTACATAAAAAAGTTTGAAAGAAAAATTATACTAATATTATATAAGTATTTTTATATCATATTACTTCTCATTCTTTATATTTAAATGTATATAAATAATGATCAATACATCTGTATGTTGAGTTAGTGAAAAATTATACAAATCTATACACCATAATTCAAAAAGAAATTACATGATTAAGTAAATTTACAGCTTTAGTATCCTATTTAAGATGCTAATGTATGTCTAAAACTACTTTGGAGTTAATTGTTTCACCTTATATATTTCATGTTTCAGCTAATATTTTATGGCAGTGAGCTCTATTATTTGCCCAAAGAACAGAGTCCATCCTCCTATTGTCACACTCAGTTTGCACAAATCCCCATCCCTTTCAATTCTATCATCACACGCTTGTCTTCCCTCCCCACCCCTTTTGCTACCATTCCAGCCCCATTGTATACCATCCTCTTTTGATTCCCATTTCACCCCTCCCAACCTCTTCCTGACCCTTTTCTTCATTCAAAATTCCTTGGAAACCCTTAATCTTCCCTTTGTACTCTTTCCCAACCTTTTTGCTACCCCATATACCCTTCCTCACCCCTCTCTCCAGCCTTCCCAACCCTTGTAGCCCCATTCCTCCCCTTTATCTTGCCTCCACAATCTTTCAACCCTGATTTCCTCCCTTTCAACTCAGTCCCTATTTCTGTATATAAAAATAAAGTGTTTGGGTGGAATGGGGAGGTGTCGGTCAATTGTCTAGAAGAAGGTAAGGAGAGGGGGAGAGATGGAGGAGGACAAGGAGAAAAATAAAAGAAATAAAATAAAGTAGATTTTTTAGTTTATTTAAAGGAAAGGCAACAACGAGTAACTTGAGAGATGACAAAAAAATGAGGTTTTATTAATAATAATATTATTTCAAGTAAGGGTTCTGCGCGGCAAGCACTGTAATTACTATCAGACCTAATGCAACCTTTAATCTGTTATATAATATTTAAATTAGATTTGTAATACTAATAATAATAATAATAAACCGGTTATAATAAAATATGTTAAATTGTGGAGTGTATAGTAAGTGATGCTTCTACAGGGGATTATCCAAGGCCCTTTTATAGGCAATGGGTCCTCTGAAGCGCAAAAATTACTATATACAAAAGAGTAATGAAGTAAAACAAGAAGATAAAAGAATAAGTGAAACATAACAATGTGGAGAAAAATATGAAACAAATAATTAAAAACCCCAATTAAGAATCAAATTTTCCCACAATTAATTCGCAAATCAGTAAGTAAAAATTGTGAATAACTAAACAAGCCTGGGACATAGGAGCTATGAGAAAAATAATTCAAAACAGATGGTACAGTCTGATTTAAGGATTATTAAGTGAAACAAAAAATATTTTGACACAACAAGATATGTAATTATTTTCAATTTAGTATAAATTAATTAATTCTTTTCCTGACACAATTAAGGGTCAAAATAAGCGCCATTATTTATTGTTTAATACTATATAAAATATGTTATTTAATATATAAATGTAAATAAGTAATTTAATTATATTATAAGTCAATTTTACATTTATAATTATAATATATGTTTTTAATTAATTAAATATAAATTTATAATTATTAAATACATAAAAATTTGCCATTATTTGTAGAATATAAAATATATTATGTTTAATTTAAATGTATAAAAATTTATATAAACAATAAAATTAATATAACACTTATATGTAATAAGATACTTATAGAATTTTATTATGCAATAAAATATTAATTTATATACATTAAATATAATTCTTACACCCTCTTTCAGGTCCTGTAAGTTAACATATCATTTACTGGGCTCCTGGAATAGCCTGGCTGACACTCCCTCACTCTAAAAAAAACAATAAAAAAAATGCTAAGATTTTTTCTTTTTGTACTTTTTCAACAGAGTAGGCAGATTTGAAATTTCCTTGCCAGGTATCTATGCATCATGTTCAGATGATTTGTTCTTATATCTCAATAAATATTCAGTACCTCTTTCAGAAGTGATAATTCTATCATTGAGAATTTTATCAATTTCTGCTGTTTCTGTGACTTCCTGAGGGTTTTTCTTAGGTCTTCCCCTTCTTTTGGGAAATAAGTCACTGTTGGAAGTATAAGGCTTAAGCAAAGAAATGGGAAAAACAGGATGTTTCCTATCATATGGAGAATACAATACAACTTCTACTGCATTATCACCAACCATTCTTTTAACAACAAATGGTCCTACAAAAGGATCTTTTAATTTGTGGTTACCTTTTAAATTGAAATGGACAGTAGAGATCAACACTTCATCACCCTTGTTAAATGTGTATTCTTTATGGGATTTATCCCATCTTGTCTTTTCATATTCAAATGCTTTATCAATACAGCTCTGAGCATGTTTTCTGCATAGCTGTTGCATTTGCATGAAAGATTTTACACCAGGGTGTAGTTCCAACTTAGGTAATTTACTATTGAGAATCTGAGAAGGAGTATGTGGGACATAACCAAACCAAAGCTCAAAAGGCTTTTTCTTACTGACAGAATGAACAGTGCTATTATATGCAAATTCAATACCAGGCAATAGAGTGACCCAATCGTGAGTAAATCTGTCATTGTCTTTATATTCTAAACTAAAGGCACAATACCTTCTTATCATATCTTCCAGAGTTTGAATCATTCTCTCAGCTAGACCATCACTCTGAGGATGGTGAGCTGTAGACAATTTCAACTCACAGCCACAAATATCCATCAAAGAGGTCCAAAACTCAGAAGTAAATTTTGGATCCCTATCAGAGATAATGGCTTTTGGAAAACCAATCATATTAAACATGTAAGACCACCATAAGAAAGCTAATTCTTTGGTGGATACATCTTTGTGGGTTGGAATAAATTTTCACATTTTTGTGAATCTATCTACTATTACCCAACAAGAGTTAAAGCTGTCTTTACCTGAAACAGAAGACCAGTGACAAAATCCATATTAATGATTTGCCAGGGAGCATTAGGTGCTTCAATATGTTGTAATAACCCTGCTCTTTTACCTGTCAACCTTTTAGATTTTTGGCAGGAATCACAAGATTTAACATATAATTTTGTGTCTTCAGACATATTAGCCCACCAAGCAGTGTTTTTGATTCTAATCAATGTTTTTTCAAGATCAAAATGACCAGCCAATATGTCATCATGACAAAGTTTGAGGATAGTTTCTTCATAAAAGGAGGAATTATAATTACATTAGTAAGCTTTCTTCTATAATATATATAACCATCTTCAATAGAAAACTTTCCTTTACTTAAAGCATTTTGATACTTTGCAGGAAGAGTTTTTATTAATGCTTGAATTGAAGCATTCTTAGGATCATTTAAGATAGTAACCAATTTATTTAAATCAGAATCCTTCTCATATGAATCCAGTATTAATTGCAATAACTCTTCTTCCATATCAACTACAAATATACCATGGATATGAACAGTATAATCTTCAGGTACATAAGCAGGATTTGAGTCATTATTTGGCAGAGGCAATCTGGAGAGCATATCAACATTGGAGTGAACATTTCCAGCCCTATTGATAATTGTCATCTGTCCTCTGTATTTTTGAACAGCAAGTTGCCACCTGAACATATGTCTGTTAGGTGTCTTCAGGTTTAAGAGGGACTTCACAGCACTACAGTCAGTTACCAATTCAAATTTTTGGTCATCTAGATAGTAATGAAGCTTCTCAAGATCCCAAACAACTGCTAAGCACTTTAATTGAGTTGCACCATATTTCAATTCACTATTTCTTAAGGTTCTTGAAATATAACAAATTACAACCTCTGAGGATTTATCATTAATAATTTGTTTCTGGTGAAGGGCAGCACCCAGACCAATAAAGCTAGCATCTGTATACAGGACAAATGGCTTGTTAAAATCTGGAAGAGCCAATGTAGGGGCTGTCATTAAGCAACTTTTTAATGTATCAAAAGATTTTTGACAGTCATTATTCCAGAGAAAGTTAACATCTTTTCTGGTCAGTTTTGTAAGAGGCAAGGCTATGAACTGATAATTTTTAATATATTGTCTATAATAGCCACACATACCCAAAAAACTTTGGATTTCTCTTACAGAAGTTGGTGCTTTCACATTTTGAATGGCAGCAACTTTGTTTTGGTCTACACAAATTTGTAGGCCTGACACAACATGGCCAAGGACTTTCAAAGATTGAAAACCAAATTTACACTTTTATAAGGATAAGGTCATATTGATTTCATCCATTTTTTGGAAAACTCTATTCAAGTGAATCATATGTTCATAAAAAGTTTTAGAAAAAACAATGATGTCATCGATATAAACCATGAGCCATCCTTCAATTATTTCCTGATGGAAAGTGTTATCCATGACCTTTTGAAAAACTGAAGGAGCATTTTTAGGGCCAAATGGCATCCTTACATACTTAAATATTCCCATATGAGTAGCAATAAGCAAAAAGTTTTGAGAATTTTTCTCCACTGGAACTTGATGATATCCTTTATTACCATCCAGACAACTAATAAATTTAGCACCTTGCAAGGAAGCATGTATTGAATTAATTCTGGGTAAAAGATAAATATCATCAACAGTATAAGTTTTTAAAGCTCTGTAATTTCCACATAATCTAGCCTTATCTTTTTCATAAAAAATTAAGACTGGGGAGATGACACAATATTTGGGGGTGACATCCACTTTCTCAATGATATTCATTTTTAATAATGTTGCAATATTATCTTCAATATCCTTTCTTTTTGTTGGAGAAGCAGGATATGGTTTTTTCTTAAGACTAGGAGGAATATCACTTAAGTTACAGGATAAGGTAATTTTCATCTCTTCCTGAAAAATTTCCAAGACATGAGAACCATGAGCAAAAGCCATAGGGAAAGATGTAATAGAGGCAATAATAGAATCCTTTTTTTCACTAGTTAACTGATCACCAAAAGAAGCAGTATTTATTTCATTTAATAAATCATTCATTTCAGTTGTTGTTCTGCCTTTACACTGGATTAGTGAGTTACAAGACTTTAACAGATGCCCAGGAGGTTTTCTAGAAGAGGAAATTTTGAATTTCCTTTTGCCATTCATTCCTAAGGTAAAGCAATTATTTGCTGGGTCCAATTTCACACCAAACATGGTTAAAATATCATTTCCCATAATAAACCAATTGCTTAAATTATCATTTTTCATGACAACAAATTCACAAATAGCTCTGACAAAACCACCATTATATTTGAAGAATACAGAGGTTTTGTATTTGCCAATAGGAATTAAGGTTGAACCATAACCTCTCCATTTTTCAGAAGTTATAGGTAATAATTTACTCAAATATTCCTTATCCACTGAAGCTAAAGCTTTTTCAGACACTACACTTCCTCCAGCACCAGAATCAAGAACTACATCAACATTTTTTCCATTAATGAT
Organism: Hemileia vastatrix; assembly: GCA_030280995.1. Classification (NCBI taxonomy): domain Eukaryota; kingdom Fungi; phylum Basidiomycota; class Pucciniomycetes; order Pucciniales; family Zaghouaniaceae; genus Hemileia; species Hemileia vastatrix. Next base: position 17,233,494 of record JASXTE010000003.1, on the reverse strand, counting down.
AACAGGTGCCTTCAAAGGGGATATAGGTATAGAATTGGTAGTAATATCTTTAATTATCTCAGCATTTTCTACTGAAGATAAATCCAATAGACATTCTTCAGATATATTATTTAAATAATGGACATCTTGTTCCAACATTAAAACATCTTTAACAGAATCATTGTCATAGGAGATATTACTTTCACAGTCACTGGAAGAATTATTGACATCAAGTTCAACTTCATCAGTGTCTTCATTTTGTTCAACAAGATGAGTTTTCTTGTCACAAACATGACCCTTCTGCCATGGTTTGCTACATTTATAACAAGTATTAGTTGCATATTTTTTAGGTGCAATTGGGGCAGAGGGTTTACCAGATTTTTCTGGGAGCTTTGTAGAAGGTTTATTCTGATCATTATAAGATTTACCAAGGTAATTCTTAGGTTCATATCTATGGTTGAGTAGTACCTCATTACAGATATTAATGAAAGAAGAACTTTCCCTTACATGCTCAGTTCTAGCCACAATCAAATCTCTAAGAGAATTTGGTAATTTATACAAGATTTTATCTCTCCAAATATCATAATCCATCTTTGGATCAATTGCTCTTAGGATTTTTGTTACTTTCATAAGAAAAACAATGGGCTTTTCAACAGAGGAGGATATATATCTAGTATTCTCATACAGTCTTTGCTGAGCTAACCTGAATTTTGAACCACCAAACTGATTCTCAATCAAGGATTTCCAATCATTCGATGTATAATGATTTTTATCTAAAAGAACAGATTCATACCACATCAAGGCTACATTGGAAAATAAAGAAATTAGCTTAGAAACAATTTCCTCATCAGGTAGTTTATATGATTTCTTTAAATTATCAATTCTTTGGAGAAAGTGTTGCCAATCAGAGAAAGAATCACCATCAAAGGTAGGATATTGGTCTAACTTAGGCCAATTTTTCTGACTACTGGGATGGTCCACTTTTTGGTTTGAATTATTCATCATTAATAATTCCTGAAGTTTAGCCAGGTGTTCAGAAATTTCATTATTTACAGAAACAGCTGGTGCATGACCATCACAAGATTTTTTGCTAGTAGCAAAAGATTTTACAGACTCATTGTCAGTTTGCTTTATGGTTGAAATATGAGGAAGAAACGAGGAACTTTTTTCAGGTTCTTTTCCTTTATTTTTTTGCAGCTTATTGACAGCATTCTCATTCATTCCATTACTGATGGTTAAGGTTGAGAATTTTTCCTGCAGGTCAGACACATAGTTTCTTATCCTTGGAATTTCAGACATCTGGTCATTTACTTTTGCAAGAGATAGAACATTTCTATCCTCAGAAACTGTGTGTTTGGCACTTAGTGCATGGAAATCATTGTTTAGCTTTTTAAACTCATTTTGTAGAAATTTTAAGCCATTTTTTAATGAATAATTTTCTTCAATAAGGGGTTTCAATTCACTCAAGGTCTTATGTAGATTGATATTTCTATCTGAGATAGCTCTATGGTCACTCCTTATTTGTTTTTGTTGACTAAGAACAATATTCAAGGTTTCTTTGATTTTAAAATAAGCTGTATCCTGTACAGAAGAGCTGAATTTACATTGCAAGTGCAAATTATTTAATCTATCATTTTCATGGATTAACACATCTCTCAAATGTTTGTCTTTCACAATGTTAAAATCAAGGGTATCTTTCAATATTTCTTCAGAAGTTTTCTCAATTAAGGTATAGACTTCAGGGGGAACAGAATCATTCTTAATTGCAAGAGAAGGATTAATTAAAGAAGTAGAAGTTAAATGTAAAGGTTCATCAAATGATAATTTGCTAATTACATCAATAGGGCTACTAGTTACAGGAAGCTGTCTTTTAACAGGTTTAACTGTTCTTTCACCATGTTCAATAATATTACCTGCAGAAGAAGTTTTATTAGAAAACATACCCAAGTGACTATCAACCAAATTACTTACCATGGCAGAGGAGGAAACTTCCCCTGAGACTGGGTTTGGGATTGTGCTTGGGCCTTCTTTCTCCTGCCTTGTTGGTAGGGATGAGGAGGTGGATGGAAATTGGGTGTTCTGGATGGGCCAGGCTGATGATGAGGAGAGTGTTGCACATTCTGTTGGTAGTGACTCATTAGATAATCCCATTTCCATTGCTCTACTTCCATAGTATTTGGATTTTGGATGGAGGAGCTGGGTGGCTGTGAAGGTTGGGCCTGAAACTGAGGCTGATTGGGAGGCAACTGAGAAGGGTCCTGGGCCTTATTTTGGTTCCTGAGTTCCTGAACCTGATCCCACAAGGTGTCTACTTTTGCCTTGTATTTCATGTTTTCTGTATTCAGCTCTTTTATATGACTGGACAGGTTGCTGATTTGCTGGGGCAGAGGAAACTTTTTTATTTTGAATCCTTTTGGAAGACCTTCTTGAGGTACTAGAGGCTTTACTTCCTTCTGTTGTGCTGGGGGAAGGGGGCTTGATTTGTTTACTTCTCCTGTCATTTCCACATCCTGAATTATGTGAATTTTTCTTGTTAGCATAAGATTTTTTATGTTCAACTTTAGAAGAACTCACAGTATCAGCATCATAATCAATTTCAATTTCATCCACTTGCATGTTATCCATTTTTCAGCCAAATTGTTGGACATAATAGTGGGAAGATTAATTAATTCTTACAAAAAATTAATTAAAATTAGTTAATAATTTGCTGCAAATAAAAAAATTTTTACTAATTAAATTATAAAAAAAAAATTTTTAATATAAAGTAATATTAATAAAAAATCAATTTAATAAAATGGATTGCAAAGTTAAATTGGGAATAAACAATTAAGTTAATTCAACCAATTAATTAAATTACCAATATTAAATATGGCAATATATTTATGACTAAGCACAAAGTACTATTTAAGTCAACCAAAATTAACAATAATTAATAATAATAAAAACTTAATTTAATAATTCAATTTTATTAATAATAATGTTAATTCTTCTAGGACTAAGAAGATTTAACACTCTATAATGGTCAACTAGGAAAAAAAAAATTTAATAAATGAACACTTACACTCAGTGAATCAGCAATAAGCCACAATCACTGTTATTGCAGTAAAAATATAGTAATATGAGTGAGAGGTGCAAAGGTGAACTTACTATAGTGATTGAAAAATCACTTCAAAATAATATATGAATTAAAATTATATAAACCTAATATATCAAACCCAAGTTCGAAACACGGTCACAGCAAAAGTTTCTTTTTTGCTAGGTGGTCCGTGCGTTTGTCATTCGTCGCCAGGCTCGATCGTCGTCGTCGTTTAGGAAAGGCCTCCAGTTGTCGGTCAATCGTCTAGAAGAAGGTAAGAAAAGGGGGAGAAATGGAGGAGGACAAGGAGAAAAATAAAAGAAATAAAATAAAGTAGATTATTTAGTTTATTTAAAGGAAAGGCAACGACGAGTAACTTGAGAGATGACAAAAAAAATGAGGTTTTATTAATAATAATATTATTTCAAGTAAGGGTTCTGCGCGGCAAGCACTGTAATTACTATCAGACCTAATGCAACCTTTAATTTGTTATATAATATTTAAATTAGATTTGTAATACTAATAAAAATAATAATAAACCGGTTATAATAAAATATGTTAAATTGTGGAGTGTATAGTAAGTGATGCTTCTACAGGGGATTATCCAAGGCCCTTTTATAGGCAATGGGTCCTCTGAAGCGCTACAAATGACTATATACAAAAGAGTAATGAAGTAAAACAAGAAGATAAATGAATAAGTGAAACATAACAATGTAGAGAAAAATGTGTAACAAATAATTAAAAACCCCAATTAAGAATCAAATTTTCCCACAATTACTTCCCAAATCAGTAAGTAAAAATTGTGAATAACTAAACAAGCCTGGGACATAGGAACTATGAGAAAAATAATTCAAAACAGATGGTACAGTCTGATTTAAGGATTTTTAAGTGAAACAAAAAATATTTTGACGCAACAAGATATGTAATTAATTTCAATTTAGTATAAATTAATTAATTCTTTTCCTGACACAATTAAGGGTCAAAAGAAGCGCCATTAATAATTTTTTAATACTATATAAAAGATGTTATTTAATATATAAATGTAAATAAGTAATTTAATTATATTATAAGTCGATTTTACATTTATAATTATAATATATGTTTTAAATTAATTAAATATAAATTTATAATTTTTAATACATAAAAATTCGCCATTATTTGTAGAATATAAAATATATTATGTTTAATTTAAATGTATAAAAATTTATATAAACAATAAAATTAATATAACACTTATATGTAATAAGATACTTATATAATTTTATTATTCAATAAAATATTAATTTATATACATTAAATATAATTCTTACACCCTCTTTCAGGTCCTATAAGTTAAAATATCATTTACTGGGCTCCTGGAATAGCCTGGCTGACAGGAGGTAAGCAAACTGGAAGTAGAGGGGTGGAGAGGGGTGATGAGGGAGAGGAAAATGTGGATAGGGGTTGAAAATGATGAAGAAGGGAGTGAAAAGGGTGGGGAGAAAGATGAGGTGAGGAAAAAGAGTGGGGTATTCTTGAGAGGGAGTAAAAAAAGACAATAAAAGAAGATAGTAATACCAAATAAATTTACAAAAAATTTAAAATATATAAAATATGTTAAAAAGAGTGGGCACAGAAATTTCTTGAATCCTAAAAATCCACAATTCCTATACTGTTATATTCTTCATTTACTTAAAACAAATAAAAATCTACATTTTAATATTTTGAAAATTTTGAAGATGAAGGGAAATAAACTTCAATAAATATTAGTATGAAAATATTTTTTAATTATTAGTAAAATATAATATTTCAATTGAATTTGAAAATTATATGTCTAAGTAAAGTCTTTGTAACATCATTTTTAAGATTTTTACACCTTCCCTAGATAATTTAATGATTTATAATATTCAATACTATCTAGTCATAAAATAAGTATATAATTTTTTCAATTCTTGAAAATAATACAATAAATAATATAAATGCACAAAATAATCTTTCTTGAACAAATTGACATATTTTAAATTTTAGTTTCTCCATGTATTTCTGGACAAATAAACTTATATAATTATATTGGATGGTATCATGCCAGATCTATAATTTAGTTTTCTTTTTTTAAAAATTGCAAAAAACTGCTTAAATAGTTTAAAAAATATGTATTTTTTAGAATAATTTGGGTGTGGTCTGAACTTTATCAAAGTTTCTATAAAAAATCTCATTCTTCATATCTCAAGATTTTTTCAAAGTATTATTACATATGCTTCATTAAATGTTCAAGTTGTATTCATATTGAGTTCACCAGAGTGTCAATATTTTTTCTTGGTTGTTTCATCACTAATTCAATGTGGGCTCAAAAATATATGAATTAGGGTTAAAGGTTGCGGACTTTCTAGCAAGTCCCCCCCCATATTGCATGGTGTCACTTTTAATAGAGGGGTGCAAAAAAAGTGAATTAGTATTATTATTAATATGTAGAAAAGAAATTATAGATATATATATTTTTTTGTACATAACAGGTGTGAATACAAGAAGTAGCGCTGTAAAGTTATATTATTGCTACATTAAGGATAGTATTAGATAGAGTGTTTCAAGTAGAAGTGACTGAGAGTACTAGAGATTACTGAGAATGGATATAGTCAACAGATAAATTACTTGTGTTAAATAAATTACCCTTATTTTAAGGATCTCTAAAAAAATTATAATACTTTCTTCTCTTTATATATTTATATAACCACACTTACAATACATGCTTGAACTGTCTTTTAAAAATTAGAGTGTCAGGTGCTTCTTTTTAAATAGATTTTGGAAAGGAGAACCAACCCATCTTGGATTGTGTCTATGGCTTAGCATTATACACCACAAAAAATCAAGTGGCACCTGCTAGCAGGTGCCTATTCCTATATTCAGTTTTGATTTAAGAGTAAATTTGATTTGATATTGCATGTGATAGTGTGCTCATTGTTAAGTGCACAGTCTTTCCAGAAGAATTACAGCTGAGCTGAAATTGAGTTAAATCAAAGATAGGGATTGGAACCTGCTATCAGGTTCCCATGTTTTTTTTCTGGTGATAGAACTTCCTTTCTACAACAGTAACAAACATTTTGGGATAATTGTGTATAGAGCAGCCAGCACATGAATTACCCCCAAACTTTCCAATATTAAAATTAGAAGGTCCCCCTGTGAACACTTCTACCAAAATAAATACATTCCATCACAACTTGTCACCCTAAAATTCTTCAAAATTTGAATTTTTTAATGATTGTTTTTTTTAATGATAGATTTTAGTTTATACTCTTTTTCAAAGTAAATCTTTTTTTAATTGATGTTTAGTTTATCCTCATTTTGGAGGAATTCATCATATAATGATGGTGAGTGGTTTATCCTCATTTCATAGTTAGACTCTGAAACACCTAAGTTTCCCTAGGATAAACCCACTTGACTTGGTCAGCAGCTACCCTCTTTTTCAATACTACTCAATCCAAATCTTCTAACACATATGAACCACCATATTCTTGATCTCTGACTCTGGATGGCCCATTCCACCTATCAGCAAACATTCTTCCCCACTGACTCTCCAAACTCGTATTATACACCAAGAGCATATCTCCACTTTTGAAAAGCTTCCTTAATCTATGAGTAAACCTCTTATCCCAATATCAAGCTGACTTATTCTGTCAGGCTAAGTCCAAGTCCAGAGACGTGAATAGCTTGCTGGTCTAGTGTCTAGAAGATTTACAAAAGGTCCCAAATGAATACAATGGTATAAAACAAGCAAGTAGTAGAATAAAATTAATTATAAGGCTCAGTAATTTACTCTCACTTATTATAATTGGTATTACAAGGCTTATTGTTGTGCAGAAAAATAGATGTAATATATTTAAAATACTATTCAAAGACTCTCTAAAGTACTAATGAAATGAAAGATAAATTGTATTGGTTATATTGTAATTGTAATTGTATAAATGATAAATTGAATGTAGAAAATATGACCAAAAACCCCCTCCTTTTATACCCAATAATTCCCCAATGATGCCCCTTGATGATTCCAATCCTATACACGGCCAATTGCGCCTCAAACTAACTAATAGAACTTTACACCAACATAAGGAATGACCAATGACAACCAAAGAATAATATCACACGCCAAAATCCTGAAATAATAGGGATAATCCATCACAAATAAAGAATAACCCAAAAAAGAGTGTATATGCGTGTAATATCTATTTTTAATAGACTAAAAATAAAGAAAAGGTACTAAATATAACACAGTATTAAGGGGGATTAACAGAAGAAATGTTAGAGTTAATTATTAAAAATTTATACATGAAGTCCCTGTCCAAAAATAAGCATTATTGACTGAGAAACCACTGAAAAACCCAATTTAATGCGTGTAAGGGCTGATCCCTGTATGCAGACTCTTGGCAGGCGTAGCCACGGGTAAATCTTTGACTAAATAGGCGATTTTTAAGCGTGGTAGCATAACTGGGCGCCAAGACTGATGTAACTAATGTAATTAGTGCATTTAATAAGGTTAATTCACATTGAAACTAAATTAAGACACTAAATAAGCGTCCCTCGCCTCTTTTAGTGTGTTTCCACATATAGTGCATGTATGTGGGGTAATTTTAGCGTGAAAAATACTAACTTTGCTAAAAATGAAGCTATTCACACGGGAAAAATGCAGGCAGTATGTAGCCACTGCACAGAGGCCATTTCTGGCATAAAAAACACCAAATTTGAAAAAGTGTTATTTTTACACTTTTAAATAGCCAGATCAATTCTTCCAAATAAGGAAAATTGATCTTTCAAGGCGCATTTTTATTATCTTAACATTTATAGTGCATATATCCAGCTTTTAGTGATAATAAGCGCATTTATCAATTATTTCAATAAAATAATAGAAAAATTAGCTTTATGTGTACTTAAAAATTATGTAGGCTTATGGCTAAGGTTCTTAAGGTTACCCTAACATATTCTAACTTAATATTAAGTACATAAGACTTAAATAAGGTGGATATATGCATGTATATAATGCTTTATAATGGCATATATTTGTATTAAATCAATTTTTTATACAATTATTTATTGTTCCCATGTATGCTACATATGTTTAACATAATTTGTTAGTAATTTTACTCAGTCCTGAGAATATTCAAGCTGACACTCGCCCACCCAAAAAAAAACAATAAAAAAAATGATAAGTTATACATTTTTATTTATTTATTTGTAATTTTCAGGTATTCAGATTAATTCTGTAGCATTAAAGATTATACTTTAAAGAAATAAAACATAATAAAATATTATGAGTACTGGTTTTTTAACCCCTCAGCTGGTTGGACAGAAATTTATTTCTGTTTAAATTTTTTAAGAAGGGTGGATAAATTAGAAATTTCTTTTTCGGGTATCCATTTATCAAATTCATTTGATTTCCCTTTAAATCTTAATAAATGCTCAGTTCCTTTTTCTTTAGTAAGGATTCTTTTCTTAAGTATTTTTTCAATCTTTTCTTTTTCCACAATTTCTTCAGGTTGCTTTTTAGGACTTCCCCTTCTTTTTGAAAATAAGTCAGGATCATTTGCATGGTAAGGTTTCAATAATGAGATAGGGAAAACTGGATGTTTCCTATCATATGGAGCATATAATATGACTTCCACTGCATTATTACCAACCATTTTATTTACTACAAAAGGTCCTACAAAGGGATCCTTTAATTTAACATTACCTTGTAAGTTAAAATGTAGTGTTGATATGAGGACTTCATCTCCTTTTTTGAATTCAAATTCTTTATGAGATTTGTCCCACCTTTTCTTTTCATATTCAAATGCTTTTTGTATACATTCTTCTGCATGCTTTCTACACATTTGTTGCATATGAATAAAGGATTTGGTACCAGGGTGTATGTCCAACCTTGGCAATTTATTTAAAAGATTCACTGGTGTATTTGGAACATACCCCAGCCAGAGCTCAAAAGGTTTTCTCTCTGTTACAGAATGAGTTGTGCTATTATAAGCAAATTCTAAGCCAGGAATTAAAGTTACCCAGTCATGTGTGAATTTCTCATTGTCTTTGTATTCTAAACCAAAGGCACAATATCTTCTGATCATGTCCTCCAGAGTCTGTATCATTCTCTCAGCCAGTCCATCAGTTTGTGGATGGTGTGCTGTAGACAATTTCAGCTGACACCCTGAAACCTCCATTAAGGATGTCCAGAATTCGGAAGTAAATTTAGGGTCTCTGTCAGATATAATGGCTTTGGGGAACCCAGCAGTGTTCATCATTTGAGTCCACCAAATTAAGGCCAAGTCTTTTGCAGATACCTATTTATGGGTTGGAATAAATTTACACATTTTTGTAAGTCTATCCACTATTACCCAGCAAGAATTGAAACTTTCTTTTCCTGCTAATGGCAAACCAGTAACAAAGTCCATGTTTATAGTTTCCCATGTTTTGGTTTTTCTATTTGTTGTAACAACCCAGCTCTCTTACCTGTCAATCTTTTAGATTTTTGGCAAGAGTCACATGTGTCAATGTATTTTTGTACATCATCCTTCATGTTTATCCACCAGGCTGTGTTTTTAACTCTAGTTAATGTTTTATTGTAATCAAAATGACCAGCTAAGATATCATCATGACAAGTACTTAACATTAACTCTTTCATAGATGGAGGTATAACTATTACATTACTTAGCTTTTTCCTGTAATATATGTATCCATCTTCACTTGAAAATTTTCCTTTTTCCAACGCATTCTTATACTTTGGAGGTAAAGTTTTTATTAATGCACTCATTGAGGCATTTGTTGGATCATTTAAGATGGTTGAAATTTTAGACAATTCTTTATCAGATGAATAATTATCTAATATTGTTTGCATAAACTCATCTTCTAAATCTACTATATAAATCCCATATATATGTATTACCTCATTCTCAGGTACATAAGCTGGGTTGTCAGTATCATTTGGCAAAGGGCTTCTAGATAACAAATCCACATTAGAATGCAATGTACCTGCTCTATGAGTGATTGTCATTCTTCCTCTGTACTCTTGTACAGCTAGTTGCCATCTAAACATGTGTCTATTAGGTGTTTTCATGTTTAATAATGATTTCACTGCACTGCAATCTGTTACTAACTCAAACTTCTGGTCTTCCAGATAGTAATGAAGTTTTTCCAAGGCCCACACAACAGCTAAACATTCCAGTTGTGTAGCACCATACCTTAATTCAGTTTTCCTTAAGGTTCTGGATATATAACAGATAACTACTTCAGATAATTTACCACTAATTATCTGCTTCTGCTGTAAAGCAGCACCTAACCCTGTAAAGCTTGCATCAGTATACAAGATAAAAGGGAGGCTAAAATCTGGCAGTCCCAAGATTGGAGCTGGCATTAAACATTCCTTTAATTTATCAAAGGCCTGTTGTCTTTCATTATTTCAAATGAAAGCTTCATTCTTCCTGATTAATGTTGTTAAAGGGGCTGCAATTGTTTGGTAGTTCTTGATATACTGCCTATAATATCCGCACATACCCAGAAAGCTTTGTATATCTTTCACATTTTTAGGTATATCAATATTTTTTATTGCTGCCACCTTGTTCTGATCCACACAAATCTGTAAGCCAGATACAACATGTCCAAGTACTTTCAAGGATTGAAATCCAAACTTACATTTTTTCAATGCTATTGTCATGTTAATTTCATCCATTTTTTGAAATACTCTTTTCAGGTGATTTAAATGCTCATCATATGTTTTTGAAAACACTATGATGTCATCAATATATACTAAGAGCCATCCTTCAACCATTTCCTGATGAAAAACACTATCCATCAATTTTTGGAAGACTGAAGGGGCATTTTTAGGTCCAAAAGGCATTCTCACATACTTATATATCCCCATATGTGTGGTGATCAGTAAGTAATTCTGAGAACTCTTTTCTACTGGAATCTGGTGGTAACCTTTGTTTTCATCCAGACATGAAATATATTTAGCTCCTTGTAAGGTAGCATGGATAGAAGCTATCCTGGGAAGAGGGTAAATATCATCCACTGTGAATGTATTTAGAGCTCTATAATCACCACATAATCCTGCCTTATCTTTTTCATAAGAGATTAAAACTGGTGATATTACACAATATTTAGGATTTGTGTCTACTTTCTCAACAATACCCATTTCCAAAAACATTTTAATGTTGTCTTCAATGTCTTTCCTTTTTGCAGGAGAAGCTGGGTAAGGTTTCTTTTTTAAGCTGCCAGGAATATTATCCAGGTCACAACTTAAAGATATTTTCATTTCATGGTCTTTGACCAATCCTAGCTCATTGGAACCGTGTGCAAATGCCCTAGGATAAGATTTTATCAATCTCAATATATTGTCTACTTCAATATTTGAGAGTTGAGGACTAAATGAGGCTTTTTGGATTTCATTTTCCAACTCAAGCATCTCAGAAGTGGGTCTTCCACTTTGTTGTTCTTCCTAAGGAGCAATGGTATAAACAGAATTTTCAGAGAAAATCTTGAATTTTCTTTTCCCATTTACTCCAATTGTGAAGCAACTATTTTCAGGATCTAGTTTAATACCAAATTTGGTCAATAAGTCATTGCCAATGATAAACCAATCACTACAATTAATATTATCCATGACTACAAAATCACATACTGCTCTTACAAATCCATTATGATATTTGAAGAAAACAGCAGTTTTGTATTTGCCAATTGGACTTAATACTAAACCAAAACCTCTCCAGTTCTTTGTCTGTACAGGTTCTAGTTTTTCTTTGTACTTACTATCCAGTTTCATTAATTTATTAACAGAAACTACACTACCAGCAGCCCCAGTGTCAAGAATGACATTCATTTCTTTTCCACATATTATAACAGGTGCTCTAATAGGCTTGATTTTGTAAGTATCATGATCTACATCTTTAATTATCTCAGCTTCCTCAATGGAAGTTAAAGATGTATCATAGGAAGATATTGTATCATTCAGGAACATAATATCCTGTTCTAATACCAATACTTCATTCTCTTCATCACTGTAAGAAATGTTACTTTTACAATCCTCACTAGACTCATCCTTTTCATCTTCATGATTACTGGGTTCAGAATCTTGTGAGTTTTCAATAACATTTATTCTTTTCTTACAGGAATGACCTTTAACCCAAGGTTCATTACATTTATAGCAAGTGTTACTTTCTTGTTTCTTTGGAACAAGAAGAGCAATAGGTCTTTTCCTTTCTACTGGTAACTTACTTGTAGTAGGTTTTACTACCTCAACATTTTGCTTATAAGTGTTGTACCTTGTCTCATATCTGTGGTTTAATAATATTTCATTGCATATATTGATAAAACCAGAAGTATCTCTAATGGTTTCAGTTCTAGCTACAATAATGTCTCTGACTGATATAGGCAATTTATATATTATTTTTTCTTTCCACACATCAAAATCCATTTTTGGATCCATGGCTTTCATGATTTTTATCAAACTCATTAAAAAGACCATTGGTTTTTCTCCACTACTTGGAGTATATCTTGATTTTTCATACAATCTTTGTTGAATGATTCTGAATTTTGGACCACCAAATTGTCTTTCAATTCGTGCCTTCCATTCATTCCAAGAGTAATTAATCCCCTCACTCAATACAGATTCAAACCATAATAAGGCCACATCTGTAAATAAAGATATAAGTTTTGATGTAATTTCTTCATCAGGTAACTTGTATGAAAATTTTAAATTATCAATTCTTTGTATGAATTTTTGCCAATCAGATTTTGAATCCCCATCAAAGGTAGGGTACTGATCTAACTTAGGCCAGTTTTTCTGGTTAGTTTTTACTTCCTTAACCTGAGGAATATTAAGTAATTCACTTACTTTTGACAGATGATCATTTATCTCATCCTTTACTGATTTGTGAATCTCAGAACTTATACCACTATGTTCTTTCTCAATCAATGATTTATCAAATTATTCTCTCTTATTTACTGGTGTATGGTTTTTATAAGAGGTGTTTACGTGCTTACTGTCATTATTTTTCAATATGTTAGCTACTTCTATTTCTAGTATCTGCAATCTATTTTGCAAAGCAGGTACATGTGAAAGAGTATCATTTAAATTGGAAAAAGACAATTTTACCCGTCCCTCAATAATAGCCATAGTATTCTGAGATTGATCCAGCTTACTGTGTAACTGCTCAATATCAGATTTTAATTTGATATTTTCATTTAACAAATCATCATTTGACTTTTCAATGAACTTAACTTTATTGGCTGTGTGAGTCAAAGATTTAGTGAGGTTTAGTATTACCTCCTCCATGTCAGTTGAAGACTCCTTGGAATATTCTTCTAACTTTTCAATTCTTAATAACAATTTATTTATTATAGAAGATATCATAGGGTTTTCTTTCATAAAACCATTAATTTCTAACTCAGAAGTGCTATCAATATTATATAGGTCAAGATTTGATTCATTTGTTTCAATTTTTATATTTTTATTATCACCATTATCAATAAAGCTATGTACAATGTCATCCTTTAAAGATAAATTCAAATCACTATTATCAAATCAATAATCCTGAATATCATTATCAATCAATCTTAATACCTCATTATCACCTATAAGTAATTCATTGTCAGTATTATATTGTTGAACATTAGAAGGTGGATGACTTACCAAGGTCTTATTCCACTTCCACTTCCCCTTTTTCCCTTTCCCCTGTAAGGGTGATGGCTGGACTCTTGATGAGGGTTGCTGTTGTAGTTCTGGGAATACCAGTCCCATTTCCATTTGCTTACAGTTATCATCTGCTCTTCTCCTGGAGCTTGAGAAGGAGCTGGTTGATTTTTTGAGGGAGTTGTTACTGGTTTCACCTGTGCCCTTAGGTCTGTTATTTGTTGGTTGACCTCCATGAAAGTTTGGCATGCCCTTTTCTCTAAATTCATAAGCTCCTCTTCCATTTTGTTGACCGTTACTGTCAAGCTGTTGTGTAATTGAGATAGGGAGTGAATTTGTTCTTGAAGGGTATTTTTTGATTTTTTGATCTTTACAGGTTGAGAAGCCTTTCTTTCTCCTCCAGACTCATATGAGGAGTGTTGCTGGGGGAGGTTTCCTCCATGGTGATGTCCTGCAACAAATTTATTAGTTCTTGGTCTCAAGTCATAAGGTTTTGCCTTATTACTTACAATGTCAACGTTTTCACTCATTTTTATCAGTGAAAGTTAGACCAAAGGATTGAGAAATGTGATTCAAACTACAAAAGAGTTTTATAAGTATTTTTTAACTCTACATAAGGCAATTAAATTGCTTACTAGTAGGTTTTAAGTGGATAAAATAAGTGCCAAAAGTCAAATATGCTTTAATGGGGTCACTTAATTGGAGTGGTCTACAATTTGTAGCCATGTTTTTGTATTTTAAAAAGAAAATTTGTCAGTAATAGTCTTTTCAAAATCAAAAATTTTAATGAACAAACCAGGAAAAGGGATTAAAAGTCCTGTAAACAGAGAATCAATTAATCAGTTTCTATTAATTGGTTTATTATTATCTGCAAAGAACACAATTTTAATTGGTCTATTGACAGACTCCCACTAAGAACACTTTTTTGTTCAATTAGTGGTAAAATTGTTGATTCAATATCACAATTTTATTATATATATAACTGGGCTTCTTTCTCTGAAATCACTAAATTTTTAGTGACCCAACCCTTTGTAATTATAATCCAGATATTATATATAAGGATTTCTAATCACTCAAGCCTCAATTAATTTTTATTTTTACTTACTTGAATAACCACTTGAATTCTTGAGGAAAGGCTCCCAGTTTTCAGGCTAAGTCCAAGTCCAGAGACGTGAATAGCTTGCTGGTCTAGTGTCTAGATGATTTACAAAAGTTCCCAAATGAATACAATGGTATAAAACAAGCAAGTAGTAGAATAAAATTAATTATAAGGCTCAGTAATTTACTCTCACTTATTATAATTGGTATTACAAGGCTTATTGTTGTGCAGAAAAATAGATGTAATATATTTAAAATACTATTCAAAGACTCTCTAAAGTACTAATGAAATGTAAGATAAATTGTATTGGTTATATTGTAATTGTAATTGTATAAATGATAAATTGAATGTAGAAAATATGACCAAAAACCCCCTCCTTTTATACCCAATAATTCCCCAATGATGCCCCTTGATGATTCCAATCCTATACACGGCCAATTGCGCCTCAAACTAACTAATAGACCTGTACAACAACATAAGGAATGACCAATGACAACCAAAGAATAATATCACACACCAAAATCCTGAAATAATAGGGATAATTCATCACAAATAAAGAATAACCCAAAAAAGAGTGTATATGCGTGTAATATCTATTTTTAATAGACTAAAAATAAAGAAAAGGTACTAAATATAACACAGTATTAAGGGGGATTAACAGTAGAAATGTTAGAGTTAATTATTACAAATTTATACGTGAAATCCCTGTCCAAAAATAAGCATTATTGACTGAGAAACCACTGAAAACCCCAATTTAATGCGTGTAAGGGCTGATCCCTGTATGCAGACTCTTGGAAGGCGTAGCCACGGGTAAATCCTTGACTAAATAGGCGATTTTTAAGTGTGGTAGCATAATTGGGCGCCAAGACTGATGTAACTAATGTAATTAGTGCATTTAATAAGGTTAATTCACATTGAAACTAAATTAAGACACTAAATAAGCGTCCCTCGCCTCTTTTAGTGTGTTTCCACATATAGTGCATGTATGTGGGGTAATTTTAGCGTGAAAAATACTAACTTTGCTAAAAATGAAGCTATTCACATGGGAAAAATGCAGGCAGTATGTAGCCACTGCACAGAGGCCATTTCTGGCATAAAAAACACCAAATTTGAGAAAAGTGTTATTTTTACACTTTTAAATAGCCATATCAATTGTTCCAAATAAGGCAAATTGATCTGTCAAGGCACATTTTTATTATCTTAACATTTATAGTGCATATATCCAGCTTTTAGTGATAATAAGCGCATTTATCAATTATTTCAATAAAATAATAGAAAAATTAGCTTTATGTGTACTTAAAAATTATGTAGGCTTATGGCTAAGGTTCTTAAGGCTACCCTAACATATTCTAACTTAATATTAAGTACATAAGACTTAAATAAGGTGGATATATGCGTGTATATAATGCTTTATAATGGCATATATTTGTATTAAATCAATTTTTTATACAATTTTTTATTGTTCCCATGTATGCTACATATGTTTAACATAATTTGTTAGTAATTTTACTCAGTCCTGAGAATATTCAGGCTGACATATTCCTAATTTTCATCTTCCTTGAATATTCTTTGTTTTCCAACTAAACCATTCTTGCACATAGTAGTTCTTCAGTAGTTTTGACAGTATCCCAGTCTATTCCAAGATATGATTCAACCTCTAGATCAACTGTTAAAACTACTTTCTGACCAGAAACTAGTTCTTATGGTGAATATAAAGTTGTCCTTTTGGCATTGATTCTGTAAGCAAATAAAATAATGGTAAATAGTGCCTCCACTTTTCAGCACTTGCTTCATACATTTTAACTAAATCATCCTTTATAATTTGATGCCCTCTTTCTACTATTCCTCAGCTTCAAGATTATAGGGGGTTTCTACCTAAACCTTTGATCTAACTTTTGAAATATCCTCTCTAAACTCTGTCCAAAAATTCAGGTCCTCCATCTACCATTACCAATTTCATCACTCCATACCTATATACCCAAATTTTTCATTGAAAAATCTGCCACATTCCTGGTACTCAAATTAATAAGAGATTCTGCCTCTACAAAACCAGATAAATCATCTCTAGCTAAAATTAAATATTTAAATTTACCTTCTTTTATATTAAAAGCATCCAAACATACCCTACCAAAAAGAGTGTTTTCACCAGTTCCATGTACAGGTTCCTTCGGCCTTAAATAACTCTTCCTTTGAAATACTTTGCATTACTGAACCAATTTTTTAACAGCCAGCTTCATTCCAGGCCACTGAAATCTATTGGCTATTTGTCTATAAGTATCACCAACTTCTCTATGCCCAAGATCTTCATGCATTGATTTCATAGCCAATTCTTTCACTTTCTTTTTAGTAATAACAACTTGAGAATTTGTATACCTCCTCCTTGTTAATCTTCTTCCAGAAAGATAAAATGCTGGTGACTTCCTTTTGATAGCCACCCATTCATCATTATCACAATTATCTGGCCTTTCTAACATTAATAAATATTTTACCATTTTATAGTAAGGACCTGTCTGTCCCCAGACATTATCTTGAAAATCCATTAATATATTATCAATGGGAACTTCTCTATCTCCTAAATCACCTGCACATGAATGAGCCAATATTTTTAATCCTTGAAATTTCCCATTTATCATAAAAGATTTTGAATTTTCCACTTTTGAACCTTCCAACCTTTTAACAACCAAATTTTCTTCTTTTTCTTTTTCACCCTTTTCAGCATCATCAAACTCATCTTCCTCCAACCTCCTTTAAATATAATTTTCACAATCACCCAACCTCTCTTTGACCAACTTTACTAATAATTCTACATATACACCATTCACCAGTTTTCTATTATCCCACACAATATCACAATCCTCATCCATATACACCACATCTCTAACCTCTTTTTACAAAGTTTATTCACACCTTCATCAAACTCCCCAAGCCCATAATTTACCACTTTTTTACTACTATCCAGTTTATCCTCATGGTGGTGGTCATTGTTATCTTTATTGACAGATATTAATCCAGAAAGTCTAACCTCATGGGGGGGGTAAGGAAATTCTTCAGCACCTTTTTTGCTGGCCTTTATTGCAGGTATATCTTCATTGAATTTCTCTGAGTCAGAATCCTCTTCAGTAGGTGTTCTTCTTAACAATCCATGTGGAATAGTAAACGTCTTGCCAGGCTTATGAACTAGATCAAAATAAAAATGTTGAATAAAAGCTACCCATCTGGTCATGGGTGCATTCAGTAAACTAGGGGAATTAGTCATTTGAATTAAAGATTTAGAATCCACTTGTAGTTCAAACGGTTTTCCCCATAAAATATTTTGAAGCTTCTTAAGAATTTTCGCCACACCACACAGCTTCAATTTTGGCTGAGAATATCTTGATTCCACCTCAGTAAAAACCACAGATTCATACCTGACTGGTCTTACATAACCAGCTTTATCTATTTGGGACAGAAACACCCCAGAAGAAATCTGACTAGAATCAACTGCTAAATAAATTCTTCCTGCATATTTCCCATGATCTAACTTATGCAGAATAATATCTTCCCCAACAACCTTCTTCAATCTCTCAAACGCCTCTTCACACTCCATATCCTTCCTAGTCAACCATCTCAAGGGAGCAGCCAATTAAGAAAAGTCCTTAATAAACATTCTAAAATATATAAATATGCCTACAAAATCCTCTGACTTTGGTCATATTCTTGGGTTTTGGCCAGGACTTAATTTTGTTCACCTTCTTCTTTGACATAATCTTCCCTTCTTTACATACCACATGACCTATAATTACCAAATCTGGCACACAACAAGAAAATTTGGAACCTGAAATAGTTAATACAGCCTCTTCAATCCTAAAAAAAATCCTCTCTAAAACAACAGCATATTCCCAGATAAATTTTTGTATCCCTGGATTCTCCTTAAATACTTTGTTACCATAATCTGTTGAGGGTTCTTTAATTCTACCATCATCAATAAATATACCAGCATATTGTGGAATTTTATCTTGTAGAATCCAAGCCATCTGAGATTGATAATCAGTAACTGTATTTGTTACTCCTTGAGGTATTCTTTTTTAGTTTTAATTGTCCAAGCAGTGTATCAAAAGTTGTGAGAGGCCTAGAATCTGGGGGTAACTCTCTTTCATCATATCCCCCCATCATATCTCCCAAACCATAACACACTCTTCCAGAAAATATCTCTAAAAACTCCTCTACACTGGGTGATATTCCTGCATCTTTTATTGTAACCCTATTTAATTCCCTGAGATCCTGAACTAACCTAAGCTTGCCATTAGGTTTCTCAATACATAACACTGGACTTGAATAACTTGATTATGACTTTTTGTATAATTCAGTTGAAATTCTTTCTCTAATGACTTTGATATAATCTTCTTTTAGAGCAGCAGGTATAGGAATATGGTTCTGTTGCCATGGTTCATGACAAAAAAATGGAATCTTGTAGTGCTTTCTGTAATAATGCTTTAACACACCTCTCTCCTCTTCTACAAATACAATGGCCTTCTCCCTCTTAGCCATTGCATCCAACAACAACCTTTTTTCATCACCTGAAAGCCAATCTACAGGTCCAAAATTAACAACATATAATCTCTTAAAAGTGATCCTTGAAGTTTCAGAAAATTATGGTGGATTTATGACTAAAGAAAAGTCATATATATCTCTTTATAAAGTTTATCTTCTCAAGGGCCAATTCAATTAAGCCAGAAGCAGTTCATTTATTGGTCTAATTTTATTAGCTACCATTTTATATTTTGCCGCATCAATTTCCACTTTGACTTGAGATATTTGATCCATTATAGATTCACTGTTATATAATTTTTTATCAGAATTTTCTTCAGAATCAGAATATTAATCTGAAATGTAATAAGTTGAAACATAATTTTTATTTTTAATATTTTCATAACACCTCCTTTTCCTTTGTCTAATTTCTCATAAAATTTTCCAACACGTTCTCTACTGCCATTTTACTCCATAAAATCCCCAGTAAATAAAGTCAGAATTTTAAACCTCTTGCTGGAGGACAGAAATAGAATCATCACAAATATTTTTTTTGAAGAATTGATTATACTAAGATTTTTTTTTTGAGTTTGATGAGATAATTGTAGTTTATCCTCTTGCTGGAGGCCATAAAATAATCCACCACATACTTCACCACTATTTTCAAGATTCCCATTCAAACTTTTATCCAACATAATAAATCCCAGTTTTCCCTTTAAAACATTTTTAAAACTTATTGAAGAGTTTGATAAAGATAATACATATAGAAAAATCCAACACATAATGACATTCCAATGATATATCAAGAAAAAATAATTGAGAATCCAGGTGAATTATCTCAAAGTGAGCTGACCTATTGCAATCTGGGATTTCTTTTTCAGGAGAAATTGAAAAATTAGAGCAATAAGCCCTAACTACCCCAAAAAATGAAAGTTTTCATACTTATCTTTTTTAATAAATTCACCAGAAGCTGACCATTTTATTTGCCTCTTCTTGGTGCATAAGCAACACTGGGACAAAGTAGTTAAGCCAGGCTTTTTCTCCCAAATTTTGTCTCCTGGAGGTGCTAATTGCATATGAAGCTTCCTTATATCTTTATATGTAATCTCTAAGCTAATCCACATTCCACTCTGATATCCTATCCAGGCTTCAAAATCCATCAAAAATGGCCCACCATGAACTGTTTCAAAGCTCCTCTGGCCACATAAAAGTTCACCCTACCAACTGATCCAACTAAACTTAAGTTAACATGTTCAGCCATCCCCATAAGTTTGGTCACATGCCCACCTATACCTCTTAGATTTTCACTTGTACCAGATTTAATTGGAAAGCCTATAATAGTTTCTTGCTCTAAAGAAATTAAATTAATTTGAGACCCAGAATCTACCAGAGCCTTCACCTCTTTTCCATTCCACATTACCATGAAATAACCTAAAAAAGAAGAAAAATGAGTTCCCACCTCCTCTTCAAAAATCTCTTCATTTTCACAAATATACTCCACTTCTCCTACATATACCTGTCTCCTTGTCAGATGCTTCTTCCGCTTCTCTGCAAGGGCAGTACTAATTGTAAATAATTCCTCCAAAGATAGAGTAATCTGAATTTGATTCACTCTACCCAACACCATTTACATAGGATTCTCTTGGCCAGATACTACTAGACTTTCATATTGAAATTTTATTTTAATAACCTTGGCCCTGGGAATCTCTTGAGGACCCACATTTCCATCTTCACCCCCCATAATAACATCTTCATCTACAAGAGCCCTAGCTCCATCACCACCTTCTTTCACTAAAAGAGATCCATAATTTGTCCTCCTTACCCCTTCCATAGGATTAGGACCAGAAAAACTTGGTATAGGAAGAGAAACTATTAGTACATGTTCCTCAGAATCAGATTTGTCATCTTCAGGCATAGGCTCACCATTTGAATCATATTATCCAAAACTGGGAGGCCCCATATCTGCAATCTCCTTCTGCATTCTATATTATTCATCATTAGAGTAAAGCCTCTTTTCAATCTTCTTTATTTCAGCCTTGCCTAGTTTTTCCCTAATTTGGCTTTGAATGCTACTTTTAGCTTTAGTAGCAGCTGCTCTTCTGGCAGCATCCACATCTTACTCCCTAATCATACAGTTGCCATCCACCTTAGTAATCATTCTCAGCTCTAATACACTAAAAGAAGGTGTAAAATTGGCCTTACTGACCTCCTTTTCTTTTTCCTTATCAACCTTTCCACCATCATTACTACCATTATTTTTCCCACTTTTAACATTTTCATCATCATCACCGGTTAACTCTTCAAACTCGGCTCTCCTTTCAGCCATCATATTCCTTCAAACTAAATCCAATAGAGCTTTTCCATAACTGGGTTTGATAAAAGATCCATTAGGGGTTTTATAAACCTTTCCATAAAATTTAACTCTACCAGCTTGCAAATTCTTATCCAAAAAATAACAATCTGCTGCCTTGTTCCCCCTCCTATTACAATAGGAGTACACCCTAGGTTTTTCATAACCTACTCTAAGACTATTACCACTATTACCATTTCTATTACTAGCATGATTTCAATTTAAATTCCCATTAAAATAGTTCTCATTGCCATTGAATCCATAATTACTCCACTCATAACCTCTTGACTGATAATAAGACATAGATGATGTAGCCACAGGGGCTCTGTTGGCCTTCTGAGTTTCTTGAACAAATATTTTAAGCTGCTTAGTCAAGTCATCTAAATGATCCACCATTTTATTATCAAAATTCCCCTCAACCTTAGAAACAGGCTGTCTCAACTGAGCCTTCTTTGCCTCCTGAGTCTTGACCATAATATCATTATTTATGGTCAAAACTTCACAAACCTTGCTAATGTGTTATTTGAAGGACTCTTGATATCTTTCCAATGCCATTAGTTTTAAATACACCTGAATATTTTTTATGACCTCTAAATCAGGAAGCTTCTGTTCCCCATTTTTCAGACCCTTCATCAAGTTCTTCCTAGACAGCTCCTTCAACACATCCATTCTGATGTCCCTACTGAAATATGACCCAAATTAATCCTTTGCCTGATTTTCAAGGCCTATATCCTCCACCAGAATAAAATATTCCAGCACTTCATCAAATTTCCTACATAAATTTTTAAAGTCCTCCATAGTTGAAACTCCACCTTTAACTTGCCAATCACTGACAATCTTGTTAGGGTCCACCATAGTATACCTAACTCCACATCTATCAACCATCTCTTTTGAAAATATCAACCAGTCCCACTTTTTATAACCATCCATAGAAGTGACCTCCATTTCCATCTCTCTGTTCAGAATAAAGAACATAATCTGCTTCACCATATACAAATCTGAAGCCCCACTAACAGCAGAAGTAGCTTCATACCAATGTAAAAACCATTTAACTTCTTCCCCAATAAATTTGGGCCCATCCCAAGATAAAATCCAGAATAAGGCATTTACAGGAAGATAAACACCAGATCCAGCAGCAGAAGACATTCCAAAAGTATAAGATTAAACCATTAAAAGAGTATGAGTGTTTTTTAATTAAACCTCTTTCAGTATAAGCAAGTCCAAGTACCAACTAAGATCAATTAAAAGCTAGAGACTTTGAGCCCCATGTTGGGAGCCACCAATATAGAAAGACTCTTACAGTTGCCTTTCTGTAAGCAGAATCTAAGGGATTTGGATAAGCCAATGAAAACCCTGTCCCTTTAATTAAATAAAGATTTCACAATTAACTAAGCTAAAACAACTACTTGATATACAATTACCAATTATTTATTTGTTAATAAGAGTATTTAGATGTAGAATCAGTGCTCTTTGTACTGAGGGAAAGAAATACAACAGTTAATCTGTATTCAGAAAAAGTTATTTAAATGATTTAAAATTATGTTTTTATAAAGCTTTTTATTTTTATTGAAAAAAAGATTTTAAAATAAAATCCCTGAAGTTGAGACCTTGATAATGGTACCCTATAAGTATATATTTATGAGTTTTCAATTAAAATTTACAATATTTTTTGTAAAGGTGTTGTATTTATAAGGGTATTACAATTTAATAATTTGTTATGTGAAGTAATAATAGTGGTTGCTAATATGCAATTTTAGATGATTGTTGTTGTATAAATTTTATGTTAAGATACTCTCATACTGTCTAATTTTGATTCTACAGGCCTTATATGCATAGTATTCCAGGTGCTTTATTTCCCCCAGCCAGAGCATCCCAGAGATTGTCCAGAGATTGCCAGAGTTTGTACGCAGCTCTTCCAGAGTATTCCAGAGCTTGTATGGACTTCCAGACTCAATTAGAACCTTAAAGCACTATGAAAAATTCTAGAAAAATTACAGATGATATAGCTACTTTTCCTTTACAATTCCATCTAATGTTTTTAGTCTGAGTAGCTCTATTCATCTAGTAAAAATCATCAAAGTTAAGTGATTTATAAAAAATCAAAAATAATCAAAAACACTTTATAAAATTATTAAAAATAGAAAAAAAATAGCAAAAATTACCCAAAAATTCATCAAGGTTCTTGAGACTCCTGAATTTAATTTCCATACACTTTTAGTCCTATACCTGCATTTCTTGACCATTAATTAAGTATTTAATCTTAACTTGTAAAATTGACCCTTTTTAAACCATCTTAAATACCCATTCTTTCAAATATAAATCATTATATAATTATATTGGATTTTCCAATCTCTATAATCAACTCCAAAAAACCATCTTTCAATAAACCTAGTACTATACTAATTGTTAGGCTTCCACAGTGGCAACGTATTTTTGTCACTTTATATGTATACCTTTTCTTTAACATCATTATCAACTTCTTCTCAATCAACCATCATCTCATCAATAAGTCTGTTTCTTATTCTTTTAATTTTTTGTCTCTCTATCTTATATCAGGTATTCCCATTATACTTTTTTATCTAAATATATTTTTTGAAGAAAGGTCCAAAATGTTTTACCAGATTTATGGTTTACAATAGATATGGAAAGGTCTAAAGCAAAAGCACAATTCAACCCAAATCAAAATAGTGGTAGTTGATCTGGCTTCTGGGGGACTCACTCCAACTCAAATTTTCTAACAACTTAAACTCCCTCAAAGCACTATAAACTTGATAATCAAAAAATGGAAGTCCACAGTGACAGTTTAGACTGCCCCACAAAGTGGTGGTCCATGAAAAATTACACATTGAGACCTACTTGAACTGAAGCAACTTGCTTCTTCAATTAAAAAATTAAAAATTGAGGTCATTTCCAACTTGATGACCAGGAAGTTCTCAGTTCAAACCCTTTTATATTACATTCATAAGCTTGATTTCCACTCTTGTGGAGCAGTAAAGATGCCATTTCTCAACAGCAAAAATATTCAAAAATGCTTAAAATTTTCTTGAGAGCATAAAACTGGAAGTAAGCTTACTGAAAAGGCATATTTCAGTCTGATGAGTCCTCATTCAACCTTTACAGCCAGTAACAACACCATTAGTGTGGCCTCAAAAATTTGAAAAATTCAAGAATGAATGTCTCCAGCCACCCTTCAAGAGTAGAAGGTCAAATATTATGGTGTGGGGCTCATTCCTCAGAAAAACTAAGTCACCACTTTTAATTCTTCCATAAAATCAACAGACTTCAACCCACTTAAATGAATTTTTTTATTGCACTGTTGTCATCCCATTTCTTAAAAAAATGATCCAAAAAATAGGCTCATTCTTATGAAGGAAAGTTCTGCTGTACATAAATCAAATAAATCCAAGAAATTCTGAGATTATATCAACCTCAAAAAGAATGAAACCTGGCCTCCTCAGTTTCTTGATCTCAATCCAATTTTTCACTTGTGGTGAGAGATGAAGGAGAACATTCAAAAGAACTTCCTGCCTCAATCTATAAAAGAACTCAACATTTCTTTGCAGAGCTCTTGGGAGGATGTACAAGAGGGTTCTCTAGATAAAATATTTAAGTCACTTCCCATGAACATGAGGGCAGTCATTGCAGCTTCTGGTGACTCCACCCATTGGTGAGACCTCAACCTTTTTTTCATTTTTCTTTCAAAATAAAATTTTTTGAGTTACTTTTTTTCAATGACTATATTTCCTTTTCTCTATCTAATGATTCTGGTTTCATTATGTTATAAAAAATATTCTTGGGGGTCATTTTACACATTTTTACAAAATAATTAGTATCAAATGAATGAATGTTTTTTTTAAATTTAAATAAGTTATTATGAAACTATGGCTTGAAATATATCACTTGTGAGAAATTTGGGATGTTAGAGTTATATTTTTTGGGTAATTAAAATTGTTAAAAATAATAAAAACTCATTGTCACCCACTGTACATTTCTAATAAAAAAAATACTGATTTTTGGTTCAGAAAGCCAATTTTACTTTTAAACATTTAACCAAATCTAGAAGTTAATGGGTGTGGGTGTGAAAGTACCTCCTTTATCATAAAAAACTGTCTAAATACCCTTCTAAGATTTTCTAGGTTATGTGGGCAAGTTTACAGTACCCTGAAGAAAATCTTTGTTATCCTTATTTTCTAATGTGAAAAACTCCATATTAATTTTATTTTTTTTCATTTATCATCTCAGTTTGATCTGGATGTGGCATTTTATAATATCTAATCAAAATCATGATAACATAAACACTTTTTTTATTTTTGATTTATTATCAGACCCTAATTTACTAAAACCAGAAAACAGTGCCTTCAGAGCATGAAAATATAAATATTTTTAGGTAGCCTAGAGATGGTATTTAAGATGAAAAAAAAGATAAAAATTTAAAAAAATCCAAAAAAAAAATCAATTTTTCTTACCTGGCTCTCAGGAGGTAGGTCCACTATAAGTATCCACCACCAA
The DNA here is from genome assembly GCA_030280995.1 of Hemileia vastatrix. NCBI lineage: Eukaryota > Fungi > Basidiomycota > Pucciniomycetes > Pucciniales > Zaghouaniaceae > Hemileia > Hemileia vastatrix. Next base: position 17,207,336 of record JASXTE010000003.1, on the reverse strand, counting down.
GGCAGCATTGAGCACACTAAGTTGTCAAGAACTCCTTTGGGGAGTTTCTCCCATTCCTTTGGTAAGATTTCCATCAATTTCTCTTCTATTTTTGTTTCATAGAACTCATGGATGTTTGTTTTCATGATTTTCCACAGATTTTCAATCGGATCCAGGTCAGGAGATTGGGCTGGCCAGTATTCAATTTTCTTCAAATTCACAAGGGTTTGTAAGTCTTTAATTTTATTAGATGTCTGAATCAGGTTGTTTTTTTTGTTGAAGGATCAATTTTTTTTCTCTTCTCATGGTGTTCCAAGAATGGTAGAAAAGTCCCAAGGTAGACCTGGTGTATCATGGACAGAGCTATTTGATATTTAAGGGGGGGTGGAACAATAGGAAGTTTATTGGTGCCCATAACCTCCTTCCACACACAAACCATCACCAAAGTGTGACCACTCTTGAAGAAATTCTTCAACTTGTCTGTGTCAAACAAACTCCCATTTTGAAGAGTGACTGACTTCAAAGGAAAACTTTTTGGTCCAAATAACCTTCCTCTAATAATTGAAAGATCAATGAATATGTCTTGGGAAAATTTTGTATTTCTCTGTAGATAAAAATCACCAATAAATATTGTCTTGGAAGCCATTTTACTGAATATACCCAGATAATGTGCTCACTTTTGAATTGTTTGAGGAGAAATTTGTCAATTGATCAAACTAGATATTTATGCAAGGCTGGAATGTCAGTTAGAGATGGGAATCTGGGAAAGGTTTTGCATGTCATGGACAGTGTTTTTGTGTGGAAAACACAGACAATATGCATTTTCAACAGTTTTCCTCTTGATCTGTATTGGTTGAGGATAGAACAAATTTTTGTTCCAGGAATAGTCAAGTCTAAGCTTATTTTGGCTTGGCTAGTTCATACCATGGCCATCCCAATGACTAGTGCCTTTGTTTTGGTTTTGTGCTGGCAAATTCCAGCTCTCAATGTTGACATGCTGAGGAGGTAAAATGGGAAAAATTACAAGATTTTCAATAAGAAATATAATGAAAATTATTGAAATTATTGAAAACTTACCTTTCCAAAAGAATATTGAGATGTGGTAGGGTGGGTATTGGCATGTTGGTGGTTGTCAGCCAGGCTATCTCAGGAGTCCAGTAATTTATACAATAAATTACTGTAATCATATAGAGGAATAACTTGATGTAATTACAAAAAATTATTTAAATAAAATTATAAATATTTTGTGAATAAATAGAATAATTATTATACTTAATTTTATTATTAAATAAATTGTATTACATAAACAAATATAATATTCTATAATATCATGGCGTAATTTGTATGTATAAATAAATTATTCAAAATTATATTATAAGTGTAAATTTAACTTACACTGTAATTACAATTTTAATAATAAAATTTATATGAACTAAATACAACTTATCATATAATAATATCCATCAATATTTGGCGCTTCCTTGACCCTTAATTGTGTCACTAATATTACTAAATTAATTTAATATGATTAAATTTAATTTCTCATGTTAAAAAAGTTCCTGTATTAATTTAATTAGTTGTTCAATTAATTTAATAATTAATTTACTTGAAATAGTTAAATTACCATTTCTTATACTGAGTGAAGATTATTTAAAAGCGTAAAAATAATTCCTTTTATTTTAATTATACTTTTTTAGCTATTTGTATTCCCTCTTTTGAATTCTTTCTCATAGTTCTCATTTTCCATACTCACGTAGTTGTTTGTTATATTAATTTTATTCTTTTTTAGAAATATCTGATGGAAACAAATATTTGCTTAATCACGTATTTATTTTTATTGTTTTTAATTAAATTTTTTTATTTCTTTCATTTTATTTTACTTTTTTGTAATTACATTTGGAACGCTCTAGAGGGTCCTCTTGCCTAAAAAAGGGCTTAAGAAACCTCTCTGGTAGCTCATCACTTATTATACACTCACTTAACATATTTTAAATATATTACTTTTATTTATTATTTTTATTAGTTCTATATATTTAATTAAAATACTATCTAAATAACTATGGGTTGCTTTAAGTCTATTATTACTATAATTGACTGTTGCGCATTTAATAATAACTTTTAATTATAATATACTACAATTTAAATAAGTCTTTACAGTTTTTGTCAATTCTTCAAAACTCTCTCGTCGTCCTCTCTTCCCAACTACAAATATCTTATTTTTATTATTCATAATTATAATATATTATAGTTTTCCCTCCTCCTGTCCCTTTTCCCTCTTCTTTCCTTCATTCTTCTAGACGTCCGGCCGATAGTGGTAGTATAAGGCAAAGATGCGACAAAAAAAAGAGTCATTATGATGACTTACTTCTTGGTACTGTTTATGCTCCAATGACAAAGTGTGTGACAAAACAAAATAAAACCACCACTCACTCATGTGCCCACCAATAGAACTAATGATTCAAACATGCAAAAAGATTAAAAAGTTAAAATTAAATAAATAAATAATAATAATATTGAAGAAACTGGAAATATATTGAAGGAATATATCATGCTCAGTTGGAAAATCTATTATTGGTGATTACAAAAGAAAGGGTACTGATATAGTGATCAAAATTATGGATTAAAATGACCATAGATGAGCTAATTGAGAAATTGAAAAGAAAAATTTCAACAAACCCCTACACAGAATTCAAGATGTTGTTCATTCTCAAATTCCAAAAAATTGCTAGTATTTTTAGAAGGAATTAGGATTAAAAGAGCATTCTACCCCTTATTAGGGGATGTCATTTCTGGAAAATCCGCACTTCCAAATCCACACTTAAATTTGACTAAATCTGCGCTTATTTAAGTGTAGATTTCTAATACACACTAGCCCCAAAACTGGTGGATTTCAAAATGAAATAAGTCACTTACTTCACTCAAATCTGCACTTTCTCAACCAAAAGTGCTGATTTCACCATAACATCCCATTTAACTTATTTTTCAGCATCATCCCATTTATACACAGCACTCTGCAGCATAACACTTCATAACTCAAACCATTGTACATCATTTACATTTTTATACTGTATAAGAGTCATGCCTTCCTCACTCTCAAATTGTGATAAGCTACATCAAGCAAGGAATTTCATAGCTCTTGATCTCCACTTGGACTCTGATTCTGATCTTGAAGAAGATTTTCTTTTTTTATCATAAATAGCCTGGAAACATTACCTTCTTCCAAGAAAAGCTTAAGTACTTCATACCCCCAAGTACACCATCAAAACACTTCTTAACCTATCTGTACCCAGTTTAAGACAGTTTTTCAGGACTTCTCAGGAATTTTTTCTTATAATAGTTATTCTTATTTTCATATTGACTTTGATTTTGAATTTTCTGTTGTAGGCTCTTTTTTTCAAGTCTCCTTGTTTTCCTGCATAAACTCAACATGAAAGTGAAAACTTTCTGCAATTGCATAATTTTTCAGTCATTCTTTTTTTCTTTCAGAACTTATATCCATTTACTCCTCTCCTCTTTAATCTCTCAAATAGTTTGAAGTCAATTGTTTTCTCAGCTCATCTCTCCAGGTAAGTCACCTTTTTTATTTTTACTTATATATTTGCTAATTGAATTTTTCTGAATTTTTTTGTTTTTTGTATCTAAATTTTTTAGTAAGTGTTTATTTTCTGATTTTAAAAGTAAAATTAACTTTTTTCTTCTCTCTCTCTTTTCTTTCTTTTTTTAGCTCCGTCATCCTACTCTTCATCCCTCCTTGGCATGGTCATTATTCCCCATTTCCCCTATTTCACTCCTTTTTGGTTCCATGTCATTGAAACACATACATTTCACATTCTTTAAGCATTTCACTTGCTCCATATTCAATTTCCCCCAAATTTCAACTTCACTCTTTCTCAATCTATTTTTCCCACCTTTGGATCAATGAAAGTTTCATCTCATTTTTTTTGGGTCTTTATGATATCTCATTCCTTCTATGAAAATTTCATTCTTAAATCTATTTGGGACTCATATTTGAATAAAAGTGGACTTATTCAACTCCTCATGTTGTTGTTTTTATTATCATTTTTCAAGTTTTTGTAAAATTTTGAAAGTAAGACTCAGAATTTGTGTTAGGTTTATTTGAATCTTATTTCCTGTTTTACTGAAGATTCTTATAAAGGCTATCTTTCATTTCCCATTAACAGATTCAAATTCATTTCACTTGTTGCTGAGATATTGACCTTTAAAGTTGAGACTTTTCTTCCCAATTCGACTTTCTTCTTTCATATTTTTATATAAAAAATTAGGATTAGCTTTATTTAAATTACATTCCTTTTAACTGAAGATTCTCCTGAAGCCTATCTTTCATTTCCCATAAACTGGCTTGAATTAGGTTCAGTGGTTGATGAGATTTTGATCTTTGAATTTGAGACTTTTTTTTCAAATTTCATCTAATTTATTTCATGTTTTTATATTGCATAATTAGAGAATAAGGCTTCTGAAACTCTTATACAATGATTATATAGGCTTTTATCTCCCTCTTTTTGGAACTTTCATCATCATTTTTCAAGTTCTTGTAAAATTTTGAAAAGCAGAGTCAAAATTGTGGGTTAATTTATTCAAATATACTGTTCTTTTGGCTGGAGATACTTTTAAAGCCTATCTTACATTTCCAGAAAACCGATTTGAATTTGGCTCAGTGGTTACTGAGATATTAACCTTTAAATCTGAGCCTTTTTTTCCCAATTTCACTTTTATTTATTTCATAATGCATATCATAACATTTACATCATGCATTTATCCTTCCAGATTCCTATGATTATCTAGGCTTTTATCACCCTCTTGTAGGAATTTACATCATCAATTCTCAAGTTTTTTTTCAATTTTGAAAATTAGAGTCAGTATTATGGTTGGATTTATTCAAATCTACTGTCCTTTTAGCTGAAGATACTTCCAAAGCCTATCCTTAATTTTCAGCAAACCGATTTGAATTTGGTTCAATGATTGCTGAGATATTGACATTTAAAGTTGAGCCTTTTCTTCCCAATTTAACACTTATTTATTTCATAATTCATATCATAAAAGTTACATCATGCATTTATCCTTTGAGATTCCTCAAACTACCTTTCTCTTTACTTATTATTCTACCCTTTCATCAAGGTGAGTTTTTTTCTTTTTCTTACCATTTTCATATGTCTAAATCTTCACTCATTTTCTCTGCTCTTATCAGAAAATTCAAAAGTTAGTCAAATAAATAAACAATGTAAAAAAAGAAGGTAAATTTTATAAATTTATAAACCTTTAAGTTTATCAAAAAATTATGGGGATTTGTAAAGTCACCAATAATTTTTATTCTTTCATAAATTTTTAATAAATAAATCTGATATTTCAATTTACTAAACTAAAATAATGAGCCAAAAACCTTGTGTTGTATAAACGGTCATCATGATAACATTAAATTATTTAATGGGATTCAACTTGCCTATACCTGTGAAAAGTCCCAAACTTAGTTTCTAGACTTGGTCTGCATTTTGGCTTGAGGAATTTTCATTACTTTAAAACTGGTAAATTTGATATATCTTATTTGTTTATATATTAGTTTATGGAATTATATTAAATTCTGGTGATTTTCACCCCTTACTTTAATAAAATTTAGGGAAGGGTATTGCCGAATTTTCAAATCTGACATGGAAAATTGATGACTTATAAAAATTTGGTGATACCCACCCCTTGCTTCAATAAAATGCAAGGGAGGGTATTGCCAAATTGTTTAAACAGATAAAATCTTTTTTTGAATTAGCTTTATTTAGAAATGCAAATTGGTGGTGAGGTGATAAAATTATGTTGGTGATGAGGATTTTTGCACAGGTGTCAGTATTATTTTACCATCTGAAATTTCATAAGTGCAATATTTTAGAGTCCAGTAAGAAAAAATGGTGTTATCAGAATCTCATGATATAACTATTTTTGATAATATTAAAAGTAACTATTAAATCAGGAGCCAAAAAAATTTAAATTTTCTCATAGAGAAGACACATGACATTGAGCTGTTTGGAAACAGTAGTAATTCCACTTTGAAAATCATAATCATCAATACCAAAGCCAGTGGAAGTGGAAGCAAAATGAGCTCTTTTATATTTTGATTTATAACTTTAAAAAACATGCCTGGTTTATATTTCACAATAAAATGTTTCCAATCTCAGTGAGGGGTATCTTTCAAAGATTGATGAGCGGATTGAGGTCTGAGTGTCACATGTGACAGGGATGGGGTGGTTAAGGAAGTGATAATGTGGCCAACATGTGGTTGTGAAAAAAAATTGGGAAAAAAGTGCTGATTTGGTTTGAAATACGCACTTACAAATCCGCACTTAAATTTGACTAAATCCACACTTATTTAAGTGCGGATTTCCAAAACACACTAGCCCCAACACTGGTGGATTTCAAAATGAAATAAGTCACTTATTTCACTCAAATCCACACTTTCTCAACCAAAAGTGCTGATTTCACCATCAAGTCCCACTTCACTGATTTGTCAGCATCATCCCAATGATACACAGCACTCCACAGCATAACACTTCATAACTCAAAACATTGTACATCATTTTCATTTTTATATCATATCATATAAGAGTCATGCCTTCCTAACTTTCAAATCGTGATAAATTACATAAAGCAATGACTTTCATGGCTCTTGAACTGCTCTTGGACTCTGATCTAGAAGAAGATTTTGTATTTTTATCAAAAAATGGCCACAAAACGTTAGCTTCTTCCCTGAAAGACTCAAGTACTTTGTACCCCCAACTACACCATCCAAACACTTCTTAACCTATCTACACCCAGTTTTAGACAGTTGTGCAGGACTTCTCCGGAATTTTACCTTAAATTGCTTGAGCTTATTCAGTATCATCCCATATTTCACAATAGTTCTCAAAAATAACAACGACATCCTTCAATTCAATTGGCAATCACACTATGTTGTTTGGGTTCCAATGGTAACAGAGCCGCTTTGAAACGTTTAGAAAATGTCTTTGATTTAGGGTATGGTTCAGTTAACACTTATACCAAACGATGCATCACTGCCATCAACTCCTTGGAATCTCAACTTTTCATCTGGACAACAAAAGAAGAGCAACTTGAATCATCTCAGGTTATGCAAGCAGAGGGCTTCCCAGGATGTATTGGTTTTGTTGACGGTACTACTATTCCTTTGAGCCAGAAACCTGCTCAAGGTGGAAACAATTACTTTGACCGTAAAAAGAGGTAGTTTATTTTCAACTCCTTTCATTCTCTTTTAAACTAACACAAACAACTTTATTTTCTTTATAGATATTCAATTTCCATTCAGCTTATATGTGACATTAACAAAAAATTTATATCATTCTTTGCTGGAAATCCTGGCTCATGTCATGACTCCTACATCTTCCAAAGAATGCAAATTTCAAATGAACCTGAAAAATTCTTTGATGAAGATCAGTATCTTCTTGAAGATTCTGCTTATGCGAATGGAAAGTATGTACTTCCTGCTTTTTGGGGAGCAGCTTCAGAAGACAGTCAAAATGCCAAGTTCAACAATCATTTGGCAAAGTCAAGAGTCTGTATTGAACATTCTATTGGAATCTTGAAAGGCCATTTTTCAAGTTTACGGGAATTAAGAAGTCCTCTTAGAAATAAATCTGAAATGAAGGCGGTGATCAACTGGATTCTGTGTTGCACTATACTTCATAACCTACTTGCTGACCTCAAAGATCAATGGTTAGAGCTGTATGAAGATGAACAAGTTGATTCACCTCCAACTATATCCAACACTTCTATTTCTCAATCAAATAGTATAAGGGCAAAAATTCTTCAAATAAAACTCTAACATTTTTCAACACAATTTTAATTTTTTTTCATAGTCTTCAAATGATCAATTTGCATGTTTTATTCACTGAGAATGGTAATTTTCCTGCATATTTATTTTGTTTTTGAATTTTCTGTTAAAGTCTTATTTGTTTATCTCTCTGTGTTTTCTTTCATCAACTCATCATGAAATCAAATATTTTCTGAAAATGAATATTTTTTTAGTCACTCTCTTTCTTTTGTTCACTCATATCTGTTTCTTCCTCTCCTCTTACATCACTCAAACAATTTAAATTCTATTTCTTTTTTCTCAACTCATCTCTCCAGGTAAGTCATTTTTTCTTTTATACTTAATTTTTTGCTAATTTTTTTTTTGGTTTTTTTTTGGTTTTTTTTTTGGGTTTTTTTTTGTAAGTGCTTTTTTTAAAATTATAGGTAAAATGATCAATTTGAATGTTTTATTTACTGAGAATGGTAATTTTTTTTGCACATTTATTTTGTTTTTGAATTTGCTGTTAAAGTCTTATTTTTTTATTTCTCTGTGTTTTCTTTCATCAACTCAACATGAAATCGCATATTTCCTGAAAACACATATTTTTTCAGTCACTCTCTTTTTTTCTTCAGTCATATCCGTTTCTTTCTCTCTTTTTAAATCACTCAAACAATTTCAATTCTATTTCTCTTTTCTCAACTCATCTCTCCAGGTAAGTCATTTTTTCATTTTTACTTAATTTTTTGCTAATTGTTTTTTGGTTTTTTTTGTAAGTGCCTTTTTTTAAATTTATAGGTAAAATTAACCTTTTTTTTCTCTCTCCCTTCCTTCATTTCTCTCATTCATCCTATTCTTTATCCCCCCTTGGCCTGGGCTTTTTCCCACCTTTACTGTCAGGCTGAGGTCAAGTACAAAGACGTGAACTAGATTGAATGGTCAGTTGTCTAGAATATTTTAATGGTCCAATATGAATGCTGTAGTACAAATCCAATAAGAAAACTATAACTCAATATAAGGGTCTCAGTAATTCTAATCTCACTAATTATATATGGCTTACAATCTTTATAGTTGGTAGAAAAATAGATTTAATAAATTCAGATACTATTCAAAGACTTTATAAGTACTATTGATATGTATTGTAATTGTATTGGTTATATGTTTAAATTGTAATGATAAAGAATGTCAAAAACAAGACCCAAAACCTCATCCTTTTATACACATTGAGTTCCCCAATGAATCCCTTGATTTACCAGTCCAATACACAGTTAATGACGCCTCCATCCAACTAATAGACATGTCCATCAACATCCCTAGTGACCCATAACATAATTAGAAGAGTAACTACCGCCAAAATCCTGAAATAATAGGGAAAATCCATCAAAATTAAAGAATAAGTAAAAAAGAGAGTATATGTGTATTATACATCAATATAAAAGACTAAATAGGGATAGTTAAGGTTAATAAGAGCTTAATAATAAGGGGGATTCACTCTAGAAATGATGGGGCTAATCCTGACATTATACTATGTGAAATTCCCATTCAAAAATGACCAAAATTGACTGAGAAACCACCTAGAAACCCAAAAAAGGGTGTGAGATGTGGGGTAACTACATGCAGTCCTTGAAAGGCGCTTGAACGGGTAAATAATTGACTAATTTTAGATGAATTTAAGCATGGTAGTGAAATAAGGCGCCAAGAGTGGGGTTATTAATGAAATTAGTGCATATAAAGAGGGTCAATGCATTATTAATTAAAATAGGACACTAAATAAGTGCCTGTTGTCTATTTTAGTGTGTTTCACCACAGTGAGCATAGAATGTGGGGTAATTATAGTGTGAAAAAGCTAACTTTGCTAAAAATGAAGCTATTCACACAGGAAAAATTCAGGCAGTATGTGGCCAGTACACAGAAGCCATTTCTGGCATAAAAAACACCAAATTTGAAAAGTGTTATTTTTATGCATTTAAGTAGGCAAATCAATAGTCCTAAATGAAACAGATTGAACTGTCAAAGCGCATTTTTAATATTCTTAAATTTATAGCGCATATAATCAACTTTTAAGTGAAATAAAGCACATTTCTTGTTTTTTGCATAAAACAATGAAAATAACAGCTTTAAGTATACTTAAAAATTATTTAGCCTTATAATTAAGGTTCTTAAGGCTACCCTTACATATTACAATTTAATATTAAGTACATAAGTCTTATAAAAGGTGGATATATGCATGTATATAAGGTGTTATAATTGCATTTTTTGTGTATTATCATAATTTTACTTATGTATACTGTTTGTGTTCTCTCATTTATTGTTCCCATGTATATTTCATGTGTTTAAATTAACTTATAAGTACTTTTTACTCAGTCCTGGGGATATACAGGCTGACATTTACCTTCTCCTTGGAATGGATATATTCCCCTTTTATCCTCTTTGGCTGCCTTATTCCCCCCTCCTTGGCTCACTCTAACCTCCCTTTTCTCCCTCTATGGTCTCATCTCTCCCTTTCTCCCCCTTTTTAGTGTCCTCATTTCCTTTCCTCATTCATTCCTCTCCAACCCCCCTCCAAATCCCCCAAATCCCCCCCTCCTATCCCCCCTCCAATCCCCCCTCCTTTCCCCCTCAGAACCCCCCCAAACCCCCCCCCCCCCTGCAATCCCCCCTCCTATCCCCCTCCAAATCCCCCGATCCCCCCCTCAAAACCCCCCTACCCCCACCCCTCATTCCTCCTTAACAATTCGCTAATGAATCATTAAGTTACTGAACAATTAATCATAATTGCTCATTAACTTAATGATTCACTAATGAATTGTTAAGTTACTCAATGATTACAATTAATTGTTCATTAACTTAATGATTTGCTAACAAATTGTTTAGTGAATCATTAAGATAATGAACAATCACAATTAATCATTAAGGAAGAATGGGGGGGGTGGGGGGTAGGGTGGTTTTGAGGGGGGGATAGTAGGGGGGATTGGGGGGGATAGGGGGTTATGAGGGGGATTGGAGGGGTGGATTGGGGGGGATTTGGGGGATGTGGTAAGGTTGGAGGGGGGGTTTGTACAAGGGTTTTGGGGAGGTGGGAGGGAGGTTTGGAGGGGGTAATTGAGGGGAATGGGGAAGGGATAAAAAAAAATTTCACAGTTTTTTTGAATTTTTTTTTCTGAATTTTAGAGAAAAATAGTTCAAGTGAAATAAAGAAAATTCTTATTTGTCTTTTGAAGAATTTTTTTTTAATTTAAATTATGTGAGTTTTTTTTACTGTATAATTTTTGGGTATTTGAAAAGTAACAAATTTTTATGTAGAAAAATACATGTCTTTAACTTCAGATTCACCACTTACCTCACTCTCTTTTTCTTTAACTTCATTACCATCTTCAAATTCAACTTCTTTTCAATCATCATCTAAAACATTGAGAAAAAATTAAGAGTATCGAAATAAAAGATATTTAAAAAAAATTCACTTGGATCAATTATTTGGCCATATTTCAAATATCAAGTACTATAAAATTACAGTTGAAAAAAAAACAATTTTCCAAAAACTTTACCTGAAAATATACATTATTTAACTGAAATTAGAGGTGATGAAGTTATAGCTGTTATTAATAATACTTTCAAACATCAATTTATTTACAAAAACCATTCTTTTAATGGTTTAAAAGATGAATCATTTAATCAACTCTGCAATCTCATCATAACACTCTATCAAATGGATTTGGTTCGCTTACCTTTAAGGAATAAGAGTTTTGTTGGGTGGTATTATGATTGGTATTGGATGGAGACCTGGAGTTGATAAAGGTTTTTCTCTTGGTATGTTTAAAAATTTTTCTGGATTTTTTAATATCATATTACTGAATTTAATTATATAGGCATATATTCTTTACTCAGATCTTTATCTAAAGCTAAATTAGATAATTATTTTTGAAAATTAAATACATTACCTTCATTTAATTCATTTATTGCTCTTTGACTTAAAAAACTCTTCAATAAAGCTTTTGAAAAAATCATGAACTTGCTACAAGACTTGGAACACCAAATTGGTGCGACTCTGAATGCAAAGATATTAGAAGTGATTATCTAATGTTTTCAAATGTTATAATCACTCATTCTTGATTTCATAACCAAATTCACACTGACTCAAATGATGCAAATTACCTTACTTATGGAATTTTCTCATATATTAATCCTATCACTGGACAACCTATTCTGTCACCTGCTAAAATTAAAGGACATGGATTATATTTCCCAGATCATAGATGTATAATCGATTTTGGATTAGGAAGTGGAAGCATCAAAACAGTTTGGAATTCTTCTTACAATAATCACCGAACCACAAAGGCTCCTCCAGGTTTGGAATCTTGTCAAGACTTCACACATTTTGGTTGCTCTTTCCAGATCAGTCAAAAGTTAATCCAACAAATAAACAAGTTAAAAAAAGAAGAAAAAGGTAATAAATTTAAAAAAAGTTTTAGGTAGATCTAAAAAGTATGGGGATTTGTAGATTCACCAAATATTTAATATTCTTCCATAAATTTTTAATAAATAAATCTGATATGTCACTTTACCAAATTAAAGTAATGAGCCAATGACCTTGGGTTGTATAAAAGGTAATTATGACAACATTAATTTGTTTTATGGGGTTCCTCTAGCCTATACCTGTGGAAAGTCCCAAACTTAGTTTCTAGACTTGATCTGCATTTTGGATTGAGGAATTTTCATTACTTTAAAAGTAGTAGATTTGACATATCTTATTTATATATTAATTAATTTATGTAATTATATTAAATTTTGGTGACTTTTACCCTTTACTTCAATAAAATTTAGGGGAGGGTATTGTCAAATTTTTAAATCTGACATGTGAAATTGATGACTTAGAAAAATTTGGTGGTACCCACCAACCCTTATTTCAATAAAATTCAAGGGGAGGTATTGCCAAATTTTGAAAAGAGATATAAAATTTAAATAACTTAGAAGTATTTAGATAAGCAAACTTATTGACTTGTAAGTAAAGATAGAAAAATGGTATTATATTTTCAAATTTTCATCAAAAAAATGTATAAGCAAACTTATTGACTTGAATGTAAAGATAGAAAAATTGTATGATATTTTTGAAAATTTGTCAAAAAAAAAGTACTATATTCAAGACCTTTTCTAAGTCAGCATATAAGAAAATATTGATAAAAATAAATACAACAAAATTAATTTAACTAGAAAAAAAATTTATCGATTGAAAAGGTCAAGTAATTTTTTAGTGTCCTCATAAGATTGGCCATTTTTTACACATTCCATAATGAAATCTTTTTTTTAAACTTTCTTGTTTTTCCAATTCACAAGTAGCCATTTCTCTTTGAAATCGACAGTCATTTACTCTTTCCATCTGCTCTGCCTCAATTTTTTTCCTTCCAAATCTAAGGCTTTCTGATCTTTCCTTAGCATATGATCAAACTTCATCTTCTCAAATTCAAGGGCATTTTTTGAAATAGTTGATTTTGCTGAGAAAATTAGATAGAAATAAATAAATATATAAGTTAATGAATAAGATATATAGTAAACAAATCTTACTTATATCTTTTTTTCAAAATAATCCTCAAGGGAGCCAATTGAGCTTGATGAAGTATTACCATGTTTTAAAAGATGGTTCAAGTTCATTGAAGTTGAGGGTCATTTCTTTAGTTTGGAGTCTGAAAAAGAGGCTTCAGGAAGTTCATCTAAAGCAGCTTCTAAAGCAGGATTCACATTTTCAGAATTGAGATTATTTAATGGAGTTTGAGTTTGAGTAGGAGGAGACTAGAAAGAAAGAGAAATTTAGAGAAGAATTGAAGAAAAAAGAAAAAGAAAACATACATTTAAATTTTGGGGCTCTGAGGATTCAGATCTTCTGAGATATAATTGTTCTGCTTGATAGTTGGGATCATCTTCTGCTGAACTATGGTTAGAAGGTGGAGGGGATTGATCTCCTTCAAGTAAAGGTGTGTCAGGAGGATTATAGGAAGGTTTGGATCCAGAGGGTATATCCTTAGTAGTATTGTGTAGAAACCAAGGGTTTACATCAACTCGGGAGCCAAAAATATTATCCATTTACTCATAGAAAGGACACATGACATTGAGCTTTTCGGAAACAGTAGTAATTCCAATCTCCAAATCATCATTGTCAATACCAAAGCCAGTTTCATTTTCAGCATGATGAGCCTTTTTATATTTTGATTGATAACTCTTAAATCTCTCCTTCATTGGTTTAGGATTGACATCAATTCTCCCCCTTGTTTTCTTCCTTACTTCATTGGCCATCAATAAGTAGCCTTTAACCTTTGAAGAAGGTGGACATCCAATACGAGTGGACTTTTCACATCCAAAACATGCATCATAATTTGGTTTTATTTTAAGGAAGTTGATCATGATGAGATAATCATCCTTTTTTATCTGACCTGACTTTGATTTTTCAGGTGTGGGGCTTGCTTTACAAGGAGACTTTTGTGACAAAGCAGATTTTTGAGTTACCTTTTGAGATTTGGAATGTCTGGGAGGCATTACAAAACTGGTACATAACAAGAAAAGAGATTAAGAGGTAGAAGAAATAAGTAAAAAAGAATGTAAACATGCCTGGTCAAAATGTTGTAATAAAATGTTAAAAATGTTAGGAAGGGGTGTGTGCCAAGGATTGATGGGTAGGGAGGGAGGAAGGTCAGTGTGTCACATGTGACAGGGATGTTGTGGCCAACATGTGGTTGTGAAAAAAATGGGAAAAAAGTGCTGATTTGAGGTCATAACTGACACCCTTTTTTGAAATAAGTGACTTTTTTGTAAAATTTAAGTGCTGATTTGGTTTGAAATCTGCACTTAAGTTAAGTGCATATTTGCCAGAACTGACACCCCCTATTGGCTAGTCAACAGGATATGCATCACAAATGCCAGTTCCCTAACATGTTTCCACTTTGATGTTGCTGCTTGGCTCTTCTATTCTGTTTATATCTTTTGAGCATGTGTTACTTGAATCAATTCTCCATTTAGGAACGTGCCTAAGTTTGGCCAATGCAGTCATGCTTTTAAAAGGTGATTTAGCTTGTTCTTGATAAAGAGATAGTGCAAGCCTCATCCAGTTGCTAGGTGAGCTTCCACTAAGTGGGTTTCTTTCGATTGAATTATATATAGTGCTGAATTTCAAGGTGGAGGTGTTAAGGGCTTGCCATCTAAGATTGATTGAAAAATACAAGACAAGTTTTTGTAAAAATGCAATCTAAAAATTAAATAAAACTTGCCGTATTCTTATCTGTTCATCATCTCTATATTGTGCCTTACTATACTTGTTAAAATGGGTTTCAATTTTCTTATAAAACGTCTCTCCAGATTGGTATGTAGAAAATTCTGGTTGTTCACTAATAAAGATCCAAGATATAGCAAGTTGTTCCTCCTCATGTTGAGACCAATTGGGTGACCATTTTCTCTTACTTTCAAATTTTTCGGAGCTTTGAGGTGTAGACATGGTTTGTAAAGTATTATAATAAAATAAAATGATAATTTTGGGTGTGATGTGATGATGAGAAGTGAGAAAAGTAGTGTTGAGTAAGAGAATGACGAGTAATGTAGTGTTTGGTAAGAGTGAAGTTTTAATGAATTGGAGGTATTGAGGTGTTGCGAGCTTGAGCAAGTGTGATGAATCACTGAAAAAATGGCAGGGCAGAAAATGAGTTACACTAATGGTTCGATATTTTGTGGAAAGATCCACAATTTACTGAAAAAATTACTGATTTGACCCTTTACTGAGAGACTGAAAATAGGTGAGTGTGGAATTTTACCGGCTATTTTCTGTAAAATATGCATACCGAAGCTAATTTGACCCGCGAGTGTGGATGCTCTAAGCAAGTTTCGAGGCAAGTCTGACCCTTCCGGCATGTATAATACTTTATCATGTCTCCCCTTCAGTGTCAATCGGGTCACTCTCCCTTGAAAAACTACCTTTTCCGCTTCAAAGCCTCAGATTCTCCTTATTGTCCCTTTTGCTCTTCTTCTATGAAGGATACTCCCGAGCGTGTTCTACTTTTTTGTCCCTCTCATATAGAGGCTCGCCGCCTTCTTTTAAAAGAGGCTCAAAAACATAGAATCTCATTTACTACATCTAGCCTTCTCTCCCCCTCCCCAATAGCTCCCGCTGTTGCCAAATTTCTTGTCTCAACCGGTAGATTCCCTATTAATATCCCTCTCTCAAAGCAGTTCCCATTATAGTTCCTTGTTATATTGCCCTCTGCCTCTCCCTATCACTCTTGTTTCCCCTTCCTTGTACTTACCCATGTTAGCCTCCTATCCTTCATGCCACTTGCTGGGTGAGATTGTATGAAATAAAAAAATAAAATAAAAAATAAAAAACAGGATATGCATGTGTTTTAGAGAATTTTGAACGAATATTATATTATATTAAGCGCAAAGTTTGGTAAAATATGCATACCGAACCGATTCACCGAAACGGTGGTGGATACCCTAATAACAATCATTGACAGTGTTTAATTGGATACAGCCAGATCCGAAAACATTCAGAGAAAAATGAAAATTTTCGAACATTTATTGACAACCCAAAAGTTGAGCTGCTGTATTTTTTTGACATCTTCAATTCATTTTGTAGCAGTCGGCTTAATTTCTTTGGGTTTTCGCCGCTTTTCAACATCTGAGTTGAAAGTGAAGTCGAACAGACTGTCATAAAATAAATCGAAGATGTCAAAAAAACACTGCAGCTCAACTTTTGGGCTGTCAATCAATTTTCGAAAATTTTCATTTTTGTCTCCATGTTTGTGGGTTTGACTGTATGGGGAATCCTCATTTCCAATAGTTTTAGTTCTCTCACGGACTAGGTTACTAGGACTGATAGGGAAAAGGAGTGAGAAAGTATGGAATACAAGACAATTTTTCCTGTTTCGATGAGATCAAGTTGCTGGCCAAGCTGTGGTTGAATTTTTTGTGAGCAGAACGATACAAAGATTTTGAAAATGTGTTGAGGTGAGTTTTTAAGAAGATGATGAATGCAATTGCTAGTCTGTCAAGAACAGCAAACGCTTGCATCATGCTGGATTTTGTGCGTTTACCTTATCTGTTAAAATGTTGATCGATTGACTCTTTCACTGGCGTTGTGCTGCACGATCAAACTTATTTCTTAGTTATTCTGATCCCTTTTTCTTTTAGGATGTGATTGTGCAACAGATGAGCTTGTGAAATTAATATCTGATAGCTTCATTTGATGGTTGATTTTATTTTGGTTGAAAAACATAGAGATCCTGAGACAGGATAAATATAGACAAATGTATAATTTCCAGTATAATCTTTTGTGTCCATGAGTTTTTTGCTGTTCACTGGCTGTAAGCAGAGAGATGCAAGTATGATGATATGCATCGGAAATGGACGGGCGATCGGGTGAATTGAATGATAAAGATCAAAATTACGGCGGCAATCAAAATCATAAAATCAAAAATATATAGTAGATATATACAAATACAAATAGACAGAGAGAAAGAGATATCTGGGTGTCTCATTTGTCTCCAAGTTTTTTAATCTTTAATTCATCATCATCGTTGATCGCTCAGCGGAATGGCTGATTACGCTGTCAATGATTCTCAAAATCTTTCAAGATCTATTGCTGACAGTATTTCTAGCTCAACCCTTGCCTCTAATGGCTCAGTTACTGATGTGAAGAACATTGCTGCCAGGCGTGCTGCTGCAATCAAGGGAACCAACGCTGTGTAGACCTTAATCTTCTGAATATTTTCATGATTTGCTTTCCTTGGACAGTTGCAAGCTCACTCAACATTTCGCTTGTCAAATCTTTTCTTTCCCTTTTTTAGTAGATCTCCGGCTGTTTCACGATCACCTTCTATTTCCAGTCTAAAGCGCAGTGTGACTGCTCTTCCGTCTGTTTGTCCTCCATTGTCGGTTTTGTCAGACATCTTCACCGCTGCAAAAAATGAAAGCGAAACCGGCAATGAGACTCATCGTGAAGAGTTAGCCAAGAAATCAATGATACTTGAACTAGCTGATGGAACAATCTTCCAAGGATTTGGCTTTGGGGCTACTGGTAAAAGTGTCAGTGGAGAATGTGTTTTTCAAACTGGTCCGTAAGATTTTTCTATCCCCTTTACTTTGTATCTTCCTTATGCGTTAACACATTTTATATTTTATATTTTACTTTTTTTTTTTTTTTCACATCATAATAAAAATTCTTATATGTTTTTCTTTCTCTTTTTTGTCTCTAGGCATGGTTGGTTATCCCGAATCATTGACGGATCCATCTTACAAAGGCCAAATTTTAGTTTTAACGTATCCTCTCATTGGTTCATATGGAGTTCCAAAAATGTCCATGATCCCTCTTGATCCTCACAATCTGCCCGAATCTTTTGAGTCTTCTCGAATTCATGTTGCAGCATTGGTAGTGGGTATCTATAGCGGCGACGGGACTGATTACAGTCATTACCTGGCCAAAAGTTCATTGTCTGATTGGTTGCGTGAGGAAGGAATACCAGCTTTGTGTGGAGTTGACACCAGAGCATTGACCAAAAAAATTCGAGAGAGAGGTGTGATGTTAGGCAAATTGTTATCTAAAGCTGACAATGCCTGTGATTTATCTAGTCCTCTGCGTCCCACTTTTGGAAAACCAAGTGGAGTGGCCGCTTTCCGAGATGCTTGGAAATCTCAATACATCGACACACCATTGCACGACCCTAATCTTAACAATCTTGTTGAACTTGTGTCATGCAAGGAGCCCGTTCTCTTTCATTCTCAACAATTTGTTACTTCAAATCCTTCACCTCCACTAATGCATCCTACCAAAAATCGTCCCTTAAGGATCCTTGCTCTTGATGTGGGCATGAAATTTAACCAAATCCGCTGTTTAACCAATCGCCGGGTTGAAGTCAAGGTCGTGCCATGGAATCATAAATTTTCAGATCCGTCAGTTGAAGATCCTGAGACCTATGATGGATTGTTCATTTCTAATGGACCAGGAGATCCAACTACCGCTGAAGAAACAATATATCAGATACGCCAAGTGATGCAACTTGCTAAGTTTCCTATTTTCGGAATATGTTTAGGACATCAATTGCTGGCTCTTGCCGCTGGTGCGAAAACTGTCAAGCTCAAGTACGGAAACCGTGGTCAAAACATTCCATGTACTGATCTTCAGTCAGGGCGCTGCTACATCACATCTCAGAATCACGGTTATGCGGTGGATGAACCCACCTTACCGGACGGATGGAATGAGCTTTTTGTTAATGCGAATGACAATAGTAATGAAGGTATTTACTCAACCACGATGCCTTTTTTTAGCGTTCAGTTCCATCCCGAAAATGCACCCGGACCTCGAGACACAGAATTTTTGTTTGACGTTTTTATTGATAGTATTCAAAAATGTGCCAGAAGTGGAATCATGGAGCCTGTTCAGATGCCTGGTGGAAAATTAGAGAGTAATTCCTTAAAAAATCCTAGAGTTCAAGTCAAGAAAATCTTAGTCCTTGGAAGCGGTGGCTTATCAATTGGACAAGCTGGTGAATTTGACTATTCAGGAAGTCAAGCCATCAAAGCACTTAAAGAAGAAGGAATTTTCACCATCTTGATCAACCCGAATATTGCTACAATTCAGACCAGCAAAGGATTAGCTGATAAGGTCTATTTCCTTCCTGTGACTCCTGAATTCGTGCGCAAAGTGATTGAGTATGAAAAACCCGATGGAATCTATTGTACTTTTGGAGGTCAAACTGCATTAAGTGTAGGCATTGCAATGTCTAACGAGTTTGAAGCACTGGGGGTCAAAGTGCTTGGAACACCGATTTCAACCATTGTTACCACAGAAGATCGGGAGATGTTTGCTCAATCAATGGCAGAGATCGGAGAGCGTTGTGCCACCAGTGCCTCTGCAACTTGTATTGAGGATAGTGTCAAGGCGGCAGCAAATATTGGCTATCCAGTTATTGTGCGGGCTGCTTACGCACTGGGTGGTCTTGGAAGTGGTTTTGCTAATGACGAAATAGAATTGCGTGAATTATGTGACAAGGCTTTTGCCATAAGCCCTCAAGTATTGATTGAAAGGAGTATGAAAGGATGGAAAGAAATAGAATATGAAGTCGTTCGTGATTGTAGAGATAATTGTATTACTGTTTGTAATATGGAGGTTAGTTTAATGTCTTATTTTTAAAACACCGTTTTTGAATTTTTATCTTTGATAGGCTCTTTATTGACGACACCTTTTCTTTTTTTTTTTTTTAGAATTTCGACCCCCTTGGTATACATACTGGTGATTCAATTGTGGTAGCGCCATCTCAAACCCTTTCAGATGCCGATTATCATATGCTTCGAACCACTGCTATTAATGTGATACGTCACCTTGGCGTCGTAGGCATGTTTATTTCGCTATTTGTCTCATTAAACTCTCTTGATAATATCTAATATCTCTCTTTTTATTTGCATAATCTTAGGTGAATGTAACATCCAATATGCGCTTAATCCTCATTCTAAAGAATATGCTATCATTGAAGTAAATGCAAGACTATCGCGCTCTTCAGCTCTAGCTTCTAAAGCAACGGGATACCCTTTGGCTTTTATTGCTGCTAAACTTGGTCTAGGTATTCCACTCAACGAAATTCGAAATACTGTCACCAAAGTTACTTCGGCTTGCTTTGAGCCAAGTTTAGACTATTGTGTTGTCAAGATGCCTCGCTGGGATCTTAAAAAATTCCAAAGAGTAAGCAGCCTTCTCGGAAGCAGCATGAAATCAGTTGGAGAAGTAATGGCTATCGGGCATACATTTGAAGAAACAATTCAGAAGGCTATACGCTCTGTTGATCCGTCTTTCGCTGGATTTGATACTAATGATATTGTTCCTGAAACTGATCTGGAAAAAGAGTTGGCCAAACCAACTGATAAAAGGATATTTGCAGTTGCAAACGCTTTAAGTCTTGGATGGAGTGTCGAGAAAATCGGTAGATTGACCAACATAGACAAGTGGTTCCTGCAAAAATTGCAACATTTAATTGAGATGGAGAAAATTGTGCGTCGATATCAAGCTTCTCACTTACCATTGGATTTACTCCGTTACGCAAAGCAACTTGGGTTTTCCGATTTTCAACTGGCAAAGTTTACTAATTCGAATGAGCTAGCAGTTCGGCGTATCCGTCAAGAGTTTGGAATTTTACCGTTTGTAAAGCAAATTGATACCGTAGCAGCAGAATTTCCTGCATTCACCAATTACCTTTACACGACTTATAATGCGTTTCAACATGATATTACCTTTGAGGATAGAGGTGTTATTGTTCTAGGTTCTGGAGTTTATAGAATTGGGTCATCAGTCGAATTTGATTGGTGTGCTGTCAGATCAATCAGGACTCTAAGAAGTAGGGGACTAAAAACTATCATGATCAATTATAATCCTGAAACTGTCTCTACAGATTATGATGAGGCGGATCGACTTTATTTTGAGAACATCAGTTTGGAAACTGTACTTGATATATACGATATTGAAAGATCTAACGGTGTTATTATTTCAATGGGAGGACAAATTCCCAACAATATTGCTCTCCCATTGCATAGGCAAAATGTCAAATTACTTGGTACTTCGCCTGAAATGATTGATAATGCAGAAAATAGATACAAATTTTCAAGAATGCTGGATAAAATTGAGGTGGACCAACCACAATGGAAAGAGCTTACGACTGTTCAAGAAGCTCACTTTTTTTGCGATTCGGTTGGTTATCCAGTTCTAGTCCGACCATCTTATGTACTTTCAGGTGCAGCAATGAATGTTGTTTACTCAGCAGATGATCTATCAGCTTATTTAGCGCAAGCTGCTCAGGTTTCACGTGAATTTCCAGTGGTGGTATCAAAGTATATTGAAGGCGCTAAAGAAATTGAAATGGATGCTGTTGCTCGCAACGGCAAGTTAGTAATGCATTACATTTCTGAACATGTCGAAAATGCTGGTATACATTCTGGTGATGCCACATTGATTTTGCCACCTCAAGATTTGGATCCTGAAACTGTTCGACGAATTGAAGCTGCCACCCAAAAGATTGGCAACGCCTTGAACATTACCGGCCCGTTTAACATTCAATTTATCGCAAAAAATAATGAGATTAAGGTGTGATTTTTTTTTTTTTTGGGGGGGGGGTAATCCCCCTTTTTATTCTTTGTCATGAAAAGCAATTAAGCATCCTTTAATTTATTGTTTTTTCGGCCAGGTTATTGAATGTAATGTTCGTGCTTCTCGATCTTTCCCATTTGTCTCAAAAGTCACTGGTATAGATGCAGCGGAAATGGCCACCGATGTTATGCTTGGATTTCCTGTCCAATCTTACCCTCCTGTCAACTTGGCACCGGATTATGTTGCTGTCAAAGCCCCCCAATTTAGTTTCTCTCGATTAGCAGGTGCTGATCCAGTGTTAGGTGTCGAGATGGCGTCAACTGGCGAAGTAGCCTGTTTTGGAAGGGATAAGTATGAAGCGTATCTTAAAGCTATTCTTTCAACCAATGTGCGCTTGCCAAAAAAAAGTGTCTTGCTTTCAATTGGTGCATACGCCGACAAGTTGGAGCTGCTACCGTCTGTCCAGCGCTTGTACAGTTTAGGCTACACAATCTATGCAACTGCAGGAACAAATGATTTTATCAATGTTGGCCATTTTCTACTGCTTATTACTATCATTATTACTAATTTCTTGCTTATTTTAATTTTTACTTATTTTATTCATCAATTGTTGCATATTTTTAATTTGCCATATTTAGGAGCATGGCATTCCATGCAAATTTTTGGAAGCTTTTAGCTCAGAAGAAGAAGCAAAAGGACAAAAAGCAGAATATTCGTTGATTGATCACCTGAAACAAGGAAAAGTAGACCTTTTCATCAATTTGCCCAGTCGTAACCGGTTTCGCCGACCTCAACAGCATATATCAAGGGGTTACAGAGCTAGAAGAACTGCAATCGATCATGCGATACCACTAGTGACCAATGTTAAAAATGCCAAAATTTTGATTGAGGGCATTGCTCGCTATCCTGTTTTACCCATCGGATCAATAGATGCCAAATCATCGCATAGAACCGTTAAAATTCCCGGTTTGATTGATATTACGACTTTTGTTGCAGATTTGTTTTCTTCAAATGGGAAAAGTCTGTATCAGGCCAGCACTTCTGCGTTGCGAGCTGGCTTTACCGTACTACAAATTTTACCCTTTAGTAATGATGGTCGCGTTGATGATGTAGCAAGCTTACGATCTTTAAGATCTTCCGCAGCAAGCAAAATTTACGCTGATTGCTGCTTTTCAATGGGGGCTTCCGCTCACAATGCCTTAACTGCCGCTTCACAAATTTGCGATTCTTCAAGCTGCTTAGTTTTGCCATTTACTGAATTGACTGGAGATGCGAACAAAGTTGTATCTGTCGCAGCCCACTTCACTCACTGGCCAATTGAGAGACCGATCATAACTGATGCGAAGACTACTGATCTGGCCTCAGTTCTCCTCTTAGCAAGTCTTCATGGGCGAAGTATTCATGTAACGAATGTATCTTCTGGTGCAGACATAGAGCTTATAGCTCTTAGTAAAAAGAAAGGCCTCCAAGTGACTGCGGATGTTTCTGTTTATGCCCTTTTCCTTAACAAAGCTACGTATCCTAATGCGGATTGCTTACCATCTATTGTTGACCAAGAAATACTGTGGGAAAACTTAGAAAGCATCGACTGCTTTTCTATTGGTATTATGCCTAGCCAGCTTGCAAGTCAGCTTGGCAAACCGTATCTTCCTGGAGATGGGTATCAAGAAGCTGTTCAACTGTTATTGTCAGCAGTAAATGACGAGCGACTTAGCATAAAAGACATCACATTGAGGCTATGCGAAAATCCTAGCCGAATATTTGGCTTACCAAACCCCCCTGAGAGCTATGTTGAAGTTGATATCGACCGTACCACAATATTTTCCAAGCCTTCTTGGTCACCACTCCAGGATTTAACTTTTGCAGGCAATGTTCATCGAGTAGTTTTGCGCGGCCAAACAGTTGTGCTGGATGGTTATCTGTCTTCAGCACTTTGCTCAGGAAAAGATATTTCTGGAGACTGTTTTTCCAATCAAGTACGTAGCGGTGGTGAGACGTCTTTGAAAATTCGTCCAGCACATGAAAGGCCTTCACTAGCTCAGTTAACTTCACCTGACCCTAATTCTCGCAAACATCCAAGCAATATTATGTCGCCTGGCACCAAAGCTGCGGAGCTTCCTAACCAAAATATCATGGCATCTACTTTTCAATCTAAGCAATATGCTCACGCTGGAATTCCCCAGCCAGCTTCATTCTTTCCTCCAGCACTGACCGCCGCATCACTTCCACCAAGCCCTTTGGATCATCATCCTGCTTTTCATTGTCGTCACATCTTAACGGTTTCCCAATTTTCTCGTCATGATTTACACGCACTTTTTGACGTAGCCCAAGATATGCGGACTCAAATTGAGAGAAACGGTGTCATTGATGTATTGCGAGGTAAAGTATTGTGCACGATGTTTTATGAATCATCCACCCGCACATCTGCTTCTTTTGAAGCTGCAATGAATAGATTGGGTGGACGAGTAGTTTCAATCTCTTCTGACAAATCGTCCGCTACAAAGGGTGAATCACTGAGTGATACAGTGAGAACTTTGGGATGTTATGGTGATGCAGTTGTTCTAAGGCATCCGGCAGCGGGAAGTGCTCAAACGGCTGCCAAATTCTCACCCGTGCCGATTATCAATGCTGGAGATGGAATTGGAGAACACCCCACCCAGGTTTGTTTATGGGTTAATAGGTTTATACTTTGTTCTATTAACCAATTATTTATATTTTTGAAATGTAGGCTTTTTTGGATATTTACACCATACGAGAAGAGCTTGGAACTGTTAATGGGTTAACCATTACCATGGTTGGTGACTTGAAGAATGGACGAACGGTGCATAGTTTAGTTCGACTTCTAAGTTTATATCAAGTCAACTTCATTTTCGTTTCTCCTCCCTCTTTGACGATGCCTGAAAGTGTCAAAAACGAAGCTCATAGAGCCAGAGTTCCTTTTGAGGAAACTACGAGTCTCCAAAAAGTAATTGGTCAAACTGATGTCCTTTACGTCACTAGAATACAGCAAGAAAGATTCAGCAGTCAAGCCGCTTATGATGCAGTTAAAGATTCATATATTGTTAATAATGATTTGTTGAGTAAGGCCAAAAAGCATATGATCGTCATGCATCCTCTTCCACGAAATTCAGAAATTGATCCCGAAGTTGACTTCGACCAAATTCGCGCGGCTTATTTCCGCCAAATGCGCTATGGGTTATTTGTTCGTGATTTCATTTTTATTTAATCGTGTCTTGCTTAATACTTGGTTGATTAATCCCCCGTTATATTTATTTTTGGAAACCAATTATTAACAGGTACGAATGGCCTTATTGGCATTAGTTCTGGCACCTTAAAATATGTTGCTTCTAATTAGCAACTTGGTTTCATCTCTGCATCTCTACAATTAATTTAAATAGTTTTTTCCAGTCCTCGATTTATTGAGTAAAAATGAGCATAATTGCATGCACCGTGTTTTGCCAATAGGTTAATTTAAAAAATTAATAAACCAATAAGTAGATAAGAACAGTTTGTGGATTTTTTTTAATAAATTAAATAGTTACCTGATGGGCCAAGCATTTAGTATAAGACACATAAGGTAGCATATTATGGATACAATAAAAAAACTAAAGTTTGAGATCTTGAACTTTGCTCATTGACTTTAAGACTTATTATTTAAGGTATATTTAATATATTTGATAATTTAATTAAAAGTGCTAGGAAGTTCCTTCAGGATAATTCAATGAAAGTTTTTTTGAATATATGATACATCTATTAATATTTAATTGATGGTTTTATTTGTTTCGTTGAAGTCAACTTTTATGTAAATAAGTTTCATTTGCAGAAACTGATTTGTCTTTTTTATAATTGCATGATATATAGTCCGTTGTTGATTCACATGTTGAATCGTTGGATAAATGTGGTATTCAAAATTGTTACTCAGTTGGTAAAAAAGATTTTAAGTAGGTTTTGGGGATAGTTTAAGTATTTGAATGGAGGCCACAAGTAATGATTGAAATATGTGAGTGTCTGATTAATATATATATATATATATTTGTGTGCATGTGATTTTTCACGTGCATGTAATCCTTTTTTATTTTTATTTTAATTTAATTTTAATTTTTGCATATTCTTGAATTGTCTTTCTTTTAACACTTCATCAAAAATGTATTATACCCAATGGGGGGTATCAAAATACTTGTTTTCACCATTCATTTAATGGTGGATAAAAATCACAATACACCAATTTTCTTCAGACATTTTTTTTTTTTTTTTTTTTTCAAAATAAATGGGTTAAAGGGTGTTTGATGTATCAAAGTTTGACCCTTATCTGCCCTTTTTTTTTATTGAGTTTTTCATATCCACTCACCAGAAAAAAAAAAAAATATGGGCACCTGATAGCAGGTGCCAATCCCTATCCTTGATTTAACTCAATTTCAGCTCAGCCGTAATTCTTCTGGAAAGACTGCGCGCTGAACAATGAGTCCACTAGCTCGCGCAATATCAAATCAAATTGACTCTTAAATCAAAACTGAATATAAGGATAGGCACCTGCTAGCAGGTGCTACTTAATTTTTTGCGGTGACGACCTGACCATTTTTCAGCCCCTTGCATGCGTAGTTAGTTCATCTGTTACTTTATCAATTTTACTTCAACTTTAAGTCTAAATAGCTCATTAGATTGGAAGCCATCACGTGAATTGTCTCATTTCTTGAAAAGATGATTGTAGCTGAAACTTTGAGCGAGATATGGTTCTTATTAGTGAAAAACACATGTTAAATTTAAATGGTGATAACTTTGTCAATTTTACTTCAATTTTAAGTCAAAACACCTCATTAGATTTGTAATCATCAGATTAATCTTTCTACATCATGAAAACATGATTGCAGCTAAAAATTTGAGTTAGATATAGCACTTACTAGTGAAAAAACACATGTTAAATTAAAATGGAGATGATTTTATCCAATATTCTAAAGCTGTCATTTCTTACAATCAAAGTAATTATTTTCATCTTTGGCAGGATTTTGGCTCAAAGAATTAGCTTTCCCATCAATAAAGCCTACACAACCAGAAAATTAACTTGAATTATCACACGGGAGGATTCAAGTCTTTTTTGGGAAGCAGGCAGAGAAAGTAACTGTTATTTGAGTGATAAGATGGCAATCATTGATTGGTGTGTATACAAACTGGCTGCAGCATACCCATTGGTGAAAAGATTTTTCAGTCCTCGAAGAGCTGCTCCATTTCCACTTGATCCAAAGCGACACATACCTACAGCAAGTTGAATAGCTGGATTTTGCTCTTTATTTTAGGGATATTCTAAAGGGAACACCTTTTTGGCCACATCAGAGACCACCTTTCGAATTTTAGCATATCCCAGCTTCAGTGTGACAGATCATGTTACTTTCTATCAACTGTCTATCTGGCCATCACATAGTATGTGATATGGTTTTATACTATATGATGGGGTGTTTTTTAAATAACAAATGATTGTAAATATTACTTTCTCTGTGGCATTAGGGCCTTCTCACATTTGGCAACACTTTTACAATGCTAGTCTCCAAGTTGTGTAGAAATTAAAAGTTAATTGATAACTCAGCTCATGTACTTAATATCTGTACTTCATTCTCAGGGAGTAATAGTTAATAAATCCATTGTAAAGTACTTTCAAATCCTTGAATTTGTAGTAATAAATTTAGTCTATCAAAATCACTGAGATATGTCTATTTACTTTAAAACAACTCTCATTTGAAAAACATAACAGAAACTGGTCTCCTAGCATGTTATTCCAATCATCAGCTGTTGGATATGACTGTGTAATACTAAAAATCCAACAAAACATGGGTGGAAGAGCAGAAACCTGTAGTACAATGCTATGATAGAAATGATAGACAGTTCCTTCAAAGACTATTACCAATGATCTGGTAAAACCTGTAGATATCCTAGGTAAAAGTGTAAAGGATGAGTTACCCATATATCTGTCAGCTTGTAACACTACAACTGGATGCTTAGTCATATCTTCCGAAACAATACTATGAAATGGAAAAGGGAACCACTTTTTGCATGGTTCTGGTATATCAAAACATCTGAGTCCATTGAGTATGTTTGTAGTGTTCTCCTTTCCAAATAAATTGGCATAATCATCCACATTTTCTAAGAAGTGTTCAATCAAAGCTTAAAGAGCAGATTCCCATGAACATTCAGGCCCAAGTGATTTGGAAAGTGCAGTAAAGCCTCAGTGCCCATCTTGTGCAACATAGTGGATTTTTTTCAGAAAAAATTTAAGAGAGTTGGGAATTGGAAAAAAAAGGCTTTTTTAAAGGTAAAGTTTTAATTTTGTGACAAGTTTGGGAGCAAGAACTGACATTTTTTAAATCTATTGAGAACTTGGTTTTTGGATTAATGATGTACTAAAATGCTGATAGGTCCTGCCTCTCAAATTAGGGTTTTTGGGTTGTCCTTGTATATGGTATAAAATTTTTGGCTCCTGAATTGGCCTAATTGTCTCTCCATAAGCAATAATAAGCATCAGGAATTCAATTTTTCATTTCTAGTAATTAGGAAGATTTTTTAAAAATCTTTGACAAATGAGAGTATATTTGAAAATTCATATTGAATTTTTTTCATTTTGACACTGGAATTCAATAGATGTAGCCAATATTGCTTATAAAAGAGATGTATAGGGAGCTGGGTATTCTCACCTTTAAAAATTTATTTAATTTGATGACAACATGGTAGAACCATTATTGTATTTATAATTTTTGTAAATTTGGGAGAAAATGGTAAATTAAGTTTTCTTTTTTAATGTTCATATGGAAATTTTTGCAGGGCAGCGTTAGAAATAAAACAATGAACCTGTTATAGAAGTTACAGGTTAGAAACAGAGAGTAAATAAATTTAGATAATTTCTCTGACCTTTCCCTAAAATAATTTCAGCTGTTGCATTGGCAATGTAGTTGTCACATATTTTACAATTTCCACTTTGGTTTTTTAATTTTGACTGGTGATAGATAGCATAAGTTGCAAAGTTACAGACTCAAAATCTCCAATTTATTAGTTCAGCCAGTTTTTGATAACTCCATGTTGGCCTTAAATTCAAGATTCTCAACCACAATTCAGCCCACAAATACTGTCATACTGTATATCCCCAGGACTGAGTAAAAAGTACTTATAATTCATGTTAAACACATGAACTATACATGGGAATAATAAATGAGAGTACACAAACAGTATACATAAGTAAAATTATGATAATAGACAAAAAATGCCATTATAACACCTTATATACACACATATATCCACCTTTTATAAGACTTATGTACTTAATATTAAGTTGAAATATGTTAGGGTAACCTTAAGAACATTCATTATAAGGCTGCATAATTTTTGAGTATACTTAAAGCTGTTATTTTCATTGTTTTATGCAAAAAACAAGAAATGCGCTTTATTTCACTTAAAAGTTGATTATATGTGCTATAAATTTAAGAATATAAAAAATGTGCTTTGACAGTTCAATTTGTCTCATTTAGGACTATTGATTTGGCTACTTAAATGCATAAAAATAATATTTTTCAAATTTGGTATTTTTTATGCCAGAAATGGCTTCTGTGTACTGGCCACATACTGCCTGCATTTTTCCCGTGTGAATAGCTTCATTTTTAGCAAAGATAGCTTTTTCACACTATAATTACCCCACATTCTATGCCCACTGTGGGGAAACACACTAAAATAGGCGAGAGGCGCTTATTTAGTGTCCTAGCTTAATTAATAATGCATTGACCCTGTTTATATGCACTAATTTCATTAATAACCTCACTCTTGGCGTCTTATTTCATCACCACACTTAAATTTGCCTAAATTTAGTCAAGGATTTACCCGTGCAAGCGCCTTCCAAGGACTGCTTGTAGTTACCCCACATCTCATGTTCTTTTTTGAGTTTTTGGGTGGTTTCTCAGCCAATATTGGTCATTTTTGAATGGGAATTTCACGTAGTATAATGTCAGGGTTAGCCCCATCATTTCTACAGTGAATCCCCCTTATTATTAAGCTATTATTAACCTTAAAAAATTCTTCTGTAGTCTTTTATATTATTGTTTAATATGCATATACTCTCTTTTTATCTTATTCTTTAATTTTGATGGATTTTTGTCAGCCTAAATATCCTTAGGACTGAGTATTTCTTATGCTTAAAATAAGATAACCTTAACTAGATTAAGCTTATATCTTAAAAATAAGGTTAAAATAATAATATATATTATTTTATTATATATATATATAATTATTATTCTATTATATAATTTATAATAGTTTAAATAGCTTATCCATGGCCTAATAATACTTATTAAGGTGTTAATGGAGTCATAATATACTTATCTTAAGTGATATGAAGTAATTATTGACATACATAAGCTTATATGTATACATAAATCTCATATTCAGTGAAATATGCAGTATATTATGTATATTTAGGTATATAAGTGGGTTTTAGCCCCTTAATAGCCTATAACCTTTGTTTTTCTGCTTATTTTAGGTCATATGGACGAAATCAGTGGACTCACAACGCCTACAGAAGCATAGACACCTATATCAGGCGCATACACCCAGTTTGGACAACTAAAATTACTTCCTTGGATGGTTATTCACGGATTTATGGGTTGGAAAGATGTTTTTGGGTTAATGTGGATGCTTGGGGATGTTATTGGGGGCTTGGACATTTTATTTGTTTCCTTTATATGCTTTTAGTTTCATTAAATCTCTTTTTGATCATTTATTTTACCTGTTTCTTTATGGTATCCGCTTTTATCTGGGATTTCTATTTATGGTATGACTCTGTGTTATTATTAATAGTGATGGAGGGTCCTTACTGGAGGTCTGGGTGTTGAAACTGCTTGAAGTGGACGCCATGGGGAGGTGATGGGCCCTCACAGTGCTGTAATTGCCGGGGATAGCAGTGACATCATCTGGATTGAAGGTCTGTGCACTCCAGTGGATTTGGGTATAAGTAAGGAGGGATTTTGACGGTTTATTATCATCATTCAATTACTACACTTCAAACAAACACTACAATACAATTATTAGTATTCAGAAATATATTATAAAGCCCTTATAAATTGATATTATCTTTATAAAAGCTATAACTATATTTTATTCTTCTATTTTCCACCACTAGCACGCATTTAAATCCAAGTATTGTGAGTTTTATTTGAGTATAACTATTCTATTAGTCTTCCCCTGAGGTTTAATCACTAAATCATTTATTAATAAGTAGTAGGACCATAAAATAACACTATTATATCATCCTTATATACTAGACTGTACTGACAATTGGGGGTCTTTCCTTATATTTTACTTATTATTTAGTATAAGCCTTGGGACGTGATTTTTACCTTAGTACAACTCAAAATTAACCAAATATTTGGGTCTTCTGCATATTAGTGGGTCATAATAACTCATTGATTGCGGAAAAGAACCCTTATAATAATTGTACTAATTTTTTATCATAAAAATTAGATATTTACAGTAGTAACTGTACCCAATATAAACCCAATTTCACTTGGTATTTGGACACCAATATAACACCCAATTAAATTGGTATTTGGCTAAAGCTTGGTAAGCTAATTATTCACCCTTATAGAGGTCTAGTTAAACTTATTATTATATTTTTAACAGATTTTTTCGAATTTTTCTTAGATTTTATTTAAATAAATAAAGATATAAATTCTGGGTAAGCTCCATTGCTTTTTTATTAGTAATATAATTACTAATATCTTTTGTCTACTAATTCCACAGAGTTTTTTCCTTTTGTAGACGTAAAATATTGTTATTCTGAACAATATGAGTGCTCCTCAGGATAGTGTAAGTAAACAGCCTGCTTATAATACCAGGTCTAAAGCTAACAAAAACTTTCCAGGACATCACCATGGAGGGACAACAGTACCCCCAGCCAGAAAGCATGAGTATAGAGGAAAAGGACGCCCTCTTAAAAAAGATAACTATCAAAAAGACGTCTCCTCCTCTTCAGGATCAACTGTCCCACCTGGCCAAACAGGTTCTGAAGCTAGAGGAATCAAAATCTCTCATGTTCAAAGAGGTAGAGCAGTTGCAAAACAATTGCAAGGTAGGATTTCAGCAGATGAATCAGGAAATGGCAGAATTAAAGGGAGGCCAGCCCAGTCAATCAAATCAGCAACCCCCTACCCAAGGAGGGTCCACTCACTCCCAGGAGAAAATCCTGGTAGACAAATGGAAATGGGACTGGTTTCACCAACAGTGGACAAGCCACAGTTGCAACATAGATCCACCCCCTCATCTGACTTCCTCAGCTCACCCTTACAAGGGAAAAAAGTGCCAAAAATCAGGACTGGCAACCATCCCTTGGTAAGTAACTTACCCTCTCAGATTAGACATAATACTGATAATTACAATATAGGTAATTCTATTGATGTTAAATCTGTACAAAAAATAGAGGAGGATTTAAGAAATTTAGGTTTTAGAGTAGATACACCTGACTTGTCTTTTGTCCATAATAACAGTACTATATACAATGATAATACAGTTAATCCTCAGTTGCAACCACCTACTAGTGAGATGAGAAGTTCACAGGAGAGTGAGAGAATTGAAAAGGAGGACATGGAATATTTTAACAATAATCCAACTGTCCATAGAATTGTTTCAGCATTGTGGAATAGAATGACTGATTGTGAGGAACAGACAGTTAAACTCACTAGTGATACAATTTCATCCTTAACATTGAACATTTCTCAATTAGCAACACGTAATAAAGAATTAGAGAAAGAACATTTGTCTCTAACTCTTAAATATGATTCATTGAGTAATAAATATAATGACCTTTCAAACAAATTTTGTGAGTTAGAAAAATTATATGAAACACACTTATTAAAGACTGAATCAAGAACAAAGTTATCTTTTGCCCAGACAAATCAAAGTGTCTCTGAGTTGCTACAAAGATTAACTAAAGTTGAGATTGAAACTGCCAATCTACTAATGAACCAGGATAATCATAAGTATAATCAATATAATAATAATCCTTTCATTGGCAAAAGTGAATCTCATTCCTTCCCTGTACCACCACAATTAAAACCATCTGGTGGTAGTGTCAAATCTGAAAATGTAAGTCAAAAATCTGTGCAGGAAGAAATACAAGACCATTTATCAAAAGTGAATGAGTTGTTGAATTTACCTAAGATTAGTGAGATAAAATCCAATCAGAAGAACTTGCCTAAGATAGATCAGTACCCAACTTATGATGGGGAAGCCAGCTCTGATTGGCAACATTTTATTCAAAGAATTGACAACTTGAAATTCTCATATAAGTAACCAGATGAAGAGATAACATCAAAATTAATTTCTTTATTTAAGGATGTTGCCTTATTATGGTTTGAAGCTGTCTTAAGTGAGGGTAGAGACTACTCTTGGGCTGAATGGAAACAACTTATTGAAAAACAATTTGGAGGTTCTAAATTCAGGCTTACTCAGCAGAGACTGTATGAGAAGACTAGGTATAATCCGTTGAATGGTGACAAACCTATGGTATTTTTAATGAATTTAAACAAAATATTAAAAGCCATTGAGCCTCATATGGATTTTAACTTATGGAAAGATAAGATAATATACAAATTACCTATATCTGTCAGAGACATTGTTGTAGCTAAAACATTAAATGTTACTGAATATTCTGACTTTATTAATATTTGCAATGAAATATTATTAAACCATAAGTATGAATCAAGGTATTCCACTTATAAGCAAAATGTTGAACCTGTAAAAACTCAGAATTCAAAAACACTTCAGGAGAAGCAGAAAAAACCTACTGCACCTGTAGTACCTAAAAAGTATGAAACAAATACTTGTTATAAGTGTAACAAACCTTGGGTCAAAGGTCACAAATGTGAGAAAAACATAAATATTGTTGAAAATCAACGTGAATCTGAAACTGAAACTGAAAAAAGTAAAGAATCAAGTGATTATGACAGCAATATCTCATATAGTGATGAAAATGAAGTCTGTATGTTGGAAGATGATTTGTCCATCTTTGAAAATCCAATATTAAATATGGACTCAAATGAATCTTTAATGAATTTTGAGGATGCTGAAATCATTAAGGATATACAAGCTGATAACTTTAGAATGACACCTATCACGGTTCCAGCTATCATTTCTGGTGAAAATGTTAATATAGTATTGGACACAGGAGCTGCTGGTTCAGTTATTTCCACTAATACATTACAGAAAATTGATATTGAATATAAGTTTAAGCTTGAACCACTTCAGAATAAAAATTGGAGAGGTTTTGGATCAGTACTACACCCCATTGGTAAATACAAAGCTGCTGTTTTCTTTAAACACCAACATGGTTATGTAAGGGTAAATTGTGACTTTGTAGTAATGGATAATACAAATTGTAGTAACTGTTTTATCATTGGAAATGATATTCTGACTAAATTTGGTGTAAAATTAGACCCTGCTTATAACAATTTTACAATTGGCATGAATGGTAAAAGGAAATTTAAAATAAATTCTTTTAACACAGTCTTACACATTGAGTCAGTAACAAATTCCCCGTCTAAAGGAAGAGAATCCAATGAGATGGAACTTCTGGAAACAGAAATTTCAAAAGCATCATTTGGCACTCAGATAAGTGAAACTGAGAAAGATAATATTTTGGAATTAATTAAAGCTTTTCCAATGGCTTTTGCACATGGTACAAATGAACTTGGCCTTGTAAAAGATCATGAAATGAAAATTAGTTTAACCTGTGATATGGATAATATTCCTGCTAGTCTTAAAAAGAAACCATACCCTGCTTCACCAATGAAGAGGAAAGACATAGAGGATAATATTAAGATGTTATTAAAAATGAACATTCTGGAGAAGGTTGAAACTACACCAAAATATTGTGTAATATCACCAGTGCTGATTTCTTATGAACAAGATAAAGCAAGACTGTGCGGTGATTATAGAGCATTAAATACATTTACAATAGATGATATTTATCCCTTGCCAAGGATTGCCTCTATACATGCTACCCTTAAAGGTGCTAAATATATAAGTTGCCTAGATGGAAATAAAGGGTACCATCAAATTCCTGTTGAAAAGAATTCACAGAACTTTTTGTTAATAACAACACACATGGGAATTTATAAGTATGTCAGAATGCCATTTGGACCAAAGAATGCTCCATCAGTATTTCAAAAGTTAATGGATATAACATTCCATAATGAAATGATTGAGGGATGGTTAATGGTATACATTGATGACATCATAGTGTTCTCTAAAACTTTTGATGAACACTTAATCCATTTAAGGAAAGTATTTCAGAAAATGGATGAAATAAAAATGACCCTTGCATTGAAAAAATGTAAATTTGGGTTTGAATCTTTAAAAGTGCTTGGTCATATTGTATCTGGCTTACAAATATGTGTAGACCAAAATAAAGTGGCTGCAATAAAGAATATTGGCATTCCTCAAAATATGAAGGATGTACAATCTTTTCTTGGAATGTGTGGTTATTATAGACAATATATAAAAAACTACCAATCAATCGCTGCACCACTGACCACACTGATAAAGAAATCAGAAGCTTTCATTTGGAATAATGAAAGACAACAAGCTTTTAATAAGTTGAAAGAATGTTTGATGACAGCTCCTATCTTGGGATTACCGGATTTCCAATTACCTTTTGTATTATATACAGATGCAAGTTTTATTGGTCTGGGTGCTGCTTTGCATCAAAAACAACTTATTGAAGGTAAAATGTCAGAAGTAGTAATCTGCTATATTTCACGTACTCTGAGAAGTGGTGAATTGAAATATGGTGCTACTCAACTTGAATGTTTGGCAGTAGTATGGGCTCTTGAAAAGCTACATTATTACCTGGAAGACCAAAAATTTGAGTTAATAACTGACTGTAGTGCAGTTAAGTCACTCTTAAACATGAAAACTCCTAATAGACACATGTTTAGATGGCAATTAGCTGTACAAGAATACAGAGGACGGATGACTATTACACATAGAGCAGGAACCTTGCACTCTAATGTAGATCTGTTATCTAGAGTACCTCTTCCTAATAATGATGATAATCCTGCTTATGTTCCTGAGTCAGAGATTATTAACATTTATGGCATTTATATTGTAGATCTTGAGGATGAATTTATGCAATCAATTCTTGATAATTATAATTCAGATCCTGACTTAAGTAAATTAACTACAATATTAAATGATCCATCTAATGCTTCAATGAATGTTTTAATAAAAACATTACCAATTAAGTATAAAGAGGCATTAGAAAAAGGAAAATTTTCCATTGAGGATGGTTTTATATATTACAGGAAAAAATTAAGTAATGTGATTGTAATTCCCCCTTCAATGAAGGAGTTAATGTTAAGTATATGTCATGATGATATATTAGCAGGTCATTTTGACTACCATAAAACATTAACCAGAGTAAAAAACACAGCTTGGTGGATTAACATGTCTGGGGATGTTCAGAAATATGTTGAAACATGTGATTCTTGTCAAAAATCTAAAAGATTAACAGGAAAAAGAGCTGGTTTATTACAACAAATTGAGCAACCAAAAGCTCCATGGGAAATCATTAACATGGACTTTGTAACAGGTTTGCCAATAGCAGGGCATAAGAGTTATAACTCCTGCTGGGTAATTGTAGATAGATTTACAAAGATGTGTAAATTTATTCCTACCCACAAAGAGGTTTCTGCAAAGGACTTAGCTTTTATATGGTGGACACAAATGTTAAATACAGCAGGTTTCCCCAAAGCAATAGTTTCTGACAGAGATCCTAAATTTACTTCTGAGTTCTGGACGTCACTTATGGATGTTTCAGGGTGTCAATTAAAACTTTCTACAGCACACCATCCACAAACTGATGGGCTAGCAGAAAGAATGATACAAACCTTAGAAGATATGATAAGAAGATACTGTGCTTTTGGTCTTAATTTTAAAGACAATGACAAATTCACGCATGATTGGGTAACCCTTATCCCAGGTTTAGAATTTGCATATAATAGTACAGTACATTCTGTCACTGGCAAAAAGCCATTTGAGTTATGGTTGGGTTATGTACCTAATACCCCTTCTAAAACTCTTAATAAGTTACCTAGATTGGATATTCATCCAGGTACTAAATCTTTTCTTCAGATGCAGGAATTATGCAGAAAACATGCTCAAGAATGTATAAATAAGGCTTTTGAGTATGAAAAGAAAAGATGGGATAAAGCCCATAAAGAACAAATGTTCAAAGAGGGTGATGAAGTCCTTATTTCAACGCTACATTTCAATTTAAATGGTAATGTTAAATTGAAGGATCCATTCATTGGACCATTTGTAGTTAAAAAGATGGTTGGTAATAATGCTGTTGAGGTTATTCTATATGCACCTTATGATAGAAAACATCCAGTATTTCCTATTTCTCTTATAAAACCATACCATTCTAATGATACTGCTCTCTTTCCAAGAAGATCAGGAAGGCATAAACAGCAACCTGAAGAAATAGTGGAAAAAGCAGAAATTGAAAAGATACTTAAAAAGAGACACCTTACTAAAGAAAAGGGAGTTGAGTATCTATTAAGATTTAAAAATAAATCAAGTGAATATGACCAGTGGATTCCAGAAAATGAAATCTCTGATCTTAAAAATCTCTTGAAAAAATTTAAATCTAAATAATACTGTTCATTCAGTATATGTATTATAAAAATTATTTTTTATTTTATTATTTCATTCCTTAAGATTAATTAAAATGTCTTAACATTTTTTTTTATTGTTTTTTTTGGGGTGAGGGAGTGTCAGCCTAAATATCCTTAGGACTGAGTATTTCTTATGCTTAAAATAAGATAACCTTAACTAGATTAAGCTTATATCTTAAAAATAAGGTTAAAATAATAATATATATTATTTTATTATATATATATATAATTATTATTCTATTATATAATTTATAATAGTTTAAATAGCTTATCCATGGCCTAATAATACTTATTAAGGTGTTAATGGAGTCATAATATACTTATCTTAAGTGATATGAAGTAATTATTGACATACATAAGCTTATATGTATACATAAATCTCATATTCAGTGAAATATGCAGTATATTATGTATATTTAGGTATATAAGTGGGTTTTAGCCCCTTAATAGCCTATAACCTTTGTTTTTCTGCTTATTTTAGGTCATATGGACGAAATCAGTGGACTCACAACGCCTACAGAAGCATAGACACCTATATCAGGCGCATACACCCAGTTTGGACAACTAAAATTACTTCCTTGGATGGTTATTCACGGATTTATGGGTTGGAAAGATGTTTTTGGGTTAATGTGGATGCTTGGGGATGTTATTGGGGGCTTGGACATTTTATTTGTTTCCTTTATATGCTTTTAGTTTCATTAAATCTCTTTTTGATCATTTATTTTACCTGTTTCTTTATGGTATCCGCTTTTATCTGGGATTTCTATTTATGGTATGACTCTGTGTTATTATTAATAGTGATGGAGGGTCCTTACTGGAGGTCTGGGTGTTGAAACTGCTTGAAGTGGACGCCATGGGGAGGTGATGGGCCCTCACAGTGCTGTAATTGCCGGGGATAGCAGTGACATCATCTGGATTGAAGGTCTGTGCACTCCAGTGGATTTGGGTATAAGTAAGGAGGGATTTTGACGGTTTATTATCATCATTCAATTACTACACTTCAAACAAACACTACAATACAATTATTAGTATTCAGAAATATATTATAAAGCCCTTATAAATTGATATTATCTTTATAAAAGCTATAACTATATTTTATTCTTCTATTTTCCACCACTAGCACGCAGTTAAATCCAAGTATTGTGAGTTTTATTTGAGTATAACTATTCTATTAGTCTTCCCCTGAGGTTTAATCACTAAATCATTTATTAATAAGTAGTAGGACCATAAAATAACACTATTATATCATACTTATATACTAGACTGTACTGACAATTTTCCTTATTATTACAAGATTTTGACGGTTGTTACTCTTCTAATTATGTCATGGGTTACTGGGTATATTGATGGGCATGTCTATTAGTTGGTTTGAGGCGTCATTAACTGCGTATTGGAGTGGTACATCAAGGGATTCATTGGGGAAATCAGTGTGTCTAAAAGGAGGAGGTTTTTGGGTCTTGTTTTTACATTCCTTATCAATACAATTTACACCATATAGCCAAATCAATTACAATACACATCAATTAGTACTTTTATAAGTCTTTTAAGTAGTATCTGAATTATTAAACTCTATTTTTCTACCAGCTAAAAAGATTGTAAGCCATATATAAAAATAGTGAGAATTATATTACTGAGACCTTTATTTTGAATTATATTTTACTATTTGTTGGATCTACACTACAGTATTCATATAGGACCATATAAATCTTCTAGAAAAAGACTTTTCAAGATATTTCATGTCCTTT
Organism: Hemileia vastatrix; assembly: GCA_030280995.1. Taxonomy (NCBI): domain Eukaryota; kingdom Fungi; phylum Basidiomycota; class Pucciniomycetes; order Pucciniales; family Zaghouaniaceae; genus Hemileia; species Hemileia vastatrix. Next base: position 17,168,003 of record JASXTE010000003.1, on the reverse strand, counting down.
TAGATGCTCTTAGCCTGAAAAATACCCACATCCTACCCATCAACTATGCATTGCCTTCCTTCCATCCTAACCCATATCCTCCACCTCACATCTCTTCTCCCCCAGTTCTTTTCCAAATCAAATTTTTCTCCTTCACACAATGGGAAGTCAATTAATTTTGATTCCTTTTTTTATCCAATTTTCCAGCTCAAATTTTTATCCCCACAAATTCTTATTTTTATCTAAGTCATAATAAATTTAATTGAGGTCCAAAACTTACTGAATCTCATACAGATAATTAAAAATTTCCTTTAGTTTGTTTTCTTTACTCTCCTGCGTTTGAACAACCAACTGTGTATTCTGAAATTGAGCTTTATGAACCCATCGTAGTAAGCTTAATCTACTTTTGTTTTTATTTTTTATTTTGTATTGCTTCATTACTCCACATGTATTAAACAGAACCAAGAATCATCAAATAAAGAAATTTTCAAGGAATTAACTGATTATATAAGGTTAGATGATAAAGAATAAACACCTCCAACAAAAAGACTCAAGCAAAGGGATTCTGCTAGTTTGTGACTTTTTTCACAATCAAAGCATAAAACATTTTTAGAAACTGAGATAGATCATTTAGATTTAGAGAGGGATAAGGTTATAATTCAAAGAGAGAGCAATGTAAAAATTAAAATTTAAACTTTTCATAATTTTTTAGTCTAACTAGACTACTGATATCTAATAATCTAGATCTTAATCCCTACATCATAATTTCAATCTTTCTATCAATAACATTTATGAATTTGTCTTTTGTCTTTGATTTATCACTTTCTTACATTTGTTCTCAAATACTATCTTCATTATAAGATTCTTTTCTGGGTGCAGATCACCAATTTTTTTTCAAATTCAAAAAAAAAATATGTCAAAAAATCTTTTTCATCAATACACTTCCATGCTTTTTACCATAGCAGGGGGTGGTGATCAACAATTTTTTTCTTAGTCAAAAAATATTTTGACACAAAACAAAATTGGAAATACCTCCCCCTGTGTTTTATTGAAGTAGGGGCCTAGATTTCCAAATTTTAAGCTCATTCCATAAATTATCATGTAAACAAGTCATATAAAATAATTAAAAAATCTAAATTAATAACAATTCAAAAAAATGTGAGTGAAAATCATCTGTGACTAAATTCAATGAAATCAAACACAAGTGTATACATGAACCTCATGAGAAAAAAAAAATTCCCCATGATTGCCATCATACAACACAGGGCCTCATGGATAATTAATTTAAGTAAATAGAGTATCATATATGACTTGTTAAAGGTTAATTCATGAAATAAAAAAAACTTGACAAGTTATATTAGACCCCATACTTTTTTTGGATACCTGATTTTTTATTTTTTACATTAGCTTTGTTTCTTAACTTGTGAATCTGGTTGACCAACTCTAGATTTTCAGTCATTTTTATCTAGAAAATGAAAAGAAAAATCAATCAAGATAATAAAATAATAAAATTGGATAAAATATATCTAAAATAGCTCAAGAATTCTCCAAAAAAGATTAAAAAAGCTTCCAGAAAAGTTGCAAAAATATAAAAAAAAGAATCCATAAGTCTCCAACAAAGTCCCCAAAGGTTCCCAGAAATATGCCAAAAAGTTCCAAAAAAAGTATGCCAAAAGTTCTGTCCTAAAGCTCCCCAAAAAAGTGACCTAAAAGTTACCCAAAAGTGTCCCAAAAGCTTTTAGAAAAGTGGAAAAAAGTTCCAAATAAAACACCCAAAAAACTCCATAAAAGCGTCAAAAAACACCTGAAAGTTACGTAAAAATGATTTGCAGACATTTCCATATTTCTTTCAAAATTTTCTGAATAAATTTAAATGGATTTAATGAAAGGAAAGGACCCAAAAAAGCCAAAAAAACATTTTAAATTACTCAGAACTGCTCAGAAAATATTTGCAAACTGTTTTAGCAGAAAAAAAGACCAAAATTTGTCTAAACACACCTTAATACAGGTGGAAAATTTTTAGAAAATATTTCCAAGTAGTTTCTGAGTGATTCTGAAGCAATATAACAAAAAAAAAGGCCAAAAAAAAGAAAAAACCTAAAAATGACCAAAAAAAACCATAAAGTCATTAACTGAAGAATGAAAAAGATAGAGAACCAAGAGAAAATAAAAAAAATCATATCAATCAGTTATTAAAACAAAAAAGATGATAAAAAAAGAACAAAAAAAAGGGCAAAAAAAAGACTAAAAAAAGACATTTAAATCAGCAATTAAATAAAAAAATGAGAAAGTGACTTACCTTCAGAGCTGTGAAGTGAAAGTATCAGAACCAACAATGAGTGATGGAAGTGAGAGATGAAGAGAAGATTAGATATCTTAGTTAGACTGAATATTAGAAGTGTTATGCAATTTCAAGTCTGGGAGCTGAAACAAAATGAATCAAACTAGGACACTGTTGAATTTCATTGCACACAATTTTAAATTATTTAAGTTGGCCATCAAAATGAGAAAGGGTGATTTGTAGTGGCTTTAGCATTCTTAGAACGTGATTCAGATGATGAAGTACATCTAGATTTTATTGGTGGTGGTATTAAAACATTGGAATAAGAATCAGAATTAACACTGATATCAAGAGCTAGAGCTATAGAAGTGGTCTAACATTGATGGAGGACTGAAAGTGGCATTTTATGTTAGTGAAAAGTGATGAAGATTAAGGGTAAGTTTATGATGAAGGTATTGATTAATTTCTGGTAAATCACATACTCTATTTTTATGAATAGGCCCTTAGTTATTTGTTGAGAAAAATATAGGTGTTGATACTTTTGTACCTAGTGTTGGCATCTCTGTACCTAGTTCTGACTAATCATGATGAAGAAGGGAATTTTTTTTTGACTTTTTTGACCCAAAAGAAGACATGTTTGGGGACAAATATGCTGCTGAAACACATCTCTTCAGGGAAGGTTTATGCAAGCCTAGATATTCACAGGACTCAGTAAAAATTACTTATAAATTATGTTAAACACATGTAGTACGCATGGAACAATAAATAAAGGTATACAAGATGTATGCATAAGTAAAATTAACGATTAAATACAATATATGCCATTATAATACCTTATATATGTCAGCCTGAATATCCCCAGTACTGAGTAAAAAGTACTTATAAGTTATGTTAAACACATGGACTATACATGGGAGTAATAAATTAGAGTACACAAATAGTATGCATAAGTAAATTTATGATAATATACAAAATATGCCATTATAACACCTTATATACATGCATATATCCACTTTTTATAAGTCTTATGTACTTAATATTAAGCTGGAATATATTAGAGTAATCTTAAGAACCTTAAATATAAGGCTTCATAATTTTTAAGTAGACTTAAAGCTGTTGTTTTGCTTGTTTTATGTAAAAAACAAGAAATGCGCTTTAAATCACTTAAAAGTTGATTATATGTGTTATAAATTTCATAATATTAAAAATGAGCTTTAACAGATCAATTTGTCTTAATTAGGACTATTGATTTGGCTACTTAAATGCATAAAAATAATACTTTTCAAATTCAGTGTTTTTTATGCCAGAAATGGCTTCTGTGTAGTGGCCACGTACTGCCTGCATTTTTCCTGTGTGAATAGCTTCATTTTTAGCAAAGTTAGCTTTTTCAAACTATAATTACCCCACATTCTACGCCCACTGTGGGGAAACACACTAAAATAGGCAACATGCGCTTATTTAGTGTCCTAGTATAATTATATATAAATGCATTGACCCTCTTTATATGCACTAATTTCATTAATAACCTCATTCTTGGAGCTTTAATTTACTACCTCACTTAAATTTGCCTAAATTAGTCAAGGATTAACCCGTGAAAGGGCCTTCCAAGGACTGCATGTAGTTACCCCACATCTCACGCCCTTTTTTTGGGTTTTTAGGTGGTTTCTCAGTCAATTTCGGTTATTTTTGAATGGGGATTTCACATAGTATAATGTCATTATTAGCCCCAAAATTTCTACTATTAATCCCCCTTATTATTAAGTAATAATTAGTCTTAATTTTCCCTTTTTATTCTTTAATTTTAATGTATAATACGCATATACTCTCTTTTTTGCTTATTCTTTAATTTTGATGGATTATCCCTATTACTACAGGATTTTGGCAGGTGATATCATTCTAATTATGTTAATGGTCACTCTTTTTGTTTCTTTACATGTCTATTAGCTGGAGTGAGGCGTCATCAACTGGGTATAGAGCTGGTAAATCAAGGGGGTTATTGGGGAAGTGATTGTGTATAAAAGGAGGGGGGTTTTTGGTCTTATTTTCTACATTCTTTATCATTAAAATTAAACATATAACCAATACAATTACAATAAATATCAATAGTACTTATAAATTCTTGAATAGTATCTGAATTTATTAAATCTATTTTTCTACCAACTGTAAGATTGTAAGCCATATATAATTAGTGAGATTAAAATTACTGAGACCCTTATATTGATTTATATTTTAATACTTCTTGGATTTGTACTACAGTATTCATATAGGACCATTAAAATCTTCTAGACAACCGACCATTAAAGCTAGTTCACTTCTCTGTACTTGACCTCATCCTGACAATTGGGGACCTTTCCTCAAGAATTCAGTTGGTTATCTTCCATTAAGTAAAAATTCAAAAAGAGGCTACAAGTAAATAAAATACCTATAGAAATATTTGGATAACTAAAACAGGTTGGGGTCACTTATATAGAGATTTCAGAAAAAGAAGCCCTGTTATATAATAAAATTGTGATATTGAATCAACAATTTTACCACTAATTTAACATAAAATTGTTATTAGTGTGAATATGTCAATAGACCAATTAATTTTGTGATCTTTGCAGATAAAAATTTTTACCACTAATTTAACATAAAATTGTTGTTAGTGGGAGTCTGTAAATAGACAAATTAAATTTGTGATCTTTGCAGATAATAAACCAGTTAACTGATTAATTGTTTTCTTTTAACAGGACTCTTAATCCCTTTTTATTGGTTTGTAAAATTCATTTAATAATTAGAAATAATCTTACTGACAGATTTTCTTTTTTAAATATAAAAACAGGGCTACATATTGTAGACCAGTTAAATCAAGTGACCACATAGAAGCATATTTGACTTTTTGAACTTATAAATTCACTTCATACCTACAAGTAAGCAATAAAATTTTCTTCAGTGGTATTGATAAATACTGATAAAACTCCTTTTTGATGTTTTAAGATCTCAAATTTCAATTCTTTGATTAAATTCCATGTAAAAATGTGTGACAACAATGATATTGTGAGTAATAAGGCAAAATCTTATAGCTTAAGACCTAGAGCTGAAAGACCTGTTACAGGACATTCAAATGGAGGGCCAGGATTCCCCCACAAACAGCAACACTCCACAAATGTCTCTGGAGAAAAGGGAAAAACTGTTAAAACAGGTATCAATAAAGAAAACAAGAAATACCTTACAAGAACAAATTCACTCCCTCTCCACTCTACTGAACACCTTAACAATAAGAGTAAACAACATAGTAGACCAGATAAACATTCTGGAGAAAAGAGCAGCTCAGGGTTTCATAGAAGTCAATAAAGCTCTAGTGGAAATAAAGGCTCAACCAACAACAGTTGCATCCAAAAGTTCCATAGTCAATCCTCCAGCACAAGAGGAGGACAAAAAAATGACTGTAAGCAAATGGAAGTGAGACTGGTATGCCCAAAACTACAACAACCCTCAAGATCAGGGCTCCAGCAGTCACCCTTACAGGGGAAAGCCAAGGAGAGGCAGGGGAAATGGAATAAGACCTTGGTAAGTCATCCATCTTCTCAGGATCAATTATATAATCCTAACAATGAATTACTTATAGGTAATGAAATTGATAGAGAGTTATTGGATATAATTGATAATGATTTAAAAAATTATTCATTTGAAAATAACATGTTAAACTTGTCTTTAAATGAGGACAATGTACATAGTTTTATTGACCACCAGGAAAATGCTATTAATATAAAAATGGAACCAAATGAATTAAATCTTGAACCTGATGATGAGTCTTCTGAATTGGACACAGAAAAAATTGAATATATTCTAAAAGAAAATCCAATGGAATCAAAAATAATTAGTAAATTATTATTAAGAATTGAAAAATTGGAAGAATTCTCTAGAGAGTCAAACAATAATACAGAAAGTGTATTATTAAACCTCACACAATCATTGAATACAAAAGCCAATAGTTTAAAAATTATTGAGAATTCAAATAATGAATTAATCAATGAAAACAAAAGATTAAGCTCTGAGATTCAAATTTTAGAAAATAAATTGGAACATTCTCAGAATATTATGGCTACCATAGAGGGATGTGTAAAATTGTCTTTTTCAAATGTAAATGATACCTTAACTCATGTACCTGTAATAAAAGATAGGTTAAAAAGAGTAGAAATTGAAATAGATAAAATTTTGAAAAATACTGATCAAGTAAAAGATAATACCTCTTATGTGGAAAGAGTACCAGTTTTTATGAAACACTCAGCTGATAAACCAATGATTGAACATGAACATAGTGTCATGGGCTCTGAGAATATAAAATCAGCAAAGGATGAAATAAATGATCATCTTTCTAAAGTAAGTGAATTACTTAATATTCCTCAGGTTAGGGAAGAAAAAACTAACCAAAAGAACTGGCCCAAGTAATATCAGTACCCTTCTTTTGACAGGGATTCAAAATCAGATTGGCAACAATTCATTCAAAGAATTGATAACTTAAAATTTTCATACAAATTACCTGATGAAGAAATTGCATCAAAATTGATATCTTTATTGACAGATGTTGTCAGCCAGGCTATTCCAGGAGTCCAGTAAATGATATATAAATTATAAAACCTTAAAGAGTGGGTAAGACTTGTATTTAATGAATATAACTTAATATTTTATTGCATAATGAAATTATATAAGAATTTTATTATATACAAGTGTTACATTAAATTTATTGATTATATATATTTTTATATACAATTAAATTGAGCATAATATAATATATTCTACAAATAATGGCGCATTTTTATGTATTTAATAATTATAAATTTATATTTAATTAATTAAAAAACATATATTATAATTACAAGTGTAAAATTGATTTATAATATATTTAAATTAATTACTTAAATTTATATATTAAATAATACCTCTCATATGATACTAAACAATAATTAAGGACGCTTCTTTTGACCCTTAATTGTGTTAGAAAAAACAAATAAATTAATTTGGACTAAATTGAGATTAATTGCTTGTTTTGTTGCGTCAAATTATTTTTTGTTTCACTTAAAATGTGCTTTAATCAGAATGTACCATCTGTTTGGAATTATATTTCTCATAGTTCCTATGTTTCCAATCTTGTTTAGTTATTCACTATTGTCACTTACTGATTTGGGAATTAATGACGGGGAAATTGGATTCTTAATTGGGGTTTTAATTATTTGTTTCATGTTTTTCTCTATATTGTTATGTTTCATTTACTCTTTTGATATATTTGTTTTATTCCATTCTAATCATTGTATTTACAAAGATAGTAGCGCTTCAGAGGACCCATTGCCTATAAAAGGGCCTTGGATAATCCCCTGTAGCCTCATCACTTATTACACACTCAACAAATTAAATAACCAATTTATTACGTTTATATTTTTTTTATTAGTAATACAAATCTAATTTAAATTCTATACAACAAATCAAAGGTTGCTTTAAGTCTGATAGTAATTAAAATTGTTTGCCGCGCAGAACCCTTACATTTAATAATATTACTGTTAATAAAATCTAAGTTTTTGTCACCTCTCAAAGTTGCTCACCGTTGTTTTCCCTCTCAAATAAATTAAATATATATTTTTTTTGGTTTATTTCTTTATTTTCCCTTGTCCTCCTCCTTCTCTCCTCCTTTTTCTCCTATTTTTCCTACCTCTTCTAGACGACTGACCGACAACTGGGGACCTTTCCAAACAACGACGACGATCGAGCCTGGCGACGAACGACAAAACGCACGGACCACCTAGCAAAACGAAACTTTTGCCGCGACTGTGTTTCAAACTTGGGTTCGACATCTTAGGTTTATATAATATTAATTTTTATATTATTTTGAAGTGATTTTTCAATCACTATAGTAAGTTCACCTTTGCGCCTCTCACTCTTATTACTATATTTTTATTGCAATAACAGTGATTGTGGCTTAATTGCTGATTCACTGAGTGTAAGTGTTCAATTTTTAAAATTTTTTTTCCTAGTTGACCATTATAGAGTGTTAAATCCTCTTAGTCCTAGAAGAATTGACATTTTAAATACAAAATTGAATTATTAATTTAATTTTTTTTTATTAATTATTTTTAATTTTGGTTAACTTAAAAGTACATTGTGCTTAGTCCCAAATATATTGCCATATTTAATATTGGTAATTAATTGGTTGAATTAACTTGATTGTTATTCCCAATTTAACCTTGCAATCCATTTTTTTTTTAAAAATTAATTTTTTTAATTATTACTTTATATTGAAAATTATTTTTTCTATAATTTAATTAATAAATTTTTTTTTTATTATTTGGAGCAATTATTGACTAACTTTTATTATTTTTTTATAAAATAAAAAGTAAATTATAAATCTTCCCACTAGTATGTCCAACAATTTGGCAGAAAAAATGGATAACATGCAAGTGGATGAAATAGAAATTGACTATGATGCTGACACTGTAAGTTCTTCTAAAGTTGGTCATAAAAAATCTTATACTAACACAAAGAATTCACATACTGCAGGATGTGGAAATGACAGGAAATGCAAACAAACCAAACCCCCTTCCCCCAGTACCACAGAAGGAAGTAAAGCCTCTAGTGCCTCAAGAAAGTCTTCCAAAAGGCTTCAAAATAAAAAAGCTTCCTCTGCCACAACAAATCAGCAACCTATCCAGTCATATAAAAGAGTTGAAGACAGAAAATATGACATACAAAGCAAAGGTAGACACATTGTGGGATCAGGTCCAAGAACTCAGGAACCAGATTCAGGCCCAGGCCCCTCCTCAGTTGCCTCCCAATCAGCCTCAGTTTCAGGCTCAACCTTCACAGCCACCCAGCTCAACCATCCAAAATACAAATACTATGGAAGTAGAGCAATGGAAATGGGATTATCTAATGAGTCACTACCAACAGAATGTGCAACACCCTCCTCATAATCAGCCTGGCCCATCCAGAACACCCAATTTCCATCCACCTCCTCATCCCTACCAACAAGGCAGGAGAAAGAAGGCCCAAGCACAATCCCAAACCCAGTCCCAGGGGAAGTTTCCTCCTCTGCCATGGTAAGTAATTTGGTTGATAGTCACTTGGGTATGTTTTCTAATAAATCTTCTTCTGCAGGTAATATTATTGAACATGGTGAAAGAACAGTTAAACCTGTTAAAAGACAGCTTCCTGTAACTAGTAGCCCTATTGATGTAATTAGCAAATTGTCATTTGATGAACCTTTACATTTAACTTCTACATCTTTAATTAATCCTTCTCTTGCAATTAAAAATGATTCTGTTCCCCCTGAAATCTATACCTTAATTGAAAAAACTTCTGAGGAAATATTGAAAGATACCCTTGATTTTAATATTGTAAAAGACAAACATGTGAGAGATGTGTTAATCCATGAAAATGATAGATTAAATAATTTACACTTGCAATGTAAAGTGAGTTCTTCTGTACAAGATACAGCTTATTTAAAAATCAAAGAAACCTTGAATATTGTTCTTAGTCAACAAAAACAAATAAGAAGTGACCATAGAGCTATCTCAGATAGAAATATCAGTCTACATAAGACCTTGAGTGAATTGAAACCCCTTATTGAGGAAAATTATTCATTCAAAAATGAAATAAAATCTCTGCAAAATGAGTTTAAGAAGCTAAAAAATGATTTCCATGCACTAAGTACCAAACACTCAGTTTCTGAGGACAGAAATGTTCTATCTCTTGCAAAAGTAAATGACCAGATGTCTGAAATTTCAAGAATAAGAAACTATGTGTCTGAGCTACAGGAAAAGTTCTCAACCTTAAACACCAATAATGAATTAAATGAGATTTCTGTAAATAAGCTGCATAAAAATAAAGGGAAAAGACCTGAGCAAAGTTCATCCTTTCTTCCTCATATTTCAACCATTAAACAAACTGACAATGAGTCTGTAAAATCTTTTGCTACTAGCAAAAAATCTTGTGATGGTCATGCACCAGCTGTTTCTGTAAATAATGAAATTTCTGAACACCTGGCTAAACTTCAAGAATTATTAATAATGAATAATTCAAACCAAAAAGTGGACCATCCCAGTAGTCAGAAAAATTGGCCTAAGTTAGACCAATATCCTACCTTTGATGGTGATTCTTCCTCTGATTGGCAACACTTTATCCAGAGAATTGATAATTTAAAGAGATCTTATAAACTACCTGATGAAGAAATTGTTTCTAAGCTAATTTCTTTATTTTCCAATGTAGCCTTGATGTGGTATGAATCTGTCCTTTTAGATAACAATCATTATACATGGAATGATTGGAAATCCTTGATTGAGAATCAGTTTGGTGGTTCAAAATTCAGGTTAGCTCAGCAGAGACTGTATGAGAATACTAGATATGTATCCTCCTCTGTTGAAAAGCCCATTGTTTTTCTGATGAAAATAACTAAAATCCTTAGAGCAATTGATCCAAAGTTGGATTATGATATTTGGAGAGATAAAATCTTGTATAAATTACCAAATTCTCTTAGGGATTTGATTGTTGCTAGAACTGAGCATGTAAGGGAAAATTCTTCTTTCATTAATATCTGTAATGAAGTACTACTCAACCATAGATATGAACCAAAGAATTACCTTAGTAAATCTTATAATGATCAGAATAAACCTTCTATAAAGCTCCCAGAAAAATCTGGTAAACCCTCTGCCCCAGTTGCACCTAAAAAATATGAAACAAATACTTGTTATAAATGTAACAAACCGTGGCAGAAGGGTCATGTTTGTGACAAGAAAATTCATCTTGTTGAACAAAATGAAGACACTGATGAAGTTGAACTTGATGTCAATAATTCTTCCAGTGACTGTGAAAGTAATATCTCCTATGACAATGAATCTGTTAAAGATGTTTTAATGTTGGAACATGATGTCCATTATTTAAATAATATATCTGAAGATTGTGTATTTAATTTATCTTCAGTAGAAAATGCTGAGATAATTAAAGATATTACTAACAATTCTATTCCTATATCCCCTTTAAAGGCACCTGTTATCATTAATGGTAAAAATGTTGATGTAGTTCTTGATTCTGGTGCTGGAGGAAGTGTAGTATCTGAAAAAGCTTTGGCTTCAGTGGATAAGGAATATTTGAGTAAATTATTTCCTATAACTTCTGAAAAATGGAGAGGGTATGGTTCTACCTTATTTCCTATTGGCAAATACAAAACCTCTGTATTTTTCAAATATAATGGTGGTTTTGTCAGAGCTATTTGTGAGTTTTTTGTCATAAAAATGATAATTTGAGCAATTGGTTTATTATGGGAAATGATATTTTAACCATGTTTGGTGTGAAACTGGACCCAGCAAATAATTGCTTTACCTTAGGAATGAATGGGAAAAGAAAATTCAAAATTTCTTCTCCTAGACCTTCTGGGCATTTGTTGAAATCTTGTAACTCACTGACCCAATGTAAAGGTAGAACAACAACTGAAATGGATGATTTATTACATGAAATAAATACTGCTTCTTTTGGTGATCAGTTGACTTGTGAACAAAAAGATTCTATTGTTGCCTCTATTACCTCTTTCCCTATGGCTTTTGCTCATGGGTCTCATGTCTTGGGAATCGTTCAGGAAGAAATGAAGATTACCTTATCCTGTAATTTGAGTGATATTCCTCCTACCCTTAAGAAAAAACCATATCCTGCTTCTCCATCAAAAAGAAAAGATATTGAAAATAATATTGAAACATTATTGAAAATGAATATCATTGAGAAAGTGGATGTCACCCCCAAATATTGTGTCATCTCCCCAGTCTTAATTTCTTATGAAAAAGATAAAGCTAGATTATGTGGAGATTACAGAGATTTAAATACTTATACTGTTGATGATATTTATCCTTTACCCAGAATTAATTCAATACATGCTACCTTGCAAGGTGCAAAATTTATTAGTTGTCTGGATGGTAATAAAGGTTATCATCAAGTTCCAGTTGAGAAAAATTCTCAAAATTTTTTGCTTATTGCTACTCATATGGGAATATATAAGTATGTTAGGATGCCATTTGGCCCTAAAAATGCTCCTTCAGATTTCCAGAAGGTCATGGATAACACTTTCCATCAAGAAATTATTGAAGGTTGGCTCATGGTTTATATTGATGATATTATTGTTTTTTCTAAAACTTTTGATGAACATATAATTCACTTGAATAGAGTTTTCCAAAAATGGATGAAATCAATATGACCTTATCTCTAAAAAAGTGTAAATTTGGTTTTCAATCTTTGAAAGTCCTTGGCCATGTTGTGTCAGGCTTACAAATTTGTGTAGACCATAATAAAGTTGCTGCCATTCAAAATGTGAAAGCACCAACTTTTGTAAGAGAAATCCAAAGTTTTTTGGGTATGTGTGGCTATTATAGACAATATATTAAAAACTATCAGGTCATAGCCTTGCCTCTTACAAAACTAACCAGAAAAGATGATGCTTTTCTCTGGAATAATGACTGTCAGAAAGCTTTTAATACATTGAAAAGTTGCTTAATGACAGCCCCTATATTGGCTCTTCCAGATTTTAACAAGCCATTTGTACTTTATACAGATGCTAGCTTTATTGGTCTGGGAGCTGCCCTTCACCAAAAGCAAATTATTAATGATAAATCCTCAGAGGTTGTAATTTGTTATATTTCAAGAACCTTAAGAAATAGTGAATTGAAATATGGTGCCACTCAATTGGAGTGCTTAGCAGTTGTTTGGGCTCTTGAGAAACTTCATTACTACTTGGATGACCAAAAATTTGAGTTGGTAACTGACTGTAGTGCTGTGAAATCTCTCTTAAACCTCAAAACACCTAACAGACATATGTTCAGGTGGCAACTTGCTGTTCAAGAATACAGAGGACGGATGACTATTATCCATAGAGCTGGAAATGTTCATTCTAATGTTGATATGCTCTCCAGATTTCCTCTGCCAAATAATGACTCCAATCCTGCTTATGTACCTGAAGATGATACTGTTCATATACATGGTATATTTATAGTTGATATGGAAGAAGAGTTATTACAGTTAATACTGGATTCATATGATAAAGATTCTGACTTAAATAAATTAGTTACTATTTTGAATGATCCTAAGAATGCTTCAATTCAAGCATTAATAAAAACTCTTCCTGCAAAGTACCAAAATGCTTTAAGTAAGGGAAAGTTTTCTATTGAAGATGGTTATATATATTATAGAAGGAAGCTTACCAATGTGATTGTTATTCCTCCTTCAATGAAAGAAACTATCCTCAAACTTTGTCATGATGACATATTAGCTGGTCATTTTGATCTTGAAAAAACATTGATTAGAATCAAAAACACTGCATGGTGGGCTAATATGTCTGAAGACACAAAATTATATGTTGAATCTTGTGATTCCTGCCAAAAATCTAAAAGGTTAACAGGTAAGAGAGCAGGGTTATTACAACATATTGAAGCACCTCGTGCTCCCTGGCAAATCATTAATATGGATTTTGTCACTGGTCTTCCTGTTGCAGGTAAAGACAGCTTTAACTCTTGTTGGGTAATAGTGGATAGATTCACTAAAATGTGCAAATTTATTCCAACCCACAAAGATGTATCCACCAAAGAATTAGCTTTCTTATGGTGGTCTTACATGTTTAATATTATTGGTTTTCCAAAAGCCATTATCTCTGATAGGGATCCAAAATTTACTTCTGAGTTTTGGACCTCTTTGATGGATATTTGTGGCTGTGAGTTAAAATTGTCTACAGCTCACCATCCTCAGACTGATGGTCTAGCTGAAAGAATGATTCAAACTCTGGAAGATATGATTAGAACGTATTGTGCCTTTGGTTTAGAATATAAAGACAATGACAGATTTACTCATGATTGGGTCACTCTTTTGCCTGGTCTTGAATTTGCATATAATAGCACTGTTCATTCTGTCACTGAGAAAAAGCCTTTTGAGCTTTGGTTAGGTTATGTCCCAAACACTCCTGCTCAGATTCTCAATAATAAATTACCTAAGTTGGAACTACACCCTGGTGTAAAATCTTTTATGCAAATGCAACAGCTATGCAGAAAACATGCTCAAAGTTGTATTGATAAAGCATTTGAATATGAAAAGAAAAGATGGGATAAATCCCATAAAGAATACACATTTAACAAGGGTGATGAAGTGTTGATCTCTACTGTCCATTTCAATTTACAGGGTAACCACAAATTAAAAGATCCTTTTGTAGGACCATTTGTTGTTAAAAGAATGGTTGGTGATAATGCAGTAGAAGTTGTATTATATTCTCCATATGATAGGAAACATCCTGTCTTTTCCATTTCTTTGCTTAAACCTTATACTTCCAACAGTGACTTATTTCCAAAAAGAAGAGGAAAACCTAAGAAGAACCCTCAGGAAGTCACAGAAACAGCAGAAATTGATAAAATTCTCAATGATAGAATTATCACTTCTGAGAGAGGTACTGAATATTTATTGAGATATAAGAACAAATCATCTGAACATGATGCATGGATACCTGGCAAGGAAATTTCAAATCTGCCTACTCTGTTGAAAAAATACAAAAAGAAAAAATCTTAGCATTTTTTTTTATTGTTTTTTTTAGAGTGAGGGAGTGTCAGCCAGGCTATTCCAGGAGTCCAGTAAATGATATATAAATTATAAAACCTTAAAGAGTGGGTAAGACTTGTATTTAATGAATATAACTTAATATTTTATTGCATAATGAAATTATATAAGAATTTTATTATATACAAGTGTTACATTAAATTTATTGATTATATATATTTTTATATACAATTAAATTGAGCATAATATAATATATTCTACAAATAATGGCGCATTTTTATGTATTTAATAATTATGAATTTATATTTAATTAATTAAAAAACATATATTATAATTACAGGTGTAAAATTGATTTATAATATATTTAAATTAATTACTTAAATTTATATATTAAATAATACCTCTCATATGATACTAAACAATAATTAAGGACGCTTCTTTTGACCCTTAATTGTGTTAGAAAAAACAAATAAATTAATTTGGACTAAATTGAGATTAATTGCTTGTTTTGTTGCGTCAAATTATTTTTTGTTTCACTTAAAATGTCCTTTAATCAGAATGTACCATCTGTTTGGAATTATATTTCTCATAGTTCTTATGTTTCCAATCTTGTTTAGTTATTCACTATTGTCACTTACTGATTTGGGAATTAATGGCGGGGAAATTGGATTCTTAATTGGGGTTTTAATTATTTGTTTCATGTTTTTCTCTATATTGTTATGTTTCATTTACTCTTTTGATATATTTGTTTTATTCCATTCTAATCATTGTATTTACAAAGATAGTAGCGCTTCAGAGGACCCATTGCCTATAAAAGGGCCTTGGATAATCCCCTGTAGCCTCATCACTTATTACACACTCAACAAATTAAATAATCAATTTATTACGTTTATATTTTTTTTATTAGTAATACAAATCTAATTTAAATTCTATACAACAAATCAAAGGTTGCTTTAAGTCTGATAGTAATTAAAATTGTTTTCCGCGCAGAACCCTTACATTTAATAATATTACTGTTAATAAAATCTAAGTTTTTGTCACCTCTCAAAGTTGCTCACCGTTGTTTTCCCTCTCAAATAAATTAAATATATATTTTTTTTGGTTTATTTCTTTATTTTCCCTTGTCCTCCTCCTTCTCTCCTCCTTTTTCTCCTATTTTTCCTACCTCTTCTAGACGACTGACCGACAGATGTGGCCTTATTATGGTTTGAATCTGTATTGAGTGAGGGAATTAAATACTCCTGGAATGAATGGAAGGAACTAATTGAAAGGCAATTTGGTGGCCCAAAATTTAGAATCACTCAACAAAGATTGTATGAGAAAGCCAGATATAATCCAAATACTGGAGATAAACCCATGGTATTTTTAATGAATTTAATAAAAATTATGAAAGCCATGGATCCAAAAATGAATTATGATGAGTGGAAATAAAAAATAATATATAAATTTCCTATATCAGTCAGAGACATTATTGTAGCTAGAGCTGAAACTATCAGAGATACTTCTAGGTTTATTAATATATGCAATGAAATATAATTGAACCACAAATATGAAACCAGGTATAATAATTACAAGAAAAGTGTTGAGATGGTAAAACCTACTACAAATAAGTTACCAGTGGAGAAGAAAAAACCTTCAGCTCCCCTTGTCCCTAAAAGACAAGAAAATAACACATGCTACAAATGTAATTAACCTTGGGCTAAAGTTCATACTTGTAAGAAAAGAATAAATTTTATTGAAAACTCACAAGATTCTGAACAAAGTAATCATGAAGATGAAATGGAAGAATCTAGTGAGGATTGTAAAATTAACATTTCTTACAGTGATGATGAAAATGAGATATATGTATTAGAACATAATATTATGTTCCTAAGTGATGCAATACCTCATACAAATACATCTTTAACTTCAATTGAAGAATCTGAAATTATCAAAGATTTATCTCATGATACTTACAAAATAACACCTATTAGTGCACCTGTTATTATATGTGGAAAAGAAATGAATGCCATTCTTGACATTGGGGCTGCAGGTAGTGTAGTTTTTATTCATACATTAATGAAACTTGATAGTAAGTATAAAGAAAAAATAGAACCTGTACAGGCTAAGAACTGGAGGGGTTTTGGTTCAGTAATAAATCCAATTGGCAAATACAAAAATTCGGTATTCTTTAAATATCATCATGGATATGTAAGAGCAGCATGTGAATTTGTGGTAATAGATAATAATAATTGTAGGGATTTGTTTATTATTGGAAATGACTTATTGACCAAATTTGGCATCAAACTAGATCCTGAAAATAGTTTCTTCACTATAGGCGTAAATGGGAAAAGAAAATTCAAGATTTGCTCTGAAAATTCAGTTTATTCCATTGCTCCTAAAGAAGAGCAACTACAAGGTGAAAGAGCCATATCTGAAGTGGTAGAATTGGAAAATGAAATCCAAAAAGCCTCTTTCAGTCCTCAACTCTCAAAAATTGAAGAAAACAATATTTTGAGATTGATAAAATTTTATTGTATGGCATTTGCTCATGGTTCAAATGAACTAGGATAGGTCAAAGAACATGAGATGAAAATCTCTTTAAGTTGTGATCTGGATAATATTCCTGGAAGCTTGAAAAAGAAACCTTACACAGATTCTCCTGAAAAAAAAGAAAGACATTGAAGACAACATTAAAATGCTGTTATAAATGGGTATTGTTGAAAAAGTGGACACAACACCTAAGTATTGTGTTATTTCACCAGTTTTTATCTCTTATGAAAAAGATAAGGCAAGATTATGTGGTGAGTAAAGAGCTCTGAATACATTCAATGAGGATGATCTTTACCCTCTACCAAGGATATCTTATATCCATGCTAACTTAAAAGGAGTAAAAGATATTTCCTGTCTGGATGGAAACAATGGTTACCACCAGATTTTAAATCATTTAAACAAATAACCAAGGTTATATATACACCCTGGTACTGAATCCTTTGTTCATATGCAACAAATATGTAGAAAACATGCAGAGGAATGCATCCAAAAAGCATTTGAATATGAAAAGAAAAGGTGGGATAAATCTCATAAAGAATTCGAATTCAAAAAAGGAGATGAAGTCCTAATTTCAACCCTACATTTTAACTTACAAGGTAATGTTAAATTGAAGGATACCTTTGTAGGAACTTTTTGTAGTAAGCAAAATGGTTGGTAATAATGCAGTGGAAGTCATATTATATGCCCCATATTATAGGAAACATCCAGTTTTCCCTATCTCATTATTAAAACCTTACCATGCAAATGATCCTGACTTATTTCCAAAAAGAAGAGGAAGGCCTGAAAAGAAACCTGAAGAAATTGTGGAAAAGGCAGAGATTGAAAAAATACTCAAGAAAAGAATTTTTACTAAAGAGAAAGGAACTGAGTATTTATTAAGATTTAAGGGGAAATCAAATGAACTTGATAAATGGATACCTGAAAAAGAAATTCCAAATCTATCCTCCCTTCTTAAAAAATTTAAACAGAAATAAATTACTGTTCAACCAGCTGAAGGGTTAAAAAACCAGTACTCATAATATTTTGTTATGTTTTATTTCTTTAAAGAATTCATCTTTAATGCTACAGAATTTTCTGAATACCTGAAAAATAATATAAAATATAAAAAAGTGTTTAACTTATCATTTTATTATTGTTTTTTTTGGGTAGGAGAGTTTCAGCTTGGATATCCCCAGGACTGAGTAAAAAGTACTTATAAGTTATGTTAAACACATGGACTATACATGGGAGAAATAAATTAGAGTACACAAATAGTATACATAAGTAAATTTATGATAATATCCAAAATATGCCATTATAACACCTTATATACATGCGTATATCAACTTTTATAAGTCTTATGTACTTAATATTAAGCTGGAATATTTTAGGGTAATCTTAAGAACCTTAAATATAAGGCTTCATAATTTTTAAGTAGACTTAAAGCTTTTGTTTTCATTGTTTTATGTAAAAAACAAGAAATGCGCTTTAAATCACTTAAAAGTTGATTATATGCGCTATAAATTTAAGAATATTAAAAATGGCTTTAAAAGATCAATTTGTCTTAATGAGGACTATTGATTTGGCTACTCAAATGCATAAAAATAACACTTTTCAAATTTGGTGTTTTTTATGCCAGAAATGGCTTCTGTGTACTGGCCACATACTGCCTGCATTTTTCCCATTTGAATAGCTTCATTTTTAGCAAAGTTAGCTTTTTCACACTATAATTACCCCACATTCTACACCCACTGTGGGGAAACACACTAAAATAGGCGACATGGGCTTATTTAGTGTCCAAGCTGAATTATAAATGCATTGACCCTCTTTATATGCACTAATTTCATTAATAACCTCATTCTTGGAGCTTTAATTTACTACCATGCTTAAATTTGCCTAAATTAGTCAAGGATTTACCCATGCAAGTGCCCTCCAAGGACTGCATGTAGTTACCCCACATCTCATGCCCTTTTTTTGGGTTTTTAGGTGGTTTCTCAGTCAATTTTGGTTATTTTTGAATGGGGATTTCACGTAGTATCATGTCATTATTAGCCTTAAAACTTCTACTGTTAATCCCCCTTATTAATAACTAATAATTAGTCTTAATTTTCCCTTTTTGGTCTTTAATTTTAATGTATAATAAGCATATACTCTCTTTTTTGCTTATTATTTAATTTTGATGGATTATCCCTATTACTACAGGATTTTGGCAGGTGATATCATTCTAATTATATTAATGGTCACTCTTTTTGTTTCTCGAAATATCTATTAGCTGGAATGAGGCGCCATCAACTGGGTATAGAGCTGGTAAATCAAGGGGGTCATTGGGGAAGTGATTGTGTATAAAAGGAGGGGGGTTTTTGGTCTTATTTTCTACATTCTTTATCATTAAAATTAAACATATAACCAATACAATTAAAATAAATATTAATAGTACTTATCAAGTCTTTGAATAGTATCTGAATTTATTAAATCTATTTTTCTACCAACTATAAGATTGTAAGCCATATATAATTAGTGAGATTAAAATTACTGAGACCCTTATATTGAGTTATATTTTAATACTTCTTGGATTTGTACTACAGTATTCATATAGTCCCATGAAAATCTTTCAGACAACTGAACATTCAAGCTAGTGTACGTCTCTGTACTTGACCTCAGCCTGACAATAGGGGGTGTCAGTTCTGGCAAATCCGCACTTAAATTAAGTGCGGATTTCAAACCAAATCAGCACTTACAAATCAGCACTTAAATTTTGCAAAAAAGTCACTTATTTCAAAAAAGGGTGTCAGTTATGACCTCAAATCAGCACTTTTTTCCCGTTTTTTTTCACAACCACATTTTGGCCACAAAACATCCCTTCCTTTCTTACCCCATCCCTGTCACATGTGACACACTGACCTTCCTCGCTACCTACCCATCAATCCTCGGCACACACCCCTTCCTGACATTTTCAATATTTTGACCAGGCATGTTTACATTCTTTTTTACTTATTTCTTCTACTTTTTAATCTTTTTTCTTGTTATGTGCCAGTTTCATAATGCCTCCCAGACATTCCAAATCTCAAAAGGTAACTCAAAAATCTGCTTCGTCACAAAAGTCTCCTCGTAAAGCAAGGATTACATAGAAAAAAAATCAGTGACTTTTTCTATTACTTACAACTGTTTTTACAGAATTGAAAACTATGTTTCAGCTAATATTTTATGGAAGTGAACTCTGTTCTTCGCCCGAAGAACAGAGTTCATCCTCCTATTTTCACATTCTGTTTGCACCAATCTCCAACATTTTCAATATTTTGACCAGGCATGTTTACATTCTTTTTTACTTATTTCTTCTACTTTTTAATCTTTTTTCTTGTTATGTGACAGTTTCATAATGCCTCCCAGACATTCCAAATCTCAAAGGGTAACTCAAAAATCTGCTTCGTCACAAAAGTCTCCTCGTAAAGCAAGGATTACATATAAAAAAAATCAGTGACTTTTTCTATTACTTACAACTGTTTTTACAGAATTGAAAACTATGTTTCAGCTAATATTTTATGGAAGTAAACTCTGTTCTTCGCCCAAAGAACAGAGTTCATCCTCCTATTTTCACATTCTGTTTGCACCAATCTCCATCCCTTTCAATTCTATCAACACATGCTTGTCTTCCCTCCCCATGCCTTTCGCTATCCTCCCAGCCCCATTGTATGCCATCCTCTTTTAAAGGTAACTCAAAAATCTGCTTCGTCACAAAAGTCTCCTCGTAAAGCAAGGATTACATATAAAAAAAATCAGTGACTTTTTCTATTACTTACAACTGTTTTTACAGAATTGAAAACTATGTTTCAGCTAATATTTTATGGAAGTGAACTCTGTTCTTCGCCCGAAGAACAGAGTTCATCCTCCTATTTTCACACTCTGTTTGCACCAATCTCCATCCCTTTCAATTCTATCAACACATGCTTGTCTTCCCTCCCCATGCCTTTCGCTATCCTCCCAGCCCCATTGTATGCCATCCTCTTTTGATCCCCATTTCACCCCTCTCAACCTCTCCCAGACCCTTTTCTTCATTTAAAATGCCTCGGAACCCTTAATCTTCCCTTCCAACTCTTTCCCAACCTTTGAGTGACTGAAAAAATATGCGTTTGCTGAAAATATGCGATTTCATGTTGAGTTGATGAAAGAAAACACAGAGAGAAAAAAAAATAAGACTTTAACAGCAAATTCAAAAACCAAAAAAATATGCAAAAAAATTTACCATTCTCAGTGAATAATACATGCAAATTGATAATTTGAAGAGAAAGAGAAAAAAATTAAAATTGCGTTGAAAAATGTTGGAGTGTTATTGGAAGGATTTTCGCCCTTATACTAGTTGATTGAGAAATAGAAGTTTTGGATATAGTCGGAGGTGAATCAACTTGTTCATCTTCATACAGCTCTAACCATTGATCTTTGAGGTCAGCAAGTAGGTTATGAAGTATAGTGCAACACAGAATCCAGTTGATCACCGCCTCCATTTCAGATTTATTTCTAAGAGGACTTCTTAATTCCCTTAAACTAGAAAAACGGCCTTTCAAGATTCCAATAGAATGTTCAATACGGACTCTTGACTTTGCCAAATGATTGTTGAATTTGGCATTTTGACTGTCTTCTGAAGCTGCTCCCCGAAAAGCAGGAAGTACATACTTTCCATTCACATAAGCAGAATCTGCAAGAAGATACTGATTTTCATCAAAGAATTTTTCAGGTTCATTTGAAATATGCATTCTTTGGAAGACGTAGGAGTCATGACATGAGCCAGGATAGCCAGTGAAGAATGATATAAATTTTTTGTTTACGTCACATATAAGCTGAACGTTAATTGAATATCTATAAAGAAGATATATTTGTTTGTGTTAGTTTCAAGGAGGATGAAAGGAGTTAAAAATAATCTACCTCTTTTTACGGTCAAAGTAATTGTTTCCACCTTGAGCAGGTTTCTGGCTCAAAGGAATAGTAGTACCATCAACAAAACCAATACATCCTGGAAAGCCCTCTGCTTGCATAACCTGAGATGATTCAAGTCGCTCTTCTTTTGTTGGCCAGGTGAGAAGTTGAGATTCCAAGGAGTTGATGGCAGTGATACATCGTTTGGTATAAGTGTTAACTGAACCATACCCTAAATCAAAGACATTTTCTAAACGTTTCAAAGCGGCTCCATTACCATTTGAACCCAAACAACATAGTGTGATGGCCAATTGAATTGAAGGATGTTGTTGTTCTTTTTGAGAATTATTGTGAAATATGGGATGATCCTGAATAAGCTCAAGCAATTTAAGGAAAAATTCCTGAGAAGTCCTGAACAGCTGTCTAAAACTGGGTGTAGATAGGTTAAGAAGTGTTTGGATGGTGTACTTGGGGGTATGAAGTACTTGAGGCTTTCTGGGAAGAAGGTAACGTTTCCTGGCCATTTTTGATAAAACGACAAAATCTTCTTCTAGATCAGAATCGGAATCAGAGTCCAAGAGCAGTTCAAGCGCCATGGAAGTCATTGCTTTATGTAATTTATCACGATTTGAAAGTGAGGAAGGCATGACTCTTATATGATATGATATGAAGATGTAAGTGATGTACGATGTTTTGAGTTATGAAGTGTTATTCTGCGGAGTGCTGCGTATGAATGGGATGATGCTGACAAATCAGTGAAATGGGACTTGATGGTGAAATCAGCACTTTTGGTTGAGAAAGTGCGGATTTGAGTGAAATAAGTGACTTATTTCATTTTGAAATCCACCAGTATTGGGGCTAGTGTGTTTTGGAAATCCGCACTTATTTAAGTGCGGATTTGGTCAAATTTAAGTGCGGATTTGTAAGTGCGGATTTGCCAGAACTGACACCCCCTAATATTAAGGTTTACTATGTCAAGGTAATATTATTAACTTCAATAATAAGGCCACATAATTTTTAAGTAGACTTAAAGCTGTTGTTTTCATTGTTTTATGGAAAATCAAGAAATGCGCTTTAAATCACTTAAAAGTTGAATATATGCGCTAAAAATATAATATAGTTAAAAATGTGCCTTGAAAGAACAATTTTTCTAAATTAGAATCATTTATTTTTCTATTAAAGTGTATAGAAATAACACTTTTCAAATTTGGTATTTCTTATGCCAGAAATGGCCTCTGTGTACTCGCCACATACTGCCTGCATTTTCCCCACATGAGAAGCTTCATTTTTAGCAAAGTTAGCATTCTCACAATATAATTAGCCCAAATTTTATGGCCACTACTTTCCATTAGGTTTCTTGTTACAGCAAACTAGACTTGAATAGCTTGATGATGACTACTCATATAATCCAGTTTGAATTTGTTCTCTAATGACTTCAATATAATCATCTTTTAAAGCTTCAGGAATCAGAATTGGTTTTTGTTGCCATGGTTCACAAAAGAAAACAAGAATCTTGTCAAGATCCCCATAAGAATGTTTCAACACACCCCTGTCTTCTTCTACAAAAATAATGGTCTTCTCCCTTTTTACCATCACATACAACAACAACTTCTTTTCATCACCTGATAACCAATCTTCAGGTGCAAAATTAACAACACCCAGTCTCTAAAAAGTGATTATTGATGTTTCAAAAAATTCCAGTGTATTCTTTGCTAAAGGACAGCTGTATGGATCTCTTGATAAAATTGATCTCTTCAAAGGTGGGTTCAATTCAGCTGGAAGTAGTTCATTAATAGGTCTAGCCTTATTAGCTACCTTCTTATATTTTATTGCATTGATATTCACTTTAACTTGAGGAATAAGATCTCTTATAGATTCACCATTAAATAATTTTTTATCAGAACTTTATTCTTCATAAGAATCAGAAACAAAATAAATTGGAATATAATTTTTATTTTGAATATCTGCATTTCTACCCCCTTTTTTTTCTTCTAATATAACATCTGATTTTTTAACACCATAAATACCATTTGCCATCATAAAATCACCAGTGAATAAAGTTGGAGGTTTAACCTCTTTCTTGAGGACAGAAATAGAATTATCACAAATAGTATTTTTTTGTGAATTAATTTCACTAAGATTTTTTTCTTGGTTTTGATGAGTTATTGCATTTAATCCCCTTGCTAGAAGCCATAAAATATACCACCACAAATATCACCATTGTTTTGTGAATTTCAATTCCAAATTTTATCCAACACAATACATCCCATATTTCCTCTTGAACCATTTTTAAAATTTACAGAAAAATTTGATAAAGATAATAGACATATAGAAAAATCCATCACATTATGAAATTCCAATGATATATCAACAGAAAATAATTGAGAATCAACTTGAATTATCTCAAAGTGAGCCGACCTATTGTAATACGGGATCTCTTTTAGAGAAGAGAATAAAACATTAGAGAAACCAGCCCTTCCTACCCCAAAAAGTTAGGGTCTCCAAATCATCATTTAAAACTAATTCACCAGAAGATAACCTTTTTATTTAACTTTTCTTGGTTCAAATACAACACTGACACATTGTAGTAAATCCAGGTTTTGTTTCCCAGCCTTCATCATCTGGAGGTGCCAACCCCACATGTAAACAGCACATATCTTCACCAGTAATCTCTAAACAAATCCCCATTCCAGAATGATATCCAGTATTGGCTTCAAAATCCATCAAAAATGGGCCACCAAGAACCTTTTTTACAGCTCCCATAGCCACATAAATATTCACCTTACCAACAGATCCTCCTACACATAGTTTAACATGCTCTTCTGTACCCGTCAGCTCAGTAGCATGACCACCAATAACTCTTAAATTAACATCAGTGCCAGTGTTAATTGACAAGTTTATAGTAATAGCTTTCTTCAATGAGATTAGATTAATTTGTGACCCAGAATCCACCAGGGCCTTTACCTCTTTACCATTTAAAGACACCATTAAATTTCCCAGAGGAGCAGAAAAATGAGTTTCCACCTCCTCAACATACTTTTCAAAATTTTCAATAATATGCTCAACTTCTTCAGATGCTACTTTTCTCCTTTTCAGATGCTTCTTTTGCTTCTCTGAAAAGGCAGGAATAATCATAAATAATTCACCTAAAGATAAAGGAATCTGAAGCTAATTAACTCTACCCAAAACAATTTCCATTGCATTTTCTTGACCAGACACTACTAGCCTTTCATACAGTACTTTATTTTTATTAAACTTGTCCCTGGAAGCCTCTTGAGGACCCACATCTCCATCTTCACCCCCCATGATAAATATCTTCATCTTAAATAACCCTAGCTTCATCACCTACTGCTTTCACTAATACAGATCCATCACTGGTCCTTCTCACCCCTTCCATAGGAGTAGGACCACTAAAACTTGGTCTGGGGAGAGATTCCAATTGCGCATCCTCCTCAGAATCCGATTCTTCTTCAACAGGAATAGGCTCATAATCTAAATACCACTTTCAAAAAATTGGAGGCCCCATATCTGTTATCCCTTTCTGCATCCTATATAATTAGAGTAAGGTTTCTTTTCCATCTTTTTAATTTCCCCTTTCCCTGGTTCAGCCCTTAATTATCTTTGAATGCTACTTTTAGCTTTAGTAGCAGCTTCCCTTCTAGAAGCATCAACATCATATTCACCCACCATACAGTTACCATCCACTCTAGCAGCTGAGAACAACTCCAAACAACCAAAAGAAGTTGAAAATGTGACTTTACTAACCTCCTTCTCTTTTCCCTAATCAACTTTTTCACCTGAATCACAATCATTATTTTTTTCACCTTTACCATTATTATCATCATCACCATTTAACTCCTCAAACCTTGCCCTTTATTCAGCCATCATATTCCTCCTAGCTAAATCTAAGGGAGCTTTCCCTTCACTGGGTTTGTTGAAAGATCCATCAGGGAATTTATGAAACTTTCCATCGAATTCGACTATACCATCATGTAAGTCACTATTCAAATGATAACAACCACCAGCTCTGTGCCCCCTCCTATTGCAATAGGAGCACACCCTGGGTTTGCCATAACCACCTCTAAAACCATTTCCAACATTACCAATCACACAACTACCACCATTGCCATTGCCATTCCCAGAAAATCAGTCTCCATTACAATTAAAACCATAGTTCCTCCTCTCATAACCCCTAGATTTCTAAGAAGAAGATGAAGATGAAGCCACAGGTGCTCTTTTGACCATCAGAGTTTCTTGAACAAATATTTTTAGCTGCTTTTTTAAGTCAGAAAAGTGATAAACCATCTTGTTGTCAATGTTACCATCAACCTTAGCATCAGGCTGACCCGTTTAAGCCTTCTTTGCCTTTTGAGCTTTGACCATAATATTGTTATTTTCAGCCAAAACTTCACTAAACTTACAAACATATTGAGTACAAGACTCTTGATATTTATCAAGAGCAATAAGTTTTAAATATGCCTGGATGTTCTCTTTGATAACCTCTAAAGCAGGCAACTTCTGTTCCCCATTTGGCACATCAGCTCAGTAGCATGACCACCAATACCTCTTAAATTACCACCAGTGTCGGTCTTGATTGGCAAGCCTATAATACTAGCTTGCTCCAATGAAATTAGATTAATTTGGGATTCAGAATCCACCAGGGCCTTTACCTCTTTACCACTTAAAGACACCATTAAATATCCCAGAGGAGCAGAAAAATGAGTTTCCACCTCCTCAGCAAACTTTTCAACATTTTCAATCATATACTCCACTTCTCCAGCTGCTACCCCTCCCCTTTTCAGATTCTTCTTTTGCTTCTCTGCCAGGGCAGAACTAATCATAAATAATTCACCTAAAGATAGAAGAGTCTGAAGTTGATTCACTTTACCAAAAACAATATCCATCACATTTTCTTGACCATCCACTACTGGCCTTTCATACTGAACTTTTAATTTAATAACCTTGGCCTTCCCTTAGGTGTTTGGAAAAAGAATAGCTGTTTTCTATAAAAAAATACTAGATACTCAATGTATGTTAAGAAACCCATTTTTTTCTGCATTTATGATTTACATGTTCAATGACAGATAGTGGTAACTTGTATTAACCAAGCTGCTCACTGAAAAACCATTAACAATTAAATGTTACATCATTTTTGTCCCCCCATGGAATAGTCAAAAGTCAAATTTATGAGGGCAAATGTACATTTCTCTCACCCAACACATCTATGCAATATGCAACTTGATATTGAATATCAAATTGTAGTCCTATAAGTGTATTCAAAAAAAGGTATCAACTCAAAGAAAACCAATCAATATCAAGAAACAATTGTTAAATAAGTATAAAGAAAATTGAACAAAAAAATTACAAAATTCTGAAAATCATTATCTTCATCAAATACATCAATTACAAAAAAATCATAAAAATCATAAAAAAAAATCAAAGAAATCAAAAAAAAATTATTAAAATTGAAAAAATCATAAATTTTATAAATTTCAAAAAAAAAAAAAAAAAATCATAATAAAATAACAATAAAAAATAAAATAAATAAAATAAAAATCAAAAAATTAAATACAATCAAATAAAAAAAATCATAAAAATCAATAACTCAAAAAAATTAAAAATAAATCAAAAAAAAGAAAAAAAAAGAAAAAAAATCAAAAAAAAGTTAAAAAAATCAAAAAAAAGTTAAAAGAATAAAAAAAAAAAGATTATCAAAGCCCAAAAAAATCACAAAAAATCAAAAAGAATCAAAAAAATTTAAAAAATTTAAAAAATCAAAAAAGTCAAAAATTTAAAAAATTTAAAAAATTAAAAAAATCAAAAAGATCAAAAACAAATCAAAATCATAAAAATTGTAAAAAATTAATCAAATCAAAACAATCAAAAGAAGCTAAATAATCAAAAAAAATTCAAAAATTGTTAAAAATTTGAAAACTTAATAAAATTCATAAAAAAATCAAAAAATATGAAAAAATCAAAAAAATTATACAAATTTCATAAAACAGAAATATCATAAAGATTAATAAATATTTAAAAATTTATAAAAATTATAAAAATATAATTTTTTTAAAAAAACCATAAAAATCAAAAAAATGATAATAATCAAAACTTAAAAAAAATAAAAAATAAAACATGTTAGAAAAACCAAAATATTCAAAAAATTATATAAATAAAAAAAATAAAAATTTCAATTTTTTTTAAAAATCATAAATTTCCAAAAAATTATGAAAATACTGAAATAAAAAAAAAAAAAACTGTATGAATCATACTGTTTATAAAATTTATGAAAATCATGTAAATTGAAAAAATCTTGAAAGCTATATGGCTACCTCAACTTCTTTTGTTTTGTGTTGAAGCAAGGTATTAGGTGGTAAAAATTTCAGAATATTTAAACTTAATTTTTTTTGTTTTCTGAAATTATGTCAGTTGGTATTTATATAAAAGTAGAGCTTACAAGTTTATCTTTGAATATTCTGTACATTTTCTTATTTTTCTATCACCATGCAATATAAAGGGTGGACTTGCTAGCAAGTCTGCAACCTTGGACTCAAATTCATCACATATTGAATACATATTGAGCTATTGACAAAGGAACCATACAATAACAGATGAAAACCACTCAGAAGAAAAGTTTTAGGCAGATGTTCAAGTAGATTTCAGTCTGAGTTCAGTCTGATTCTCATATGAGTTCAGTCTGATTCTCATATGAGTTCAGTCTGATTCTCATATGAGTTCTGTCTGATTCTCATATGAGTTCTGTCTGATTCTCATATGAGTTCTGTCTGAGTTCAGGTTGGAGACTTGCTAGCAAGTCCACCCCCTATATTGTGTAGTGAATAAAGCATTATAAAGACATTTTACAGGCTCATTTTTTTATGGAGCCTGTATTATTACTAAGGGACATTATAAGGTTTTACTCAGAATATATCCCAAACAAGTGACAAAAATTTTTAAATATCAAAAACTGAAATTGTGATAACCCAATGAAAGAAATTCCTTTTAATATGTTTTAATTAGTTCTAATTCATGCCCCCGTTATTATCTCGTGTAAAATTGACAATTTGATGATGTTTACTTGGTGAAAATTTTATTTATAACAGCATTTTGTTACCCATGAGTGATGTTGTCAGGCTAAGGTCAAGTACAAGGACGTGAACTAGCTTGAATAGTCAGTTGTCTAGAAGATTTTAATGGTCCTATATGAATACTGTAGTTTTAATCCACTAAGTTATAAAATATAATCAAATATAAAGGTCTCAGTAATATAATTCTCACTATTATTATATATGGCTTACAATCTTAGTAGTTGGTAGAAAAATAGATTATATAATTCAGATACTATTCAAAAGTCTTATAAAAGTACTAATTGATATGTATTGTAATTGTTTTGGTTATATTGGTTAAATTGTAATGATAAAGAATGTAGAAACAAGACCCAAAAACCTCCTCCTTTTATACACACTGAGTTCCCCAATAAATCCCTTGATATACCATCCAATACACAGTTAATGACGCCTCAAAACAACTAATAGAACTTCCCATCAACATCCCTAGTGACCCATGACATAATTAAACAAGTAACAACCGCCAAAATACTGTAATAATAAAAAAAATCCATCAAAATTAAAGAAAAAGACAAAAAGAGAGTATATGCGTATAAAACAATAATATTAAAGACTAAAGGAGACTTTTTAAGGTTAATAATAGCTTAATAATAAGGGGGATTTACTGTAGAAATAATGGGGCTAATACTGACATTATACTACGTGAAATTCCCATTCAAAAATAACCAAAATTGACTGAGAAACCACCCAAAAACTTAAAAAAGAGCGTGAGATGTGGGGTAACTACATGCAATTCTTGACAGGCGCTTGCACGGGTAAATCCTTGACTAAAATTAGGCAAATTTAAGCGTGGTGATGAAATAAAGTGCCAAGAGTGAGGTTATTAATGAAATTAGTGCATATAAACAAGGTCAATGCATTATTAATTAAGCTAGGACACTAAATAAGCGCCTGTCGCCTATTTTAGTGTGTTTCCCCACAGTGGGCGTAGAATGTGGGGTAATTATAGTGTGAAAAAGCTAACTTTGCTAAAAATGAAGCTATTCACACGGGAAAAAAGCAGGCAGTATGTGGCCAGTACACAGAAGCCATTTCAGGCATAAAAAACACCAAATTTGAAAAGTGTTATTTTTATGCATTTAAATAGCCAAATCAATATTTCTAAATGAGCCCAATTGATCTGTCAAAGCGCAATTTTGATATTCTCAATTTTATAGCGCATATAGTCAACTTTTAAGTGAAATAAAGCGCGTTTCTTGTTTTTTTCATAAAACAATGAATATAACAGCTTTAAGTGTACTTAAAAATTATGTAGCCTTATACTTAAGGTTCTTAAGATTACCCTAACATATTCCAACTTAATATTAAGTACATAAGACCTATAAAAGGTGGATATATGCGTGTATATAAGGTGTTATAATGTCATTTTTTGTGTATTATCATAATTTTACTTATGTATACTATTTGTGTACTCTTATTTATTATTCCCATGTATAGTTCATGTGTTTAACATAACTTATAATCACTTTTTACTCAGTCCTGGAGATATACAGGCTGACAGATGTCATATGTTTTAGATGTAATTTTCTTGGTATATTTAGTGCATATTTTTATTTATTTATTTTTTTTAAATGTATTTATTGAGATTTAGATTTATTTATTTGGGGGTTTTAATTTTAATTTTATTTACTATGTAAAATTAGTTTATTTGTGGATTATTTGTTTTTATTCTTCAATCCATATTCTTCAATTTTTCCATTTTTATAAATAGAATCAATAGGGGTTATCAAATTAATGCAATCCACCAATTAATTGCTAGAAGATATAAGTAAAAATAACCTTATTTTATTCTATCATTTTTTTAACCATGAATGGATTATGTGGTTTAGGACAATCTATAGTTTGAGTTTAATCAGACTTTTTTTTTTGTTATTTTTGTGATATTTATGATTTTGATGAGTTTAATAAATTTTACATTTTCAATAAATTAGGTGACATTTTTGGTTTGATGATTTTGATAATTTATTTTAATTTTAAAAAAAAATTCATTTAATAATTTATATGGATTTTGTAATTATTTAAAAAAATTTATTTTATTATTTTAAAAATTTTTCTCTTATTTATTTTGAAATTAATAATTCTTATGACTTTTAGGGTTTTTCTGATAATTTTGAAATTTTTAGAATTTTAAAGAATATTTTAATTCATTAGATCTATTTAGGATTTCAAGATTTGTAACGTTTATAAGATTTATTTCATTTTTATATTAATAATAATAATTACTATTTTATTTCATTATTTTTATGAGTTTTATGAACTTGTAATTTTTATAATTTTTTATAATTTTATAATTTTAATGAAATTTCAGAAAATTTTATAAATTATGATTCTTTTTAATTTTTTTAGATTTTTTATTTATTTATATTATTTTAATTTTTTAATTATTTTTTTTATTTTTATGATTTTTCATGATTTTTATTATTTTTCTTCAATTTTTTGATTTTTTTTTTGATTTTTTTGATTTTGATTTTTTGACTTTTTTGCATTTTTTTGAACCTTTTTGAATTTTTTTAATTTTTTTTGAATATTACGAATTTTATGGTTTTTTTATTTTGATTTTTTGTGATTATTTATGATTTTTTTGAAATTGGTGTTTTGATGAAGACAATGATTTTTGGAATTCTATAATTTTTTTATTCAATTTTCTTTATACTTATTTACTGATTGGTTTTCTTGGAGTTGATACATTTTTTTGAATACACTTAGAGGGCTACAGTTGGATATTTAATATCAAGTTGCATATTGCATAGACATGTTGGGAAAGAGAAATGTTCATTTGCCCTCATAAATTTTGACTTTTGACTATTACTGTCAGCCTGGATATTCCCAGGACTGAGTAAAAAGTACTTATAATTTATGTTATAACACATGGACTATACATGGGAGCAATAAATTAGAGTACACAAATAGTATACATAAGAAAATTTATGATGAAATACAAAATATGCCATTATAACACCTTATATACATGCATATATCCACCTTCTTTAAGTCTTATGTACTTAATATTAAGTTGGAATATGTTAGGGTAATCTTAAGAACTTTAAATATAAGGCTACATAATTTTTAAGTACACTTAAAGCTGTTGCACTACACAATATAGGGGGTGGACTTGCTAGCAAGTCCTCAACCTGAACTCAGACAGAACTCATACTGAACACATACTGAACTCTACTTGAACACCCACCTAAAACTGTTCTGTTGAGTGGTGTTCATCCCTGATTGTATGGTTCCTTTGTCAATAGCTTAATCTGTGTTCAATCTATGGTGAATTTGAGTCCAAGGTTGTGGACTTGCTAACAAGTCCGCCCCCCATATTGTGCAGTGTTGTTTTCATTTTTTTATGTGAAAAACAAGAAATGTGCTTTAAATCACTTAAAAGTTGACTATATGGGCTATAAATTTAATAATATTAAAAATGCACTTTGACAGATCAATTTTTCTTAATTAGAGCTATTGATTTGGCTACTTGAATGCATAAAAACAACACTTTTCAAATTTGGTTTTTTATGCCAGAAATGGCTTCTGTGTACTGGCCACATACTGCCTGCATTTTTCCAGTGTGAATAGCTTCATTTTTACCAAAGTTAGCTTTTTCACACCATAATTACCCCACATTCCACACCCACTGTGGGGAAACACGCTAAAATAGGCGACAGGCGCTTATTTAGTGTCCTAGCTTAATTACAAATGCATTGACCCTCTTTATATGCACTAATTTCATTAACAACCTCAATCTTGGCACTTTTATTCACTACCACTCTTAAATTTGCCTAAATTAGTCAAGGATTTACCTATGCAAGAGCCTTCCGATGACTGCATGCAGTTACCCCACATCTCATGCTCTTTTTTGGCGTTTTAAGTGGTTTCTCAGTCAATTTTGGTCATTTTTGAATGGGGATTTCACGTAGTATAATTTCATGATTAGCCCCAAAACTTCTACTGTTAATCTTCCTTGTTATTGTGTAATAATAAGTCTTAATTTTCCCTTTTTGGTCTTTAATTTTAATGTATAACATGCATATACTCTCTTTTTTCTTATTATTTATTTTTTGATGGATTATCCCTATTACTACAGGATTTTGGAAGGTGATATCATTCTAATATTGTTACTGGTCACTCTTTATGTTGTTGGGAATGTCTATTAGCTGGAATGAGGCGTCATTAACTGGGTATAGAGCTGGTAAATCAAGGGGTTCATTGGGGAAGTTATTGTTTATAAAAGGAGGGGTTTTTGGTCTTGTTTTCTACATTATTTATCATTACAATTAAACATATAATCAATACAGATACAATACATATCAATAGTACTTATAAAACTCTTTGAATAGTATCTGAATTTATTAAATATATTTCTCTACCAACTATAAGATTGTAAGCCATATATAATTAGTGAGATTAAAATTACTGAGACCCATATATTGAGTTATATTTTAATACTTATTGGATTTGTACTACAGTATTCATATAGGACCATTAAAATCTTCTAGACAACTGACCATTCAAGCTAGTATACATCTCTGTACTTGACCTCAGCCTGATAATTACATGGGGGGACAAAAATGATGTAACATTTAACTGTTGATGATTTTTCAGTGAGTGGCTTGGTTGATACAAGTTGCCCCTATCTTTATTGAACATTTAATTCATAAATTTAGTAAAAAATGGGCTTCTTAACATACATTGATTATCTCATGTTATGTTATAGAAAACAGCCTTTCTTTTTTTAAACAACTAAGGAAATAACATTTTCTTGTTGAAAAATTTTGAAGTGAGCATGGCATAGTTTAGTTTTTGCTGCACTCCATTTACTTAGCAAAGTATACTGGGGAATAATCAAATATCATGAACCTGAAATATTTGTGCAATTTCGCATGTCCAATAATCATGTAGCTTATGGTGTGTTAGTCTATCGTGTTTTAGGCATATGCCTTGCCATTATTTTTGATGTTATTATTTTTGTTTTTTATTTTCTTACAAAAGGTGGATTTAGTAATGTGTAGAGGAGAGATGAGAATCCTTCAAGATAAAGAGAAGGATGATATAGAAAAAAAAGCAATGAAAGAAAGATGTAAGATGGATGAAGGGTGGTGAAGCAAGAGTGAGAAAGACAGAGGCATCATGAGGGTAGAGAGAAGGAGTGAGAGTAGGATATTGAGGAAGTCAGGAGGAGAAGAAGGGATTATAGAAAAACTAAAGTAGAGGCTCATGATGGAGAAAAAATAAAAACTAGGCATAATTATACGTTTGACATGGGGAAGTTAATTTTTTCACACAGATGAGAATTGAATCTTATTAAGAGGTTGAATATAAGAATTCACAATAAAAATAAAAAAATAAAAGAATAAATCACTCATGAAGATTAAGGAGAAGGAGGATAAATGAGCAAAGGGAAGGAGGAGTGACAAAGGGAGATGTTAATGTCAGACAAACAAAAGAATCAAGGGCTCTAAAATTCTTACTTCTAGAGTCATTCCCTTTCCCCAAAAAGTGGCATTCCATGTTTTGTCACAGAAATGCACCCATGAATGGAATAGAGTCCCAAAACTGAACTCAAAATCTAGTTCACATTTTTTCCCCCTGTGATTGCCATCATTATTTTTCCCACCTTTACCATTATCTTCATCACCAGAAATCTCTTCAAACCTAGCCCTCTTTTACCCATCATATTCCTCCTAGCCAAACTGAGTGAGCCTGGCCTTCACTGGGTTTGATGAAGGATCCAGCAGGGAATTTATAGACCTTTCCATAAAATTTGATTCTACCAGCATGAAAGTCCCTATCCAAATATTAACAATCATCAGCTCTGTGCCCCATCATATTACAGTAAAAGCACACCCTGGGTTTGCCATAACCACCTTTAAAGCCATTTCCACCATTACTATTACCAGAAAATTGTTTATTGCTTCCATTAAAGCCATAATTTTTCTTCTCATAGCCGCTAGATTTATAAGAAGAAGTTAATGATGCCACCATTACCCTATTGGATTTCTGAGTCTCTTGAAAAAATATTTTTAGCTGCTTTTTTAAGTCAGCTAAATGATAGACCATATTGTTATTGATGTTTCATTCAACTTTTTCCACTGGCTTCCCCATCTGGGCTTTCTTGGCCTCCTGAGATTTGACCATAATATTGTTGTTTTGAGCCAAAACCTCACTAAACTTTCTTACATACTGGGTACAAGATTATTTATATTTATCCAAAGCCATAAGTTTAAGACATGCCTGAATATTCTCATTGATGACCTCAAGTTTCAGAAGCTTCTGTTCTCCATTCAGTAAATCTTTCAGCAACCCTTTTTTGACAGCTCCTTTAAGAATTTCATCTTGATTTCCCTGGTAAATGATGACCAAAATAAATCTTTAGCCTGATTTTCATGGCCTAACTCCTCTATCAAAATCAAATATTCCACCACTTCATCAAACTGTCCAATAAGCTTTTTAAAATCCACCATATTTGATACTCCACCTTTAGCTTTCCAGTCACTGAAAATCTTGTTGAGGTCCACCATAGTATACCTAACACCCCATGTATTAACCATCTATTTTGACAACTTTAACCAATCCCACTTCTTATAACCATACATAGCAATGAACTCTTTCTCCACTTCTCTTCCCACAATAAAAAAAAATCAGCCTAATAATATCCAAATGTGAAGCACCATCAACAGCAGTAGAAGATTCATACCTACTAAAAACCATTTACCATCTTCACCATTAAACTTGGGCCCATCCCAAGATACAATCCTTACTGATGCCATGATAGGAAAACTAGCACAAGCAACACCAGATTAAGAAGCAGAAGACATCCCAAAAGTAAAAGATTAAACCATTAAAGAAAATAAGTGTTTGTATAAGTAAGCCTCTTTCAGGCTATGAGAGTCCAGATATCAAGTATTTCCTTTATAAGCGAGAGAATTCAAACCCAACATTGGGTGCCACCAATGTAGAAAGACTCTTACAGTCACCTTGCTGTTAGAAGAATCCAACAGAGTTAGATAAAAAGATGAATACTCTGTCCATTTAAGTAAAATATGGGCTCACAATTAACTAAGCTAAAGTGTCTACTTTATATTAAAAGACCAGTTGGCTAATTTAAAATAAAATTTTAGAGATGTAAAATTGGTTTTATTTAAGTTAGGATGAAGAAATACAACAATAAAATGTACTGAGAAAAGTTATTTAAATGATTGAATATTTATGTTTTTATAAAGCTTTAATTTTAATAAAAAGATATTATAAATAAGTCCATGAAGTTAAGAACTTTACAACGATACCCTATAATTTTATATTTATGAGTTGTTGTTTAATATTTATGATAAGTTATAAAAAAGTGTTATTTTATAAGAGTATTACAATTTATAAAATGTTATGTATATTTAATGATGGTTGTTGTCATTATGTGTTGTTGTTAAATTTTTAGATAAGTAAAGATGTTAAGATGTCCCCACTAATTTCAAGTCTATAGCCTTTATATGCATATTTAAGTCATGTGCCCCATTTTCCCCTCTGGAGTATCCTGGAGCTCATCCAGAGCTTTTCCAGACTTCCAGACTCAATTAGAACCTTAAAACTGTAATAAAGAATTTATAAAAATTACAGATGATAAATCTACTTCTCCTCTACAGTATCATCAAAAATTTTGTGGTCTGCACAACCCTATTTATCCAGCTAACAATCATCAAAATTAAGCAAATCATCAAAAACCAAAAATACTTAGTAAAATTTGTAAAATAATTAAAAATATAAGAAAAATAGTAAAAGTTATAATAAAATTTCTTGAAGCTCTTGAGCTTCCTGAATCTAATTTCTATATGTTTTCTGTCTTATAAATATAATTTTTGTCCATTAAATAAATGCTCTATTTTTACTCAATTAATTAACCCATTTTTCACATTAAACCATCCATTCTTTTAATAATAAAAAATATATAAAATTATATTGGCCTTTCAAATATCCATAAAAATCATACCCGCTTCCATTTAAAGTATTTTAAGTACCAGACTAAACCATAGACTTCCAAAACGTATTAATTTGGAATAATTATCCCTTTCATTTATACTGTTTATTTCCCTTAATTATGTGTTATATGTAGTACTTTCTCTTCCTTATTTAGTCTTTTATTTTAAGAATTACATAAATATACTCTCATTTTGATTATTACTCTATTTTTGATGGACTAACACTTTTTATTTATGTATTTTGGTGTGTGATATAATTATTCTTTGT
Organism: Hemileia vastatrix; assembly: GCA_030280995.1. Classification (NCBI taxonomy): domain Eukaryota; kingdom Fungi; phylum Basidiomycota; class Pucciniomycetes; order Pucciniales; family Zaghouaniaceae; genus Hemileia; species Hemileia vastatrix. The sequence continues at coordinate 17,130,425 of JASXTE010000003.1, read as the reverse complement.
TACTAGTTGATCATTAGGTTGATTGTCATGTGTAAATGCTAGTTTGAGGCATGATTGGCCGTGTAGAGGATTGTTAAATTAAGGGAGAACATTGGGGACTTCATGGGTATAAATGGAGGATTTTATTGCGCCTATATTCTACATTATTTATCATTACAATTAAAACATATAACCAGTACATTTAAAATACATTTCATTATTGCTATTAAATATCTTTGAATAGTTTTTTATTATCTCTAATTTTCTACCAACTGTAAACTGTAAACCATTTATCATAAGTGAGTTTAAGTTACTGAGACCATTATATTGAATTGTATTTTACTAAAAATTAGATTTGTACTACATTATTCATATAGGACCATTAAACTCTTCTTGAAAACTTACTAATAAAGCTATTAACGTCTCTGTACTTGAGCTCAGACTGAAAATTGGGGACCATTCTTCAAGAATTCTGTTGGTTATCTTCCAGTAAGTAAAATTCAAAAAAAAGGTTATAAGTAAATAAAATCCCTTTTAAAATATTTGGATTAATTAAAAAGGTTTGGTTTCACTTCATATAGTATATTTCATAAAAAGAAGCCTATTTTTATAATAAAATTGTAATATTGAATCAACAAGTTTACTACTAATTTAACATAAATTTTTCTTAGTAAAGATCTGTCAATAGACCAATTAAATTTGTAATATTCTCAGATAATAAACCAAATAACAAAAACTGATCAATTTATAATTTTTAACATGACATTTAATATTTTTTCTTTGTTTGTATAACTAATTTAATATTTAAAAAGAATATTACTGAAAAATGTTTTCTTTAAATATATAAAATCACAGTTACATTTTGTAAACCTCTTGAGTTAAGTGATCAAATAAAAGAATGTTTAACTGTTGGCACTTATAAATTAACTATAAAAACTACAAGTAAGCAATTAATTGACTTAAGTAGTGTTATATCATACTGATAAAACTCTTTTTGAAGTTTTAATACTAATATCTGAATTTTTCAATTAAATTTGACGTGAAACATGTGTGATAACGTTGAAATTGTAAGTCATGAGGTAAATATGTGTTATTTAAGACCTAGAGCTGATAAACATGTTAGAGGAAATTCAAATGAAGGGAAAATAATCTCCAACAAAAATCAGCACTCCTTAAATGAATATAGAGGAAAAGGAAAGGCTATTAAACCAAATAAAAATTAAGAAGAAAAGAAACACTTTACAAGAGCCCATTCATTCTGTTTCATCACTTCTAAAAAACCTAACAGTGAAAGTCCAAAAAAATTTTGGAACAGATGAACAATTTGAAAAAGAGAGCAGCTCAAGGATTCATAAAAGTAAATTAAGATCTGCTAGGCCTCAAAGCTCAGCCTACCACAGTAGTCAACAAGCCTTCCACAGTTTTTCCAGAAGTACTTTTAGCTCACAATAAAGCAGAGGACCAAAAAATTACAGTAAGAGAATGGAAGTGGGACTGGTACTCTCAAAACTACAACCATCCTCCTCATCAGAGTTCCAGCAGTCACCATTACAGGGAAAAGAAAAAGAGAGAAAAGGGAAGTGGAATAAGAACTTGGTAAGTCATCCATCTTCTAATGATCAATTATATAATACTAATAATGAATCACTCATAGGTAAAGAAATTGATAATGATGTATTGATTATAATTTATAATTATTATTAGGATTATTCATTTGAATATAGTGGTTTTGATTGATCTTTATATAATAACAATGTAAATAGTTTTATTGAAAACAAGGATAATACTAGAAACATTAAAATTTAACCAAATGAATTGAATATTTAGTCAAATAATAAAGATGAGTCTTCTGGTTTAAACACAAAAAAATTGAATATTTTTTGAAAGAAAATCAAATGGAATACAAAATTGTAAATAAATTATTATTGAGAATCAAAAAATTGGAAGAGTTCTCTAGAGTCTAACAATAATACAGAAAGTGTATTATTAAACCTTAAAGAATTATTGAGTACTACTGCCAAGAAATTAAAGTTCATTGAAAATTCAAATAATGAATTGACTAATTAAAATGAAAATTTAAACTCTGAGATCAAGAATTTATACAGTAAATTAGAACATTCTCAAAATATATTTCTACAATTGAGGGACAGGTAAAATTGTCTTTTTAAAATGTGAATGATACTTTATCACATGTATCTGTAATAAAAGATAAATTACAGAGATTAGAGATAGAAGTAGCTAATATTTTGAAGAATACTGACAAATTAAACAACATCACCTCTTCATATGAAACATTCATATGAAAAACAAATTATTGAAAAAGAAAATAGTGTCATGGACTCTGGGAGTAAAAAATCAATACATGATGAAATACATGATCATCTATTGAAAGTAAATATTCCTAAGGTTAAGGAAGTAAGAAATAACCAAAAGAACTGGCCTAAGTAAGATATTTACACTTCTTCTGATGGGGATTCCAAATCTGATTGGCAACACTTTGTAAAAATAATTGATAACTTACAATTTTCATGAAAATTACCTGATGAAGAAATTACATCAAAATTAATATCTTTATTTACAGATGTGGCCTTATTATGGTTTTAATCTGTATTGAGTGAGGGAATTAGTTATTCCCGGGTTGAATGGAAGGCACTAATTGAAAGACAATTTAGTGGCACAAAATTTAGAGTCACTCAACAGAGATTTTACGAGAAAACAAGATACAGTCCAAGTAATGGGGATAAACCAATGGTATTTTTAATGAATTTAATAAAAATATTGAAAACCATGGATCCAAAAATAAATTATGATGAGTGGAAAGAAAAAATGATTTATAAATTGCCTATATCAGTTAGGGACATTATTGTAGCTAGAACTGAAAATATCTGAGGTACTTCTGGATTTACTAATGTATGCAATAAAATATGAATCAAGGTATAATAGCTATAAGAGAAATATTGAGGTGGTTAAGCCTTCTAAAACTAAGTTACCAGTGGAGAAGAAAATAACTTCTGCTCCTCTTGTTCCTAAGAGATAAAAAGTAACACTTGCTACAAATATAATGAACATGGAGTAAAAGGTCATACTTTTAAGAAGAGAATAAATGTTATTGAGAACTCACAAGATTCTGAGCCCAGTAATCATGAAGGTGAAAAGGATGAGTCTAGTGAATATTGTAAAAATAACATTTCTTACAGTGATGATGAAAATGAGGTATTTGAATTAGAACAGGATTTTATGATCCTGAATTATGTAATAACTCCCACAGATTCATATGTAACTTTGGATGAGGTAGCTGAAATAATAAAAGATGTAAATCATCATACTTACAAGATCACACCTATTGGAGCACTTTTTATCTTATGTGAAAAATAACTAAATTCTATTCTTGACATGGGCTGCAGGTAGTGTAGTTTTCATTAACACTTTGATGAAACTTGATAGTAAGTACAAAGAAAAACTGGAATCTGTACAGAAAAAGAACTGGAGAGGTTTTTGTTCAATATTAAGTCCAATTGGTAAATACAAAACTTCTGTATTCTTTAAAAATAATAATAGATAAGTAAGAGCATTATGTGAATTTTTAGTAATAGATAGTAAAGATTCACCATACAATATGGAGGAAGTACTTGCTAGCAAGTCCACAACCTTGAACCCTAATTCATATCTTTTTGAGCCCACATTGAATTAGTGATGAAAACACCAAGAGAAAATATTGAAATTCTGGTGAACTCAATATGAATACAACTTGAACATTTAATGAAGCATACGTAATAATACTTTGCACAAATATTGAGATTTGAAGAATAAGATTTTTTTATAGAAATTTCAATACAGTGCAAACCACACCTAAATTATTCTAAAAAATACATATTTTTTATAATATTTAAGTAGTCTCTTTGCAATTTTTAAAAGAAGAACACCAAAGTATAGATTCGGCAAGATACCACCTGATATAATTATATAAGTTTCTTTGGCCAGAAAAACATGGAGAAAATATAATTTAAAGTATTTCAATTTGCTCATGAAATATTATTTTGTGCATTTATATTATTTATTGTATTATTTTCAAGAATTGAAAAAATTATATACTTATTTTATGACTAGATAGTATTGAATATTATAAATCATTAAAATATCTAAAGAAGGTGCAAAAATCTTAAAAATGATGTTACAAAGACTTTACTTAGACATATAATTTCAAAACTCAAATGAAATTCTATATTATACTAGTAAAGAAAAAATATTTACATACTAATATTAATTAAAATTTATTTCCCTACATCTTCAAAATTTTCAAAATATTAAAATGTAAATTTTTATTTGATTTAAGTAAATGAAGAAAATAACAGTATAGGAATTGTGGATTTTTAGGATTCAAGGAATTTCTGTGCCCACTCTTTGTAACATATTTTATATATTTATTTTGTATTACTATCTTATTTTATTGTCTTTTTTTACTCCCTCTCAAGAATACCCCACTCTTTTCACTTTTAAATATTCCTTTTTCCTCACCTCATCTTTCTCCCCACCCTTTTTACTCCCTTCTTCATCATTTTCAACCCATATCCACATTTGCCACTCCCTCTCCACTCCTCTCCTTCCAGTTTTCTTACCTCCCCATTCCTCCCTACCACTTTATTTTTATACACAGAAATAGGGACTGAGTTGAAAGGGAGGAGATTGGGGTTCAAGGAATGTGGAGGCGAGGTAAAGGGGAGGAATGGGGCTACAAGGGTTTGGGAGGCTGTAGAGAGGGGTGAGGAAGGGTATATGGGGTAGAGAAAAGGTTGGAAAAGAGTTGGAAGGGAAGATTAACGGTTTCTGAGGCATTTTTAAAAATGAAAAAAGGGTAGGGGAGAGGTTGGGAGGGGTGAAATGGGGATCAAAAGAGGATGGCATACAATGGGGCTGGGAGGGTAGCGAAAGGGGTGGGGAGGGAAGACAAGAATGTGTTGATAGAATTGAAAGGGATGGGGATGGGTGAAAACTGAGTGTGAAAATAGGAGGATGGACTCTGTTCTTTGGGTGAAGAACAGAGTTCACTGCCATAAAGTATTAGCTGAAACATGAAATATATAGGGTGAAACAGCTAACTCCAAAGTAGTTTTAGACATACATTATCACTTTAAATAGGATACTGAAGCTGTAAATTTACTTTATCATGTAAATTATTTTTGAATTATGGTGTATGGATTTGTATAATTGTTTAATAACTCAACATACAGATGTATTGATTATTATTTATATACATTGTAATATAAAGTATGAGAAGTAATATGATATAAAAAGTACCCATATAATATTAGTATAATTTTTCTTTCAAACTTTTTTATATAATGTGGTTGATAATTCTATATATGACAAAAAATAATAGGTATTTTAGAAAATAATTTTAACCAAATAAAATTGATTAAATATTAAACCATTTTCATAGGCCTCATTAGGTGAGCTTACATAGTTTAGAATTTACATGTGAGTTGTGCTGGTGAGGTGAAAAAAATCTTCTACATGAATAATGGGCTTCAAATGAAGATTTACCACAAGATATAATGATATAATAATTATTATTTTTCTTAATATCTTAATTTCTGATTAATATATGTACCATCATAAATAAATGTAATTACTAAATACTCAGGGAAAGAAAAAGTATAAAATTCTTAATATATGTATTATTATTTAATCAGTAAAAGAAACAACTCTCTGAGATCTCTTAATTTCTAAAAAAAATTTATTGCAATAAATACATACAATTTTTTAAAATTAAATTTCTTAGCTTTGATACAACTTAGATTGAACTCTCAATGACAACCTATGCATGACTATGGCTCAACCTTAGTTAAACTGTGAGAAGTTCTTTTAATTTCTTAAAATTAAAAAATAAGTTATTGTAATGTAAGTCTAAGTATATTTTTTTAACAAAAATATTTTTTCCACATGTTATGAATTTATGGGAATAAATAAAAAAAATTTCAATTTTTTCAAAATCATTATTTAAAATAGCTTTCATTCTATTTTCAATTATTATAGAATGATTTTACTTTCAATTGATAGACTGAAAAAAATTCTACAGCTATGTTTATATTCATATAATATCTATAAATAATTTACAGAGATCCTATTGATACTAAATATATTTTAACAAAAGAAAAAATCTCTTTTAGATAAAAATATTGCAGGTACTTCCTAGTAGCACATTCTTTAATATAGATCTATATGTTTGAGTTTAAATCAATTCCAATGCATAATAATAGAAGTTTTTAAAATTTAAACATAAAATCTTTTTCAAAAATTTAAATTGCAATCAAAGTTAACTTATTAACTTGTTTTTCTGCTTTAATCTTCACTGGAAATTCATAATACTCTCAGTTGAAATTAATTTAAGTAAAAAATTAATTATGCTTGTATTGAATTTTGATAATTAAATTTTTTAAGAGGATTTATATAGTATTTTTTTCTAGAAAGTATCAAATATATTGACTCATTAAATGTATAAGATAATTTATTTTTACCTATATGTTTTATTATCTTATTTCAAATAAAGAATTGAAAAACAATTAAACTATATTTCTAACATGAGGTGAAGGTGTAATTTTAGAGCTGTAAAATTATCTTGTAAATTTTTATATCTCTCCAACCATGAGTATGATCCTCTACAATTTTAATTAAGAAAATTGGAATAAAAAAGCTGCATTATTTTTATGTATATTTTAAAGTGTTTTATTAAATTTATACTAATCAGAACTTAATTTTTATAATGGTAGCAATTTATATTGTCATGGTTCAAGTTATCTATTGTATCTTTCTTACAAAAAATTTTTATATAGATGTCTTTCCAAAAATAAAATTATGGAATGATGTATAATATTAGTTCTACCTCTTTGGTAGAGTATTTGAACTATACAAAAGCCTGAAATTTGATCTCGTGCACCTCTTCTTACATGGAAACATTGTAAAATTTGTGAGGTGCATCTCCAGATGAACAGTATTTTTATTTCAAATATCAGATTTAAATTACACTATACTATCAAGCTAAAAGTTTTAAGACATATTTCTCTATTTACTTATAAATTATTTTATAACTTTAGGCACATTTTATCTGTATTTTTTATGAAAGGAATTTACTGAGTGGTATTTTTTTGAGTTCTCTAGATCACTTTACCAACTGAAAGTATGCCATAAAATTTTTATGAAATCAATAAAAAAGATATTTTTTAATCTAGATAGATATTTGATTTACCCATGATATAATATATATATTGTCTTAGTAGCTGAGGAATTGGTAGAATTTTAAAAAGAGAAAATTATTTTGGGGATTTTATTTTCCTTTTCTTGCATTTTCTATTCCCCCAAAATTCATTGGAGTCTAAAGCTAAAAGATATATGCTAATTATAAGTGAAATTCAAAAAAAAAATCAAGGAGAAATTCAGTTTATATTGTGTTAATAATAAAATTACATTTTTTCAATTCTGGAAAAACAGTTTTAGGTAATAGAAAAAGTCACTAATTTTTTTTATATGTAATCTGAAAGTTTTTATAAACATTATTGTACTTAAGAATTGTGATATTATTGATAGATTTTCAATGATAAACTTAAATTCATAAAGTATTATATAAATAAGTTGCATCAAAAATAACTGTGCATTGAGTAGACTCATGGAATGATTTTTTCTGGCTTCCATTCTGTTATCCTAACACTTTCACTATGTTTTCAATATAGATCCATTATTTTTCATGTGATACTTCAAGTGAAATTTCAGTATTAATTCAGTCTGAGTTTCATCTGATTTCCATCTGACTTCAAGTTGAGGACTTGCTAGCAAGTCCCCCTCAAATATTTTTTCATGATTTTAGTAATTAGTTTATTATTGGAAATGACTTATTGACCAAATTTTGCATCAAACTAGATCCTGTAAATAGTTGCTTCACAATCAGAGTAAACAGAAAAAGTAAATTCAAGATTTGTTCTGCATCTTCAACTTATTCCATTTCTTCTAAAGAAAAACAACTCCAAGGTGGAAGACTTAACTTTAAAGTGGTTCAATTGGAAAATGAAATCAAAAGGCTGCTTTCAGTCTTCAAATCTCAAAAATTGTAGAAGAAAATAATTTGAGTTTGATAGAATCTTATCCTATGGCATTTGCTCATGGTTCAAATGAACTAGGATTGGTCAAAGACCATGAGATGAAAATCTTCTCAAGATGTGATTTGGATAATATTCCTGGAAGCTTAAAAAACAAGCACTACCCAGCTTTTCCTGAATAAAGGAAAATCATAGAAGACAACATTAAGACCTTAGAAATAGGTATTGTTGAAAAGGTAGACACAACTTAAATGTATTATGTTATTTCACCAGCTTTATTCTCTTAGGAAAATAATAATGCAAGGTTATGTTGTGATTACAGAGCCTTAAATACATTCACTGTAGATGATATTTATGCTCTCCTAAGGATAGCTTCTATCAATGCTACCTTAAAAGGAGCAAAACATATCTCCTGTCTGGATGAAAACAAAGGTTACTACTAGATTCCTGTGGAAAAGAATTCTCAGAATTACCTACTTATAACTGCACATATGGGAATATATAAATATGTGAGAGTGCCTTTTGGAAGAAAGAATTCCCCTTCAGTCTTCCAAAAATTGATTCATAGTGTTTTTAATCAGGGAACAGTTGAAGGATGGCTCTTAGTGTATATTGATGACATCATAGTGTTTTCAAAGACATATGGTGAACATTTAAATCACCTGAGAAGAGTATTTCAAAAAATGGATGAAATTAATATATAAAGTTATATTAAAAAAATGTAGATTTGGGTTTCAATCCTTGAAAGTACTTGAACATTTTTTATCTGGATTACAGATTTGTGTTTATCAGAATAAAGTGGCAGAAATAAAAAAAATTAATATACCTAAAAATGTGAAAGATTTTCAAAGATTGCTAGGTGTGTGTGGATACTATAGGCAGTATATAAAAAACTACAAATCCATTGAAGCCCTTTTAACAACATTAATCAGGAAAAATGAGGCTTTCATTTGGAATAATGAAAGACAAAATGCCTTCAATAAATTAAAGGAATGTTTAATGTCAGCTCCAATCTTGGGACTTCCAGATTTCAACCTCCCTTTTATCTTGTATACTGATGCAAGCTTTACAGGGTTAGGTGCTGCTTTATACCAGAATCAGAAAATAAATGGTAAGATATCTGAAGTAGATATCTGTTATATATCCAGAACCTTAAGAAAAACTGAATTAAGGTATGGGGCTACTCAAATGGAATTTTTAGCCATTGTGTGAGCCCTGGAAGTACTTCATTACTATCTGGAAGACCAGAAGTTTGAATTAATTACAGATTGCAGTGCAGTAAAATCATTAATAAACATGAAAACACCAAATAGAGACATGTTTAGATGGAAACTAGCTGTAAAAGAATAAAGAGGGAGGATGGAGATCACTCACAGAGTAGGGAAATTTAATTCTAATGTGTATTTGTTATCCTGAATTCCTTTTCCAAATGATACTGACAACCCAGCTCATGTGCCTGAAAATGAGGTAATACATATTTTTGGGATTTATATAGTTGATTTAGAGGAAGAATTCATGCAAAAAAAATTAGTAAGTTATTCATCAGATAAAGATTTGTCTAAATTATCAACCATATTAAATGATCCAACAAATGCCTCAATGGGTGCATTGATTACAACTTTACCTCCAAATTATAAAAATGCATTGGAAAAAGGGAAATTGTTAATTGAATATGGAGACATATATTACAAGAAAAATATAAGTAATGTAATAGTTATAATTCCATCTATGAAAAGTTTAATATTAAGTACTTGCCATGATTAAATCTTAGCTGGTCATTTTAAGTTTACAAAACATTAACTAGAGTTAAAAACACAGCCTGGTGGATAAAAATGAAAGAAGATGTTCAAAATTAAATTGACACATGTGAATCTTACCAAAATTCTAAAAGACTGACTGGTAATAGAGATGAGTTTTTACAAAAAATAGAGCAGCCAAAAGCAACATGGGAAATTATAAAAATTGAATTTGTAACTGGTTTTCCATTAGCAGGAAAAGAAAGCTTATATTCTTGCTATGTAGTTGTGGATAGACTAACAAAAATGTTTAAGTTAATTCCTACCAATAAAGAGCTATCTGCATATGACTTGGAAATGATATAGCGGACTCAAATTATGAATACTGCTGGGTTCCCCAAAGCCATAATCTCTGACAGAGATCCAAAATTTACTTAAGAATTTTGGAAATTTTTCATTGAAGTATCAGGTTGTCAATTGAATTTGTCTACAGCACACCATCTACAAACCAATGGGCTGCCTGAGATAATGATACAGACTCTGAAGGATATGATCAGAAGATATTGTGCCTTTGGATTAGAATACAAAGACAATGAGAAATTCACACATGACTGGGTAACATTGATTCCTGGCCTTAAATTTTCTTATAATAGCACAACTCATTCTTTAACAGAGAAAAAACCATTTGAACTCTGGCCTGGGTATGTTTCAAAACACCAGTAAATCATTTAAAAAATTATCAAGGTTAGAAATACACCCTATTACTAAAACCTTTATTGATATGCAACAAATGTATAGAAAGAAAGCATAAAAATGCATTAAAAGTATTTGAATATGAAAATAAGAAATGGTATAAGTCCCATAAAGTATTTGAATTCAAAAAAGGAAATGAAGTCCTTATCTCAAAAATACATTTTAACTTACAAGGTAGTGTTAAATTAAAATATACTTTTGATGGAACTTTCTCAGTAAATAAAATGGTTGGTGATAATGTTGTGGAAGTCATATTATATTCCACAAATCATAGGGAAAATCCAGTTTTCTTTATCTCATTATTAAAACTTTACCATGAAAATGATCCTGATTGATATTCAAAAAGAAGAGGAAAGCATAAGAAACAGCCTGAAGAGCTTGTGGAAAAAGAAGAGATTGAAAAAATATTCAATTAAAGCATCCTTACTAAAGAGAAAGGAACTGAGTATTTATTAAGATATAAGGGAAAATTAAATGAATTTGATAAATGAATACCTGAAAATGCAATTTCAAATCTATTCTCCCATCTTAAAAAATTTAAACAGAAATAATAATCTTTTCAAAAAGCTGAGGGGTTAGTACCAGTACTCATAATATTTTAATATGTTTGATTTCTTTAAAAATTATTTTTTAATGCTACAGATTTTTCTGAATACTTAAAAAATGAAAAGTAAAAAAGTATAATTTATCAATTTCTTATTGTTTTTTTTGGGTGGGAAAGTTTCAGCCTGGATATTCACAGGACTAATTAAAAATTGCTCATAAATTATGTGAAACACATGTAGTAAACATGTGAACAATAAATAAAGGTATACAAGATGTATACATAAGTAAAATTTATTATTTAGTACAATATATGCCATTATAATGCCTTATATACATGCATATATCAACCTTTTATAAGTCTTATGTACTTAATATAAAGCTGGGATATTTCAGGGTAATCTTAAGAAACTTAAAAATAAGGCAAAATAATTTTTAAGTAAATTTAAAGCATTTTCACCAGAAAAAAAATATGGGCACCTGATTGCAGGTTCCAATCCCTATCTTTGATTTGATTCAGTTCTAGCTCAGATTTAATTCTTCTGGAAATTTTGTGCACTGAACACTGAGCATTATAGCTTGTGTGGCATCAAATCTAGGTTATTCTTGTGTCACAAATAGATTGATGGATTGGCACCTGCTAGCAGTTTCCAGGTTTTTTTGTGGTGTTGTTTTCATTGTTTTGTGGAAAAATATGAAATGAGCTTTAAGTCACTTAAAATTTGAAAATATGCACTATAATTTTTATAATATTGAGAATTCACCTTTACAGATAAATTTTTTTTAATTAGAACTATTTATTTAGCTATTCAAATGTATAAAAATAACACATTTCAAATTTGATGTTTTTTATGCTAGAAATGGCTTCTGTGTACTGGCCACATACTGCCTGCATTTGTCCCATGTGAGTAGACTCATTTTTAGAAAATTTAGTGATTTCACACTATAATTACCCCACATTGTATTCCCACTATCTGGAAACATGCTAAAATAAGCAACAGGTTCTTATTTAGTGTCCTAATTTCATTATTAGTGCATTGACCTCATTATATGCACTAATTTCATTAATAACATCAAGAGTAGCACCTATAATTCACTAACATGCTTAAAATCACCTATTTTTTCAAGTAATTAACCATGCAAGAGCCTACCAAGAGACTTCATTCAGCTACCCCACATTTCATGTCTTATTTTGGGTTTCTCAATGGTTTCACAGTCAATATTGGTCATATTTGGATAAGAAATTCATGTATTAATTTGAATTAATTAGCCCCTTACTTTCTAATGTTTATCCCCCTTAATAATGTGTTATATTTAGCACCTTTTCTTCCTTATTTTCTCTCATATTTTAAGATTTACATGCATATATTCTCATTTTGGTCATCACTCTTTTTTTAATGGATTAACACATGTTATTCATGTATTTTAGTGTGTGATATGATACTTCTTTTGTTACTGGTTGATACTTTGGTTAGTGGGAATGTGTAATTACTAATTTGAGGGTTTATAAGTGTATAAAATCCTATAGCTCTAGCTATATGCCTTGACCAAGGGAGTTGGAGAAAAACTAGAGAGAAAATCCCCTTTCCCTTTGAGAAAAACAAGGTGAGATTATTTTGCTACATAAAATTGAAGACTTCTACAATACCCCTTCCAACACACTTCTTGACTGCTTAACAAGTCAAGACAATACCCTAGATAGACCACAGACCGAAGAAAACCTGAAATGAAAAAATATCTACACCAGAAAACCAAAAAACGGTGCACTTGTTGCACAGAAAAAAGCAATAATACTTGACGCAGGTTGCAAAGCTACACCAGAGAAAAAATTTTCCAAAGTTGACTTGAATGAATAGCTAAACTTGCAACAAACCCAGCCAATTTTGACCAAAAAACAGTGAAAACTGTTTGAGAAACAGTGATCTAATTACCAGATGGTTGTATCATAATTAAAGTTTCCCCAAACTGTCTTATTCAGTATGTACACACAGACCACCATCTAAAAATATATGCTAAAGCAACTTATTTGGAGCTTCTTCCAGCCAAATTTCATAAAAAAACCCTCTAGAAGTGCTCCCCAGAATGCTATGACCAAGTTGAGTAGGCGCCTTGAATCCAGAAAACCACTAAAAACAACTAAAAAACTAGAAAACACCTTAAACCATAAAACATGCTAAAAAATCATTGTGACATAAAACGTAGAGAAAAACCAGGGCTATTTAATTTTACAATGCAATTCACTCTAAGACTTAAGGCTAGGCCAAAAAATGCAAAAAACAAAATTAAACAGTTTTAATAAAAAATGAAAAGTGACCAAAAGTGCCCTTAATACTTAGAATATAAAAATATCATCATCAAAATAAAATATAGAGAAAGTACAGGGCCATCCAATGATACTAGACTCTTCTTTGTAGCTCCAATATTCAGCTTATTCAGTATGAAAACACAGACCACGATCCAAAAATCTATGCTACAGCAACTAATTTGGCCCTTCTGCCAGCCAAATTTCATAAAAAACCCTTTAGAAGTGCTTCCAAGAATGCTATGAGTGAGGAAGGCAGGCCCCCTGAATCCAGAAAACCACTAAAAACAACTAAAAAACCAGAAAACAACAGAAAACACCTTAAACCATAGAACATGCTAAAAAATCTTTGGGATATAAAACATAGAGAAAAACCAGGGCTATGTAATGGTACTAAGAACTTAACTCTAAGACTTAAGGTTAGCCCAAAAAATGCAAAAAATAAAATTAAACAGTTATAATAAAAAATGAAAAGTGACCAAAATTGCCCTTAATACTTAAAACATAAAAATATCATCAAAAAATAAAATATAGAGAAAATACAGGGCCATCCAATGATAATACCCTCTTCCCTGTAGCTCCAATATTCAGCCTGTGAGTCTAGAAAAACACCATAAGTAGAAATCAATTCCATTTAAGACATCACCAAACTGTACCAAACTACACAGCAAAGGCTCCAGCAATGTTGGATGACCACATTGCCTGTGTAGAGGATTGGTAAATCAAGGGGGAAAATTGGGGACTTCATGGGTATAAAAGGAGGCAGTTTTTGGGCTTATATTCTACATTCTTTATCATTAAAATTAATCAATAAAACCTATAAAATTGAAATACATTTCATTAGTACTAATTAAAGTTTTTTTATAGTGTTCTATTATCTCTATTTTTCTGCCAACTTTAAACTGTAACCCATTTATCATAAGTGAGATTAAATTATTGAGAACCTAATATTGAATTATATTTTACTAATTATTGGATTTGTACTACATTACTAATATAGGACCATTAAAATCTTCTAGAAAGTCTACTAATCAAGCTATTCACATCTCTCTACTTAAATTCATCCTGAAAGTTTATTTCATTATTTTATGGCAGATTCAGTACCTTTTTTGAGGGGCGATCATGTGACATATTTGGTAAAGTTTGAGATCACCTAAAATCTCACCTTTTCTTTGCAACTAGAGTGAGTGTTGAGATTCTTCATAATTTTCATAATAGGGGGTCTAAAACCTTTCCAAATACACCACACAAACACACCACAAAAATGGTTCCAGACCTTACATTAAAAATGAATTACACCTGCCCTGGAAAGGTGTATTTAAGAAGTATAATTTTCCCTAAACACATCCTCTTTTAAATCACCAAGTCAACAAAAAACTTTTCTTCTTCATCATGATTACTCAGTACTAGGTAAATAGGATCAACACCTAGATTTTCTTCACCAAACTCTTTAGGGCTTATTCATAAAAAAATTTATGTGATTTGCCAGTAATTAATCATTACCTTATAAACAAACTCTTAATCTTCATCACTTTTCAATAATATAGAATCAGACTTTTGGTCCTCTATCAACTTGAGATCACTTCTAGAGATCTAGCTCTTGATCTAATGGTTAATTCAGATACTGATTCCAATGCTGTACTACCCCTACCAGTAGACTCTAGAAGTACTTCATCATCTGAAACAAGCTCTATGAATTCCAAAACACTACCAATCACCCTTCTTATTTTCAAGGCCAAGATTAACTAATTTAAAATATTTTGCAATGAAATTCCCCAGCTTCCCAGTTTTCTTCATATTGGTTCAGCTCCCAGACTTGAAGTTGCATAACATATCTAAGATTCAGTCTTACTAAGATATCTTATCTTCTATTCATCTCTCACTTCCATCACTCATTTTTGATTCTGATACTTTCACTTCAAAACTCTCAAGTTAAGTCACTTTCTCATTTTTTGTAATTTTATTGCTGATTGAAATGTCTTTTTTTTTGTTTCTTTTTTTTGCTCTTTTTATATCATCTTTTTTGGTTTAATAACTGATTGATCATCTCTTTTTTCCTTTTTTTTGGCTCTCCATCTTTTTTATTCTTGATTTACTGACTTTCTGGTGTTTTTTGGTCATTTTTAGGTTTTTTCTCTTTTATGGCCTTTTTATTTTGCTATATTGCTTCAGAATCATTCAGAAAACATTTGGAAAATTTTTCCAAGAATTTTCCACTTGTATTTGGGTGGTTTTAGACTATATTTTGTCTTTTATTCTGCTATAACAATTTATAAATGTTAGCTGGGAAGTTCCCAGTAATTTAAGATGTTTTTTTTTGCTGGTTTGAGTCCTTTTTTTCACTATAACCATTTGAAATTATTCAGAAACTTTTGGAAGCCATTTGGAAATGTCTGAAAAGAATTTTTAAGTGACTTTCAAGTGTTTTATGATCCTTTTCTAAAGTTTTTTTGAGCTTTGTTTGGATTTTCTTGTCACTTTTCTAGGAACATTTGGGACACTTTTGGGACACTTTTTTGGAACCTTTGGGACAAATCGTTTGGCACCCTTTTTTGGAACTTTTTTACACCTTTCTTGGAACTTTTGGGGACTTTGTTGGAAACTTATGGATTCTTTTTTTGGAGCTTTTTTCCACATTTATGGATGCTTTTTTTTAAACTTTTTAATGACTTCTTGAACCTTTTCAGGTATATTTTATCCAATTTTATTATTTTATTATTTAGATTTATTTTTATTTCATTTTCCAGATTAAAATGACTGAAAATCTAGAGTTGTTTAACCAGATTCATAAGCTAATAAACAAAGGTAATGTAACAAATAAAAAATCAGGTATCCAAAAAAAGTATGGGGTCTAATATAAATTGTCAAGTTTTTTTTTAATTCATGAATTAACATTTAACAAGTCATATGTGATACTCCACTTACTTAAATTAACTAGCCAGAAAGCCCTGTGTTGTATGATGGCGATCATGTGGACATTTTTCTCTTGTTATGGGGTTCATGTATACACTTGTGTTTGATTTCATTGAATTTAGCCACAGATGATTTTCATTCACATTTTTACTTGAATCTTCATTGATTTAGGTTTTTTTAATTATCTTATATGACTTGTTTAAATGATAATTTATTGAATGAGCTTAAAATTTGGAAATCTAGGACCCTACTTCAATAAAACACAGGGGAAGGTATTTCCAATTTTGTTTTTTGTCAAAATATTTTTTGACTAAGAAAAAAATTGTTGATCCCCACCCCCTGCTATGGTAAAAAGCATGGGAGGGTATTGATGAAAAAGATTTTTTGACATAATTTTTTTTTTAATTTGAAAAAAATTTGGTGATCTGCAGCCAGAAA
Source organism: Hemileia vastatrix (assembly GCA_030280995.1). Classification (NCBI taxonomy): domain Eukaryota; kingdom Fungi; phylum Basidiomycota; class Pucciniomycetes; order Pucciniales; family Zaghouaniaceae; genus Hemileia; species Hemileia vastatrix. The sequence goes on along the minus strand of JASXTE010000003.1, from coordinate 17,113,674 downwards.
AGAATCATATAATGAAGTTAGTACTTGAGAACAAATGTAAGAAAGTGATAAATCAAAGACAAAAGACAAATTCATAAATGTTATTGATAGAAAGATTGAAAGTATGATGGAGGGAGAAAGATCTAGATTATTAGATATAAGTAGGTTAGATAGACAAAAAATGATAAACAGTTTAAATTTTAAATTTTTCATTTTCCTCTATCTGAATTCTAACCATATCCCTCTCTAAATCTAAATTATCTGTCTCAATTTTTAAAAAAATTTCATCCTTTGATTGTGAAAAAATCCACAAACTAGCAGAAGCCCTTTTCTTGAGTCTTTTGCCAGGGGGGGGGGGCTGACTCTTTATCATCTAAAATTTTATCACCAGTTAATTCCTTGAAAATTTCTTGACCTGATGAGCCTCATTTCTGGTTAATACATATGGAGTAAATAATCAATAAAACAGAAAATATTAAAAAAAAATTAGTTTAAGCTTAGTACCACAGGCTCATCAAGCTCAATATCAGACTTAGCAGTTGGCTCTTCAAATTCAGAAGAGTCAAGAAAAATATCTAAAAGAAATTCTTGGTTATTTGTATGAGATTCATAAAGTTTTGGACCTTGATTATATTTACTATTCCTTAGATAAGAATGTTTAAGGATAGAAATTTAAGCTGGAAAATTAAATAATGGAATAAAAAGTAATCAAATTACCATTGTGTGAAAGAGAAAAATCAGATTTTGAAAAAAAACTGGGAGATAAAATATGTTGTGGCATTCCACATCTGGGTATGCCACTTAGGATTATTTTTGAAGATTAGTAGTGACTTTCTGGATTATAAGGCTGGATATTTGGAATTTTGGAAAATGATTATTATCATTGGATAGCCCAGATTTTTCTCTATCTTTTATGTCTTGATGATTTTTTATAATATTTTACTGTTTTCTTAGTGTTTTACTTGATTTAGTGACTTATAGTATTTTGGGTGGATATGGTGTGCTGATGGAATGGCCACTGAGCTCCAGTGCTCCGTTGCGCTCCGGCGCTCTCCGGTTTGCTCCAGTGCAAAAGCAAAGTTTACTGGAAAAATTCTGTCATTGTGGCCAAGTTTGGTCATGGTGACAAGATTAACTCACTGTTGCAAATTTAGCTCACTCTGGCCAAATTAGCTCATTATAGCAAAATTAGCTCATTATGGAAAAAAAAGCTCATTGTGGCAAAATTTGCTCACAATGGGAAAGTCTGATCACCAGTGCAAAGTTTTGTCACTGCAGAAAAGTCTGGGCACTGTGGTAAATTGTGGTCACTGTAGAAAAGTCTGTTCACCAGTGCAAAGTTTGGTCACTGTAGAAAAGTCTGATCGCCAGTGCAAAGTTTGGTCACTGCAGAAAAGTTTGGCTATTGTGGAAAAATTTGGTTAGAATTTATTATGCTTTTTAGATCAATAGTTTATTGAAGATCCTATGCATGTAGGGTATTGTTGGAAAGGTCTGGAGTAGGAGAATCAGATAGAAGGGGGAATCTTAGTCTTCTAATGATTTTTTTGTCTTTTAGTTTCGATATTGAGAGTCTTTTTGGATTATTAACAACCATTATTCATATATTTCTTTTGTCAACAAAATAATTAATCATTTATAATACCCTTATAAAATAACAATTTTACATAACACTTTAAATATTTTACTCAAAAACTCTTAAACATTAACATATAGGGTATCATTAGAAAGGTCTCAACTCCAGGGACTCGTTTATTGTATCTTTTTTCAAAAATTATTAAGACCTAAAAAAATTAAAACTTCTTTCTTCTAAAATATTGTTTCTGGTGTAACTTTATTGTTGAATTCAGTTGTTTTGCACAGAAGAACCGCTCAATCATCCTAAAAAGCGTTAATTAGACAGGGTTTCATTATTTATTATTATCAAATAGACTTTTAAGCTTATGGATCTAAAAAACTCACAAATTCATTTAGAGGGACAGGGTTTTCTCTGATTATCCAACTCCTTCAGATTCTGCTTACATCAAGGTGACTGTAAGAGTCTACCTATAATGTGAGGTGGAGTATATGGGTTAGGATAGATGGAAAGAAATGCATAGTTAATTGGGAGGATGTGGGTATTGGTGGGCTGAATTATTGTTGAGAAAATTTCACAAAAGTAGGATTTATTTGACCCCATGTTTGAGACCCCAAGTACCAAATCAGCCATGTGTCATGGTTTGTTTGCTTGACGGTTTTTAAATTAAATACTCTATGCATGTTTGGTAAGCCTTGAGACCCCTGATTTAATTATTTTAATCAACTTTATAATTATAAATTATTATTTTCTTTTCCACAGTCCAAAAAAACTCTATTAGAGTGATAACATTCAAATTTTGATGATACATATTTGAGCAGAAGTTTTAGATATCAGTTGGAAGAATATTGAGAAAGGTGTCTTGTTAATGCAAGGTCATGAGTATAGCTTTGGATTTTTCAAATGAAAGATGAAATTTTTCAGCAATGTTTTTTTGTTTTTGACCTAAAAATCTTTCTAAAACATAAGATTTCAGACCTGGATATCTGTAATGATTGTGAGAGAGACCCTCATAGATATGTTTCTATTAGAATTCTTTTTCATTGATGTTATCTATCCTTATGAGATTTACTGAGGAATATAAGGGTAGCACCTAAATAATTGGCACACTTAAGCACCATAAATAAAATACTTTAATAATACTTGCACTAATTTCTGAGTTTTCTGTCTTTTTCCCACTAGAATATTGAAGGAAAAACTTAATAAATTGAGTGTCCATGCCACAAAAAATTTTTTATCTCCATGAGAAATATCATAGGAAAATTTTTCCTGTTTGAATTGATTTACATCCAGGACATAAATGTTTTTTGTCACTATATTTGAAAAAATGGTAGCAGTCAAGAAAGATATTTTAAACCCTGCCAAATCTGTCCTTATTAGACCAAATATGAACTAAACTAGCTCTTTATTGGGCAGAAAAATATCTGGAAGCCACCTCTTCCTCTATAAAGGTCTTGTACAATATTTTTGGAGGTAAATGAGAGTTAATTAAAGTCTGATAGAGATTTCAATAAACTCATAGTAACTCTAGATAAATTTAACATTATATAGTATAAGAACATGACACATACTATATAGTGGGATGGTAGAAAATTAATGGGTAAAGATATGAGCTGTCACACTGCAGCCAGTATATTCTAAATTTGGAAAAGTGGTCTCCAGTGCTTCCAAAATAGTGGTCCCTTTAGAGAATCCCTTATTTTAAGGGTTTTTTGGAACACAAGATTTTGGTAATTGAGCTTATAACATCTAAGAAAAGGTTGATGGGAAGTTAATAAAAGCTTTTTGAAACTCAACAAAGAGATATTCAAGATAGTTTCAAGCTCAAAAAACAAATAATGGATAATGTGTGGTCAAATTGAAGCTATGTAGCACTTTTTAAAAAGATGTTTAATAAAAATATTTTTTTCCAGATCAGAGTCTGGCTTGAAATAAACTCATAAAGCAAGGGAAATAGTGTATCTATCACCACACAATATGGGGGGAGGACTTGCTAGAAAGTCCTCAACCTTGGACCCAAACTCACCATAGATTGAACACACATTGAGCTATTGATAAAGGAACCATACAGTCAGGGATGAACACCACTCAGCAGAACAGTTTTAAGTGGGTTTTCAAGTAGAGTTCAGTATGGGTTCAGTATGAGTTCAGTCTGAGTTCCACCTTAGTTCAATCTGAGTTCAGGTTGGGGACTTGCTAGCAAGCCCACCCCCTATATTGTGTGGTGTATTTACCAGAGGTTTTTGACAAATAGAGGGATGTCTAATATTTTTTCAATAGAAGGAGGGGTTAGAGAATGAAAAGCTGGAGATTTTAATGAATAGGACATTCATATTTGAGTGAGGATACTGTGTGGTATTCAGATAAAATTTTCTTTTAAGGTTTGAGGTAGATATGTAGGCAGTTATGGGCAAGAAAAGCCTTTAAAAAGGATATAATACTTTAAAATATGTGACTTGATGAAAAATAATTTATAGATAGAATGACTCTGGGATCTTCCATTTCAATAGGAAATTTGGGCATCAGAGCAAGATAAATGAGTTATTTAACATTTATTCTCCACTAGCCCAAGAGATATTGTATTAGAAGCTTCTTTAATTAATAATTTTAGATTTGAACTAAAAAGGGTATATCCTTAATGATGGAAGTGATAACTTTGATACTTCCTAATAGATATATATACTCATGGGCTGAGAATTTCAAGTCAGGTTGTATAAGAGCCTGGGAGATTATCAGTCCTGTAAAGTATACTGGAGAAGAGGAATTTGATTTTATACATAGAAATTAAAGAGGCTGTATCTTATATTAAAAAAATAGTGGGAATATCTTTGACTTATTTAAATTTTTTCTAACTAACACCACACAATATGGGGGGTCAAATTGCTAGCGAGTCCACAACCTTGGACCCAAACTCACTACAGATTGAACACACATTGAGCTATTGATAAAGGAACCATACAATTAGGGATTAACATCACTCAGAAGAACAGTTCTAGGTAGGTTTTCAAGTAGAGTTCAGTATGGGTATAGTATGAGTTCACTCTGACACTATGCAATATAGGGGGTGGACTTGCTAGAAAGTCCTCAACCTGAACTCAGATGGAACTCAGGTGGAACTCAGACTGAACTCATAGTGAACCCATACTGAACTCTACTTGAACACCCACCTAGAACATTTCTGCTGAGTGGGGTTCCTCCCTGATTGTATGGTTCCTTTATCAATAGCTCAATGTGTGTTCAATCTGTGGTGAGTTTGGGTCCAAGTTTGCGGACTCGCTTGCAAGTCCACCCCCCATATTGTGTGGTGTGAGTTCCATCTGAGTTCAGGTTAAGGACTTTCTAGCAAGTCCACCCCCTACATTATGTAGTGCAATTATATTAAGTAACACACATCATTTATCTGATTCACAAATTTTTACTTTAATTATTAGTTTCTTTACTTCAAATTAAAGTTTTTCACACTAATTTTTTCTTGCTTAAAATCATTTGATAGAATATATTGTAGATTACTCACCATTTATTGTTTTTGACCACATTAATTTATTTTTTGGTATCTCACTATTTATCTTGCATATTATTGAGACTTACCAGATACCTGCAATATATTGGTTGTTTCATCAAAACTGTCCTGTTGTAGTTTTCTCTTTTATTTTTCAATGATATTTTTTCAAATGGTTCTATGGTGCTTCAGGAAGTTTCTTGACTATATAAGAGCCTTGGAGAGCCCAATTAGCATCATAATGTTACTGAGAATAGAAATAGTGCAAAAATTGCACAAAAGTTACACAACAGTTTTTTGGCATTTATTTTAGCACTAAAATGTCTTGAGTGGGTTTTAAGTGTAAAAAAAAATTGCTTTGCAGCTTTTGCACTACTGTTACATAATTTTTGCAGCCCATGTCAAAATAAAAAATTTTCATAGTGTGAGTATTGGTGCCTTTTCTGGTAGAAATAATTTCTATTTGTTATCAAAGAATTAATGATTTCTACACCTATTTTATTCATTTACATTTTGCCATACTTACCATAGCATATATCATCATTCTTTGATTTAAGAGTTAAACCAAGAGTTTGCACCACTTCCCAACTGCAAGAAATTAATTTATGACCTTCCTAATAATGGGAAAAAATAAACACTTTTCAAAATTATAAGTGAATGAATTAATGAAAAGGCTCTTATAAAAAATAGATAATATTTTATGAAGAACAAAATAAATTATATTTAATATAAGCAATCACCTGAAAAAAAACATGGGCACCTGATAGCATGTTCAAATCCCTATCTTTGACTTAATTCAATTTTGGATAAGCTGTAGTTCTTCTAGAAAGACTGTGCACTGAACAATGAGCACACTAGCTCATGTAACATCAAATAAAATTTATTCTTAAATAAAATCTGAATATAGGTATAGGTACCTGCAATAAGGTGCCATTTTATTTATTTTGGTGTATGAAGTAAGTAATTTATGTATTAGGGGGTCTCAAAACTTTCTAAATACACTACATAAACATTCTACAAAAAAGATACCAAAGCCACCATCAAAAAATGAAATACACCTGCCCTAGAAAAGTGTATTTGAACAGCATATTTGGCCCCAAAGACATCTTCATTGGGGTCAAAAAATTCATCAAAACACTTCCCCTCTTCATCATGATTAGTCAGCACTAGGTACAGAGATGTCAAAAGTAGGTACAAAAGTACCACCACCTAGAATCTTTTAACCTAATCCTTAAGGGCTTATTCATATAAATAAGGTATGTGACTTATCAGCACTTAATAAATACCTTAATCATAAGATTACCCTTAATCTTCATCACTGTTCACTAACAAAGATGCCACTTTTAGTCTTCCATCAACTTGAGCTCACTTATACAGCTCTAGCTTATTATCTAATGGTTAATTATGATACTTATTCCAATCCTGTACTACCCCCACCAAAAGAATCTAGAAATACTTCATCATTTGAAACAATTTCTATGAATTATAAAACACTACAAATCACTCTTTTTAATTTTAAAGGCCAAGCTTAACTAATTTAAAATTTTGTGCAATGAAACTCCCCTGTTTCCCAGTTTGCTTCATATTGGTTCGTTTCCCAGAAATGAAATTGAATAACATTTCAAAGATTCAGTTTTACTAAGATATTATATCTTTTATTAATCTCTCACTTCCATCACTCATTTCTGGTTCTGATACTTCCCACTTCACAGCCTTCAAGGTAAGTCACTTTCTCATTTCAGTAATTTAATTTCTGATAGACATGTCTTTTTTTTGTCTCTTTTTTTGTTTTAATAACTGATTTATCTGGTATTTTTTCCTTTTTTCTTGGTTCTCCATCTTTCTTATTTTTTATTTACTGACTTTTTGGTGTTTTTTGGTCATGACTAGGGTTTTCCACTTTTTCAGCCTTTTTTTTTGCTAATTTGTTTCAGAATCATTTAAAAACCATTTGTAAATGTTTTCTGAAAATTTCCTACTTATTTTTAGATGTTTTTGAGAAATTTATGATCTTTTTTTATGCTAAATCAATTTTCAAATGTTTTGCAAGCAGTTCCTAGTGGTTTTTAGGTGATTTTTGGCTGTTTTGGGTACATTTTTTATTAAAATCATTTGTAAAAAATTTGTAAGTTTTTTAATAGAATTTTAGAGTGATTTTCAGGATTTTTTTGGAGCTTTTCTGGAGCTTTTTGGGCATTTTCTTTTCAGAAATTGTTTCCACTTTTCTAGGAACTTTTGGGGATTTTGAGGCACATTTGGGATACTTTTTTGGGAAACTGTGGGGCACTCTTTTGGAACTTTTGGCACATTTATGTGAAATTTTAAGAAATTTTTTAGAGAATTCTGGATCTTTTATTAGGAACATTATTCAACTTTGCTGGAAGCTTTTTTTAACTTTTTTGAGGACTTTTTGAACTATTTCACATATATTTTATCCAATTTTCATATTTATTCACTTTCATTGATTTTATTTGCATTTTTTAGATAAAAATGAATGCAAATCTAGAATTGGTCAATAAAATTCATAAGTTAAGAAAGAAAGTTAATCTGAAAAATAAGACATTAGGTAGTAAACAAAAGTACAGGTTCTAATACAGGTTGTCAAATTTAATTTTCATTTCATGAATTAACATTCAACAAGTCATATATGATATTCTACTTACTTAAATTAATGAGCCATCAGGCTCTGTATTTTATCACAGCAATCATGGGGACATTTATTTTCCTCATGAGGTTCATGTATATACTTGTGTTTGATTTCATTGACTTCACTCACAGATGGTTTCAACTCACATTTTTACTTGAATTTTCATTAATTAAGGTTTATTAATTATCTTATATGACCTGCTACATGTTGATATATGGATTGAACTTAAAATTTGGCAATCTGGGTACCTGATTCATTAAACCACAGGGGATGGTGATCCCCACCCCCTTTTATGGTAAATCTCATAGGAGAGTATTTCCAAAAAAATTTGGTAATCTGAACCCAGAAAATAATCTGAAAATGAAGATATTATTTGAGAAAAATGTAAGAGAGTTACAAATCAAAGACAAATAACAAAATACAAATTGATAAATGTAATTAATAGAAGTTTGAAAGTATGATGATGGGAGTATAATCTAGATTACTATATCTCAGTAGTTTATTTAGACAAAAGAATGATGAACAGTTTAAATTTTAAATTTTTCATTGTCCTCTCTAAATCTAAACAATGTATCTCAATTTCTAAAAATGTTTCATCTTTTGATTGTGAATGAAGCCACAAACTAGAAGAAGCCCTTTTCTTGAGTCTTTTTCTAGGAGGGGTGTATGCTTTATCATCTAACCTTTTATTGTCAGTTACTTCATTAAATATTTCTTTAATTTGAAAAGCCTTGCTTCTGGTTGATACATGCAGAGTAAATAAGCATTACAAAAGAAAAAATAATAAAAAAAATTTTTAAACTTACTACTGTGGGATCATCAAGATAAATTTCAGAATATGCAGTTGTTTCTTCAAATTTAGGAGAGTCAGGCACAGTATCTAAAGGAAATTCTTCAGTATTTGTATGAGATTCATCAAGTTTGGGATCTTTATTATATTTATCATGCCTTAGATAAAAATAAGAAGTTTAGAGGATAAAAATTTGAGCAGGAAAATTTGATAAAGAAAGCAATAAAAAGTAATTCACTTACTGTCATGTGATGGAGAAAAATCTTTTTTTGAAAAGAAGTAGGGCAAGAAGAGATGTGAGGTAGAGTATATGGGTTTGAATGGTAGGAAGGAATTGTGTAGTTGATTGGAAGGATGTGGGAATTTATGGGATGAATTGTGGTTGAGAAATTTTACATTAGTAAGACATCTTTGATCCCATGTTTGAGACCCCAAGTACCAAATTAGCCATGTTTAATGCCGTGTTGGTATGGCATTCTTCAAATGTTACACGCCATGCATTTTTGGTAAGTTTTGAGACCCCCTATTATAAAATAAAAGTAAAATACTTATAAAGATTAAAAATGAAATTTAGCTAGAGGAGTTTTGCAAATGCATAAAACTCTCATTTGGATAAAGCTCTGTATCAGATGGCTCTCTATATTATAATGCAGCTCTTATTGCTTCTAGTGGACAAAGATAAGACTTAATTTTTAGTTATAAAGTGGTAAATGAGCTTGATTAACCATTTTACACCTTCATTCTTAGTCCTAGTTTCAATACACCATAAAAATATTAAATTTGGACTTAAATTAATAATTTATTAACAGTATTTTTTTATCAATAAGCTTTACATATTTTTTAAATAATTACAATTATAGCCAGGTACTTAAGTTTTTATTACACTTAAATAGTACAAAATTTGTTTATTCAATCTCAAAGCATTAATTTTAACATATTTTTTCTATTAAACTAATCTTTTATTTTTCTACAACTAAATAAGTCACTATTAATACTCATTTTTTATTTTAATTTTAATTAAAATGTATAGGTACCATGAGAAAAAAATCAGCTGATAATATGAATAACTTAGCTGTAGATGAGATAGAAATTGCATGAGATTATGAGCCTTCAAGAATACTAATATCATTCACTTTCTAACAATAATAATGCTAATCTAAGACATAGAAACTCAAACCGAGGCAGAAGTGAAAAAAAACTTCTTAAGTCAGTAATTTTAGAAGAGCCTTAGTTTCCTCAAAAGAAAATCCCAAAGAATTCAATATAAAGAAGATTCTCATGTGACAAGTAACAAAAAGTATTTCCAGCCACATGGAAAAGCAAAAAGAAGAAAACCTAAAGCACAAAATAAATTCAAAGAAAAGGTAGAAACTCCTAAAAATATTTTTCTAGTAGATATTATGGTGCAGAAATTGCTATCTCAAAGCTTGATGAAGGCCTCTATCACCTTCTCCCCCCCCTTTACAAATGCTAATTCACATAAAGAATCCATCATTAAATTTTAAACCCTTTTCTAATGGCTATTACTCATTGAAAACATGGGCTGATTTATTTGAAGACCAAGGAACTATGGTCCCTGTATCTTGAAATTTTAAATATATTTTTTTATTTTAAAGAAAAACATATTTTACTTCTCCATTAAAAAGAAGGATATTAAAAAATATTACCATCTAGATGACTTGAAAAATAGTTTTCTGAAAAAAAATGAAGCCCTAACTATATTAAGGCACTCTTTTCATACAAATGATTCACCAAAAACAAAGTAAAAAATTGAAAAAAAAAAATATCAGAAGCCATCCAAATACTAAAAACAATTAACAAGTTAAAATCACTTAGTTGATAGCAGCCAGTATGGTTTAACAGAGCTTTAAAGTGCTTGATACTTTGAAAATTGAGCTCAAAATTTATCCAAATCCAGAAAGGCAAAATCCAAGAAAAAAAATTCATCTGACGGTCTACTTTTAAGTGAGTTATGAAGGAAATAAAACTAATAGAAAAATACCTTGTGATGAATAAAACCTCAAGAAGATAGAGTAAAAAAATATTGAAACCAAATAAAGAAAGAAATAATAAATACAAAGGGAAGTCTTGTGGATTAGTTATGAGTTTTTTTTTGCCTCATTTGGCTGGAAAGACCCCTTAGGGGGGATATTTTGACTGTTTTTATGATACATTTCTTCAAAGAGGGAAAATAAATATTATAAAATTGTTGAGGAAAGTTTTTTAAGTTCTCATCCTTTGATTATTTACTTCCATTGCGTTGGTTAGTGTCAATTTTTACATCTGGAAACTTTTATACATGGCCCAAAGTGAAAAAAGTACTTGTTTTTCCAGTATCAAATTTTCTATAAAAAAACAAAGAAGAATGATGGAGGAAAGTTTCTAGCTTTTAGGGTAAAATTTAAAGGTTTATTGAAGTGAGTATCTAGTGAGTTTAGGTGATAATGGTTGTAGGAGAGAAAGATTAAAATGACAGAGAACACAGTTGTGCATAAAAAGTGGTTAGAACACTTGTCTGGCCACTGCACTATTCACTCTGATTGAATTTAAATTATTATTAATACTTATTAGGGATTTTTAAAAATTTCCATATACACCATTAAAGCATGCTACATAAAATTTAACAAGTCTTTTTAATATAACTAAGCCTTTGAATAAAATGTGTACCTCATCAGCATTTTTTTTACTTAACACACCATCTCTTGGGTACATCCAAGATTTTCAAGCACTCCATCCCCTTACCTTGATTGGTCAGAATCTGGTACACACATGAGTTTTTTTTTACCTAATCCTTAGTCACTCATTTTTACATGCGCACTACACTGTGCACCAAGTCATAATTCACCTCCAAAATCTTATTGAAACCCTTCTGAAAAACATTTCATAGTGGGATACTCAAATAAAGGAAATTTCACCTTCTGAATTACACATAAGATAAGCTTAAATTACTTGTGTGCTGCTTCAGTGCATTGTGCCAATCTACCTACTCCTGAAAAATTTTATGGTAGTGACTCTTAGATTACAAAATCAAGCCTACCACATTGATTTGAAACTTCCAATGGTGAAAATCATGGATTTCATCAATAATTTGCATTATTGAACCCTTTCATTGCAAAAGCAAGCCTCACAAACTATTTTTAAACATAAAATTATTCAGATAGTATATTTCATCCATACTTCTCATTATTAAACTCCTATACTCATAAAGAAAGCATCTTGAACAGATTTTCCACTTCCAATGGTGAAAATCATGTATTTCATCCTTAAATTGCATTATAGAACTCTTGTACTCCAAAAGCAAGCCTCTTGCACTTATTTTCCATTTCCAATTATGAAGATTAAGGATTTTAAGCATGATTTTAAATTTTTAACTCTCAAATTACAAAAGAGAGCCTTTTAAATTATATTGGGACTTAAAAATGTAAAAATTATGGATGAAATCCATAATTTTCACCATTAGTCTTTTATACTATGAAAGTGAGCCTCTCACACTAATTTTCAAATTTATATGTTTAAAATCATGGATTTAATGGATGAGAGAATTGTGATTTGCACAGATTGATAAAAATATAGCTCATGCATCAGGAGGATCAAGAGGAAAAGGTTGATCAATCACTAAACCTTCAACATTTTTAGGCTTTCTGGCTCATTCAAGAGTTCAAGATTTTGCTTCATCCAAGAATACAAGCCTTTTCTTGATTATTGATGAGTTTGAAATTAGTTACAAATGTTTGAGTGGCTAAACTGAAGAAAATAATTTAAAAGTAAAGATCAAGGTAATGTATTTAAAAATATAAAAAATTGGGTCAGTGATTTTGATGATGAAAAAATAAAAAAGGATGATGTAGGGGTGGGGGCACAGAAATTTGATTCACAGTAAATTGGGGGAGTATGTCTATTGGTGGGCTGAATTGTGGCTGGGGAAGCGGTGCAAGAGTAAGAATTATTTGACCTCATGTTTGACATGTTTAACCCCAAGTCAGACATTTATGATGGCATCATGGAATGGCATTTTGAGATGGAAGTCCTCCAAGCATATATGGTAATATTTGACACCCCCTATTGAATATTTTTAATGAATTCATAATGAAAATTGGCTAGCATTTATATATAAATTATCATTAAGGACACTTAATGGGAATACTAGAATAAAAATACCATATAGTTTTTCTGTTGAATGTAATAACACTGGTAAGACATTTTTTTCAATTTCTATCTTGTATTTAAGCATTAAACTACCATTTTTTTCCTTTTTAAAATTTGTCACTATGTAAAGAAACACTTATATTTCTCTAAATATTCATTCCTGGTAGTGGTAATTATCAAATCCTTTGTGTATTAATTAATCAATCCATTGACTACCAAGAGTAAAAAATTTTGATTAAATGTAACAAAAACTTTTGGAAATGTACCAGGAAGAAAATTGGCTTTCTTAAACCCATTTGTTCCCAAATTGAAAGCAGTTTTGAGGTTGTTGGAAGATGGTTGAAAGCAATTTCCAGCCAGTAATAACTTCCTGCACAGAAAATTTCAAACTTAATTCAATTTATGGGTCAAATAGGTGCTTGAAAAATTAAAAATAAATGAGATTCTTTAGAATTCTGTATTACATTTCCTGTGATGGATCTATTTAACAAAAAAGTGAGATCTTCTAGCAAGTCCTCCCTCCAAATTTTATGTGTTGATGACTTCTCTATAGGTATTTGGTCTTTCATCTATCTATATAAACCTTTTTAAAGTTAAACAAAATCACAGGATAAATATTTAATTTTCATTATAAAAATTTAGTGAATGATTCCTCACCACCACACAATTAATTATTGGAGTATAGAAAGTTCATCTGATTGCTGCATGTGTACAGGGTGATGCCATGATGTATTCATATAAATGAATACATGCACATAATAATTCACTAAAGTCCCTTCTATATATAAAGACCTCAAAAAGGCACATACTCAGATGGAAGCTTTCTGTCCAGTAGACTTCCAATTATAATGTATACAATTCATTATTAAATTTCTCTCTCAAAACTAATCAAATTTTTTTTAACCTTGATATTCTGATTCTCAAAATTTTAAATTTTTCATTATATTTTTCACTATTTATTTAATTTTTTGTATTCATTTCATTGCATTAATTTTTTGATTTATCATTATTAACTATTTAAACTCTTCATCTACCCTGAAAAATGACACTATACATTCTCTATTTCCCCTGTTTATGAGATCTCTTAGTATGAATTGATTGTGAAAAAAAGAATTGATAAAGAAAATTCACTTTTAGAATTAGCAGAATCCACTAACATTACAGAAAATTTTTGTTACACTCACAAGTATTTGTATCACCAATTTCTCTAATTCATGCTAATTAAGGTTTTCCCAAGCTATTTTTTCTCTAATTCATGCTACTTGAGGCTTTCCTAAGATGTTTGAATGGCTTCAAAAATCTTTAGAATTGATTTTGGTTGAGAATTATGAGATATACTATGTTTTGACTGAGCTCACATATTTTATATCAGGAAATTTCTGAGGAAAGTCATTGCTTTTTTTCATACAATAGACTCTTGATATTTGCAAGAAAGTTCAAAAGTATGGAAAGGTACATTTTTCTTCATAAGTATTAGATTATATTTAGGATTTTCATTTTTTCTTGTTTCTTTTTTTTGTCAGGGGAAAAGGATTCAGTTGATGACATAATTGGAAAAATCTTTTTCAGAAATATTTTTTTGGTGAAAAAAATACTAGAGGTGTTGTTTTTTTTTACTTTTAAAATCTTCAACATATTATAATTGAAGATTATAAAATTTGAAAGGTGGGTTGAAGGTAGGTTTCCTCAAATTTGTCATTTTTTTTCCTCCATACTGTAACATGAAATCAAGTCTTTCACAGCTCAAAGAACAACTTATCTGAAAAAATTTTCCTCTTCAAGTCATTCACTTTCAAGTTGAGATATTTTTTAGAAAAAGGTAAAAATCATTTCTTATATATATATGGTTTTTATTTATTTGAGAACTATTCTGTTCAGTCAGAATTGTGCACAAGATAGCTGTTATTAATTTGATTATAAAAAGAGGTTTATCTAAAATTTTGAAAGATAATTATAAATAATAAACTAATTAGTAAACATACCTCTAGATATTCACTTGATGCTCAGCTTTTAACAAAGGAAATTAAGGGGGGATTAAACTGCTAAGACTTTCTCCAAGTTCTGGATTGCTGGTAAGCAATTTGAGCCTCATTAGGAAGCTCTTGATAACCTTTTGGAAAATAACATGATAAGAAATTGAATGTTGATTCTTTCCAATATTGAATCAAGTTCTAAACTTAATTGATCTTACCTTGAGTAGAGCAAGGCAGTTGAAGATTTTCAAGTACATATTGATCAACTTATTATATAAAATTATGATGATTAAATTTCATAACCTAGAAGATTTCTAGTCTAGAAATATTACTCAATTTTAGATCAGATAATAATTGGGAATAATTTTTAGCTAAATTTAAAGTTAGACAAATGTACATTAATTATTTTAATAAATGTTTTGAAATATTAATAATTCCTCTTTTTTTAATGGACTAGATTCATACTCAAAACATGTTTTAATTTAATCCTGGTATAAGTGTAGATTTAATGAGCTCACAGTGGAATTTAGTAGCTTTCATTAGATCTGCAAAGATGGTCTTATGGGATCAATTCTATTTCAATGATAGCTGCTCAATGAAAAATCAAATTGGATCATAGAATATCAAATTGTGTTTAACAAATAAATAATTATGTTTTCAATAGGGGTTCTCAAACATTACAAAATAGGCCACATAAACATGCTACAAAAAAGGTAACAAACCCGCCATCAAAAAATAAAATACACCTGCCCTGGACAGGTGTATTTCAACAGCATATTTTTACCCAAAAAAATCTTCTTTTGGGTCAAACAAGTCATGAAAAAACTTCCTTTCATAATCATGATAAGTCAGCACTAGGTAAAAAGACACCAACACTAGGTAAAAAAGCACCAACACCTAGATTTTTTTCACCTAATCTTTAAGGGCTTATTCATATGAGCAAGTTATATGAATTACCAGAACTTAAACAATCCCATAATCATACACTTACCCTTAATCTTTACCACTGTTCACTAATATAACATGCCACTTTCAGTCCACCATCAACTTGAGATCACTGCTGCAGCTGTAGCTCTTGATCTAATGGTTAACTCTGATACTGATTACAATGCAGAACTTGACTTGGCTTTCATGTGTGAAATTTTGGAGAACCACTACTTATTTCCTAGAACACCTTCCATATGACACTAACCTCAATATTACCTTGATGTTTTTGCCAACATTCCTGAAGCTAGCTTTCAGCAGATTTTTTGTACAACTTTTCCTAGATTTCTTATTCTACTTGAATAATTCAAGATCAGGTTGCTGTAGACTGGATTACTGCTTGTATTATATTCCACAATCTTCTTGCTAAATTGAAAGATGGATGGAATGGGCTTTATGAAGATGAGATTCCTGATCCACCTCCACCAATATAATCTAACAGTACTTCATCATCTCAACCCAGTTCTATGCATTCTAAAATACTACCAATCACCCTTTCCCATTTTGAGGGCCTAGCTTAACTGACTTACATTTTTTTTTGTGTAATAACTTTTGCCAATGAAATTCCCCAGTTTCTCAGTTTCATTTGTTTTTGTTCAGCTCCCAGACTTGAAATTGCATAACATTTGCAAACGCATAACATTTCTAAGATTCTGTCTCACTAAGATATTTCATCTTCTCTTCATCTCTAACTTTCATCATTCATTATTGGTTCTGATACTTCCCACTGCACGGCACTTAAAGTAAGTCACTTTCTCATTTTTTTAAATTTAATTGCTAATTGAAATGTCTTTTTGCTTGTCCCTTTTTTCATTCTTTTTTTATCATCTTTTTTTTGATTGCTAATTTATCTGTTCTTATTTCCCTTTCCCACAATTCTCTTTTCTTTTTTTTCTTTTTCTCTATCATATCTATTCTTGATTTATTGACTTTTTGGTGTTTTTTGGTCATTTTTAAGCATTTTCACTTTTTTGGCCTTTTTCTTTGCTAAATCACCTTGGAATCATTTGAAAACAATTTGGAAAAATTTTCCAAGCAATTTCCACTTACTTTGGGGTGTTTTTGGCCTGTTTTTGGTCTTTTTTTAGTTATTATTTTGTTAAACCCTTCCAGAAACATTTTCCAAGCATATCTCAGTGAATTTTAGATGTTTTTGGGCTATTTTAGGTCTATTTTTTGGCTAAATCAATTCAGAAATGCTTGGAAACCATTGGAAACCATTCAGAAACAATTTGAAAAGCATTTAAAAGTTTTGGAGCTTTTTTTTTGGCACTTTTTGGCACTTTTCTGGCAATTTTTGGGGAAGCTTTAGGGGACTTTCTGGAAACTTTTTTAGAAACTTTTGGAACACTTTTAGGAGACTTTAAAGTCACTTTTTTTTTGGAAATTTTGGAACACTTTTTGGGTACTTTTGGGACTCTTTTTTAGCAACTTTTGAGACTCTTTTGTTGAATGTTTGGGACTCTTTTTTGACATTTTTTGGGACTTTTTTATTCAGGTAGTTTGAGGAGAGCTTTTTAGGTAAGTTTTATCCAAATTTGATTAAGTATGGGGTGTGATATAGGTTTTCAAATTTTATGTTTATTTCACAAATTAACATTTTACAAGTCATATATGAGACTCTACTTACCTAAATTAATTGAGCCATCAGGCCGTGTGTTGTATAACGGTAATCATGAGGAAATTTGTTTTTCTCATGAGGTTCATGTTTTCATTTGTGTTTGATTTCATTGACTTTGGTTACAGACAATTTACACTCACATTTTTACTTGAATTTTCATTAGTTTAGGTTTGTTAATTATCTTGTAAGACTTGTTTACATGTTAATTTATGCAATGAACATAAATTTTGGCAATCTATGCCCCTACTTCAATAAAACACAGGGGAGGGTAATGCCATTTTTTTGTATTAAATGTTTTTCCGACTTAGAAAAAAAATGGTGATCCCCTCCCCCTGCTATGGTAAATAGCAGGTGAGGGTATTTCCAAAAAAAAAAAAAAAATTGACATAAGTTTTTTTGACTTAGAAATGATTTGGTGGTCAAAAAATGTAAAAGAAAAGAATCTGTGGATTATGATAGCATTTGGGAACAAATAAAAGAAAATGATAAATTCAAGACAAAAGAAAAATTTCTAAATGTAATTGATTAAAAAATAGAAAGTATGATTGACAGAGTAGGATCTAGATTGTTAGATATAATTAGTTTTTTAGACAAAAAATGTTGAAGAGTTTAAAAATCTAAGGAAGGAGATGCGTGAATTGTTGGAAGAATTTCATGTTGATATTAAAGAAGAAATTCAGAAAGAAATGTTAAATATTTACTTGATTTTAACTAAGTAAAGAAAGCAACTCTTTAATATCAGCATTTGACTTGTTTGCATTAACACAGGCAGGTAAAAAAACTTGATTTCTTGATTTTTCAGCATTGAGTTGCTTCCTTTTTTATTCATCAGCTTGTAACTGAATTTTGGCATTTTTCAATTGAAATTGATTATTTTAGAATTTTTCATCATCCTCTCTTTGAATCTTAACCTTCTCCCTCTCCAAATCTAAACAATCTTTTTCAATTTCTAAAAAAATTTCTTCCTTTGATTGTGAATGAAGCCACTTCTTTTCCTCAAAAAGTAGTTGATGTTCTGCAGTTTTTTCATGAGACTCCAACTTCATGATTTCAATTTACACTTGTTCTTTTTCTGCAGCAAGTTTAACTTTTAAGAGTAAGCAAAAAAAATTCTTTAGTCAAAACAAAAGTAAAAAATATAACCTTGTTTGCGTTTATTAACAATCTCCCCATAAGCAGAAAAAACAGCCTTTGAGGTTGATTGAGTTGTCCCAAAACTAGCAGAAGCTCTTTGCTTGAGTCTGTTTCTCTCTAAAGCTCCCCCAATGTCTATTATTTGAACATTCATATCTCAATTTTTCCACCTTGGTAAAAATTTACACCTTTTTTTTAAAAAAGGATGTTTATTATATATATATATAAGAGCATACGTCACCCATGCACAGCATGGGTTTTTAGTGGAATCAGGAATCAGTGTGAGATTTAGTGTGAAATGAAAAGCGCGCTGCCACATGTATTGAATGTGGAGTCAGTCGGGGTCAGTTAGGGCGGCGGCGCGAATGCCAGAAAATAGAAGAGTTAGGTTATTGGAATTTAATCATTATATATATATATAGATGTATATATAAAGCAATATCATTGACCTCAAAACGATACAATTAGTTTTTATTGTTAGAAGACATAAACGAAGAAAATGTGAAGTGAGGAAGGAAAGAAAGCAAACGAAAAGTTGGAAATAGTATTGAATTCAATTTCCATTCCGCGAGACACCTTCTATCTTTCTACCATGAGATCAAGAGAGAAATCTATCTGTACGTGTATATTGATAATATTCAATCTTATAGTTTAGGGGTATATGAAGAGATAAAAATGTGCACTTTTGTGTTTCCCAAATTTTCAGATTATAGAATGAAAGAAAATAATTTTGCTTCATATGTAAGGATAAAATGCATCATCCTATTTTTTTATTTTACGCGTTTAAATTTAAATACACTTGACAGCCGATATGAGAATATCAATGCTGGGTAAAATAATAATTTCATAAGTTATCCATGTTTAATCATGCTCGAGAGCCCAAATTCGGGTTTGGAATTGAGAGCATGAATGGTCACAATTTTGATTATTAATGAAAACTTATAGAAAGGATGAGTGTCAACAAGAGTGAAAGATGGTTAACAAACATTTGTTTTAAGAGTTGATGATGGAGATGACATAGAGGGTTGTAATTTAGCGGCAATAGTTTTACGAGCCATTCTGCTTAGAGCTTTAGCTTCTAGTGGATCCATACCGAGAGCACGTATCGGTTTCTTCAAATCTTTTGAAAGACGATGCTCCAAAGCTTCTACCGCTTTGATATCCATGATACACTTTTTCCTCAATAACAAGTGATAGACCCCAACTCTTCCCGGTCTCCAGTCGATTGTGTGAGGTTTTCCTGGTTGAAAATCAGTAGGATGAGCCAAGTCGATTTTGTTGAGCACCGGAAGGATCTTTTCTTTTTGGATTCTGTTCCACCAAGGACCAGTTTGATCTAGCCTTATCCCAGACTTGGGAATCAAATGATTCCGTTCGAGTGCTAAACGAAGCAAACCAGGACTCTTCCACCCAGCTATCTCAGAACCCCAATCACCTCCAGCAATCAAAACCGCGCTGGTCCAATTTTTCTGTTTCAAGAATTTAGCTAGTTGAGTACTAGGACATGACACTTTTTTCCCATCTTCGGTTATTTCAAAAGGAGGAGGAGTAAGATCGAACCGATCAACTACAATGAGGTTTCCTTCCCTCCAGCGCTGGCTAAGGATAGTGCGAATGCCAAGATACCATACTTTACGTTGAATACCTTGTGACCAGTCTTTCGGCTTCGGACCAAACGCAACCCCACCATGTCGAATCGTGGGCGAAGAACGGTCACCTAGTCGAGCTTTCCCTGTCCCTTTCTGAGGCCGTATTTTACGACCTGAAGATGCAACTTCTGATCGAGTTTTCTGCAATGAAAAGAAAAAAGAAAAGCAAAATCAAATGACGAAAATAAATAAATAAAATAAAAAGAAGGCAGACAAAACGGAGGAATGAAATGTTCAGAGAAGAAAAATGAACAAACAAAAAAAACTGACTGTGTTTGCAGTTCCAGCACGCATGAGGCTTTGTTCGTAAATCACGCAGCGGTGGATGATATCAGGCCGGCTGGGAACGCCAAAGACGAATGAAGAAAGTTCAAGAGCCAAGGGGGGAGAACACTTCTCCTCGGGAGTGTAGGGGGCAAATTTTTGGATGAGGACATGCTGGGTTGCTTCTTTCGGACCTGCGACGAGGGAATGGGCGAAACGCTGAGGGGGAAAGGCCAGGGGGAGAAGAGAGAAGCGGCGGGGAAGGAAAGCAGACATATTTTGGGCGAATGCAGTCAAAAGTGTTTCACTTTGAGAGATTGAAGTGAACGATCACAGTATTTAGAATGAGTTTTGAGTGGAGTTGATTGATTATTTACTCATCGAGCATTTAACTGACCCTACACTTGTAACGTCACCCGGACAATACACTAAATCAATGGTAAAAACTTGTGCTGAGTGTAGCACCAACAGTGTCTGAGTTTTTGTTTATTCAGCACATAAAGATTTAATCTCCAATGATATTTGGAAGTCAGTTTGGATTGGATTGTTTATTCTATCATTTACGTCGATTTATTTCTTCTTTCCATTAGGAATTTTTGTCTTTTCTTCCTTTCACTCTTACCGATCCATTGCAGCTCCTTTAACATCATTAAACAGGAAAAATGAGGCTTTCAATTGGAATAATGAAAGATAACATGTCTTTGATAAATTAAAGGAATGTTTAATGTCAGCTCCAATATTGTGACTTCCAGATTTTAACCTCCCTTTTATCTTGTATAATGACGCAAGCTTTACAGGGTTAGGTGCTGCTTTACAGAAAAAACAAAAAACAAATGGTAAATTATCTAAAGTAGTTATCTGTTATATATCCAGAAAGTTGAGAAAGACTAAATTAAGGTCTGGTGCCACCCAACTGGAATGTTTAGCCGTTGTGTGGGCCCTGGAGAAACTTCATTACTATCTGGAAGACCAGAATTTTGAATTAATAACAAATTTCAGTGCAGTAAAATCATTACCAAACATGAAAACACCTTATAGGCACCTGTTTATATGGAAACTAGCTGTACAAGAGTACAGAGGATGAATGAAAATAACTCACAGAGCAGGAAAATTACAATCTAATGTGGATTTATTATCCAGAAGTCCTTTGCCAAATGATAATGACAACACAGCTTATGTACCTGAAAATGAGGTAATACATATATTTGGGATTTATATAGTGGATTTAGAGGAAGAATTTATTTGAAAAATATTAGAAAATTATTCATCTTATAAAGATTTGTATAGATTATCAACCATCTTAAATGATCCAACAAATGCCTATATGAGTGCATTAATAAAAACTTTACCTCCAAACTATAAAAATGCATTGGAAAAAGTTAAACTGTCAATTGAAGATGGATAAATATATTACAGAGAAACATTAAGTAATGTAATTGTTATATCTCCATTTATGAAAGAGTGAATGTTAAGTACTTACCATGATGACATCTTAGCTGATCATTTTGATTTTAGCAAAACATTAATTAGAGTAAAAGCACAGCCTGGTGGATAAACATGAAAGAAGATGAACAAAAATTTATTGACACATGTGACTCTTTCCAAAAATCCAAATGATTAACTGGGAAGAGAGATGGGTTGTTACAACAAATAAAGCATCCAAAAGCTTCATAGGAAATTATAAACATGGACTTTGTAACTGGCTTGCCATTTGCAGGAAAAGAAAGTTTCAATTCTTGCTGGGTAATTGTGGATAAAATAAAAAAAATGTGTAATTTTATTCCTACCCATAAAGAGATATCTGAAAAAGACTTGGAATTAATATGGTGGACTAAAATGATGAAAACTTCTGGGTTCCCCAAAGCCATAAACTCTGACAGAGATTCAAAATTTACTTAGGAATTATGGAAATCTTTCATGGAAGTATCAGGTTGTCAATTGAAATTGTCTACAGCACACCATCTTCAAACTGATGGGCTGGATGAGAGAATGATACAGACTCTGGAGGATATGATCAGAAGATATTGTGCCTTTAGATTAGAATACAAAGACAATGAGAAATTCACACATGACTGGGTAATATTAATTCCTGGCCTTGAATTTGCTTATAATAGCACAACTCATTCTTTAACAGAGAAAAAACCATTTGAACTCTGTCTGGGGTATGTTCCAAATACACCAGTAAATCATTCAAAAAAATTACTAAGGTTAGATATACACCCTGGTACTAAATCTTTTATTCATATGCAACAAATAAGTAGAAAGCATGAAGAAGAATGCATTCAAAAAGCATTTAAATATGAAAAGAAAAGGTGGGATAAATCTCATAAAGAATTTGAATTCAAAAAAGGAGATGAATTCATAACTTCAACACTACATTTTAACTTACAAGGAAATTTTAAATTAAAAGATCCTTTTGTAGGACCACCTTTAGTAGTAAATAAAATGGTTGATAATAATGCAGTGGAAGTCATAATATATGCCCTATATGATAGGAAACATCCAGTTTTCCCTATCTTATTATTAAAACCTTACCTTGCAAATGATCCTAACTTGTTTCCAAAAGAAGAGGAAGGCCTAAGAAACAGCCTGAAGAGCTGATGGAAAAATCAGAGATTGAAAAAATAGTTATGAAAAGAATCCTTATTAAAGAGAAAGGAACTGAGTATTTATTAAGATATAAGGGAAAATCAAATGAATTTGATAAGTGGGTACCTGAAAAAGAAATTTTAAATCTATCCTCCCTTCTTAAAAAATTAATACAGAAATAAAAAGTGTGTTCAACCAGCTGAAGGCTTAGAAACCAGTACTCATAATTTTATTATGTTTTATTTATTTAGTGAATTACTCTTTAATGCTACATATTTTCTGAATACCTAAAAAATAAAAATATAAAAATGTATAAATTATCAATTTCATTTATTGTTTTTTTAGGTGGACAAGTGTCAGTCTGGATATTCCCAGGACTGAGTAAAAGCTGCTTATAATTTACGTTAAACACATATATTACACATGGGAAAATTATATAAAAGTATACATAAGTGAAATCAATTATTAAAGACAATCACTGCAAAAAATCAAGTAGCACCTACTAGCAGGTTCATATCCCTATATTCAGTTTTGATTTGAGAGTAAATTTGATTTGATGTTGCACAAGCTAGTGTGCTCATTGTTCAGTGCAGTCTTTCCAGAAGAATCACAGTTGAGCTGCAATTGAGTTAAGTCAAAGATGGGGATTGGCACCTGCTATCAGGTGCCCATGTTTTTTTTCTGGTGAATATATGTCATTATAATACCTTATATACATGCATATATCCATCTTTTATGAGTCTTATGTACTTAATATTAAGCTGTAATATTTCAGGGTATTCTCAAGAACCTTAAACATAATGCTGCATAATTTTTTAATAGACTTAAAACTAATGTTAGCATTGTTTTAGGTAAAAAACAAGAAATGCGCTTTAAATCACTTAAAAGTTGAATATATACACTATAAATTTAATAATATTGAGAATGCACCTTTAAAGATAAATTTTCTCAATTAGAATAATTGATTTGGCTATTTGAATGCATAAAAATAACACTTTTCAAATTTGATGTTTTTTATGCCAGAAATGACTTCTGTGTACTGGCCACATACTGCATCCATTTTTCCCATGTGAATGGCTTCATTTTTAGAAAATTTAGAATTTTCGCACTATAATTACCCCAATATATATGCCCATTATGGGGAAACACGCTAAAATAGGCAACAGGTGCTTATTTAGTGTCCTAATTTATTTATAAGTGCATTGACCTCATTATATGCACTAATTTGATTAACAACCTCAAGATTGGCACCTTAAATTCACTACCATTCTTAAATTTTTCTAAATTAGTGCAAGCACCTTCCAAGGAGTGCATTTAGTTACCCCACATCTCACATCTTTTTTTGGGGTTCTCAGTGGTTTCTCAGTCAATATTAGTCATAATTGGATGGGGATTTCACATAGTAATTTAGAATAATTGCCCATTCATTTCTAATGATTATCCCCCTTGATATTGTGTAATATTCAATTTTATTCTTTCTTTTTTTAGTCTTTTATTTTAAGGTATTACACGCATATACTCTCTTTTTTGCATCTACTTTTATTATAATGGATAATCACTATTACTTCAATCTTTTGGCAGGTGATATAATTCTGATTGTGTTATTGTTCTTTCCTTATGTTGATTGAAAGGTGTATAAGCTAGAATGAGGTGTCATTGGCCGTGTATAGGATTGGTAAATCAGGGGTTTGCATTGGAGAATTATTGGGTATAAAAGGAGGGGGTTTTTGGTCTTATTTTCTACATTCTTTTTCATTAAGATTAAAAAATATAACCATTACAATTACAATACATTTAATTAGTACTTTTAAAGTCTTTGAATATTTTTTGATATATATTTTTTATTTTTCTACCAACTATAAGATTGTAATCCATTTATAAATAGTGAGATTAAAATTACTGAGACCCTTATATTGAGGTATATTTTAATACTGATTGGATTTGTATTATAGTATTCATATTGGATCATTAAAATCTTCTAGACAACTAAATATTCAAGCTTTTCATGTCTCTTTACTATATTTCAGCCTGAAAGTAATATTCATCCTTCCTCTGTACTCTTGTACAGCTAATTACCATCTAAATGTGTGCCTATTAAGAGCTTTCATGTTCAAGAGTGACTTAACTGCACTACATTCAGTTATATACTCCAATTTTTGGTTCTCAAGGTAATAATGTAGCTTCTCAAGAGCCCATACTACTTTCAAACACTCAAGTAGAGTAGCACCATACTTCAATTCACTGCTTCTTAAAGTTCTTGAAATATAATTGACTACTACTTCTGATATTTTACCTTCAATAAGTTGTTTATGATTCAAGGCATAACCAAAACAAATAAAACTTGTGTCAGTATAAAAGAAAAAAGGTAGTGCGAAAACTGGTAATCCCAATATTGGATCTTTCATCAAATATTTTTTTAAAAAATCAAAAGCTTGTTGTCTTTCATTATTCTAAATGAAAGCTTCAGATTTCTTTAGAAGTGTTTTCAATGGTTCAGCAATTAATTGGTAGTTTTTTATATATTGTCTTTAATAACCACACATATCAAGAGTTGATTGTACATTGTTAAAATTTTGAGGAATTCCAACATTCTTGATTGCAGAAACTTTGGTTTGGTCAACAAATATTTTTAAGCCAGATAAAATTTGAACAAGCACCTTTAATGACTCAAACTTAATTTTACATTTTTTTTATTAAAGGGTCATTTTTATTTCATCCATTTTCTGAAATAACTTATTCAAATGGATTAAGTGTTCATCATATATTTTAGAGAACACTATGATGTCATCAATTTATACCATTAACCACCCTTCAATCATTTCATTATGGAATGATATATCCATTAAATTCTGAAATACTGAAGGATAATTTTTTGTTTCAAATGGCATCCTGACATATTTATAAATTCCCATATGTTTTTTTATCAACAAAAAGTTCTGTGAGTTCTTTTCCACAGGAATTTGATGGTACACTTTATTTAAATCTAAGCAGATTATGTACCTAGTACCTTTCAGAATAGCATGTATAGAGGCAATACTTGGCAAGGGGTAAATATCATTCACTGTGAATGTATTTAAATCTCTATAGTCATCACAAAGTCTTGCTTTTATTTTTTTAAGAAATCAGCACTGGTGATAACACACAATATATTTGTTTTGTTTCTACATTTTCAACCATTTTCATATTTAAAAACATCTGAATATTCTCCTCTATGTCTGTTGGCCGGTCATCTAGAAGAAGGTGAAATAAGAAGAATATAATGGAATGTAAGATTAGGGAATAATAAAGAGAGAGTGATTAAAAGGGGATACAAATGTATTTGATAGAATTAATAAAATAAGTAAATCAAAATGAGAGAATTGCAATGACAAATTATAATAAATGACACAACAGTGAGGTTCTGGTTTATTTATAAATATTTATTCAAGTAAGTAAAATCTTCTCTGTGTGGTTAAAAAATTGTATTACTAATAAACTTAAAGCAACCTTAAAGTATTTATTGAATATATAGATTAGAATTTTAATACTAATAGAAATAATAATAAAGTATTGTAAGTATATAATTGTTTTTATTGTAAGTGATACTCTACAAAGAGGAATTACAAGCCCCTTTTATAGACAAGGGTAATTCTGAGGCTCTCCAAATATATATACAAAAGTAATAGTCATGTGAAACAAAAGATCAAAGGATTTTAATTAAAACATACAATGTGAAGGAAAAAATGAAACAACAAATTAAACCCGTAAATAAGTAAATAACTTTCCCATCTTAAAGTTACAAAACAAGTAATTAATATAATGAATAACTAAATAAGTATGAGACCATGAGAGCTGTGAGAAAAATATCCTAAACAAGTATTATAATAAGATGTAAAGGTTTTAATTAAAACAATTAGAATTATTTTCACACCAAAATTTATGTAAACAATTTAATTCAGTTATAAATAGAAATTAATTAATTTTTTAACTACATTCAGTAATTGATTAAATTGAAACAAATAATTAATTTAATTGTAACTTATTTAAAGTGAAAATTTAATATTAATATATTAAATATGTGTTTTAAATTATTTAGTAACTTTTCTGACACAGTTAAGGGTCAAAAAAGCGCCCAATATTTATGGATAATATTATATGATGAGTTGGATTTAATATCTAAATTATATTAATTTATTTTTAATTACATTATAAGTTAAATATAATTAATCTTATAATATCATAACTAATTTAATTAATTTTTTAGAAATATTAAATACATAGAAATGTGCCATGTTTTTATAGAATATAACATTTGTTTATGTAATAAAAACTTATTTAATTTTAAAATTAAATATAGTAATTATTTTATTTATTCATAAAATATTTATAATTTTATTATTTAATAAAATAATTTATTGTAATTAAACAATGTTATTCCCTTACATGATTTCAGTAATTTATTATATAAATTACTGGGCTCCTGAGATAGCCTGGCTGACAATGTCCTTCCTCTTCATTGGTGAAGCAGGTCATGGTTTCTTTTTAAGGAAAGTATGAATATTATTCAATTTGCAGATTAAAATAATTTTCATTTTATGATCTTTCACAAGGCCAAATTCATTGGTCTCATGTGCAAAAGCCATTTTAAATGCCTTAATTAAATCTAAAATATATTTTTTCTCAGCTTTACTTATCTGAGTGCAAAATGATGCTTTGGAAATTTCTTTTTCCAAAATTTTCATCTCACTGGTTTCTCTCCCTTTGCAAGGAATTTCTAATACTGACTCAATTTTCAAGACTGTTTTAAAAGAATTTATTATAAATTTTCTTTTCCCACTCAAGAAAATTGTAAAAATTTTATTAGCAGGGTCTAATTTTACACCAGAATTCTTCAGAATCTCATTACCAATGATAAAACAGCTACTAAAAGTAGTATTATCCATTACTACAAAGTCACAAGTTACTCTTACCTAACCATGTTAATGTTTAAAGAAAAATAAGTAGCTTTGTGTTTACCAATGGGGTGTAATACTGATCCAACCCCTCTCCAAATTTTTCTCTGAAGGGGTTCAAGCTTTGACTTATAATAACTATCAATTTTCTTTAATGTACATGTCGAACCAACAGAACCAGAAGCTCCTGTGTCCAAAACTATATTTTCTGTTATTCCCAAAATTATTTCTGGAACCTTGATAGGTGTCATTCATAAGTTATCAGCTTGTGTATCTTTAATTATCTCAGCATCTTCAAAATTCATTAATGATACATTTGAGTCCATAGTTAATATTGGATTGTCAAAGATGTAAAATTCATCTTCCAACATATAGACCTCATTTTTATCACAAAATGAGATATTACTGTCACAATCACTTGAATCTTTACATTTTTTGTCTCATGTTCAGATTCCTGCTGATTTTCACTAATATTTATATTTTTCTCACATTAGTGACCTTTTACTCAAGGCTTATTGCACTTATAACAAGTATTTGTCTCATACTTTTTTGGTACTACAGGTGAAGTAGGTTCATTCTGCTTTTCCTGGAGTGGTTTTAAATTTTGAATTTTTAGAGGTTGATTATTCTGTTTATAAGTGGTGTACCTTGCCTCACACTTATGGTTTAATAGTATTTCATTAAAAATATTAATAAATTTAGAGTATTCATTAACTATTATTTTTCTAGCTACAACAATGTCTCTGGTAGATATAGGTAATCTATATATTATTTTTTCTTTCCATAAGTTAAAATCCATATTTGGTTTCATGGCTTTTAATATTTTATTTAAATTCATTAAAAATACAATAGTTTCTTCACAATTCAATGGATTACACCATGTCTTCTCACATAATTATTGCTTTGTTAGGTTGACTTTAGAACCTCCAAATTAGTTTTCAATAAGTTGTTTCCATTCATCCAAAGGGTAATCTTTACCTTCACTTAATACAGCTTCAAACTATAATAAAGTGAAATCCTTAGATAATGAAATTAGTTTTGATGTTATCTCTTTATCAGGTAACTTATATGAGAATTTTAAATTGTCTATTCTTTGAATAAAGTCTTTTCAATAAAAACTGGCTTCCCCATCATAAGTTGCATACTGGTGTCACACACCACATGACACTTGAAGCAAAAGTAAATCTTTTGATCCATAAATCAGTACACAAATCCATACTCAAATCTCAGAAGGTAACATCTAAATAGCAAATGCTTTCTCCCTTTTTGTGTCTTGATTTGACTGTGCTAGCAACTGTGCTATATAAATCTTAAATCTAAATTAGTCAATCATATGCTTATACTTTTCAATCTTAAGTAATGTATTAGTGCTATGTCTGATGATATACTTTCAAATGTTGGGTTATTGTGTGTCTGAGGTTAATTAAAGGTCTGTGAGTAGGGATAAGAGTAAGTTTAAAGGATCTTTGAGCTATATTGGAGGTTCAGTGATAAATTAAGGGTGTTTTGTTAAAGGGGTCAATGCAAGGTGGGGTCGTCTTTATAATTGGGTGTATTTGGCTCATCATTCCTTAGAATTAAATTATAATATTGTTGTGATAGTAGTAAAATAATATAATCAATTATTGTTTCCTACCTTTCTTAATAATCAATTCCATTTCAAACTCTTAGAAACTCCTAAAATCCCTTTTGATTATTAATTTCCAACCATTTGTGAGATTAAACTAAATATTTAGTGTCACTGTAAATTACATTATTATTTACCTCAAACTTATCTCAAAGAAGTATTAATTTATCATTGACTTATCTTTGAAGCACTCTCTCAAAGTATTCCTCTTTTCTTTAAAGTAATCATAAATTATTTTTGCCAATCTCAATTACTCGGGAAAGCCCTTTACTTTGTGCATAGGCCTTCCAGTGACAACTGGTAAATTTTTGGCCAATTATTCTGATTGGATTTAATTTTACTTATCCTGGTCAAATTCAACAACTCATTCACTTTAGATAAACTATATTTTATTTCCTCTTTACTGATTTATGACTCACATTTGTTCTTTCAGATTTGACACTTCCACCAGATTTTTTTACTTCTCATTGAAATAGAAGTGATTGAGATTCATTTTTGAAAATGAAAGGATAATTATAATACTGTGTGTACTTTTGATATTCCTGATTTATTAGTAGATTAGAATTTTCAATCTCAAATTAAGTGAAACTTTTTAAAAAACAAGAGACAGTTTTATTTGTTTGTGAAAAAGACAATTTTATTCTTGATTCATATTTTAATAAATGTGCTTCAAACAGTTTTTCTAACTTGCTAAATTTTTTTGAAAGATCACTATGTTTATTACTTAAACAATCATAGTTAAGGGTTAGAGCCAAGTGTTTTTTCTCTTATTCACTTTTTCTTGTTGACAATTGAGATATATTCAATGTTAAGACATAATTGTTTCACTGGTGAGATTTATTGCTTGTTCCTCACACTCAGTCATTCTACTCCATAATGCTAAAACAATTCTACTAACAGTTGGTTATTTTAAAAATACTCAGAATCTTCCTTCTCACAGTATTTAATTTTTAGTGAAACACTCATCTCACCGATATGTGGTGAAAACTAAGGATTAGCTGTATTATTATCATAAATATTACTATTGATATTTACAAAAGATAAATCAGTTGTATCTACATCAAAGCCCAATTGTCTTAAGTGCTCCTCAATATTTTTACAGATTATTTATCAATTAAATTACCTGAATTTTAGTAATAAGTATTATGTACAACATTAGAAGGTGATTAACCTACCAAGGGATGGGAGAAATCCCTGGTTTTTGGTGCTTTACATTTGGTTTTTAGGGGTGATTGGAAGTTTTCTGGTGAGGAGCTGGATCCCTGTTGCAGTTGTGACTGACCCATTGTTGGTGAAACCAACCCCACTTCCATTTTTACACAAAGATAATATCCTGGGACTGAACTGATGCTCCTGGGGTAGGGGATATTTGGTTTTGTTTTCCTCCTTTCAATTCTGCCAGTTTTTGATTCAATTGCTTGAATTCTAACCTGAAATTTCTCTGCACTTTCTCCACCTCTTTTATGATGGAAGACTTGGATTCCTCCAGCTTCAGGACTTGTCTGGCCAAGTGGAAAAGTTTATCCTGAAGAGGATGTGAGGTTTTCTTTATAGTTACCTTTCTTAGGATGGCATTCTCTTTCTCTATTATAAACTTTTCTGGCTGAGAGTAAGACTATCCTTCCATAGTTATGTCCTGGTAAGTTGTTTTTAGATTTAGACCTGGTGTTAAAATCAGGCTTATCACTTAAATTGTCCTGTGGAGCACTTATATTGTCTGAAATAACTATTAAAATCACCGAAAATATATAAAACCTTTATAGTAATCAGTAGAAAAAAAATTCTAGTAATATAAATATTAATAAAATTACTAAATCTTACTCTTTATTTATATTTTTCTTTATTTAAATAAAATATAATAAAAATTTGAAAAATTCTATTAAAATTTATATAATTAATCTAAATAGACCTCTTTAGTAAAGAATAATGAGCTTACCAAGATTTAAACAAATAAAAGTTTAATTGGGTGTTATATTGGTGAACAAATACTAAGTGAAATTGGGTTTATATTGGGTACAGTTACTACTGTAAATACCTGATTTTTATTAAATAAAAATTAGTTCAATTATTATAAGGGCTCTTTCACACAATAAATGAGTTATTATGACTCACTAATGTGTTGTCAGCCCAAATATTTAGCTTATATGAGTTGTAATATAGTAAAAATAACATCCTAAGGTTACACTAAAACAATAAGTAATAAATTAGGAAAGACCCCCAATTGTTAGTGTATGCTAGTACTTAAGTATGATTTAATAGTAAATATTAATAGTCCAAATACTTAATACTAACTGATTGTTGGGTTAAACCTCATTTAAAGACTAATAAGACTATTATTCTCAATTGGTAACTCACAATATTTGGATTGGTGCCTGCTAGTGGTGGAAAATAGACTAATAAAATATAGTTATAGCTAATATAAAGATAAAATCAATTTATAAGGGCTTTAAAATATATTTTTATATGCTAATAATTTTTTAATTGATTTTTAGTAAGTAAGTGATGACCAATAACTGGCCAAATCCTCCTTTACATATACCAAAATACACTGGAGTGCACAGACCTTCAATCCAGATGATCTCACTACTATACCCAAAAATTAAAGAACTTTGAGGGCTCATCACCTCCCTATGGAGTCCAATTAAATAAATTTCACCACCCAGACCTCCAGTTTAGGCCCTCCATCACAATTAATGATATCATACAATCATACCATAAATAGAAAAAACAGATAAAAGTGGACACCATAAGGAAACATGTAAAACAATTCATCCAAAGAGGATAAAATGAAAGTTAAAGCATATAAAGGACAAAAATTAATTTTCAAAGCCTCCACATTGACCCAGTAATTATATCCCAACCCATAAATCCATGAGAATCCATTGAAGGAAGCAGATTAAGTTGTTTAAACTGGATATATGCATATGAAAAAGGAGTATATGCTTGTGTAGGCATGGTGAGTCAATTGAATTAATCCATATTACATAAAATTAGCATAAAAATAAAGCTTACAGGCTATTTAGAGGGTTAAAACTGCATGTAGACATATATATACACATTATAACTAAATATATCACTGATTATGAGGTTTATAAATACATATAAGCTGATTTATGTCTCTAATTACTTAATATCACTTAAGATAAGTTATTATGACTACATTAGAAACTCAATAAGAACTATGGGGCCATGAATAAGCTATTTAAAGTTATATAAGTCATAAAATAGTATAATAATTATATATATAAGTATAATAACCATATATATAAGTGTTATGTACTTAAGGTCATGTACTTAGTTATGTAGTAGAGTATATAGACTGTGGTTGCCGCAGATGATTCTCTCTAGTTCTTTCTGGAGTTCCATACACTGAAACCATGCCACAGGTAAGGAATGATAAATCTATACCAGTTATTTCTAAAGTTCCATATGC
This sequence comes from Hemileia vastatrix, assembly GCA_030280995.1. Classification (NCBI taxonomy): domain Eukaryota; kingdom Fungi; phylum Basidiomycota; class Pucciniomycetes; order Pucciniales; family Zaghouaniaceae; genus Hemileia; species Hemileia vastatrix. The sequence goes on along the minus strand of JASXTE010000003.1, from coordinate 17,080,832 downwards.
TGACACCATGCCACAGGTTATGGGCTGTTCCCGCAGGTACTGAAACTTCAGTCTTAGAAACTCCACTCTGTTTGCACAAGCACAATGCAAGTAAAAGAAAGACCCCCAGCTTATGTCTGATACAGACAATCTTCCTGCTGGCAAAAACTCAACATCCTCCAAAATCTCTGCAAGAGAATTAAAAAATCTTGATATTCCTCAACAATATCTCAACACCTCTTCTTCATCCTCACCTCCTATCTTTCTCATAAAAAATAATTGAACACTTCTATATCTCACAAAACCAATACTAAACCAATCAAAAGTCAATCTAACTCAGCACCTAAAATTACTATCACTAACACTTCTACGGAAGACAAAACCATGGAAGCTTCACCCTCCCCTATTATCTCTGCGACTATATCTTCAACTATCCTCCCCCAACCCAATGGTCACTCCTACAGTGACTCTAAGTCATGACCCACTAGTTGATTTTGAACGCAACCAATGAGTACTTATTTGTATAATTAAGTTTACCTCATGTAATCCGATTTCATTGTCAAATGACAGCAATTTGAATGAGTAGCATGAAAAAATGTTCTCCTATATGAAAAACATTGTAGGTACAAGAGCATATGCCCTCAATGACAATTTTACACCAAACCAGGACCTAAACCATCTAAGTACCTTCTTCCTGGTGAACTCCTTATCTGAAAACCCTCAAAAGAAAATCTAATCAGACTTGAACTTTCATCAGGCCTATCTCTACCTTGTGGGAAAGTTTGATAAACCTACACAAATGACTCTCATCTCAACCATTTTTGATCTACTCAATCTTCACATGCAAAACTTTACATCCTCTAAGGAGTATATCAAAGCACTAGACAAAAAATTGACACCCTGAAACGCCACATACAATCCTTGACCATGGATAAATTCCATTTCATAATGGAACATGCCTTAATTTCTCACTAAATGCATGACTTATATGTTGATCTGTGTATTGACCTTGACCACCACAAAGATTTTGTGTTGGTATCAATATAAGACTTGCATAAATATATCTCAAACCTTGAACGAGACCACAACAATCACCAAACTTCAGTTGTTGCTCCATCTACCACTCTCACCACTGAGGCTACTTTCAATGCTGCTGTGGGATCCCCTTGTCCAATACATCATTACTGTCCCAAAAATGCACAAATTCTATGCCTAGAATGCAGTTTGTCCAAACACTTCATTTCTCAGTGTCCTTACAACATTCATTCACCTTTCTTCTCAGTCAGCCTTTATTACTTGCACAAACAAAATAATCAAAGAAGAGGAAGCCCTAATGGGTCTATCAAACTTCCATTTAATCTTACACAATGTCTCCCCATACAGGGACAAGAGGTTTCAATTGATGACAATCAAATGACTAATGAGGCGGCCAATATTAAAGCCCTATACAATGCCATGAAAATGTTGGATTTCAATAGCCTTGAAAAATCCACAGAGGACATAGAAAATATGATTGCTATAATTGATAGTGCCGCCACTCACCATGTTACTGGAAATGTGAGCCTCGTAAAAAAATTTTGGTCTTTAAAAAACCCTATACTTATTAAAGTGGCAACTAACTCCCCCTCTTCTTTCATCACTGACATGAGCGACATCAAACTAATGGACAGCAATAATAAAATTTTTACAATCAAAAATATGCTATATTGTCCTGATGTTAGAAAAAAGCTGATATCATTGTTTTATTTAGTTGATTTTGGTTTTGGTTTTGGTTTATTGTCTGATCATAAAAATATAGAAACCTTCTTTAATGATGAATTGATAATGGAGGGTAATTTAGAAGACAAATGGTGCCATTGGGTTCTAGATGTATTTACTACTGTTCCCAGAAATGAATCTTTATTGTCACCCTATTCCTTGTATTCCCTAAAACCGTCCCTCTTGCTTATTGTTAAAAATAATGAACACATCAGTTTCCCACCAGAAGAAAAAGGATCACTTATGGATTGGAATTGACAGTTGGGACATGTAAGTGAAAAGGCAATCAAAAAAGTCCTATAATCAGGTATTGGCCAAGGTCTTCCACTGAATTTACCCCCAGGGAAGATCGATTGTCATGATTGCCTCATTGCTAAAAGTACCAGGCGTGCTACAGCATACCACAAAACAAGACCTGATTCTCTGATGGGTCTAATTGTGGATGATTTGGTAGGTTCCATGGATCTAAAAGTGAATGGTGAAATATGGGCTGTGATGTTCAGCAAGAACTCAACCTCTTATGGGGAAGTTTTCTTACTGAATTTCAAATCTGAGGCAACAGCAGCTTTCATCTCTTTCTATAAAAAACTGGAAAATATTCCTAATTGTAAACTCCAATTTTTGAGAAAAGATGGTGGAGAGATGCAGAGTAAGAAAATGGCTCAAGTTCTACTTGATGTTTGTGCAACACATGAGATTTAGTGTCCTCATAACCATGAACAGAGAAGTACTTCTGAATGCTTTGATAGGACAGTTGGTGGCATGGCACAAATCATCCTACTAGCTAGCAAACTTCCAGAATTTTTTGGGGCCTGGCCTATAAATGGGCAGTGCATGTTAATAACCAAATAACCAGTGTCAGAACAGGTGAAGAAACCCCCCTCTGCCTCATTCTCAATTGTGACCCAAATTACTCCAACTTTAGGATATTTGGAAACAAGGCTTTTGCACACATCCACAAAGAAACCTGTAAAAAATTGGATCAATGAGCCCTCTTGTGTCAATTTTTTGGTTACTCCAACAAAAATTCCACTTGGATTTTCTGGAATGAGGACTATAATACCTTCTTTGAATCTTCAATGGCTACATTTCCTGGTTACCATCTCCCAGCACATGATCTAGTCCTACAACTTCTGCAGAAAGGATCCCTCCATTAAATCCTAAACCAGACCCAACTAGGGGATTTCAAAAATGAACTAAACCTCCTAGAACAAGATAAATCTGTCTCTGCTGTTGCAAAAAAAGGCATGGAATGTACTTCCATGATTCCACAAACTCATTGGAAGGCCATGAATTCCCCAGATTTCCAAAAATGGATACAGGCATGTAATAATGAATTAGCAAACATGGACGTGTCGTATGAAGAAAAAATAACTCTGGGTGCAGAATTGACCAACACAAAGTGGGTATTCACAATCAAAAACCCTTCCACATGCTCACCAAAATATAAGGCCAGGTATGTAGCAAAAGGGTTTTTGCAACAATATGGCATTGACTTCACAGAAACGTTTCTCCTACTGCAACCTTTGCATCCCAATACATTTTATTGACATTATCAGCATATCACCATTGGCCTGAAAGATTGTTTTATGTCACTATGGCATACCTACATAGCCCTATTGATGAGGCCATCTGGGTTTGCCCTCCTGAAGGATACCAGTTGAAAGATTGTGATAATGCCCTATGCCTGAAGAAAGCACTACATGGCACCAAGCAAGTGGCATGGTGCTGGTGGCTGCATAAAGTGGGTAAATTGGACTCACTTGGCTACAAGGCAAGCTAATACGAAAAATATATTTATGTCCTACAAAAAGACAGCTCTACAGGTGTGGTCTGGATCCATATAAACAATGGTATTTTCACTGGTAGCACTGAAAAGATATTGAAACAGCTGGAGGGTCTGGAAAGATGCTTTAAAATAAAATGGAATGAAAAAGTTGATGGTATTCTTGGTGTTTCTATCAATGAAGTACAAGATAGTTTTGATTTAAATAATTTTCAACTAATAAATAAGATCCTTAATGCTCACAACCCCTCTGAACTAATGACATGACACCAATTACCTACAAACTTGTCAATTGAAATAGAAAAAGATGATGAAGATGCTGTGGACACAACAAAATACTTATCCATCCTACGGGCACCGAGTTACATTTCAGTGGCCCCCAGACCAGATTTGGCTTTCCCAGTGAACTTCCTAGCACATTTATCATATAAACCAACATCAAAACATTGGATAGCACTCAATAACTTATTGTGTTATGTTCAATACACAGCAAAAACTATACCTCCATATCCACCCAGACCATGACTGCCTGCTTGAACTATTATCATACTCCAATGCAACCTGGAATACCAAACATTTTCCAGAGCACAGTCAGGTAATTTTCCCCTCCTCAACAATCACCCAATAATATGGACCTCAAGAAGACAACTTACCGTAAGCAATTACTCTATGACCACAGAATATGTAGCACTGGGAATGGGTA